>JARWLC010000017.1:21660712-22304879 GCA_033318265.1 Phyllotis vaccarum
AAAAAGACAGACTAACAGAGTGGGGGAGAAAACAGAAAGCTGGTGTTGCCGTTTTAATATCTGACAAAATAGACTTCAAACTAAAACTAACCAGAAGAGATAGGGAAAGACATTATTATATACTCATCCAAGAAAACCCAAGAGGACATTGGAACTGTTAAGATCTAAGCACCAAACAGAAGGGCATCCAAGTTTGTAAATGACAGATTTCAGTATCCCACTCTCACCAATGGACAGGTCACCCAGACAGAAACTAAACAGAGGAACGCTGGAGCTGACTGATGTATAAACCAAATGGACCTAACAGACATCTATACAACATTTCACACAAACAAAAGAATATACCTTCTTCTCAACACCTCATGGAACTTTCTCCAAAAGAAAGTTATACCACACAATCAGACACAAAGCCAGTCTCAACAGATATGGGGAAACTGAAATAACACCCTGCATCCCATCTGCCTAAAGCTGGATGTCAACCACAGAAACAACAGAAAGCCTACGAACTCACAGAAACTGAGCAGTTTACTACTGTATGCAAAGTGGGTCAAGAGTGGAATTAACAAAGAAATTAAAGACTTTCTAGAATTAAGTGAAGATCGAAAGGTTCTAATAGCCCAAGTGAAGCAAACAGGGCTGGGCAGGTCTTCCCTCCCCCTTGCTAAACTGTTAGACTCCCTTATTTAGGCTTGTCCACATTCCTAAATCTAGCTAGCAGGTCTGTTTCCTTATTTGGTCACTTCCTTGTGTCTGACTCATTCCTGGGCTGATAACCAACATCTACCAAAACATCAAGGTCTGGCGATCAAATATCCCCATTTGGCTTCCCTAATTAACATGCCCAATCAGACTTACCACCTCACTCCAGCTCATTTCAACACAGACTTTTTCCTTAAACAACCACTCCTAAGCCATTTGCTACTGTTTCTGCCCCAGTCAGATTCAGTCATTTTATCTCTGTGCCTTGCTTAATAAAAATCTCTTTGTGATGGAAATTGGTGTTTGGGTATGGTCTGTGCCTAATCCTGGGTCCTGAGGGATGTTCCTATGGTTCAAGGGTATCTTCAAAAATTAAATTAATACATAACATTACCCAAACTTAACAGGGCACAATGAAGGTGGTTCTAAGAGGCATAGCACTAAGTGTCTGCATTAAAAAAAAAAAAAAAAAATGGAGAGATCACATATTCACATTAAAGCACACTTGAAAGCCCTAAAGTAAAAAAGAAGAAATCATACCCAAAGGAGTAGATGGCAAGAAACAGTCAAACTATGGGCTGAATCAATAAACACAGGCAACGACCAAAAAGAAAAAAAATACAAAGAATCAATGAAACAAAGAGTTGGTTCTTTGAGAAAATCAAAAAGATTGACAAACTCATACCCAAGTTAACAAAATCCAGAGCGTCATAAGGTCATAAAACTATGTGTCCACGGAATATTCTAGATCTTCATTATCTGCTCACAAGCTCTACTCAGTTATTCTGTCTCCATTGCTCTTCATCTCATGCCTCCTGCAAACTGAGCAACACTGACCCTGGGGTGTTGTTACTATCAGACTCCTTTGAGGGAAGAGTGGGATTCCAGCACACAGCAAGAAACCGCTTTGCCTTACGCAGCAGACATCCCAGCCACTGGTAGTTCCCCATTCAAGCTTCCCCCAAAGACACCGCCCTGTTCTGGGTTCCTGACTGGCTCCCCAACTGCCCTGCTCATATCTCACCTCTTTGCCTCCTGACCCTCATCTTCCTCAGTGTTGGGGCTTGAATCTGAAATGTCTCCCACAGACGCAGGTTTTGGGTACTTATTCTCTGTCTGATGTAGAAGATGAGAAAGGAGTTAAACTTGGGGCCGGCCAGCGTTTGAAGGCTATGCCTGCTCCCTGCTTGGCCCATGCTGTTTCCACCATGAGGAGCCACTGACAGAGCCATGCATTGTTCCACTGTCCTGGTCATGGTGAAGTGCAACCACCACCACCACCACCACCCTACCCCCCCCCCCCCCCCCCGCACCCCACCACAGACCATTCATCAAAACCCTGCTTTTTCTTATTGGCTGTTCCTACCAGGAATTTGGCTACTGTGATACAGAAGAAAGAAGCAAGTGAAGTCTCCTGGGCTGTTAGCATATCACTCAACACTGGGCTTGCTTTGTGAAGAGAAACTATAAAACTTGTTAGCTTCTTCTCTCCTTTTTATGTCCTGGTATAGGGGTGAAATGTGCCCACTATTCAACTTCACAAGAACTGTTAGGAGTGTCTCTTAAAAAAAAAAAAAAAAATCTTCCTTGAGATGATTCTATCTTTAAAAAGGCAGGAGCCCCCTCAGGGCTAAGAGCATAGTGTGCAAATATAGGTCTTTTTCTTTTCACATGCATAGGATGGAAAAAAAAATGGCTGGAGATGCATTCGCCAAAATACTAATGTCTTCTGACTGTTGAGATTACAATAATATTTTCTTTTCACTCTGTGCTAACATGTTTTTCCCAAGTCTTCTGAATGAGTTTATATTAATTTTGTGGGGGGAGGGAGTGCTTTTAAACAATAAGATGTGGTAACCAAAAAAAATCATTCTTTTTGTTACAAAATTTTACTATTCGGATGCAAATGGGTTTCATTCCATCCGCTTCTCCCCCTCCCATTTCTCAGTGAAAGACTTAGGAGAAAAAGCAGGTTTATAAACAGCCATAATTAATGTCTAACGTATGTATTTCAAAGAGGCCAACAGACAAAGATAAACTAAGGCAACTTCTAACTAATGGGCAATCGATCCTTAGATCCAAAATGTGGGTGAAGCCTGCCCTGGATTTATTCCACATATTTCCTGGATTTATACCATGCATATCTGTTCAGTAGTATTCAATCAAATGGGTTGACATTTGGCCAGATTCATGGCCCATGAATTTTAACAAGAGATAAAATTTGATAAAATCTATCAATCTCAATGTTTAGTTTTCCAAAATTATTTATGTCAGCCATTTATCTACATAAAATATGTAAGGGACCATCAACTCAGTCTGAGATCAAATATGTAGGAGATACATGGACTGCATTGGGAGTGTCCCACGCTGAACAACATCCTACAGAGTTCACATTAAAAGGAACCTCAGAATGGACAATAGTCCAGAAATTGAATCTTTGCAAATACAATTAGTTACTTCCGTAACTTATTATGAACTTAGAAAATAATCGATCAAAGATAAAGTAGAAAATATGATTTATTGGCAAGATAGACTAGACTCAGTAAGGATCACAGGCAATAAGGAGTTCTTCCCAAAGGAGCTGGGGAGGGGTATACGGTGGGAGAGAAGGGTTAAACTTATGCCAATATCATTGAACAGGAAGAGTTTTCACTTAGGCCTATATCTGAGAACACATGATGTATTCTCTCTTCTCATAAGAGTATCATACACACCCTCAGCAGCTTGGGCAACTGATAGAAAACAATGAGGCTATAGGTATCATGGCTGACATGATACAAGAACAAGAAGTAGTCTGGAGAGCATGTCAGTAACGGGAGAGGTGTGCAGACATCTGAATGAGCAACCAAGCTCACTACTTCAGACCCAAGAACATCAGTGTGATACACCAAATTGGCACACTGAGCCAATGATGTATGTGACAGGACTTACCTGTCACTGGGGGAGGGGTGAGAATGAGAGAGGGAGAGAGGAGAGAGAGAGAGAGAGAGAGAGAGAGAGAGAGAGAGAGAGAGAGAGAATCTTGGAGCCAGAGCTGTTTTTATATCAAAACATTCTGCATAGGAAACATTCGATTTATAGATGATGACTGTGAAACTTCCCCACTTCCGAGGAGACAGAAGCCAGTGGCCCCACAGATACACAAATAAAGGTGTATAACTGGGCTGAGATAGCTCCAGGCACTCAGGGGGTTTAAATTAGGCCACCGAATCAGTGAAGCCACCTGATTTAGGAGGATTACCTAGATCGTTCCCTTTGCAGACTATTGCTAGTGTGGCCCGTTTGCTTGGTTGTGTTTTTCAGTCCCAAGTGGATCTCCCTGCCATCTAGGCAGGGCGTCTGTGAAATGATGCCATCTATTCAAGGACCCAAGTAGTTTCGTAGTAAGAAAAAAACATAGCAAGGTGATAATCTCCTACAGGGAACAAATAAACAAAAACAAAGTCTAAACAACGAGACATTTACCGCTTTGGTCATGCTAGCTCTCCAAAGCATTGAGGAAGATGGGAAAGAGGACAGTGCCCGGGGAGCCACTGGGCACCATTAACTAAGGAAAAGGCAGGAGCAGCAATGCTGTGGTCACACAAGGGCACACGGAAGAAGGAGAGAATTAGGACGAAAGCAGGCTTGAGGGAATTAGCATCTGCTGGGCATGGGCATATCACAGATTCTGTGAGGATGTTTCCCCTTAGTCTCTCAGTGACTCTCCTCCACTGGCCTCTCTAGTATTGGAGTGTACAGTTTTAAAGCAAGATCTCACACTGAGCTCACTGCCACATATGGGCACACTGCCATTTCACAAAAGAAAAGTCTAGAAAGAGCAAGTCCCCTCTCAAGGTCACTCAGCTGAAATGTAAAAGGGAAAGCACCCACTTCAACCCCCAGCCCAGGCTGGCTACCCTGTCTATCTGGACATCACCCTGCCAGTCTGCAGGAGAATTTTGAGGTCTGCTCTTACAGCAAGTACAGGCTTGGTTGTCATGGTGGCACTTGGCATACACTTGGCACAGGCAAGAAGTTTATGAGTTGAATGAAGGTCAGTCTGGGCTACAAAAAGGAACTCGGTACCAATAAACAGAATAGTAGTAAATAGAGATTCTTCTTGGTAGCCCAGGCTACCCTTCTCATTGTACCTCAGGCCAAACTGAATCACTCTAACCAGCCCTGGGATGAATTCCACTCCAAACCTCTTTCATTACCTGTTTTGGCCTAGCCTAGGCTTCCTGGGCCCTTTGCTACACTACACACACACACTTGTGTAGTGGCTACAACCTCAGCCAACAGGGCACTGTCCAACTAACTCACATTCCTGGGCTAAAAAGGACATAAGGAGGTTTTGGGAAGTCCCTTCTATCCCCAAGACTTGATTCACTCCAGTGTGACCAGGCACTCCAAGCCTGTAAATCTCAGACTCCAGTCTGACAGATGCTGCTGAGGCAGGGAGGCTTCAGTATCTTCTATGTTAGGAGTGTGTGTTTGCATGTGTTTTCATGTGCATGCATGTATGGGGATGTGTGTGTGTGTGTGTGTGTGTGTGTGTGTGTGTGTGTGTGTGTGTGTACGTGTACAAGCCAAAGGTTTACATAAGGTGTTTTCCTCCATCACTTTACATCTTATTGTTTGAGACAGTGAACCCAGAGGGTTCAAATTCATCTAACTGGCTTGCCAGGGAACCCCAAGGATCCTCCTGTCTCCACTGCCCGCCCCCCAGCCCTGGGATTACAAATTCATGCCACCACACCCAGCGATTTTGTAAACACTGGCGACTGAACTCATGCTTGTGAAGCTAGTTCCTAACCTAAGGAGGCATCTTGCTGGCCTTTATCAGGTTTCTATCGCTACCTGCTGCCAATAACCCCCTAGCAACTCTGCCTGTCATTAGCCCCTATCTCCTCCTCTCCCTGATGTAACTAATATCCTATTGTGTACATCCTTCCCACCTTGAGGGAATCTCCTGGTGGTCCCAGGAGAAAGCTGGCACCTTGGCATAACCTCCTTGGCTCTCTGTTCTTATTCCCCTAAATTCCTCACCTAGTCTTAATCCACTTCTCTGCTGCTGTGGTCAACGAGTATCAAAAGTGACCTTGGGAAGGAAATGGCTTATTTGGTTTATAGGTTATAATCCATCATCACGGAGAAGCAAGACAGGATCCTGAAGGCAGGAACTGAAGCAGGGGCCATGGAGGATGCTGCTCACTGGCTTGCTTCCCATGGTTTTCCCAGCCTCCTTTCTTACACAACCTAGGACTGCCTTTCTAGGGGTGGTACTGCCCATGACAAACTGAGCCCTCACACATCAACCAGCAACCAAGAAAATGATTCATGGTCCTATGTGATGCAGGCGATTCCTTAACTGAAGTTACGTTTTGCCAGGGACTGTAGCTCGTGTCCAGTTGGCAAAACCTAACCTCTCAGCTGCTGCGACACCCACCTGCAGTCCCTAAAACCCTGCTTTTCTGGCAGCCCTTCCCTGATTGCTTGACTAACTCTTATACCTCTTCAAGACCTCGCTTCCCTGGAATGCCTACCCTGTGCCAGCACTGCCAGTCAGAGCTGCCACCACCTTCCTGGGCACACCTCTGGCCCAGCAGTTGTCACTGGGTGCCACAGCCTATTTGCTTTCTGTCTTTTCCACTAGACTTTGAGCTCCTTGAAGGCAGTGGCCACATATTACTCATTTCTGTCCCCAGGCCTGGCTCCACCAAGGATAAAAGATGGAGCCATAAATGAACATAGGAATGGTGTTATAAGGACACTTTTCCTGTGGCCTACCAGGGCCAGCCTAGTGAAAGGATCAGTGTCCTTGACACTGTCAGGATAGGTCACCCGGCAGTTAAATAGCCAAAGTTATCACCTGGTCCTATGAGCTTCAAATAATGGAGGAAGCTGTTTTGCACGGGGTGGTGGGAGTAGTGTGATGTCTTCGGAAGTGAGCTTCACTTACATCCTGTTTAAGCCTCTTTCCACAATATATCTCACATCTATTTCCCTGATAGGCTTTTACACTGAGAAACACTAGAGGCAGCCTCTCCTCACACTTGCCCTGTCATACTGTGCACACTGGCTAGGCAAGGAGTTAGACAGGAGGTACCTGGGAAACTACAGCTGCATCCTGGGTAGCTGAGAACACTGCTTTCCCATTAAACACTTGTGAAGCTGCATTTAGGATGTTTCTACTATTCACAAACTAAGGCGCCGGGGCATTTTCCCACACGTGCACTAACAAAGGATCTACTTCCTCCAAAGACTTAACATCTTCATGACATCACTTACACGTGGTTTTTTACTCCACATGGGAAAACGTTACAGGGAAGGAGTAGCCTAAAAGGTCCTCCATAACTTGGGGAAGACCAAGTGCCACCTAACCCTACCAGTACACCACCCACATCCTAAATGTTCATTTAAAACTCTAAAATTCACAATCAGAAGCCACTGGGTTTCTTCCCATCTGGGAGGTGTCCACTCCAAATTCTCTGGAGTGTTTGCTTTACTTCATTTGGATAAATAAACTGCTTAACCTGTATATGTCTCTTGACTGAATTCTGTCCTTCAAGAAAACAAGAAGCAAGAGACCTTGACACATCTTCACAGCCAACACTTCGCTATGCCCAGGCTTTCTGTTACTCCCATCTAACAGGATGACGCTACATCTCCTACCTATTCCTTGGACTGCTCCAAGGAGGCCCTTCTTTGTGGGGGCCAGGTGGGAGATTGGTATCCAAACTCTTGAAGGTACAGGCTCCAAGACCTGCCTTACTGCCTTACTGTAGCTGTCGATGCAGCGAGCTGCTGGCCGGCCGCCCAGCGCCACCTGGTGGTCAGAATCGTCCCACCGCTCCCCTCCAATCAGGTCTCCAGTTTCCTCTGCTGGGTCTCATCCATCAAAAGAGAAGCCTTTGAAGACCCTAGACTGTGGATCCACAGGCAAGAGGGTACAGGTATTTCTCTGAGGTAGCCAGACTAGGATTTGGGGTATCAGACCACAGTGCCCTTGTCGAGAATGAACAGCTGAAGTCTAGAAACCTCTCCCTTTGTCCTCAGCAAACCAGCAAGGCCGGCTATTCACACAGAAAGAAGGTGAGTCTCTTGTCCACTCTTGTGTCCTTCAGAGACATCTCCGAGCCCTCCGGAGTAACTTCTCAGGAGGGAAAAGCTGACTCACCTATAGTTTGCCTGAAGCCCGGATGGGGAGAAGGTCTCCAGTTTCCTGCCCTGCACTGTCTGGTCTAGACCTGTATTGTTTTAGAGCCTGCTTCTGCTTCTGGAGAGACAAGAAGGAGGTGAGAGGCTAAGAGTTAGATAGCCTTGAGGTCAGAAAGATCTTCGGTTCATCAGCTTGACTGTCCATTACCTCCTCCTTTTAGCCATTCCGAGCCCAGCTACGTGTTTGGCCTCTGGAGAAAGGAGAATTCGTTCCCTCAGGCAGTTTCTGCTTCCCCTGTCTCCTCACAGTAAATTTAGAACTTCAGAATCAGAAGGGCAACTTGAGGTTCATTATGCTGTTCATGGGCCTGAGACACTTTGGTATTTTGTGGGTTCTTTATTCCGTTAATGTAATTATATATATATGATACTTATTATATATAATACTTATTTTTCTTTTTACTTAAAATCATTTCAAACATCTTCATGATCTCCAGAAAGCACCATGGCCCCTAGACCGCACGCTAATGTTTGTGGCCCATGTATACTGTATTGGTAACTCTTACGCCCCCTGCCGGTAGAAACAGCAATAACGCAAGTCACTTTTTAAAGTTATTTTTTAATTAATTTTTTTCATTTTACATTTCAACCACAGTTCCCCCACCCTCCCCTTCTTTCGCTCTGTTCTTCCCATCCACTCCTCAGGGGATAAGGCCTCCCTTGGGGAGTCAACAAAATTTGGCATATCAGGTTGAGGCAGGCCCAAGCCTCTCTCCCTTGCATCAAGGTTGAGCAAGGTATTTTATCTACGGAATGAGCATCAAAAAGCTCACTCATGCATTTGGCATAAGACCTGTTTCCACTGTCAGGGACCCTTCAAACATCAAGCCACGCAGTGGTCACCTACATCCAGAGGGTCTAGTTTAGCCCCCTGCGGGTTCCCCAGCTGTCAATCCAGAATCCGAGACCTCCCACACTCGGGTCAGCTGTTTCTGTTCTATGAACTTGACCCCCCTCGCTCATACGATCCCTCCTCCCTCTCTTCACTTGCATTTAGGAGCTCAGCCCAGTGCTTGGCTGTGGATCTCTGCATCCACTTCCACCAGTTACTGGATGTCGGAGGAGGACCCTAAGAGAGACAGACATGGAAAATCACAGGAAGGGGAAATAGTTAGGATCTCCTGGATAAACTGGAAGAAGGGGGGGAAGGAGGGGACAGGGGATGGGAATGTGAGAGACCTAGATGGCCAAATTGGAAGGGAATGTAGAGGGAAAATAAGGAGAGATATCTTGACAGAGGAGCCATCATGGGGTTACGGAGAAGCCTGGTGCTGGGGAAGTTCCCAGGAATCCATAGGGATGACCCAGCTAAGACTCCTAGCAACAGTGGAGAGGGCGCCTGAACCGGCCTTCCCCGATAATTCGATTAGTGACCACCCCAATTGTCATCACAGAACCTATATCTTGGTCACTTTCTAAAGAGTTTAGGGGCTCTTAACATCGCCTCTCTGTTATGGAAACCCTCAAAATAGCCAGAACACCCGGGATCCAATCCCCGGACCAGTCGGTGATGTTTAGTTCCAGAACCGAGAGGTTTTTCTGACCCTTTTATAAAAACACATGGAAACAGAGTGGGATTCTACCATTGTAAAATTGCATGTCATAGCCAAGCCTGGGTACACACCTGTACATCCCAGCATTTGAGAGATTGAGGCAGCAGGGTTGTGGGTTAAAAGTCAGCTAGGATACATAGTAGGCTATGTTTTAATCATATCACTAAGTAAAACTCAATGAGAATGGACCCAAAAAATGCTGCATAACCCATCTGATAATTCATGAAAGTGGTCAGCACTAAAAGGCCTCACACCAAGCGCTCCTATTTCATGGAAGCCTTTGCTTGGCAGCCCACACAGCTATTCATTAAATGGGAACTTTTCTAACCAAAATATTTTTCTAATCAACAAATCAGCTAAATCAAAGCATTGGCTTGACGGCTGGAAAGTTATGAAAACATCCATATTTACTGATTAAATGGTTTAAGCCACATTAACAGAATTCTTGCTTTAGAGCACATCACTCGGCGAAATTTTACAAATTTGTTCTGGATTACTTTTATACATAGAACAAATAAATATTACACTTATAACTAACGTGAATGATTGGGCACATTAAATAATAAAAAAGATTGTTTTGCATTCCATGAGTTTCTTAAACTCTAAGAGGGAAATATCAAGTTCCCCCAAGAGGAGTAAGGTGCACCTGTGAAAGATTAAGGGGTCAGGCCCTTGTTTTACATAAACAGTTGTATTGTATCACAAAATCGTGAAACTTAGCCAACCACCCGGTCTCTTAAGCCCCCAGTTCCCTTTTGTTGGGGGGGGGGGTCGAGACAGGGTTTCTCTGTGTAGCTTTGGAGCATGTCCTGGAACTCCCTCTGTAGACCAGGCTGGCCCCAAACTCAGAGATCCACAGAGTGCTGGGATTAAAGGCTGCGCTGCCACCCTCCTCCTCCTCCTCCTCCTCCTCCTCCTCCTCCTCCTCCTCCTCCTCCTCCTCCTCCTCCTCCTCCTCCTCCTCCTTCCCCTTCCCTCCTTTCCCCTCCTCCTTTTTAAATGAAAGTTTAAACTAGTATTTTTTAAACGTTTCTGGCTACAAAAAATACTTTTGCTGGGTGAAATAATCATAGCTAATGGTGTCAGCTAATTTTCGTTTTCCTGTCTCATTCATCTTCACAGCGGAGCATAATCGCTGTTACTATGTCAAAGTCTCAGAGGAGGTTAAGGAAGGAGATATCACACTTACCCGCGGTGCTCTGAACCTCACTCCTCAGTCCTTCAAAGTCCCCCCTGCAAAGCGGTGGGAGGGAGGCTTTGTGCAATGAAGATGGGGACGCTCCTGTCTCTATCCGGGAAGCTTAGCTTTAAATTGCCCTTTTTCCAAAAGTTAAAAACTGATTTCAACTAAGTTTTGCATCTATTGGTAGTCAAGTAACTTTTAATTTTTCCACCAGTGTAATAGCATGATTTTTTTTAAAAAAAAAAAAAATTGTCTTTCTTGTATTCCCCAAATTCATGCAGTGATTTTAAGGAGTCTGTGGACTCTCCTTAGTGGTGAAATTCCAAGTCAAAGACCTCTGGCGACAACACACAATACTGTGGCCTGTATCGCCATCTACTGGAAAATTTGTAATATTGCAGCCATCTAGGCTTGAACTAAAAGGAGCAGGCTGATGCTAAATACTACTGTCTCCTTTGTGAATCAAAATAACATAAATTCTTCCCTTGCAGAGAAAGCAGAAAGGCAACCTCAAGACATCTCCTAGCACAGCCAAAGGGCTTGGTCCTGATTTTCCCATAATTAGCTGTACAGACTTGGTAGGTCCCTCCATCTTGAGAACCCCATCTTGGGTCATACAGAGAGGCTTTATAACTTTGTTCCTCAAAACACTAAGGTCACTGCCAGGACCCTCAGCAAGAGGCTAGGCCATGCATGGGCTGTGAGTTTCCCTCCACACTCAAATGTAGGCATATCTTATCTCTTTCACATATACATTTTTTTGAATAAGGTTTTTTTTTAACAAAGAATTCCATAACACTTCAATAAATGTCATATATATGTAGTTTCTGTTCTACAAATGTGGTCAACTCATATCAACATTTACTACACCTACAACTTTTTAAGGCTCTGCACTAAATCTTTACGAGCCATAAAAGCCAGAGTCCCAGCTGAGAACTTAGATCCTGGTTATAGAATAAAGCAAGTACATCATCTACTCATTTCTTAACAGTCTTGTTCCTCAATTGGGGTATCCCCCCCCCCATGAGATCATATCTCTGATTTTTATAACAAAAGTCAATGGGAGAGAGAGATTTTTTTATAGCAATCTAGCTGGAAGGCATCTTTGCTATAAAACTGGTGTTTCTGAAGTCTCTCAGGGAGAACTCCAGATGGAACTGAGCTCCTCGGTCATCAGGATAGCAGTGTGCCTTCTCATGGGAACTGAATGCAATTGAAACATTTGTGGGCATTATCTACAGTGCTTAAACAAAGTATATAAGATTCCGGTGTCCCAAGACAGACTCTATTCTACAGCACCAAAGGCAGACATGGAAAATAACAGTCAACATTCCATGATAGCTCATCTGCTCTTAGAGACCAGCTCCTTTGATTATTTGCAATATTTCTACCAAAGACTGGGAAGGAATTTATTCTTCAAATATCCAAGTAAGACAACAGTCATACCCTAATTAATACCAATCATTTTTTCTGCTCCTGAAATTTTTCTGACAGCTGTAGCTCATTTAATCTCACAACATTGCCAGAAAGCATCCTATTTCGACCCCTTGTAATAGAAAAGAAACTGAGGTGTGTTTATTAAATAACCTATTAAGTTATAGTTGGCTAGCATAGACTTTCTGTCCTGGAATAATCTTTAAGAGAGTTTAGAACATCTCTCGCCACACACAGATCCCAAGTCTTACTGTGGATGTCCTTCTGCATCTGGCTGCAGGCTCAGTAACTACTCAGACAAAGAATCCACCTCCTGTACAAATCTTGAATACTGCCTAGTATCATGTGCGATAAGAAGGAAACACAGAGAAAGTCAACTTCTTTTGGTTTCTCTGTCTCTTAGGAGCCTGCCCACCATGACTTATTACAATCAAAGAGAACAGCATAGAATACTTTGTAACATTATCACTCAGGTGTCTTTTCAAATGGGGCCACTTAGAAGGTCTTAGAGGAAAAGTGCTGGCTATTGCCATGTTCCCAAAGCCAGAAAGAATCCGAGTAATTTTACTCCCTTTTCTTCTCTAAGATACTTCAAGAAACGCTTGACATGTCATTTCCAGATCTTGGTTGGAAAAAAGAAAGTTTTCTGTGGGAGATTGTGTTGTTTCATTGTAAATAATTGTCCCACCCATTGGTTTAATAAAAAGTGCTGATTGGCCAAAGGCAGGCAGGAAGTATGGGTGGGGCTACCAGACTAAGAAAACTCTGAGAACAGGAAACACAGAGCAGAACGCCAGAGAGAAGCCGGAAGACGCAGAAGACAGCCATGCTGCTATGAGGAAAGGTACTGAGCCCCACGGCTGAACAGGATGAGTCATGGGTTAGTTTAAGGGTAAAGAGCTAACAAGTTATATGCCTGGGCCTTAGGTGGATCAGCCTAAAACTATCCTATTTATCTGTGTGTCTCTGCGTGTCTGGGGGTCTGCGGATCTAAACCTTGAGGCTAGGCCCAAAAGTCAGGGCAAGAAACCTCATACTACAGTTTTCTTTTCAAATATGATTGATCTAAGAGCACCTTTCCTACCCAACCCTATCTCTGTAAGGAAGACACCTACCCCAAGAACACAGACAACTCCCCAGGGGTGGGGGCTTGTCCTAACTTTTCAATTATCTTTGCAAAAATAGGGCCAGTAAGTTGGTTCTCTGCTCAGAACTCACTGGCCTCATAGACCCACTAAAGGATGGGTCTGCTCTGATGGATACATTACACAGCAAGCAAAACAAAGAACCTTTCTCCGAGGAATTACATAATCACTGTCTTTTCTTCCCTTCTTGTAATATGTATAATTTGTCTTCTCTTGGAAAGGTACCCATAAATTTTAATGCAATTTACTTAAGAACAATAAGCAAAGTCAAAATTTGCTAATCACCTTTGTTTCCCAGAAGGAAGGGGAAATTTTAACTGCGTGCTGAATGACTGATGTGGGCACTTCAAGGCTCACAAAGGAGAACTGAGCCAGAGATCCTCCAAAAGGAATGCCATCCCTAATTGGTCAGATCCTTAAGGCAAGAAAAAACATCTATGCAATAATAAGAGCACCTCACCCTTCAAATACTGAATACAAATCTTTAGGTGAAGTTGAAGCAGGAACAACTCAGGATGGAGAAAAAGAGAGAGAGAGAGAGAGAGAGAGAGAGAGAGAGAGAGAGAGAGAGAGAGAGAGAGAGAGAGAGAGAGATACCTCGAGCAATGAAAGAAAACACTAATCACAAGATTTCTGGAAAGGAAGGATGTTAAGGACATTGGACAGTCTCCCATCTGTTGTATTTTTCCTCTCTACAAGATGTTTGGCAAGTGATTGGCCTCCCTGCTGGTTGTAGGGACTATGAGGAAGAGACTTTTATTCTACATCAAACAAGAGCTTGTCCTTGTCCCTCAGGCCACTATAAATCTTAGGTAGTGCTCAGTTTCCCTGCCAACCTGCTAAATAAGACGGGGTTTTCCTCAAGGTAACGGACTGGAAAAACAGAAGCTGCCCATCATTCTCTCCACTCTGCCCCTCCTTCCAGACTCCGGGAGGCAGCCTGCTGCACAGAAACCCACTTTTCAATTTGAGGATCAATCCCAGCTAAGTAGGTGGTATTTCCAGCCCAAGGGGACAACCCAAATCAATGCATTTAATGCTTTCCCTTAGGGATTCTCTGATGAAAAGACCTATAGAGCAGAAAAAGGACAAGCATGTCATTGTGTGATGAGACTGTGTGACAGAGGCCAGAGATGAGTGAGAATTTCAAGGCTGTGGTGCCAAAGTCAAACACCACCTCCACCTTCAGAAGGGGACCTGGAGCACCCAGGGAGGGCCAGGTAAGCCTAGGTCTACTCAGGGCTCGTTCAAGTGTTTGAAAGCACGGAGAATAGAGTAGAGCTTTGCTTCCAGGCAAAGCTGTCATGTCAAAGCAGTGGCAGAGAGTGACTGGGATGAGGGTGGAGGGTGAGAGGGTAGAAATAGGGGTGAGAGGGAGAGACGGTAGAGGTGGAAGGTAAGCCTGTTGGGGCAGAGGAGTGTTCAGCTGCCATGACAGTCATAGGGGATCCCGTCGGGCTTAGGTGAAGCACTTCAAACACGGTTATAGTGAAGGAAATATAAATTTGTTTCCCATTCTAAGACTGAAACATCTACACGGAGACCCATAATCTCCAGGAGAACCGCCATCCATCCCAATCTAGATGAGCAGAGACCCTTCCATTGTGAGGAAGAGAGAATGGAGAAAAAGGACCAGGTGGGACATGAGGGAGCCACCGTGCAAGTGCCAGGTAAACTTAAAAGAGCTGTCTGGATTCATTCTAGTAAACTCTGACAGTCAAAGCCTTTTTCAAAAAAAATCCTGTGATCATCCAGGTAGAAAACAAAACAAAATAAGCTGTTCACACCGACAAACAGCAGATTTCTCTTCTGAAACCTTAAATGCACCAAATGTCACTCAATCTTAGATCAGATCTAACAAATCTATATAATGAAAAATGATACAGCAGAGAAAATGAGTACAGTCCCTGGCACGAGCCTGCTCAGGTGAGTGGCATACACACGTAGTGCCGAGCAAAAGGAGCATCATAAAAATATGTACATGTAAGATTAAGACTCAGCCCAGTTAAAGAGCATATTGTTCAAGGATACACATGTAAGAAGTTAAAACTGCAAATCAAGAACATATTGCCTCAAAAATCAGTACAGTGGGTTTTAGGGGGGACATGGAAAAAGGGTACAGTTGGAAGCAAGTTCTAAGTACAGGTGATATTATGTCTTGGTCTGAGCGGTGATTGTATGGATATTTAAAAAAAAATAATTATTCTTTAAATTAACCACATGGCCAGGCATAGTGGCACACACTTTTAATCCTAACACTTAAAAGTGGATTTCTGTGAGTTTAAGACAAGCCTGGTCTATATAACTGTTCCAGGCCAGTCAGAGCTACACAGTCAGACCCTGTCTTTAAAAAGGAAATAAATAAAATAATAAACTACACAAATACATGCCATAGGTTATTCCATATGTATAATGTGTTTCACATTCAGACTAATTTTAAAAGGCTGATGGGATGGCTCAGTAGATACAGGACTTGTATCCAAGGCTGTAAACCTGAGCTTGAACCCCTGAATGAAGATGTTAAAGAGAATTCACACTTATCTTCTGACTTCCATGTGTGTGCCATGACAGGCTTGTACCCCTCCCATGTGCACTCAATAAATAAACAAATAAATGTAAGATTTTGTTTTGTTTTGTTTTTATTTTTTCAAGAAAGGATCTCTCTGTGTGACTCAGGCAGTTCTGGAACTCACTCTGTAGACCAAGTTGGCCTTGAACTCAGATCCACCTGCCTCTCTGCCTCCTGAGTGCTAGATTAAAGACATGCGTGACCACCACCCAGCTATAAGATTATTTTTTAGTTCAAGTAGAAAATAGTGTCTGTTTAGGTTCTCCAGAGACACGAGGCCAAGAGGGTGTGTACAGAAAACAGATATGCCTGAAAAAGATTTCTTATGAAGCATCAGCTTGTACCACTGGGAAATCAGAGATGTCCTAAAAGCTGCCTTCTTCGGGTTAGAGTTGCCAACAAGCATGTAGTTCTAACCAGGTCCTCCAAGGGTATCGGTCTCAATCTGAGTCCAAACTGGAGAAAGCCAAGAACATGACCACGAGCAGAACCTTTTGTTACCTTCATGTTCCAGTTAGGTCCTCAAGAACTGAGAAATAACCCCATGTTGATAGAAAAAGCCATCTGATTCAAAGCTGTCTCCTCTGGAACCCCAACATACCTAGAGGTGGTATTTTGCCAGATATCTGTACAACTTTTACTCAGCCAAATGACACATAAAATTAGTCATTGATATATGTGTGTGTGGATACATATATGTGAAAAATTACTTTCAAATAAATTAAGGAACATATCAGTTAATGCAATAAAAATTAGTCATAGCAACAGTGACAATTTAAGACAATGTACATATGAGAAAAAAAGTTGACAAAGTACAAAAGGATGAGGAGGAGGGGTTACAATAGACAAATCTCACTTTGAAATGAGATGCAAATTTCCCAATTATTTTTAATAGGCAAATTAGATTAATAAGTATATTACTAGGGTACATTAGGTAGTGTTAACTATTGTTAGGATTTATAATAAAAGAACACATGTGGTTCAACATCAAAAATCTTATTAGAAAGCATTAAGTTTTGAGAAAAGCCACAGGATACCAGTAGATATTGAAGTCATTTGATCTGATATACTTCAACATGCATGATTTATATTAATAAAACATCAGAGCTCCAGCAAGCCAAAATATGCATATATTTTGACAATGGAAAATGCTTACTTCACACTTAAAAAGTCAAATGCCAGACATTCCTGCTAAAGCTGAGTATAATATAAAGATGCCAGGTAGCATGCACAGCCTTTGCTAGAAAGCTTTTAGCCACAGTTAATAAGGCAAGAAAAAAGCATCAGGACATATACAAACTGGAAAAAGAACAAAATTGTCATTTTTGGGTAACTACTCGAAAACTAACTCCAATTTTTCCCAATTTTCATAATTTGTCCAATTGTAAGATATGCATAGACTTAGATATGAACACCAGTGATTATAACCTTAAATGCCACCACAAACTGAGCAGACACCAAAAATGACTGAAGCACACGGATGGGGATTCTTAGGAGTAACTGTTCCCAACTCTACACATGTATCAAGAGCAGTTGTGTGCCTGGTTGCCAGACAGAGTGATTTCTTCAAGAGATATTTGTAAAGATGGATTTTGGAATAAAACTTCTTGGTTTTTATCTTTAGACAACTAATTCAGAAACTAATTGGACAAAATGTATTCATAGGGAAAGCACTTGGGAGGTAGCATTGTCTGTAAAGTGCTTGTCACAGAAGCCCGAGGGCCTGAGTCTGCAGGTGTGAGGGGAGGCTGTGATCCAGTCCTGGGGAGGCACAGACAGGAGGCTCTCTGGAGCCTGCTGACTCAAAAGCCTAGCTAAACCTGCATGTTCCACATTCAGTAAGAGAGCAGGTCTCAAAAAAAAAAGTGAACAATAATGGAAAAAGACATCTGACCTTGACCTCTGGCCTCTGCACACATGCATACATGTGCACAGGCACTCACACCCACAAAAACATGTACACATATACACACAAAATACATACATCTTCATATATATTTTTATGGATATATATGAACATATATATTTCCATAGGCGAGATATGACCACAGGCCTCTAATGTGCATTTTTTTTTTAGATAGGGTCTTACTATGTAGCTTTGGCTAGTCTGGAACTTACTATGTAGACCAAACTGGCATCAGACTCACAAAGATCCACCTGCCTCTACCTCCCAAGCACTAGGATTAAAGACTTGTGCCCCCACACCTTCCTAATGTGCAACTTTTGATTACTTCTTTGTAACATAGCTAACATGCAAATATCTTAGGATAATGGTATAATGAAGCAAAAATTGGTTAGCTAACAGTGGACCATTTGAAATAGATATATCAAAGTATTCCTCTGTCACACCAAAGAAAGTTCATAAATTAAAAAAAAAAAAAAATGAAACTAAGACAGATAGAGTGGAGCAGTCTATAACCGGGAGGTAGAGACAAGAGTTTAAGACCGGCATCAGCTATATGGCAAAGTTAAGGTCGCCCTGGATACATGAGGTATTAACTCAGAAGAGGAGGAGGAGGAAGAGGAGGAGGAGGAGGAGGAGGAGGAGGAGGAGGAGGAGGAAGAGCAAAAACATGCAAACATCTGCACGATAGACGGAGAACGTTTCCTGAATGTAACAATAAATAAAATCATAAAAGGAAAAACAGACCTTGAGTGCATACTTTTTTCACCATCTCAGGTCAAAACATAAAAGACCAATCCATGTAAGGAAAAATATTTCAACACAGAAGATCAATATCCCTTATAGAGAGAAACTGGTCTCCGAAATCAATAACAGGTATCTTCAGGGAATGCTGAACACCGGCTGAGGCAAAGCAAATCATGAAACAAGAAATGCCCAAGGCCAATGACTGTAACGTTCAACCTCACTAGTAATCAAAGAAATCAAATTAAATTTTCCCCACAGACTTGACAAAGATTTCTTAAAATTATTTTTTAGGTTCAGTGTCAGCAAAGGTCTTTACTGTTGGTAGCTGTCTACATGTATACACCCTGTAGAACAGAGCAGTGCATGTCAGAACACTTTGACTCAGTAAGCCCGTTTCTAAGTTTAGTTTAGAGAAATAACGTGTGCAAGGCTGTCACTAGCAGAAACAAACCAAAACTCCACAAATGTATTATGGAATGCTTAATGTTTAAAGTCTGAAAAAGTCTTCAAGACTATTTGTTATTGAAAGCTAGCTATTCAGTAATACATTGCTCAGGTTTTATTTAAAGTGAACCTTAAAATATATACAGTGATCTTGAAGGATACACCAAAAGGCTCTCACTGAACTATGGAGTTGTGTTACTGCGCTCTAAACTCTCACTTAAAATTCTTGTTCCTGTTTTGGCTCATGAACTAATTGATTGCTATGGTTACTGTGAGAGGGACTAGATAGCATTTATATGCTTTCATGTTTCTCTCTCTCTCTCCCTCTCTCCCTCTCTCTCTCTCTCTCTCTCCCTCTCCCTCTCTCTCTCTCTCTCTCTCTCTCTCTCTCTCTCTCTCTCTCTCTCTCTCTCGTGTGTGTGTGTGTGTGTGTGTGTGTGTGTGTGTGTGTGTGTGTGTGTGTGTGTGTGCATTTCTACTAAATATACACACTCTATATATAAATAAGCAGCAGGCCTGTCTTTCTACTTATGTTTTGCTTGGACTGCTTCTAAAATAAATTCATATGCTGAATGCTAATAAAGAATAGCCACGCCAGAAATAAGTATAAAAGCCAAAGAGAGTTAAGACAGACTTTAATTTAACACTGTGAAAATTTTAAATTTCATTTCAAATGATGCCAAGTGAGTTCTCTGCCTGGGGCCCATTAGAGTAGTGTGTAAATAAAGTGCCACTTGGTACAATTAATGGACTCACACAAACATTTACAGGTCCAAAGAAGTTCGTTGACAGACTTGGCCCTTCCTTCCAGGCACAGTGAACAGTGGGTTCCTGACAACTCAAGAATATGGAAAGAAATCCAGAAAGATTTTGCCAATGGTTCAAGGGAGGAAAAGTCTACCCTCCAGAGGCTTTGACATTTACTACATGAATCTAGGAGTACATTCACAAATAAGAGTGTAGATGTCTGAAATAAAGTGTCAAATTATAAACTTCTGTGTATTAAGAAGGATAAGGTAAGGCCCCCTCTTCTAAAATAATATGGTATTTATCTGGTTTAACTGGCCACTCTATTTTGCTCATTGTTGGCCCAGACAGACTCTGTGTGTGTGTGTGTGTGTGTGTGTGTGTGTGTGTGTGTGTGTGTGTGTGTGTGTGTGTGTGTGTGTGTAAGAGAGAGAGAGAGCGGGGGTATGTGGGTACATGTGTGTCACATCATGCTTGTGAAAGTAAGACAATTTTCTGGAGTCCCTCTATCACGTGGGTCCCAGGAATCAAACCCAGGCTGTCAGGCTTGGCAGCAAGTGCCTTTACCCACTGAGCCACCTTGCTGTCCCAATTTGTTATCTTTTTCTTCCTGGCTTTTTAAGATGGAGTTTCTCTAGGTAGTCCTGGACCTCTCTGTAGACCAGGGTCTACATGGCTAATTTAGTGTCAACTTGACTGGGTCAGATCTCAAGCATAAGGTCCTTATGCTTGCACTGAGCACTTTACCAACTGAGCTATATCTCCCTGTTTCCAGCACCCAAGACAGACTTCTTCATTAGATTGCCCTGAGCCCATTCATAAATACCCTCCCACGCATGTTCTCAGACCCTTGTTTGTAAGAACAGCTACAGTCTGCTGGTTCCCAAATGTATACCTGACTTTAACAAAGAAATCAACATCTCAAACTTGGCAGGATCGATTCCAGACTCTGTCTCCCTCCCTAAATCTATCCCTTCCATCCATCTTCCCAGTTCAGTGGAGAGCATCGCTATCCATCTCATTGACCAAACCAAAAAGGCTTTTTTCCTTTTCTTTCTCCTGGGTACCAAATCCATCAGCAAGACCTGACGGTTCTCTCTCCAAGATACACAAATACATGCTGAGCCCAGCCACGTCTCGCCACCTCTTGGACTAATTCTTGAGTTTAAGCCACTGTCTTAATTAGAGTTTCTATTGCTGTGATAAAGCACCCTGACCAAAAGCCACTTGAGGAGGGAAGGATTTGTTTCATCTAACAGCTAACATGTCCGTCACTGAAGGAAGCCAGCATAGGCACTCAGGGCAGGAAGTGGAGCAGAAGCCATGGAGGAGTTGCTTACTGATCTGCCACCCTGGCTTGCTAGGACTGCTTCCCTGTATACCCTAGGACCATCACCTCCCCACTCACGATCAGCTGGTCCCTCCAGCATCAAGAAAATGCACTACAGATTTGCCTGCAGGGAAATCTTATGGAGACAGCTTCTCAGTTGAGAGTCCCTTTTCCCAAATAACTTTATGTTGAGTCAAGTCCACACGAAAGTAGCCGAAACAGCCACCATCATGGTCTCCTATCTGGGTATTGCAACAACTTCCTGCTGGTCTTAGCAGGATCCATGCTCTAGTAAGTATCTACAGTGATTTTGAGCTCGCTCCCTCCTTCCGTCATCCCTCCCCCTCTCCCCTTCCTTCCCTTCATCCTTCCCTTCCCTCTCTCTTTCATATTTTTTCAGTACTAGGGATCTTCTCTAAGGATATGAACATGCTATCATGCTAGGAAAGAGGCATACTACTGAGCATCCCACTTTGTTATTTTATTATTTGTTGGTTAGTTCGGCTTGGTTTTGGCTTGAGACAACATCTCATTTATACAGCCTGGAAAATCGTTTTGTCTCAGGTTCCTAAATACGAGGATGATAAGCATGTGTGTGCCATTATATTCAGCTCTAGTGTGGTTATGTGTGTTGTACACTTGCATGTATATATGCATATTTGAATCTGCAGTTGTGCACATGTGTGTAGGTGTGAGTGTACATGTGTGCATATCATGTGAAGGCCTGAAGATAATGTTAGATGGTCTTTTTCCAGTTTATTGAAGCAACGTCCTTACTAAAGCTGGAGCTGTCCCATCCCACCTAGCCTAAGTGCCCAGCTTGTTCCAAAGATCACTGTCTTTGCCTCCCAAGTGTTGGGATTACAGGGAGCGGCCACACTCTCCTGGCTTTTATGGGGAGGGGTGTCTAAACGTCTATCTTCATGCTTGTATAGCAAACACTTGATTCTCTGAGCTGTCTCCCCAGCCCCAAGGGAGCTAAATGATCTCCTGAGTCATTTAGTGTTCCAGAGGTGACCATTGGTATTGGATAAACATAAGGGGATTCATTGAAGGTAAAGACTGATTCTCTCTCTCTTTCTCTCTCTCTCTCTCTTCATCCCTCCCTCCCTCCCCCCCTCCCAGTAGGCATTAATTGCCTATAGCTCATCTAGGGGTGAGTCTTATGAAAAACACAACTCTTTTCTACTTAAATCTCTCCAGTAATAAAAACAAAATGAGCCTGTATTGCTCACCATGCCCTACAGGCAACGAGGTGAGGTCAAGACTTCCTCTCGCCTTAGTGTGTTTTTCTGGCCCCAGGACTTCCTTCCCATTTCTGGAATGTCAGGTTTATCTTCCCTGAAAGCTGCTGCACTGTCTAAAGGTGTCCTGAATGCTGGCTAGCTGCAGAGAAGGAAGTAGGCAAATAGGAGTGTGAAGGGAAAACTGGACATCTGTGAACCTCTACAGCACGCAGCAGCCGGCTCCGTGACCTCCCACCTCTACAGCAGGCACCGGCTCCATGACCTCCCACCTCTAGTTTTCTATCTTTAGGTTTTATAATCCCAAAAGCAGAGTTAGCTGTTGTACTGGTCTCCTGAAGCTAAGGAATAGCTTCTATTAATTAGGGGTTTTTTGATGCTCCCTGGAAGCTTTGCAGTTAGGATTTAGTCCTCTCTCTCCCTCCCTCCCTCCCTCCCTCCTTCCCTCCTTCTCCCCCTTTCTCGCTGTTAATTGGGGGTTTTGAAGCAAAAATTAATTGTACAAAATAGAGCTTCAGCATGACATTTCTGTAGTTTCAGCATGGCATTTCCAAAGAACACCCAGTGCTCTTTGATAATATTCACACACACACTACCCCATGTCCTCCTCCAGTGCCTGAACGCCCAAGATTTCCATTGTAGCTCGACTAATTTACATTCCCGCCAACAGGATCTAAGGCTTCTTTCTCCCTTCACATGTCCACCTGTATTTTTTTTTCTGTTTTCTTTTAAAATTTGATAATGATGGTGGGGGTTGAGTAGGGTGCATGTTTTCTGCAGCATGTGGAGGGTTATGGTTGGTTCTCTCCTATCTTTACATGGGTTCTGGGGGTCAAACTCAAGTCATTAGGCTGGTGAAGTTAGTGCTTTGACCATCCAAAGATTTCTGCTCACTGAGCCATCTGGCCAGCCTATTTTCTTCATGATAGACATTCTGACTGGAGTGAGACAGAATTTCAATGCCATTTTCATTTGATTTCCCTGATGGTTAAGGATGATGAACATCTTCTCATGGCCATTCACACTTTTATTCACACTCTGTTCTCAAAAGAGAAAGTATAAGTGGCTAACTTGAAAGCTTTTTTAATTGTAGAAATTAAGAGACTGCATTGATGCTACCATAGGAAAATACTAAATACCAACCTAGCTATAAATCCTTTATTTTTAGTGGTAACCTGCCTACATGGTATGCAATGGTAACCTGCCTGCATGGTATGCAATGGTAACCTGCCTACATGGTATGCAATAGTAACCTACCTATGTAGTATGCAATGGTAACCTGCCTACGTGGTATGCAATAGTAACCTGCCTACATGGCATGCAATGGTAACCTGCCTACATGGCATGCAATGGTAACCTGCCTACATGGCATGCAATGGTAACCTGCCTACGTGGTATGCAATGGTAACCTGCCTACGTGGTATGCAATGGTAACCTGCCTACGTGGTGTGCAATGGTAACCTGCCTACATGATATGCTGATTCAATAGTGGCACAAAAGCTGTGGAAGTAACCATCCACTATCTTGTTGGATTTAAGGCCCATTTATGAGAAAGAACCCATGCTTGACACTGGGTGCCCAGAAACCTGGGACTAGGTAGGTCATGGACAAAGGGGAAAACCAAATACTGTTTTGCTGAAAGAATATAGCAATATAATGTTTCCTATTGTCACTCTGGTGTGCTCATAGATCAGTGTCTGACTCGGCCATCATCAGAGAAGCTTCCTCCTGCAGTAGATGGGAACAAATGCAGAGAACCACAAGTAGACAATGTGCAGAGTGAGAGACCTTCAGATAGGATGTCTCCATCAAAGCCCTCCCTCAGGGCTCAGAGAAAATTTCAGAAGTGGGGTGAAAAGATTGTTAAGAGGATGGACACCAAGGAAACAGTACCTTCCAGACACAACAGGACTGATGCCCATATGAACCCACAGAGACTAGGGCAGCATCCGCAGGGTCTGTACAAGTCAAATCCAGATGGGGTCCCAGCATTGAAAGGAAGGAAGAGACACAAGCCCCAACCCCTAACCAAGAAGCTATGTCTATTTGATAACTGCTCATAAATGAAAACTTTTTCTCCAACGGAGTCTCACTGTGTACACAAACCACATGTAAGGCAGGCCCCATGCTCAGTAGTATATGGAGAACACCAAACCCACTCAGTGGTATTTTTGTAGATTTTTTTTATCTCATAATTCTTGGTTTGGGCATTTTAAACTTACTGGTCTTTTACTTATATTATATGCTTTCCAGTTTTGTGCTGTTATGAACTTTCCGTGTGTGTATCTTTTTGTTTATATGATCTTTGTGCTCTTTCTTATGTTTTCTGACTGTCTTGTTCCATTATGCTTTGTTTTTATGTGTTTGTTTGTTTTCCAGAAAAAGAGAGAGAAGACTGCGTTGAATGGGTGGAGGTAGAGATTAGATCTAGGAGGAGATGAGGAATTGGGGAATTGTGATCAAAATATAGTGTATAAAAAAATACATTTTCAATTAAAAAAAGAAAGAAAGTACATTGAGAGCCTGCAGTGTGAAATCTATAATCTGAAGATTTAGGCACCTGTATACTAGCCCTCTATTATTTTCAAGGTAGAACACCCATTTCAAGGCAGTAATGGCCGAGTGTGGTCAATACCTGAGGTGATTCTCTGGCTAATGGGCTGGTCTTTTCTGAGATCAATCCCAGCAGTTAAGTCTGCTCCTGGAAATTTAAAGCCTAAGATATAAAACTAGAGACTGTGATGGGGGTCCCCTAGAGCTTGTCACCTGCTGTGGACGTCCACAAACTGCTCGATTTCTTCCTTCCTAAACTTGCTCTTCATGTCTTTCTATTGAGGTTATTAACTGGCCCTGGTCTTTAAATATATCCTTTAGTAAGGTTGGGTTCTATAATTTACAATCTACAAGGCTTAAAAGGAACCTCATATTAACTATTTTAATTATGTTACCTAGAGTTAAGCCTCATGAGCTCTTACCAAGGACTATTGGCTACCCAGAGCATTTATGAAATCTAAGCTCAGCATTAGCATTGGCACATGTAGGACAATTTAATATGTACATATTTGTACAGGTGTTTGCAGTCATGGGCATGAACACACATCCTTCCTCTCCAAGTCTCATGTCCTCTTTTGGGCTTTTCTGCAACAGCCTCCACACTGGATTCCTGTTCTCTCTCAATGTTTGCCCACAGTTCCTTTTCCCTCCCGTCAACAGTTTTTGTGAGAAAATTGGGAACTCTCTCTGTATATACAACAGGGTCAGTAAATCTGAGCTCTAAAAAGGCATCTTCTCTCACCAAGGAGGGGCTAATGACAGACATGTCCTCAGGGGGGAAAAATGGAGACATGTGCACATAAAAGTATGCATAAAACCTGGATTCTTAGGATTCTGATTAATAACCTCTACCTCAGCTCTTTTAGCCCAGTTTGGGTCACTGCAACAAAATACTCAAGCCGACTATACAAAGACAAACTGTTTATTTGGCTCAGCTTTGGTGACCAGCTTGGCTATGTCATATTGTGCCAAGAATGTAGGTAAAGGATGGAAGTCACACAGTAAAAGCTACAGGGGGGTCCCCCACAGTTCCTACCAAGAGTGTACCCACCAAGACCTAAGACCTCCCCTAGTCTCTATCTGTAGAGTACCACAACCCATCACCACAGAAGACCAAGGTTCCAACACTGGATCCTTCAGTAGTTGGGTGGGAGCAAACATCTAAATTGTCAAGAGCATCTATCATGTCTCACACCACTGCTGATCTCCCTCCTTCCTCTAGCAAAGACTCACCCCTGCCTTTACTGTCAGAGACTGATAAGACAAACCTAGTTTCTCTCTCCTAGGATTTATTACCCTTATGAAAATGAACAACAGAAATTAAAGCACCGCCCCCCAACACTTAAGGCAGTCACACTTAGAAGTCATTAACTGTTCCCCTCCTTAGAATAATCCCAGGACAAACACTTGTAATTTCCTAAATTATAGTTTACCTCACACGAGCTGCATTTTAAATGGTTTCCTTGCTGGGGAAACATTCTTTAGCCCTAGCGGAGATTACAAAACAGCCAAATCCTATCAGCAACAGACTTAGCAAGAATTTCTTAGGTGGGTTATTTCCTGGGAAGATTATCATAGTGATTAATCTCATCTACTTTTTGTTGCCAATTTCAGAGGGTGACATTTTTGGCCTCGTTCCCAGATTCCAGAGGCAGCAGCTTGAAGCCTGCAGCTTCTTATGGACCTGTCTCTACCTTCTATTTAGAAAAGAGTTTTGACAGTGTTGGGGCTTTTTGGAATGTCTTCTCCAAAATAAATTAGAAAAGAAAGGGTGGAGAACAGAGAGGTGGAAAGAAAAAAGATCAGGTATATGAGAAAGAAAAGGAATCATAAAACTGTGTGCAGGTCAGAACTGAACAGAATTTTTCTTAAACCAGTGCCTTTAGCTTTGGAGTTATTTCCCCAGAACTTATTTTTTTTTTACAACAAATAACATATATCTTTTAAAAAATTATTTTGGCAGCTGAAGTAAATGAAAGGAACCATGAAAAGCACATAGGCTCTCTCTCTCTCTCTCTCTCTCTCTCTCTCTCTCTCTCTCTCTCTCTCTCTCTCTCTCTCACACACACACACACACACACACACACACACACACTCTCTCTCTCTCTCTCTCTCACACACACACACACATACACACACACACACACACACACACACACACACACACACACACACACACACACACGCATATGCACGTACGCACGCAGATTGTCCTCAGGAGCTAATCTACTTTGAAAGAAATGAAAGCCCAATTTAATATAATAGTACATTAAAAGAATTACCTACTGAGTCTTACAACTACTTTTTTTTCCTTAATAGTTAACCTCTCCATATGAGCTCAATTTTCATAACTCAAGAGGCTTGTGAGTTAGGCCTTATAAAATGGGTGGCACCCATCTGAAAGCCAGGAGATAAGAAAGCCCACTTGGCAGAGAAATGGTACAAGTGAGGGCCTCACACTGGGCTTGTTTCAGAAAACTGAATTACTGGTGAACTGGAGTAAGGCTGAGTGGGGGAAATTGGTGCAGGACAGAAGGTGCCCAGGCATTTGGACTTCCTGCAGGTCACGAAGTCTCAGAGGGTGCTTTCATCAGAATGGTGACAGGAACAGATGTGCCTTAGAAAGCAGACTGTGGCAGCAGTGGGGTGGATAAATGGGAGGTGGAATGAAGGGCAAGAGAGACAGAAAACACGACCCATCAGAGCTATCGATTCCAGAGGAGAGATAATGAGGGTCTGCACCAGAGAACTGGCATCGGCAATGGCAAGATGCCAGCAGGCTCTGGGGACATTAAAGGGTAAAGCTGACAGGATTTAGTGACTGATTAGATGGGGGTGGATAGTAAGAGAAGGAAGAAGTGATTATAAACTACCTTGGAATACTAGGCAGACACGGATGGCATTTAGAAATGACAGGCAGTAAGAAACTGCTTTCTTTTCCTTTTTACAGCTGCCATCATGGACACTGTTCGAAGGCCTCAACTGTCCCCAGCTGCAATGTGACAAACTCTTGTATAACTCAATTCAACAAACCTGGGAGTAAGTGGAACACCCCAGTAGCTCAGTGATAGTGTCCATCTTTGCTTGGGTCCATGAAAGCCCTGGAAAATATCAGCAGTAGCAGTCCAAGTCCCTACAGAGCTCATGGCCTTGCTGGCACAGTCACGCACTGGAACTACAACACTAGATGACCTGGACTGTAAAACAAAAGTGATATACCAAAGAAAGCTTTGCAAAGGTCACCCTTAAATGAGACATGGACTGGTGAGTGACATGAGAAGGGCATTTAACCACAGGAGCAGCAGATGTTCAAGAAGCAGGAAGAGGTGGTAAAATTTAATAAGGTGGCTGGGATGTGGTAGATGAAGCAGAGCAGGAAAGAGCCAATCAGAGAAGGCCGTGGGAAGAGCACTGGCTTAGTTGGTAGAATCCTTGCCCAGCAGGCACAAAGCCCTGGGTTCAATCATCAGTATGCATACATCTGGCATAGGCCACGTAAATCCCAGTACTCAGGTAGAGGCAGGAGCATCAGGAGTCAAGATGACCTTTGGCCACATAGCGAGTTCAAGGCCAAGCTAGGCTACATGAGGCTGCCTCAGAACGTGCTTTTAAAAGGTCGTGTCTATGGGACTGTAAAGCTGGCTTGGTGGTTAAAAATACTAGCTGCTCTTTCAGAGGACCCAGGATCAGTTTCCGGCACCCACATGGCAGCTCATAACTGTCTATAACTCCAGTTCCAGGGAATCTGACGCCTTCATACCAATGCACATAAAAATAAAGTTAAATAAATTATTTTTAAAGGGCATGTTTATATCTTAAAGATACTGACTCAGGTAGGTATAGCTCTGAAGAGATGCCATGACCACGGCACCTCTTACAAAGGAAAACATTTCATTGTGGTGGCTTACATTCAGAGATTTAGTCCATTATCTCATGGCAAGAAACAAGGCAGCATGCAGACGGACATGGTGCTGGAGCTGAGAGTCCTTACATCTTGATCCAAAGGCAACAGGAAGTTGAACTAAACCACTGGGCATGACCTGACCATATATGAGACCTCAAAGCTCACCTTCACAGTGATACACTTCCTCCAAGACCACACCTACCCAATAAAGCCACGCCTCCTAGTAGTACCACACCCCTTATGAGTTTATGGGGGCCAATTACATTCAAACTACTACAGGTATGTTTAACTACTGAGTGCTTTTAAGCAGGGAAGATTTTTTTTTTCCCAGCCACTGGTATTATCTAGTATTAAAATAAAGCAGATAACTGTGGTGATATATTGTATATTTAATAAAAACAGTCTGGAATATCAGAGGACAGAGCCATCTTGATCTCTGTGAGTTTAAGGCCTAAAAGCTGGGTGATGGTGGTACACACCCTTAGTCCTAGCACTTGGGAGGCAGAGGCCAAAGGATCTCTGAGTTCAAGGCCAGCCTGGTCTTACAAAGCAAGTTCCAGGATAGCCAGGGCTGTTACACAGAAAACCCTGTCTCGAACAAACACAAAACAAATAAAAGGCGGGACAGATGGCTCTGTCCTCTGATATTCCAGACTATTTTTACTAAATATACAATATATCGCCACAGATAAGGTCTGTTTATCTATCCCAGGTGCTACACTAGTTTCATCCAGACCAAGGGTGAGTGAACTACGTATGGATTGTACCCCAACCATTTAATTGTGAGCTACAATCACCTTTCCATCAGTTACCTGTGTCTGACTACTAGTTCCTTAAAGGCAAAACTGACTGCTATTTTCACCATGTCTATTCCCTGAGCCTATCTGAATACATAACCAAAGTTGGCACCTACTATCCACTATGAATGACCCCTGAACAACTTTTTCCTGCTTCCAGCCTTCTAGAACTCAGTGATCATATTTGCCAGAGCTAAATATTCAATAGAGGAAGGAGTGATGAAGTCCTGGAAGATCAGGGCTCTAGTCCTACCAAGTGTACTACCTTGGATATGTATTTTGATTGATTTTAGTTCACTTATTTAGGAGGGCATATATACTGCTGTGCAAATGTGGAGGTCAGAGGACAATTCTCTCTGTAGTGTGTGGGTTCTGAGGATTAAACTCTGGTTAAATGAGTGACATTTACTACATAAATGAAACTGCAATTAGCATCTTCATGTAGTATTAAGTAAAATTTGCAAAATAATTAAAAAATAAAGACCTAGAATCAGAAGTGCTGGGGTCCAACTCTGGCCCTATATTAACCAATTCTTTAGATTTTGGAAAGTCACTTTTTTTCTGAGTAGAATTTTTTAATCTGTAAAAGAACACCCTCTCCCCAAGTCACCACTCACCCACATTTTAAAAACCACAGTATTTTTATGGAACATAATAGGATCTCACATAATATTTTATTAGTAAATTGCATTCCTTATGTTACTGGCAACTCTTCAAAAGCAGAGTATTTGACTTATCTGTTAGCATATTTGGCACATGGCCAGGATCTATAAATAACTGCCAGAAGAATGGAGAGCAAAGGAGGTTAAATTTTTTCTTTGTGAAATGAAATGAACTTCAAATATTCTGCTCCAAATTATTTCAAAACGTCATTGTGTCACTTCACTTTGGATAGCAGACGTAGCAAATTGGCGGAGTGTCTGCACAGCTAGAAGCATTGCCATCTAGTCTGGTTTTTATTCAGGATAATGAATATGAATGCATTCTGACTGAATGAATGGTTCTCCTACAGCAGAGTTGAACACATGTTCATGCTATTGTGATACGTCTGACCCAGGCCAGAACGCTAGCCTTTCAATGACACCCCCCCCCCCAATATAACACAGTGGAGGAAAATGCTATGTAAATTGGAGACACATGGCAAACCTCTACTGATTAGTGCTGAATGGTGGTGCCACTAGCCCCGAATCCCAGCACTGGAGACAGAGGTAGGAAGATCTCTGAGGTCAGCCTGGTCTACAGTGAGTCCCAGGGCAGCCAGAGCTACACACTGAGACCCTGTCTTGAAAAACAAAAACAAACACCACCACCAAAATATCAGCTAATGTATGGTGGGGATACAGAAGCACAAATCTATCCAGTCTGAGCCAACATTCAAAGGATCTGTTATTTTGTACATATAACTACTTACTAGGTCAAGATGCAAAAGTTGTTTACAAAAACAAGAAGTCAAATCATCATTTTATATAAATCCAAGCTCCTTGCATTCTCTCTCTCTCTCTCTCTCTCTCTCTCTCTCTCTCTCTCTCTCTCTCTCTCTCTCTCACACACACACACACACACACACACACACACATTAGAAAAATGAAATTACAGCATTTGGGGAAAATGTGGGTGGGGAGGGATAGAACTGGAAATCTTCTCTCTCATAACGCAGACCCTAGATTTTATTATATATGTGAGTGGGTGGAAATAGGTCATAAGAAAGGAAGGGACCACAATGGAGGGGAGCAGCTTGGTTCTAAGGGGAGAAAAAGAGGACAGTAGATAGGACATGATGGCCAGGCAGGATACTGTGTAACTTTAATCCCAGTATTTGGGAAAAAGAGGCAAGTGGATCTCTGGGGATTCAAGCCTGGTCTACATAGTGAAATCAATTCAAAATAACTTAAAAGAAAGAAATGTGACATAAAAGGAAAAGTGCTCTTTGGGGAAATACCAGCAGCAGACTGCAAGGAAGACCTGTAGTGGACTTATGATGTTACATTGTAAATAATTGTCCTGCCTAGGAGTTTAAAAGCGCTAATTGGCCAAAGGCAGACAGGAAGTGTGGGCGGGGCTACCAGACTAAGAAAACTCTAGGAATAGGAAGAACAGAGCAGAAATGCAGACAAGCCAGAAGGTGCAGAGGACAACTACGCTGCTCTGAGAAAAGGTTCCGAGCCCCAATAGCTGAACAGGATAAGAATCATGGGTTAGTTTGAAGGTAAAGAGCTAGCTAGTTATATGCCTGGGCCTTAGGCCGATCAGCCTAAAATTAATATAAGCGTCTGTGTGTCTCTGTGGGACTGCGGGTCTGTGGATCCCAACCTTGAGGCTAGGCCCAAAAGTCCAGGCCAGAAACTTCATACTACAAAGACCCACAAGAAAAGATGTATGAAAATACCTTAATAAGACTCGTTTCTTTGATACTCATTTAAGGAGGCTTAAGAAAAAACAAACACCTACAAAGTTTTAAGGCTGGATCTCCTTTGGAACTCTAGACGACCCCGCTCCTCTCATCCCACCATCTAATATGTGTGTGCATATGTATACATATAATAGATACATAGAATTCCAACTCAAGGGCTGAAGAGATGACTCGGGTTAAGGACATTGACTGCTCTTGCAAAGGTCCTGAGTTTAACTCCCAGCACCCACATGGTGGCTCACAACCACCTATGATGAGATCTGGTGTCCTCTTCTGGCTGGCAGGCAAAACACTGCATACATAATTAATAAATAATTTTTTTAAAAAAAGATTTCCAATTCAATCATTTTCCATGCATGTCATGACTTTTTTTTACAGCCGAATAAAACTCAGGTGTGTGTGTACCACATTTTCTTTATTCAAAGGTCATACTTCTTACATAACTGTAAATTGTGCAGCAATAAACAAAGGAACAAGTATCTCTAGAACATAAATTCCACTTTGGACTGGTCCATATGGTAGCTGGAGTCTTGGTTTTTTGAGATCCACCGATTCCCACCATTGCAGCACCAGTTTCTTCTTACCTGCAGTCTGCATCCTCACCTGGGTTAATTCTCTCGACTTTAAGCTGTTCTGACTGATATAAGGGTGGGGACATACTTGGAAAGAGGTTTTAACTTGCATTTACCTTAAGTGTTTATTGCTAGTTTGTTACCTCTTTTGAGAACTGCTGTTCAGTTCATCAGCCCATTTACTGATTGGAAGATGATGTTTTTTAGTGTTTTCTTTACATATTTGCCTTCAATATTTAGCAGCTTGTTTTGTGCCAGCCTAAAAATGTTAATTTAACTCTTAAAACAGGGACTATGTAGCTCTGGCTGTTCCGGAACTCATTATGTAGACAGGCTGGCCTCAAACGCAGAGATCTGCTACCCTCTGCCTTCCAAGCACTAGGACTAAAGGTGTGCACCACTATGCTCAGCTTAGTTTAACTGCTACCAAGCCATTCTGATTGTATTTCATCCCCATTTTACAGATGGAAAATAAGGTATCTAGATGTTAAGATATTGTTCAGGATCTAAACCTAAGCCTTATAACTCAGGCTCTCTTAGCCTTGGACACTATTCTAACTATTTGTCCTCACCCTAGTCAGAATGGCTAAAGTTGAGAAAATTATCCCAGGGGAGGATGTAAACTGCTGATGAGTCAGCTGGTACAGTTACTAGGGGAGTCAGGATAGTGGCTTCTCAAGAGGGGGGCAGAGATAGAGAGAGAGTGAGTGAGAGAGAGCACAGATCAAAAGAAATGGGCTAAAGGTGTCCTGATGGGTAAGAACATTTGCTATTCTTCCAGAGGACATGAGTTCATTTCCCATCGCATTATAACCATTTGTAACTCCAGATGATCCAACATCATCTTCTGGACTCGAGGAGAACCAACCACACACATGGTAGATATACATGTTTGCAAAACACTGGTACACACAAAACAAACGGTTAAACACACACAGACTTGGCAGAGCTGAAGAACTACCCCTTACTCAGGAAGGCCAAACTGGCAAGACATCAGCCAGAGTTCAGTGTTGAGTCCCACTTATCCTGCAGAAATCAACTGCTGGGTCTGGGCACTCTGAAAAATCTAAAACAAGGTGAAAATAGCATGTTATTTTAGTCGGAAGAATTCACTGAACATTCTAGTTGTCACTTATTACCAAGTCATTGAATCTTTAAAATACTTTGCTCACCTAGGAAACAAGTACAATTAGTACAAACTCCACAAATTTGTCACAAATTTAAGCTGTGGCAGTGCAATACCCTGAATCAACCATGAAAAGCCAACATCACAACACAAAATCAACTGAGCAACTATTGTCACTGAAGAAAGGGTGGATATTAAGATCCCCAAGATGTACTTCCTCTCATCTATAAAGTTTGCCATAAAACACAAGAATAACAAATCTGTTTTTCTAGTCAAGCAGTGGTGGCATGTTCCTTTACTCCCAGCACTCAGGAGGCAGAGGCAGGTAGATCTCTATGAGTTCAAAGCCAGCCTGGTCTACAGAGTGGGTTCCAGAACAGCCTTTTCTTAGGACAGACAGAATTGTTCATAAAAGTATGTGTGCAACTGTTATGAAAGGGACGTTTACTTAGTTGCCAATTCTGGTTTTGACTCAGAAAAGTAACGGTTATATGACCGTTTAAAGGAGAGGGGGGGAAAAGCCAAGTATGGTGACATTTACTTAGAATCTCACGTTTGCTGTCAAAACAGACAGGCAGATCCTTAGGGCTTGCTGATTTTCAACCTAGCCAACCTGTCCAGCTCCACAAAATAAAAATAAAATGGATGGTGCTTGAGAAATGATACTCCAAGGTTGATGCACACGCACACACGAGATAATAAAAGCATGAGGGAAATAACAAGAGATTTCACTTAAAGACCACTGCAAGTATAAATTTTATATTTTCTTTTCCATTCATATCTCAGCACGTATGGCAATAACAGCTAATGTCATATATATATATATATATATATATATATATATATATATATACACACAGCCATAAATTAAGTAAAGGACAAGTTTTATACAAGTTATGAAACATCATTATATTACTTATAAAATCCAGATGGTAAGAAGCAGGTAACTTGGATCTATAGTTTTAAGAATTCTTTTGCTGAGTTGGGCAGTAGTGGATGATTATCACAGCTTTTCCAAAGAAATTAATCCAAACAATCAGCACCTGTTAATCGCAGTACTTGGGAGGTAGATTCAAGAGGCTAATGAGTTCAAGGCCAGCCTCTTTACATAGCAAATTTGAGGCCTGGGTTACAGGAGACTCTATCTTCTACAGCAGAAATAACAACCTAAACTAAGAGAACAATGAACCGAATCCAAGGAATTTAACTTGAGGTCTTTAAGGAATTTTGAAGGCATCAAAAAAAGCAGTTAAAAGAAAATGAAGTGCTGTTTAAAACACTATCTGGAGAAACATTCTTCTTATGCTAATAACTTATGCTTGTCTCCAAATCAGTCTATCAATCTTATACAGTGATGCTGTAGTGTGGATCTGAATGCTCCTCATCAAGACCCATGTATTAAAACCTTGCTCCTCTGTCTGTGGCACTATTGGAAACTTTAGGTCATACCCAATGGGAGACTTTAAGGCATCAGGGGAACTGAAAACCCGTCTCTTCTCCATCTTCTGCAAACAATGCTAAGTTGTTTTGGCTTCCTCCCACAACATGAAGCAACAGGGCCAACCAATCTCAAATGGAAACTTCGAAATCCATGGCCCCAAATAAACCTTTTCTCTCTACAAGTTGATATACATGAGGCATTTGCTATAGTGACGTAAAAAGTGATGCAGGTAATATAAGAACAAGAGAATTATGAAGAAAATAATACACAATTTTAAGGTATTATTCAAGGACTAATAAGGAAACAACAGGTACATCAATGAAAAGAGGCCAAAGCGATCAGACAGTTCAGTGTGGAAAGATACTTGCTGCCAAGCCTGACAACCTAAGTTTGGCCCCAGGGCCAGCAGACTGGGAAGAGCAAAGTAGACCAACACAAGATTTCCTCTGACGTCAAAGGTGCATCTGACCTCCATGCAAAGAACATATTAGTGCCTCATCCCCAAATAAAAATGTAAAAAGCTGTAAGCAAAAGTAAAATCCAAGAGACCAAATCAAGCCATTTCTCCATCTAACTTATTAAATGTTTTGCAACAGGGAGCTAGAGGGTTGGCTCAGTGGTTAAGAGCAGTGGCTGCTCTTCCAGAAGACTCAGTTTTGATTCCCAGCACTTACATGGTGTCTCAACACCATCGGAAATTCCAGTGCTAGGAAATTTAATGCCCTCTTCTGGGCACCTGGAACACTAGGAATGTATACTGTGCACAGACTACATGCAAAACACCCATACACATAAAAGAATAAAAAAGCTTTGCAGCAGATAAACTGCAATTTGTCTTCTGCATCACTTAAGAAACAATTTGTTTGATAAAGAATTTCTAAACCAGTCACAGTGGCACAGGACTGTGATCTTAGCTCTTGTGAGGTAGAGGAATAAGGAATAGGAGTCTGAAGTTATCTTGAACCATCAGGTTAAGTCTGAGGCCAAGAATCAGACAATACTCAGCTTAAATTCTAGATGAAAACCTTTTCAGCAATTAGAAAAAAAAAAAAGCATATAAATATCATAATAGTGTTCAATTTCTTTTTTAAAAATTCAGGTTTTAAAAAAAAAGAATGGATGCATTTAAGTTTAACCTTTTTGTATAAAATGAATACCAATGGCACTAATGCTGAAAAATGAAATTACAAAACAAATACAGGATCACAATTTAGATTCTTTGGATTGTTTGTTTATCTCTAAGCCCCAACATTTAATACAAAAATATAAAAATTTCCCAATCAAGCATGGTAGTGGTAATACTTTCTATGTAAAAATGTCGTACTTTAGGAGCTTTGGGAATTTCCACAGCTGTCAGAACTGCAGAAAGAAACAGTGAGGGCTGCAGGGACAACAGTAGCACACTTAACAGGGACAGGCGCTGCTGGGAACCTTATGTCCATTTCTCTAGTGAACAGAGACATTTATATCTTCTAGTTCCATAGGTTTTTCAACTGTCAATCGGGAAACCTCTACCTATCAAACAAATGAGTCCTGAGACATTCTAAAGGGTAGACCTCAATTTTTGCGTCCCCTTTACATATAAAGGCCAACACTGGTTTCAATTTCTATTGGAACAAGGGAACTTTGACTGGAGTGTGCTTAGAATGTTCAGGGAGGAAAAACTTCCAGAGCTTTTCTAGTCCACGGAGAATGATCAGAATGTGGAGATGCAGAACCTATTAGTCATATTTGAGTCTCTCTATTAGGCGGTCCTCCTTGTAATGGGAAATAATCTGGATCAGTATGGAACAGTTGATCAGAAGAAAGAACAAACCAGCCAACCAAATGAACAGGAAGGTGTTCTTCCCTTGAAACTCTAGAATATACGCAGGAGTCAGCCATAAGGCCTGTCCTATGAACCACAGCATCAAGAGGGCTATGGCTCTTTTCCAAGGCATTCTCACTAGTGGCATCACCAGAGGCAGAAGACAGAGGTACCAGAGAAAGTACTGAGAGGTACACACTTTGTTAAAAGTCACGAAAATGGACGTATGAAGAAAACAACAAAAGACAAGGTCCCGGTAGTAGGCAAACGACACGGCGGAAAGCAGGGTGAACTGCGGCAGGAACGCAGCCATCCCCAGGGTAAAGCTCCACTTGCTCTCCGCAGTCAGATAGAGCATGTAGAAGTACGGAGAAAAGTTGTGGCGGATATCCCTCCGAGTCAGGTGGTAGAAGTAAGTGTGTTCCAAAAACTCCCAGCCGTATTTATAGTAGAAACCAAAGCTCAGGGCAAAAAACGTGAGTCCTGCTACCGCTACGAAGAGCAACACTGTCCAGCTGCACAGCCTCTTCAGGAAGTCGTGCAGACGAGCCTGGAAGGAGTAGCGGGCCTGCCGGAGACTCTCGTCATTTTCGCGCTCGGGCCGCAAGTGCAGGGCTATGGGGAGGATGTAGGTCACCGGGTACATCTTCATGTGCACGGCGAACCCATAGAACACCGCGGCACACGCGATCAGTCGTTTCTCTATGAAATAGAGGGACGTGAGCACCAGGGAGGCGACGATGGAGTCGGCGTTGCCTCGGCTCGACACCGCCATGGGTAAGGGGTTAAGGAGCCAGAAGACGCAGTAGCCACAGGCCTGGCGGCGCCCCAGCCCCTTGAGCAGCAGCAGACGGTACAAGAGGAAGGCGGTGAGGAGATCGCAGCTGATGAAGAGAAACTTGCCGAAGAGTTCGCCGAGGTAGATGTTGGGAGTGAGGAGCCAACTCAAGAGCGGGGTGTAGCGATACGTCGCCCTCAGGTAAGGGGAGCGCCCTTCCGTGACGAAACGTGCGGCATCCGTGAACACGTGGTAGTCTATGTCGGTGTACCTGACCAGCAGAGTCCGGTCCTGGAAGACACCGTAGAAAACCAGGGCGACCCGGGCCAGGAAGGCGACGCCGAACACCCCGGCGGGGGGCACCCGCAGGTTCAGGAACCATTCTCCCCAGTGCCTGGTGTAGCTCATGGTCTGAATGCAGGCCAGCCGCCCGGCTCCACTTTGCCCCTCTCTCTAACCGTCCTCCACCTCGCTCCGCTCGGACACCCGGAGCATCTCCTCCGCTGGAGTGCAAACAGAAACAACTGAGGAGTGATCGCTTCCGGCACGAAGCCCCGCCCCCCACGCGACTTCCGGCCTCGTTCGGCCTCTCTGTTGGCCCAGAGGAACAATTACCTTCCTCGGGATTGGCTCTCTAGCTGCCCTAGCTTCCGCCGACGGAGGCGGGATTTCTGGTTCTTCATTGGACCCACTTCCGCTGGCCGGAAAGCCCGGAGCGGCTGGCGTGTTGTGGAGCGGAGTGAACTTTGTTGGTAGTAACCGGTGTTCCTGCGTTCCCAACTGGGTCAACCGAGGAGGACTCTGGGCCCAGAATGAACTGTGACCTGCTGACTGCCGAGTGGAAAGTGTAGATGGGAAGGAAATAAACTTAAAATAGTTCTCAGGCTTTTACCCCATAGGAATGTTTCTCTGTGTTGTCATCCCTGGAGGGAAAAGTGGCCCGCCAAAGAAACCCACTCTGGGAAAGAAACAGTTATCCCTGAACTTAGAGCCAGAAATAAATGGGCCCTGGCTCTGAAACAAGCTCCGAAGAAACACACTTCGGCCCTAGAATCAGAGCAGTGAAAGAAATATGCCCTGGCCCTGAAATTAGAGCCCCAAAAAGCCTGTGAAAGAAACATTCTGACCCTGGAAACAAACCCAAATCAGGCATTGAAAAATCCAGAAGCTCCAGCCCCAAGAAGACCTATATAAGGGGCCCTGTTCCCCAGGCCACTTCCGGGGCTTAGGCAGCCTCACTCTTCTGGACTCTTTTTCCTCCCAAAAAATCTCTTGAATGAGGTGCGAGGAAGTCTTTCCCTACATAGCAGAGCAGAATTGTGACACGCTAGGAAACCGGAACAGACCTGTTAACTTTGGGGAAACTTTTCCCGAAGCAGGGTTGTAAGCTGCTACCGAGGACTGCCTGAATACTTTTCCATTCGAGCTGCAGCGCTCAGTATGCCTGGGCTCCTGACCACTAGGATCTCTCTCCATCTGAGCTGCACAAACACCTACACAGTCAACTCCATCAACTCCGTTCTTTTCAAGCATCCTTCACCTAAGACAAAATTCTGATCTTCACCCACCCCCCACCCCATTCCACCCTGCCACCATTAATTTCTTACCAAGGATTCCAACTCCTTCATTTTTCTGGTTACTTCCTGCACTTATAGTTGGCTTTTAAGAACTTCATACTCTTAGAATATTTCCAGTTTTAGCTAAATTGTAGAATTATTGGGAGTAGAAAGTATATCGGTATTTCTTTGTACTTTCTCGTAATGTATTACAGTCTCAAACATGTGGTAACTGGCATAGGTTGACTGGTTGAGCTTAGAAATTGAGCCTGCTCCTAGGAAAAGTCATGCAGATTGGTACAGAGATGGCTCCACTCAGTCTGGATGTTCACCTCTCCGCATACACTCCATTTTTTCCCTTTGAGTGAGCCATACTAACCTTATAGTCTGATATTTCAATCCTTTAATATGCTTTGATGTAAGTATATGTTGTAGATTAATAACTACTTCTAGTCATTTTCCCCATGCACTGACCATATATTCAGGGATAACACATTACCATTCAAATGACTACTGTTATGATTTATAATAGTTTTTGTTAAGGACTTGTTTACACTTGTCAGACATGCTATTTCTTATTGCAAAGTAGATATTCTTACCTTTACCAATGAGGAAAACCAGTTCGTGTAGATAGGTCACATAACCAACTAGTACCAGAACAGGAATTGGAAATAGGTTTGTCTAACCCAGCATATGTTAATCACTGTGTGATGAACTTGGAAGTAAAATGTTGGTGTGGAATTTTAGCTTTTCTCAGTGTCTGTCTTCCTTATCTCATCCTGAAATCCTTCTGATATCCTCTGTCATTGTCATCCTTTAGGTCCCATGGCTTGTTTTACTTTGTGAGTTATAGGTAAGGGAAGCTTAGTCTCAGTAGAGAATGTGAGAGAGATGTCTGAAGATTAAGAAAGAGTTCTTCTGGGTAGGTTAGTTTAGTTATTTTGGCAGAAAAGCCTCAGCTAACTATCCTCTATGGCTGGCCTAGTAAATAGGGGAGACGCTGAATCAGGAAGATAAGGAAACAGACAAACAAACAAACAAAAAACCAGCCGGTCCCTGGAGTGAAATGCAGAAAACAGCCTAATTCTTGAGCAGATATCACTCCCTGCCTTTAGTGTCTGACCCTGTGAAATATTTTCCACAGATTTTTTTATTTTAGAATATGTTAATTATCTATTTTGTATTAGCATACGCTAAATGTCTCACCCTTGGTTATATTTGTTATGTACCACTAATTTCTCACAAATGTGCAAGAACTACAGATTTCACACATCTTGTACATTTAATATGTGTTATGACTCACTTGTTGATTTATTAATGATGAGGAACCAATTATTTTTCTCTCCTTTGTCTTTCTATCTTAAGGACCAAGAGTCAGTGAGTATCGCCTGTGGTTTCTTGCCAGCGTATTTGGGGTTGGATATTAACCACAAGTTTCTCAGGCTCATTCTAGGTAAGAATAGATGAGAAATCTATGACTTTGAGACTTGGGGTCAGAAATGCCTCCTGCTTAAGACGGACATCCAGACCCTTGAGGATGTGTAAGGAAGACCATCTAAAAAGTATTTTCTGGTGTGAAAGGGGAAAAATGGGCTCAAACATCACCATCTAAAAGGTCAGGGTGCAGACAAACAAGCCCCTGCACACCTACACACCCCCACACACACACCTACACACATACACACACACCTACACACATACACACACACCTACACACACACAAATAAATAAATACATGTTTTTAAAAATTAAGAAACGGAATTTGAAATGTACGTGTTAAAGGATCTTAATAAGGGAAAGAGCAAGAAAAGGACTGGAAGGAGTGGGAGACTGCATCTGTGTCTGAGTGTAAGGGAGAGCCAGCAAGAAAGGCTGGCCTCCAGAAGCTCTTTCAGAAGAGCCTTACTGAGCCCTCCTCTCCCATAAGTCAGCTTACAAGTCCAAACCTTGACAACAGGGTAGGTTTCAATTTCTAAAAGAAGATACACTGACAACAAGAGAAACATCCAGTTTATTTAGTAGTTTCTTCTGAACAGACAAAAATAAACCAAAAATACCACACACATCATTTTTCTAAATACATTTGACCTGGTTTAGTCTTTAATGAAGTGCATAGAAAAATCATCTTTAGATACGTCTGCTTCAGTAGTGGCCCGGAAGCCCAGCTAACTGTGCAGCATAGGTAACGTGTTATTTTGCAAAGAAACTAAGTTAGCTAGCAGGGGTAAAGATTTATGGTAGCAGCTGTGGAGAAGGTGCAATGCTCCTGGACAGTGGGTGCATTATAACTGCTTTTCTTTCTCTGCTGACCTCAGGGAAAACCCTGCATAGTTTTACTAGCTGAAGTGAGTTTCAGAGAGTGGGAGGGGAAGTAGGGAGCATCAGGAATTAGGTGAAACACAGCTTAGGGGTTTCAGAAGTCCCCCACAGAATTGTATCATCCTCTAGGGAAGATGAAGATGGCGTTCTTCATAGAAGAGCCTTCAAGCCAAAGGGTTCTATCTGCCTCCCGCCAGGACTGGAACTGTGATATATGCAGCACCCTCTTCAGGATTTTTGTACATAGGCTCGGGTCTCTGTCTTGGGAGATTCTTGTCAACAGCTCATCAGTCCTGGCATTTGCATCCTAGTGGGAAGGTTTCCACTTATTGCCTCCCAAATACCAAATTTCAGCTTGTCAGTTTTAATTATGGGGCTTACAGCGAGCTCCTACCCTGACAGAAAGATGGGAGATGTAGAGTGTACCTCAGGAGGGGAAAACGGAAGGACATTTTGCTTGTTTGTCTACTTGTTTGCTTTAGAAGTTGTTCAATGGTGGGTTGTTGCCAGGGACGGGTAGAACCTAGTATGCAGGGTAGATCTTCCTAGATCTCCATGGACAGGGCGTTTCCTTGGTTCTTTCCTCCTAGCCCCTCTCCTGTCCTAACAGCACACCTCCATCAAACCTTGATGAGTGTTCCTTTATTTATGAAAGGGACAGGGTCTGGCCCTTCCTTTTCCATTCACCAAACTTAAAAGCATAAGCTGCTCTCACTGCTCTGCTGACCATAACACAGAGGATTCAGGTATCCTACTCCGTAAAACCAAGGCAAGACATTTGTCCCTTTGCTAAAGCCTGAGTACTTCCTTTCTGTACATTCCATATATTTGGGTATATGTACATCTATATACATATCTCTATATATTATCTCTGTTTTTCTCCTTAGATAAACATATATATCATATCCCAATTTCCCAAGTTTCCACCCACCTTTTCTGTGTCAGTCATAAATAAGACTCTGGGCTTCATTTCACTAATTCCCTTAGCCTTGTCTTTCTCATTTTCACACTCTAGTAGCCTTCCTCATTGGTTGTTCTGCCCTCATGAGCTCTCCCACCCCACTTAAATCCTCACCAGTTACTCTCCTGACCTTCCAAGCCTATAGCTGGTATAGACAGGGAACCCTTTTCTCAAGCTTGCCCTACACCCTGGGAAAGGATTCCAGGTCAGAGGAGCCAGGCTGTGATTGAAGAGCCACTTAGGCTTGGGAGCAGGAGCTTTTCCACTCACAGCACTGGAGCTGAGGGAGAAGGGCGCAGTTCTGATCAACAAGAGATACTTTAAAGTGCAGTTTAGAGGGAAGCCTGGGATTGCAGAGGAAGTTCAAAAGGCCTGAGGCAGAAAATGTTCTCTTCTCACGCGTTATTCAAGAACCTAAGGAGAGTTGGGCCTTAGGCAAAGGAGGGAAGAGACTGATTCCTTCAGTAGGGAAGCAGCAGTGTGGAGAAGAAACCAGACAGAGGAAAAATTGCCAGTGGATAAGAAGATGCACACAGCAGTATGCTTGGTCCTTGCACACCAAATGCCAGCAGGTAAGTACAGCGCTGAATATAGTTGAAAGCACAGAAGCTGGCTCCTTGCCTGTTCTCTGTTTCAGACGTTCAGGTTCTTCTGGTTCTTGCTTTCATGGGAGTTTAAGGCTAATGGTGAGTTTTACAGTAGGGAGAGGCCGAAGACCCTTCGTTTTCAAGCTACAGTTAATTGACTTCAAGGAAAGACCTATGTAACAGGACTGTGCACAGGATCTTGATCTCTCTGCAAGGCTTTGCACAGAGATACATGTATACATTCTGTAGAAACGTGTAGCTTCTCATCATCTGTCAAGTGTGCCTTAAATCAACAATTAGGTCATCCCTGCTGGAATTCCTGCTAAACCACCTTGTGGGGTTTCCTGTGTACCTCAGGAGCCAGAACACACCTGTGCTTTAGGCCTCAGCACAGGACTTGGTGCTTATAATGCCCCTGCCACAGTCCTCACCAGTGGACCAGAGGAATGGCCTGAGCCTGATCTTAAGGTGTCTTTTTAACTTGCCTGAAACTGGCCCATTGGTAGAAAGAGTAGAGTAGAGGTGATACTGACTTTCATCATTTTATGCCGCATCAGAATGGCTAAGATCAGAATGTAAGTTCCTCCCCTCTTGGCACTGCCTCATAAAATAGCTGGCACTCTTCAGAAGGACAGCAGGAGATGTAACAAAATCGTGGCTGTCAGGCCGAGTTCTGCTTCAGTCCAGACCTTAACAAAACATCACAAATTCCCAGAGGCTCTGTACAGCAATCTGCAAATCTGAGAAGCTGGTTCAGCTTTCCTGGGGAATCTGTGCCTTATGACTAGTTTTACTAGATCAGTGTTAATAAAGGGGAATGACTGCATTTTCTTCTCTTTCTTCAAAAGTCTGGGTAAGGAATGAGGGGTCTGGGAGGGGTAGGAAAGGAAGAGGGGGAGCCAGGTACAGTGTAATCTGGAGTGGGTTTAGATATTTTTATGGGTCCTGAGCACCGGACTTAGAGAGCATTGTCGTAAGGCATGCTGGCTCACACCTTTAATCCCAGTACTTGGGAAGCAGAGGCAGGTGGATTTCTGAGTTTGAAGCCAGCCCAATCTACAACGTGAGTTTAAGGACAGTCAGAGCTACATAGTGAGGCCCAGTCTCAAAAAATTATTGAGGGAGGGAGGGAGAGAGAGAGAGAGAGAGAGAGAGAGAGAGAGAGAGAGAGAGAGAGAGAGAGAGAGAGAGAATTGGCTAAGGTCTTCCCATTCATAGGACACAGTAAAATATCTTTCCAGGACAGGGCCAGATTTTTAGACAATAGTTCCAAAACTGAATTTCTCAGAACCCAGAATGGGTGCAGGAGGGTGGTGGCTGTTCATGTTTCTCATGTCAGCCCCTATTCTCTGAGATCAGAGGCTGAGAGAGAACTGGGGATCCCGAGAAGATCCATTTAGAAGAGAGTAGAGAAAATAAGATGGTAACCCAAAGTCGAGGTTATGTCAGGGGTTACCAGCTGAAATTAAACACACCACAACACACCCTGGCTTCTTCCTTCAGGACTTAGTAAAGGATCCTGGGGAAACTAATTTCAAATTCCTTTGTTTCTGAAAGCCTAGCCTCTGAGAGAGTTTTGCCTTGGGGGACTTACTAGATGCAAACAGAGATGGAGGGAGCTCCAGTCTGTCACCACACTTCCCAGTAGTGGGTATTTGGGGGGAGTCTATCCATCCAATCCCAGGGTCCTTCTAATGTGAATCGCCAAGCATGGCTGAGGCTTTCTAAGCCGCTTCAGCCTAATCTTCCCTCTCCTTCCCCCATCCTGGCTTAAGAGTCATGTACATTGGCATAGTAGTAGAGGAAGGCGCGGGGGGGGGGGGGGGCAGTGAGAGGAAAACAGGGGACTCCAGCTGGCCTGGACTACCAACAGGCCACTGGGTTAAAGAAGAAGTAGAAGATGGTGCTTCTGGGGTTCTCCAGCGAACCCAGATAGTCTCCTTTTCCCAGGGCACTGATAGACGGAAAGGCCAAAGGGCAGGGGAGGAGAGACTAGGAAGTCAGACATTGCTGATGCGCACACTAAGGGCACTGCCTTCCTTTTCAGCTTGCTCTCTTAATGACTCTTCCAACTTGAGTTTTTCGGGGTCTCCATAGCGCACGCTGCTATCACGGAGACCACCAGGGGGAGCCACTTTCACAACTTGGTCAAAAAGGCTAAAGTCAGCGACGTATTTGCCGCTGGCTGACAGCGAGATAGCAGGTGTGAATTCATAGCCCCAGAGGATCTCCTCCGGTAGGTAGGACGTGCGAACTTGGCAGGTGGCGCTGGTGGACTCCACTGTCCCACTTAGGATGAGCACGAGCTCAAAGTCCCCCTCCCCGCTGCGGAGGGGGAGATCTTTCAAGGGACTTGTCTCATCTACCACGTGGTAGAAGGTCAGGGGTAGAATGAGAAAGGGGCTATCAGAGGCTGTGTCTACTTGGAAAGTCACATTGACCTGGTTGAGCCGAATATTCTCACCCTCCTTTGTCTGATGGGTCTGCAGCAGTTTGCCCGTCACCTGGCATCCAATGAGGAGACTCTTCCGCATATTGGCCACTCGGATCATAAGGCAAGGCTTCCCATTGTGGGAAGCCACAACTGCATGCTGGCTGAAACGGATAGTCTCAGCCCTCTTCTTGGGCCGGGCAATCTTTGCCAAGAAGGTACCTGTGATGAAGATTTCAAGGATGGTGGTGAGCACCAGCTGTGCGATGAGAAGCACGATCGCCAGAGGGCACTCCTCGCTGATATAACGGAAGCCGTAGCCGATGGTGGTCTGGGACTCGAGGGAGAAGAGGAAGGCTCCAGTGAGTGTGTGCACCTGCACCACACAAGGGGTGTGGTTGGCCGGGGGTCCCAGCTCCAACAGGTCCCCGTGGGCCACAGCTACCAGGTACCACACTACACCGAAGAGGAACCAGGTGCCTGCAAAGGTTGCTGAAAAGAGCAGAAGCTTGTAGCGCCACTGCATGTCAATGAAGGTCGTCCACAGGTCCTTGAGGTAGAGGAAACGCTTGTCAGCAATATGCTCCATTCTCACGTTGCTACGGCCATCCTTTGTCAGGACCCTCCTCCGACGTATTCCTGGGGCCACTAGGGGCCGGCTTTCTGTCTGAGTCGTCTGACTGTAATAGACCTTAGCAACTGATGTCATCTGCAGGGAGCAAGACAGCATAAAGGAGGTTATTGCCAAAATGCAGCCAACCCCTAGACCCCACCCAGTGGGAAGAGGCACTAAGATCGCCTTTTAAAATCTTTTATATTTATTGGGGGCGGGGCTTAAAGGTCATCCCCCAAAACACTTTTCAGACTTTGCTTTCTCCTGCATATGGGCTCTGAGGATTGAACTTCAGTGGCCAAGCTCGGTGGCAAATGCCGTTACCTGCTGAGTAGGAGTCATCTTGCCAGCAGCCCCTAACCTTCATCTTGATGCCATTTATCCTAGCTAATATTTTTAGAGCACCTGTTAAACGCCAGTCACAGTATGAGGTGCTGATAGGTCTAAGATGAAAATGACATCACCCTTGCTAAGAACTCACAGCTTAGTGTGGACATGAATTAAATACACGATTGCAAAGCAGTGTAATAGCATTTGTGATCTGAGGAGGAGGTGAGGCAGCGAAGAAAGAATGGGAAGTGTACAGGACCCTGAAAGTAGGAATGAGGGTGTTACTGATCTCCACTGAACACACACACACATACATGCACACATACACATGCACAAACACACAGACACACACACACACACATACAGACACACACAAACACATACATACATACATACACACACACTCACACACACATGCACATGCCACTCCTGTAGAGATACCTAATTTGAGGTTAAAACAAACAAACAAACAAACAACCCTCCCCACTGCTGAATATCAAGGCAAGAAAACTTGTTCCACTGAAATTCTTCTAGGACAGTTCCGTTTAAGATGCATGTATGCCTTTAATTTCGCTATTCTCTCCCCTCGCCCCGAGTTAGTGTCCACTGGTGAGAAAATAGCAGAAGGCTTCTGTTCTCAAGTCAAGTACCCAGTCTCCTCCATTGGCTGCGATTACCATCATCATTTGTTTGCACTACTTGGGAGACGTTAAGTCTGGGTCAGGGTCTAGTCTGGTGTTAGGAAGAGCACAGAGAAGATCTGAGCAAAGGCAATAAGGAAGGAAGCAACGGGTTGGAGCTTCCTGCCAGCACTGAGACATCTCCCCACCGGTTGGCAGCAATGCCAGACCATCCTGATGGAGTGAAGTGAGGGCAGACTCCAAATTAGTTAGTAGCTATGTCTTCACGGGTCCAAATTCAAGACTGCTATTCGTCCTGACAGAAGAAAGTGGAGCAGGCCATTGAAATAGGAGATGATTCACTTAATACGAGGTATCTGGCATCCCTGCCCCAAAGCAACTTTGTACTTTTCCAGTAGAGAAGATTTTATTCACTTAGATTCTGAGTCTGACATCTGGAACTCCTGAGAAGGATAAAGATAATTTGTGGGGTTGGGAGCTCTTTGGAGGTGAGAGCAACCCTTGTACCCCCTACCACATATGTCTAAACCATTGCATTTCATGATTGGTCTCCCTCATCTTCCCCATTGCTTTGCCTCTGCAAGAGTCTAAGTTATATGGTCCGATCCATATACTGGTACCCACACAGACACTGAATTGGAGATCACCAATGGATGAGGGTCCTGAGAACGGTCAGAAGCAGCCACCCTGTGGATTTTACCATGGAGACCATGAAACTCTTTTCCATGGGAGACTGCTACACAGCCGGAGCTCAGCGCTCTTCACTGCCCTGTGGCCTTGCTTTCATTTCACTTCAAAGGGGACTCTTTAGCTCTGAATAATTCCTGTTTTGAACTTAAATAAAGCCTTTCTCAATACTCAGAAGTCCTAATAATAACAACCCCTACCACACACACACACACACACACACACACACACACACACACACACACATATGCATACACATGCATGCATGCACAAGTCTGCACATAAGAATGTTTAGTCATTAACTCAAACTCTTACAGATGTAAAACCTATACATTTTGAGGACATTTGGAAACAAACTAATTGCACAGTGAAATATCAAAGAATATACTTTTAATTTTAAATAAAAATGAACTATATTTCATAAGTTATAGAACAGTGGGTGACACTGATCCTAGGCTAGATTGTAGAATAAAATACAAGGATTGTGTGTACTAGATAGAAGAGAACAGGAAGCTGTCAGGAAGACTCGCTGTGGGTTTACTGAGAACTAGTCAGAGTAACTTAATTTTCTTCTGTAATGGGGATGCTAAGTTGACAAATCAGCAAAATACAGATATCGTGTGATGGAGTGGAATCCCAACCTCTCTTTCCCCGGGCTCCGCCCCCTCAAAGCCCACCAAACAGTGGCCCCTCTCCTAGAGCTGCCCTGGGGGTTCCAGCCCCCTGCCCCGGAGGAAGCCCACCAAAATGCAGCCCCTCCCTGGGGCTGCTCAAGACCACACCTACAGGTTACTTAAGGCCGGGTAGCCACATCTGCCCTGTGACTCTCTCCCTGCCTTTTCAGAGTTACCCAGGCTTGCTTTGCTCTGTGCCTGTTAAACCTTGGCTTTTCTAATTTGGTCTGGATTGTTGCACAGACAGAGAGGCTTATCAAGGTGCAAAGACCTATCAATGTGAAACTAAAGCTTCGGCAAGTTTTTTGTTGTTGTTTGGTTTGGGTTTTGTTTGTTTGTTTGTTTGTTTTTTCCCAAAATCTACCATTATACCTTTGGGGATGAGAGAGAGAAAAATAGCCAGAAGGGTAATGTAATTAGGTGGTTTTAAAAAGCCAGCAGTACTGGTGAATAGCCTAGAATTCATTTCCTATTGATGTAGCAAAGATCCTGCTCCTTGATCCTGCCCTATTCAATGTTCCTAACACTAATTTCATTCAAAACTAGAGAATGCTGTGGCCATCAGTTATGTGGACGACACAAACCTGGGACAGTTTACAAGGACTGGGAAGAATTGGGATCTAACGGGAACCAGAGGAGTGAGCCAAATCTAATAAAAAGAATAAATACTGGATTATGCACTTGGACCCAAAATTATCTGGGAAAGTTTAAGATTATGAAGATGTAGTTTTGTCACATTACCATGGGGAAAAAAGATTTAAACATTTTAACAACAACAAAAAATCCAGTATGAGTTACTCATGCCAAAAAAGCAATACAATCTTAAGCTAATTTGGTTGAATGAAGTCTCTAGAATAAGGAGGTAATTGACTCTGCTCTGCTTGGTTCATGCCGCTTCTTCCGTATTCCATCTCAAGCAGCAAACAAGAGATGAAGAAATTCAGGGCCAGATCACATGGGAAACGGTTAGAGGAAACAGGCAGATTTTGTCAAGAGAAGGGATGGTCTGGAAGAAAGAACAGATGTGTACAAAGTACTTGGCTGGAGAGACTGTCACATGAATGAAGGTTCAGATTAGTTTTCTGAGCCCCAAGAACAAACAGAATCAGTGAGTTCAAACTATAAGGAGGAAGATCCATCCAGAGTTACAATGAAGTAAACAATCATCAGGATTGTCCAGATGAAGAGTCCCTGGAAAGTTACAGGACATGCTGTCCCTGGATGTCCAAGAATAAGTTCTACAGTATTTTCAGAGATCCCACAGAAGAGATGAAAGCTCTCACTGGATATCGAAAGAGAGATTAAGCTTCCAGCCACATCTATGGGAATCACCAAGAACGTCTGCACCCCCCACCTCTATCCCTGAACTTTTCTGTGGTGACATTCAGGGATCTCTCATCTAAACTCCAGCTTTGCGTTAACAGGAGATGCTACATATCAGGGAGAATGGAGGCGCTCAGAAACCTATCTTATTCTCAAAACAATAGCTTATGGTTATTTGTTACTTTATAAAATATGTAATTTGATCCTCACACTATGCAGTAGATAGGAAAGACCTCATTAGAAACGAAGAGAAAATCACTCCAAGCAAACTAGGGGTAAAAAGGGAAGCCAAACCCAAGCCTTCTGTCTCCTGGTCAAAAAACACCTGGTACCCTGTACTGAGAAGTTTTACTGGACAGAAAAGACAGAGCCTGGAGCTTTGGTGGCAGGGGTTTTAAGGCTAGAGATTTTGGCTACCCACTAGCTTTTCTTTGTTGCCTCTGGCTGTTGTGTTTACCGCCTCCAACTGTTCTGTCTAGGTCGCCAGCCCTTGTATCTGCCACCTCCAGCTGTGATCCAAAGTTCCCAGCTGTTATGCCACCTCCTACAGCCAAGCCACTTTGTTCTCAGGGGTGGCCAGACTCAGAAACAGATAAACAATCAACACACTCCACCCCCAAGCTGGCCAGGCCTCTAGGGGAAAGGAAGCCAGCCAAAGCTCTGGAAGTGGTTTGTTGCTGCCCGATCAAAAAAAAAAAAAATACATCCTGTTTCCTCTAGAGGGTGCACTTTCTCCAAAGCAGTCCTAACCAGACACTGGGGTTGGCATTCTAAAGAGCAGCCTGAATAGAGAGTCAAAACCCGGCTCTCTACCACCTTTCTCCTCTGGGAAGTGAGCTAATTCTTTCCCTAAAGCAAAGGTCAGCCCTAAGGACAGTATTGTTCATTCCTCCAGCAAATCCCATGTATCTTTGGTTTCACATTGTCAGCTCCCCCAAAGCTAGATTTCCTATCCTACAAGCACTTTTATTTTATGCCAGCCACTTATGCTTCAGAATGAATGGGTTTATCAACACCTTTCTCAAGGACTTGATTGCTCACGAGACAAGACAGTTCTTGTGACTAAAACTGGCCAGGGTCCTCCATTGTTTTTAGGATACACTGCAAGCCTTTGCACGGCATTCAAGGTCTTCCATGAGTTCGTCTCTGTTTACTCTTCTTTCTTTCCTTTTTTCTGGTTTTTCTTTGTGGTTGTTGTTGTCGTTAGTTTTTGTGTGTTTGTTCCTGAGATGGCATTTCTCTGTGTGGACTTGGTTGTCCTGGAACTCTGTGTCCATACACCAGGCTGGCCTGGAAGAGAGCTGTCTGCCTCTGCCTCCCGAGTGCTGGGACTAAAGACAGGTTCCACAACACCTGGCTTCTACTTACTTCTTGGCTTTCCCATTGATGATTCTACACATCCTTAGACCTCAGCACTGCAAAAAAAAACCCACACTGTCTGATTCTTCCTATCTTTGAATCTGCTTCCGTACTGCTCAACTCCCTGGCTGTCTGACGACCTCCTGCCTACCTTTCAAAGCCTGGACCAAGTGTTAGCGATGCCTTTGAAAGCCGTCCTCACCCTCAGAGGGATAGTTTTTCTTTGTACTCTTACACACACACACACACACACACACACACACACACACACACACACACACACACACATTTCACTGACATGAGTTTTCTAAGCATGCTCTTGTCCAAATTCCACATAGAACACCACAGTGCTTTGCAATGTTTATTTGCCTTTGTTTGCCCTCTGTGAACTCTTAATTGAAGGCTATGAACTATACTCGCATCTGTTTTGCCAGCAGCAAGTCAGTTTTCAGATGGAGGAAGAGATGACTGAAGGCACCATCTGGAAAGGTCTGAATGAGATTTGCTGTCTCACAGGAGATGACTTCCTGAAGACCCTCAGGAGGAGCTGTGACAGAGGAGAGGGGATCAGGCTCATTCAGGCATGACTAATTTTGCAAATGTTTGCACATCCTTTCCAAAGGTGAAGGAAAGACAGTTCAGATAGTTCAATGCCAACCCTTGCGTGGGTCAGCTGACTGGGGGTGGGGGCAGGAGCATGGTAAAAGAGTGAGTTCTTACTGTTGCTGCAGGTGGGGGCTGGAAAGGAAGTTAAGTTAGCAGAGGGCTTGCATAGCATCCAAGAGGCCCTGCCTGGGTTTGATCCCCCACAGTGCATAAAGCAGCAAGGTGGCACAGCTGTAATTCTAACGCTCAGGAGGTTGAGACAGGAGAATGAGAGATTCAAGGTTATCCTTGGCTATGTAGCAAGTCTAAAGCAAGAATAGACTACATAAGGCCCTGTCTCAAAAAATTAACCAAGTTGATCAGTTGGCACTAAAGTTTATTATGCTATATTAGGTGGTTACAAAGGATGCTTCAACTCCACACCAGAAACAGCAAGTAGAAGGGCAAGGGATAATAAACTGTATCATATGAGGGGGAGGGGCTCCTTTCAACCCCAAAGAAAGAGCTTCTCTGTAGCAAAAGCAACTCAACTGAAGGAGCTTTGGGATGTGAGCGCTAAGCACATTTATTTCCAAATATAGACAATTTATCATTCTTCTCTAACCTGTCAATGTTCTGTGTTGTGGAAAACCCATGTTGGGAAACAAATATTTTAGAAATTATTTATTGGCAATTGATTATATAAAATGATCAATATTTTTAAGGGGTTTATATGAAACACTTATTGATATAAGATTGAACTTTAGAGCAATTTTTGGAGGGTTGAAATGTCTTACGTAGTGGTGATGGGAATCCTCCCTCCAAGAACTCAGGAACAAACAGAAGGAGTAGGCAGAGTGTAACCAGATTTTAAAGGGGGTTTGCTACACCTCATACAGGGCTCTTTAAAACTTTAAAGCCACGCCTCTTGATCTCAATAATGCCTAAACCCGCCACATCTGTATTCCTTGGGCCACCTCCCTTTCATCTCGATTATCATCTTTTGGAGTTTTAATGAATCACTGTGTGGCCTTTTATTCATCTCATGGCTCCATTTTTTTCTGCAATCAAACATCCTACATTGCTGCTGTGTTACTCTTTACTTCTGATTATGAATTAATGAACACTGATCCAGTATTTTCCAAAGCATGTGCACAAGGCATTCTTATGGCATTCCTGGGAAAGAATAAGATTAGTGTCCGGAGGCTAAGGATAGCATAACTAAGTGATAAAGCACTTGCCTAGCATGACCAAGGCTCTGGGGTTCGATCCCCAAGACAAAAATCCTGCTCCTTATTTTGTGAGCAAGAAAACCGAGACTCAGCAAGATGGTGTGACTCCCTAAATCATGGAACTGGACTCACGATCAAGTCCTCTGGCTTCCAACCCACCCACTTTTTGTCACACTATCTGTTTCAGTTCCTTCCCAGCTCAAAGAAAGTATTTCATTGTACACCAAAGAGAGACCGGCCTGAGTCCAACACCTGAGGAGGTCTGTGACCCACGTCTTAATCCACCTCCCCTGCTTTATTTCCCAGTGCTCTTCTCCTGTGGCACATTCAAGAAAGCAAATGCTCTGCTGTTGAAGCCTTGCTGTACTCATACAGGATTACTTGCCTTCGCCTACCCTTCTTCTGTCTTCCAGGCTACCTGAGTGTGATTCAGATGACCCTTCTTCCATAAAGCCTTCCTTGAAAACCATAGCCTTGAATTTCTAAGTACTTGTAAAAAAAAAAAAAAAAAAAGTTTACTGAAGGAAGCACCTAGGTTTACTATATCCCACTACAGCAGTGTTCAGAGGTCGAGACCTGAGGTATGAGTAATTGGATCTTAAGCATTCTAGCTCATCAGTGGATTAACTGGAAGTTGGCAGGCGGGGCCTAGTTAGAAATAGACCATTGGGCATGACCTGAAGGGATATATCTTGCCCCCCAAACCTTCCTCTGTACTACCTTGTTTCCCAGAAGTGAGTAGTTTTCCTCCCTCCATACTCTTCTTCCACGATGTTTCTACCACGTCTCTGGCCTAAGAGCGATAGAGGTTAGCACATAGACCGAAATATCTCAAACTACAATTCAAAATCTCCTCCTTTAAGTCTTCACGTATTTTGTCACAGCAACACTAAGCTGACGTGGCTGACAATTATGTGACACACCGAGAGTGCTCGGGAAGAATTTTGTGGGTAAATCAATGAGCAGTAGAGAGTACAACCCTTCCTGGCTATTGAGGTCAGGCTAAGACAGTGGCTCTCAACCTGTGCGGCACATATCAGAGATCCTGCACAGTTACATTACAATTCATAACAATAGCAAAACTATAGTAAAGAAGTAGCAACCAGATAATTTTATGGTTGGGGTCACCACATGAAGAGCTGTGGTAAAGGGTCTCGGTATTTGGAAGGTTGAGAACCATTGATTAAAGGAAGGAGAAGATGCTGCCATCACTGTGCGGCTGAGGAGATGTGGATCCTCTTGTTCTGTGTGGAGTGAGAGGAACTCTACTTTGGCCTAGGCCATGGGCACCTTCTCCTCTTCCTGACTCATCGGTGTCTTCGCTTGGTTTTTCCCTTTTAAACATGGAAACCCCAGATAGCTAATTAGAATCACTAATAAATATGAGAAAAGTATTTTTATCTGAAATGTTGCTCACCGCATGCAGTGTGGGTTTTCTTTTTATACATTTGTCTTTTTAGTATCTCCCGGGTACCAGATTCTAAATAAGACACTGGAATTATAGAGATCAAACAGATATAAATTAATTCCCTTGAAGACCTTAGAGCTTAACAAGGGGATCAACCATGAAAGAGGCAGGAGCCAGTGATGTAGAGATCAGTGTGTGTGAAGAAACGGGTGACGAAGTTCAAGGATTGAACTAATAATGAGAGGTAACTAATATTGATGTTTCTGTCGTGTGGTAGGTGTGGGACTGAATGGTATATTTTCTAACTGTTGGTTATAATATGATTTTCAAATCACCATACAAAACTAAGCCACTGTCTTAGCCTGACCTCTATAGCCAGAAAGGCTTGTACTCTCTTCTACTGATTGATTTACTCACAAAATCCTTCCCGAGTACCATATAGATAGCAACCAGCATTTGAGCTTTTTCTGCAATACACAAGTAAGTGTCTCTTTTGGATAAGGATACAACGAGCAAGGTGACTGGGCTTAAAGGATGGGGAATGTGGTTGGGGTTTTGTAGGAAGAACCCAAAGACGCACATGCAGTGACAGTGGGACAGGTAAGCATGGGAACACCAGAGACAGAATAAGAAACCATTCTTCTTAAATCTTGGGAGCACAAGAGAGAGAGGTGAATACAGGCACTGAGCTGGCTTTCTTTTTTCTAACTACAGGTGTAATGTGACCTCACACGCTAGCACTTTGCCTTCCTCCCATGTTGGCTTGAATTCCATCTCAGACAAGAACGAAAACAAACCTCCCCTCCTAAGCTGTTTCTGGTCAGCACTTTGGTCACAGCCACAAGGTCTATAACTTAACGCAAGCCTGCCTACGGAATCTGTGGGCAGGCTGTCTGCAGATAAGATGCATTTAAAATAAATGACCTAGACATGTATTTGTGCTTCACATTCTGAAGATGGGATAGTTGGGCACGAGGATGAGGAAGGTCCAGCCTGGGAACAGAGTACAGTTCTGACTACTGGGAAATGCACTGGACAGGGAAGCAGGAGACTTAGTATTAGTCTCAACTCTGCCATAGAATCTCTGTGAATTTGGACAAGCGTTTAACCCTCTATGCCTCCAGATCTTCCATTGTGGAAGAAAGATGTATCAACTCCTCACTGCCCCAACTCTAGCACATACCCGTCTGCACCCAGAGACACAAATAACCACGGGATTGACCTCTGTATATGTTCCATGGATATCGGTTATGTAAATCTTAGGAAGATAATATTTTGATGTTATATAAGCAAAGCACAGTGGGATAAAATGAAACATTTGCATTACTTGAGACCAAAACAGCTTGCCAATGCACATTACCCGCAGCTCACCTGTGGATGGGTTCCTGACCTCCATCATTCAGAACACACTGCTAGGTCAGTTTGGAGGGGCAGTGCTAGAAGAAAGGAGGGGCCTCTTTCTGCTTTAAAACTCCCCATCTGGTGAGATGGTGGCACATGCCTATAATCCCAGCATTCCAGAGGCTAAGGCAGGAGGATGATGAATTTGAGGCCAGCCTGGGCTATACAGAAAAAAAACCTATCTCAAAAATGAATAAATAAATAAAACAAAAATCTCGCCACCCAACTAGCCTGGTCTGGTCCTACTCCTCCCACAGGAGGAAGCAAACAGTTATTCAGCCCCTTCTCACCAGGCACATCATTTCCTTTTTGAATACCGAATCCCACTTAAAATAATGATCTTAGCGACCTCCTGGAGGAGAGTGGCTGGGCCTGAAAAGAAGCATTTCTAGGCTTCCAAATGTTCTCAGTGAAAGAGAGGAAGAGAAGAGAAAGGAGAGGGGAAGAAGAAGAAGGGCAATGAGGGAAGCTCTTAGGGTTATGTAAGCTCTGGAGGTCAGAAGAATGGACTTGGATGTGGGTCCTTGTAAAGCTAAATGTCGTCATTCATCCATCTCTCTCCTGTCCTTTCCCCAGTGAAAGTAAGTACATAGAAATGCAGCCAGATGCACAAATCTCGAGGTGAAGAAAAAAGGGCAGTGTGTGTGTCCAGGAGCCTGCCTCCTAGCTCGGTCACTGTTGCTCTGTCTCCCACCCTTGAACCACTTTTCCCCTGGCCCTCCCATCCTCTAGCCCCAGCCTGACACCGAGGCCCTGGCCAAGGGAAGAATAGGCTTTTCTTCCCTTGTGTCAACGTTTGGAAAGTTCTCAGAGTTTGATCAGAAGAAAGGATAAAAGCCTTCAAAGCATTTCCTGGGAGTCTGTGACCTCCCCCTGGCCCCTCTGACCCCCCTCGTGTTTTCCAGTCAAGAGTAGGAGGGACAAAGAGATAGGACCATGTCAGATGTTCTCCGTGTTTAGACACCACCACTGTCTGTCAGTGTAGGCTGATCAGGAACCACTGGCCCTTCCTCCAGCTTGCTCCCCAGACATGCCTTCTGACCCCCTTCAGGAAGGGGACTACATTCCTGCAGAGAAGTCCAGAGGGTAGCATCTCAGAGAACCCATTGTCCCTAGCTGGGAAGGAAGGATGCCTGCATGGCACATTGCCTCTTTGTGTACCTGGTCCTCTCAGACCCCCACATCACCCCAGCATGCATCCTCCCTAAGCTGTGGTCCAGTCATGGTATCTGCTCTTAGCTCTTGTCTGGGACTACAGAACTGCACATCCTGAGCTCTTCAGTAAACTGGTCCTTTGTGAGGACTTGGCACTATGTAGAGTTCAACTGAGGACAGAGCTGTACCACTGTCTCCTCATTAGCCTCAGCTTCAATGGTCCGGAGAGCCTCCAAACCTGGTCCCATGTGATTATTCACCTCAGAACATTTGTTTAGTGATGTGAACCGACCCTCCTTCATCTTGTCAGAAGAACCAGAAAATTCAAGTCAGAGGAAACATTTGTCAGGAAACAACTGGTAGTAAAAACTCCATTTCCCCCACCAGTTCCCTGCAGAGGGAGGATCTTACATAGTCCAAGCTATCCTTGAACTCATAATGCAGCTAAGGATGACTCTTGCTCTGTCTCCGAAATGCCAGGATTACAGTTGTGCAGCATCATCCCCAGTCCACGCAGTGTTTGGGTGCTGAAGCCAGGCTTCACGCATGCTAGGCAAGCACTCCACCCACTAAACTGCTATAGCAGCCTATATTTTCTATTAGTAGATAGGAGAGGTTAAAACAGTTCCCAAGAAGCGCGGGGGGGGGGGGGGGGGGTGAAGACTAGGTTGGGTTAGGAAGAATCTGGATGATAAACAACATATCTGTTCAGGATCTCTCCTTTGTGGGTCATCTCTGCCCTAGATCTCAGTCAAAGCAGTTATAGCCTGATCTTAGACACCATAGAGGCTAATCCAACTTCTGTCTAGTGCTACTGATTGAGGTAATAAAAATCATTTAGATACCATGCAAACCCCATCTCAGGAAAATAACCTCCACCCATCTTTGCTGAGCAGATCTGTCTGGCATGCCTACAGGAGGTACAGAGAATGAGAACCACAAAATTACTGCTTCAAGCTTCAAAGTGGCTCTCCATTCTCCCATGCTGCAGATTTAAGTCCTGGCCACCAGGGGGCAGGGCTCTCTAGTCTGGCAAGCTGCCTTTATAGGCTCTTAACCTCTACCAACACACCAACCCACTCCTTTTACTATTAAGTTGAACGATATGTAATCGCAAATTAAAAATAAACAGATCACATATTGTTAATATAAAATGGCTCAATAACACCAGCAATTCAAGTAGCAATAACACCCACCTCTAGAGAGCGGAAGTATGCCTTCAAGGAAGCACCTGTACAAATTTAGAACCATTCTGTTTGATGCTCTGTTGGGCAGCAGCTAAGGCAACCAGGAATTCTCTCCAAGGTCAGAGCTGACATTCTGTTTGTTAAATCCACGGGTGTTTCCTCGGCTCTCAGTCCCAGTCTCTCACCAGCATTTGAGACAAGCAGACACACTCCGTGTGATGGAGACTCGTGATTTTGTAGAGTTTTTTTAGGCTTTAAGATTATGGGCAAATCACTTGAGTTTCTAGGCTTCCATGACCTTTATCTGCACAAAAGTGCCTAACGACATGGAGGTGATGGGAGAACTGTATGAGATCATGTGTGTACGAGAGCTCTTCAGTAGGCTAAGGATGTTTCTCTCTTAAATCACATTTCCTAGGTTCTCTCTGTCTCTATTTTTAAAAGTTTATTACATTTATTTATATGGGTGCTATAGCACACATGTAGAGTCAGAGGGGAGCTTAGAAGAGTCAGCTCTCTCCACCATGTTGGTTCTCAGGTACCAAAGTCAGGTCGTCAGGCTTGGCAGCGCGCTCCTTTACCCACTGAGCCAGCTCACCTGCCCTCTGTTTACTTTTGATCCATCTCTTTTGATGAGGTCTCTTCTCTGCCCCTTCATGATGGTGTTTCCCATTCATAGCCCCAACACACTCGATTAGCATTCCTAACAATGTAACCCCCCCCCCCCCGTCTCCACTATTTCAACCCTTCCTATGCATTCCACCTCACCAAGTAGTTATAGGTTCCCTCTTTTGAGAACATTTCAATCTAAAATGTACAGGCCCGTGTCCCTTCCTCAAGAATCTCTTGTGTTTTCTCTTGTTCAGAAAATTATCATTCACTCAGGACCCAAGCTGGATAGCTGGTCTCCTCTTGCCCTTCAGTGTGCATTGGTCATAGGTTCTTATCCATTCTTCCTTTTACTGAGTCTGCTCACATTCTCCAGGGCTTCCATCATTTGGTCTTATAGTCTCTTGCACCTGAAATGATGCAATGATCTCCTGGTCCTCCTACCCCAGTCTCTTGTCCTCACCCCTCATCTCTAGCTGCCACATCGCCCTACCACACAGTATGACCCACCATTCAGAACCCAGGCTTGAAATTATTCAGTGAATTCTTTGAGCTTCATGACAAAACCATTTGACACGGTTGTAAGAATCCTTCACCACCACCGGACTCAGTCTCACTCTGGGAGCCTCTTCTTTGCCTTCTGTTTCTGCCATGGAGAATGCAGCCTGTCTGTCCCATCCATGTCATGTGTCACCACCCCCAGTCCCCCACTTACCACTCCCCACTCCTCCCCACCCCGTCTCCCTTGCCTCTATGGTTCTCACCACGGAATGCCTCATCTGCCCCCCAACTCTCTTCCATACCCCTCTTCCCTCTAAAATCTTTCATCCCTCAAAGCCCTGACCTAGTCTCAGTGTTCTTGTGCTCTGCCATGGAGGCTGCTCCAGGCTCCCAGGTAGAAATATGTAGACTCCCTCTGTACTCCTGGGACATTTTGATATTGCCTTTTGAAGTCAAAGACCGCATCATCTCAGTCGTAATTTTAAGCTGGTACTTTCAAAATTCACCTGATTGTTTAGTGTATGAGAGCTGAAATCTGACATATCAGAATGAATTCTGGATTATAGATGTCACCTACACAACCTACATGAGCCATCTACACACCAGGTACCACTGATTTTGTTTTTGTTTTTTGTTTTTTTGGCTGAGCCTCTTCTATTATTAACATAGTCATACGGAAAACCATTTTCAAATGGAGCTCGGTACCTCCATGTAACAGCCCAGTTCTCTTTCTGTTTGCCATTCTGCGCTTTGTCAGTTACCGGCATGGGAACCTCAGTCAATCCCTTAATCCCTCTAGGGTTCATTTTCCTCATCTAAGGAGTCACTAAACTTTGATTATGTGCTCAGGATCAGGAGAGATAGAAAGTGTGTGAAATCTGTAAGGCCCTTATGCAAATAAAGATATCATTATTACTGTACTTTGTAGAGGAAGGAAAAAATTCCCCCGGATTAAAGAAACTAAGACTCAGAAAGGTGAGCTGACTGCTGACATTTACTTAATAGCAAGCCAGAAGCTCCCTGAGTCTCATAGGGTTTTTATTGATATTGCTTCTCTGCACCTCAGAGGGCTTGATGCCACTCACGCTGAACCAATGCCTTATTGCAGCATTCCCTAGGGTAACTGCGATTGGTGAAGAAGGATTACTACAGACTCAGAATTCTAGGGGCTTCCAGTTTGCTGCTCTATCCCAACCCCCCCTTTTCCCCATGAGGCATCCTCCAGAACCCCCTCAGCCTGCCAAGAGCCAGAGAAAGTGTGTGTCAAGGAATGCTGAGCAGAGCCGAGTTCCTCGATGACTGCTTTCTGGCCCCTCACCTACTTTCAAACGTAGGGCCTCCAAGAAACTAGCAGGCTCCTCGAGGCCTAGGATATCCAGGCCCTCAGAAGACTGAATCCTGGCACCTGATCTGTCACCATCATCTAGGACACTAGAAGGGCTAAGCCGATAGGACTTTCTGTTTAGTTGACAGTCCTAGGAGCCCTGTCACAATCCCCACTTGAGAAAAGAGTCGTGCCTTTAATCTCAGCACTCCAGAGGCAGAGGCAAGTGGATCTCTGTGGATTCAAGGCCAGCTTGGTCTACATAGTGGGTACCAGGACAGCCAGAGCTACATAAGACTTTTGCTGAAGGTCCCTTCTCAGTGTATTTGCTAATCTGTCTTCTTGAAGTTATATTGTCTAGTGGTGAAGGATGGCTTGACCTGGTAAGTGGGGGGATCAAAGAAGCAAATGAAGAGGAAGAAGGGCCACTCTCTGGTGCAGAGGACCCAGGACATCTCCCCAAGGGATCATTTTATTGTCGCCCTTTGGTTTCTTCTCCCAAATGAGAAGCTCTTCTGAACTTATTCTTAAAAAAAAAAATTAATGTTTATTTTTAGCATATATGTTTTGTCTGCATATATGTGTATGTGTGTGCCTTGGATCCCCCGGAACTGGAATTAGAGACAATTTTGATTCCAGTTCCAGGGGATCCAATTAGAGACAAATTGAGATTTGTCACACAGCCTGGGATATGTTTGATTTGACTCTCCTGTGTATCAAGGATTTCCTTCGCCTCCTGCAACAGTCAACCCAGAAACAGAAACTAGTACCATCTCTAGAGAGAATAGGGGACACGTTTGAAGATGCTCTCTCTGCAAGCTGTAATTTGTCTCTAATTCCAGACAAATGTAGGGATGGTAAGAATTGAACCTTGGTCCTCGGGAAGAACAGTGTTCCTAACTGCTGCGTCATTTCTCCAGGCCCTGAACTGACTCTTAATCTCTATTTTTTGCTGCTTACTTTTCTCTCTTCCCCAGTGCCTGGTATTTATACTTAAGAGTCCAGAAGGGGGCCATGGGATGGCTCAGTAGGTGGAGGTGCTATGAGTCTGTCCTCCACACACAGATGGTTAGCATTCCATACATTGCAGTGTGTGTGTCACGCTTCCCCCCAGCGCATCCATCCTCTTAGACTCCTATAGACTCTCTGGGTGCTTGGGGGGACCTGGACTCAGTCTTTACTCTGAAATGGAAAGCTGTGCTCTATCTAATGTCTTGGCACTTATTGCAGCCTCACGTCCTCAGAGCGAGGTGGTCATATGGAGAAAGGGGAGCTTCGTGCAGTTGGTACTCTGCTTATCAGGAACACCTTAATGCCAGAAAGCCAGTTTTCAAAAGGAAGTAGATCATTCTTTCATGGTGGGAGAGAGAGAAAGACACTGCCAGGCCCTGACCTAAAGCTGATGACCTTTATCCTACTTCAAGAGGTCCTCCAGGCAGATCCAGTGTCCCCGGGACAGTGTGACCAAGGCAAGAAGGGAGAGTCTTGAGAGAAAGGGAGAGAGACAAGGAAGGGAAGGGTTGAGAAGAAGCTGAGGGACCTGTCTCTAAAGCTCCCAGAAGGTCAGAGGGGACAACATCCCTTATTGTCTGAACTTTGCTAACCTCTCACACATAAATATTTTCTATCTTTCACGCACTTCTCATACATACCCTCTATCCACAGCCACACCAACATTTGTTTCTGGAATATAGACCAACGAAGAGTTCTTTGAAAACCAGGGCCTCCTCCAATCCCACTCTACTGTCTCGTTTCTCCTCTGCCATCAGGATTCGGCTTGGATATCACTTTCTCTGAAAACCTTTCAGAAGCCCTCCAGCTCCTGTGTGGGCTGTACCCTCACCTGTGTTCCCACAGTATCACCAGTGAACCCATCGGACCCTTCCCACATTTGAGAATCCATATGATGTGATTCGTGGGCGGCTCCTCCCCAGGAGGCTGATGATAGCTTTGCCTTCATGGTAATGGCCTGGAGACAGAGAGTTAGTTCATGCTCCCAGACTGATGCTAAGAGGACCAGCTCCACAAGCCGAACCCCCTCTCTGTCGTCATCTTGCCCTGAGTCGCAGGATGTTGATGCTGGGAGGGCCTCCGTGCTCATTCTACTCAGCCCCCTCAACCTACTGAATAAAAGAGACACAGCTTGGGAAAAGATGGGCAACATCCCCAAGATCACACAGCTGGCCAATGGGACACATTCCTTTACATCGGCATCACACCTTATTTCTTCCAACAAGATCTGACCCTAGAGTCCTGAAGTGACAGTTGGTTTGCACTTGAAATATTATCCTCAGAGCTTGTTCCCTGTGCTCACACAGCCTGGGATATGTTTGATTTGACTCTCCTGTCCATCAGGACTTAGGGCTTCCCTCACCTCCTGTAGCAGTCAACTCAGAAACCGAAATTAGTACCATTCCTAGAAAGAACAGGGGACACATTTAAAGATGCTCTCTCCACAGGCTGTGAAAATGGACAGAGAGTTCTTCAAGGACATTTAGAAATCCCTCTACCCACAGGGGTTCTGAAAGTCATTTGAAGTATTGCTTAGGCCACCTAACCACTGTTTTGTAGGTGACTATGTGGAGATCTTCTTACAAGAGACATAGACTGCCTCCCTTTCTTCTTCCTCCTGTGCCTAGTAACACCTTACACCAAGGAAATTCTTTATTTAAGGCACATGTTACCTGCTGTTCTTAAGCAATTTCTTTCTTTTTTTTATTTTATATATTTCTTTATTTGGTTTTTTGAGACATGGTTTTTCTGTGTGGTCCTGACTGTCCTGGAACTTCCTCTAGACCAGGCTGGTCTCAAACTCACAGAAATTCACTTGCCTCTGCCTCCTGTGCTGGGATTAAAAGTGTGCACCACTGCTACCCCAACCCCGGGTGATGGCAAGCAATTTATTCTTATTTGAATCCTTGATGGTGATGAAGACCCATGGGTGCTCTACTCATAGTCAGGGAAATGAGCTACCTCCTGAATGGGTCCTTCAGTGCCATCATCTCCTCAAGGTTACTGTTCTGAATATGCAGAAAGCAACCTTGGACTCCTAGAGAAGTCCCAGGAGGTCCACCTTCACACCCTGGAGGCGATCTCTCTACCTCTTCCTAACTTTCCCCGATTTTTTTTAACCACATTCCACTTGAAAAATATGGGGTTGAGGATGTCATAGCGACTCTGAAGAGATACAGAACTGCATTCAGAGGAGGGTTTTCTCAGTATGTCACACCCCCAGGACAGCGGGGGGGGGGGGGGTGCGCAGGTTTCTTTCACAAAATGAGACATTTAGAGGCAGGAGAACATGACTAGAAGAGATAGGTGGGGTACGGAGACTGGTGGCTAAGGTGACTTAGGGCTGAATCCAGTAGCCAGAGGGAAGCATCTAGAGAAGGAGTAGAGGACAGAACAGAAGGATCCTGCCGTTCCTTTGTGCAGTTCTTATGTAAGGAAAGCATCACTCTCAGCTTGCTCTCTGCTAGAGCACCTGCACCTAGGACCTCACCCACCCTCCCAGGATCCAAAGCACCTCTGAAGTCAGCTCAACCCTGAAGTCCCTGGGGTGCCACAGGGCCTTTTTTTCCTTCCCCCTTTTTCAGCATCTACTCCAAGCTCCTAGAGAGATGCCCCAGATCAAAATGCTAGTAAAGGCACAGACACACAGCACAGATAGGGATATATGAGTTGCAAAGGGCAGAGCTGGGTACCACAAAGACTTGCAGCCAACAGTGGTCTCCAGCTCTAAATGTAGCTGTGAAGCTAAGGGGTTAATCTCCAGCTCTCCAGAGTCAGTAGCAGCAATAGGACAGCATTAGAAGTGAAAAGAGGTAGGTTCACCCTGTTCAAAATGACCTTCTTAAATCCTTTCTATCCACAGAAGCCTGGTGAAGGTCCCTCTCTCTACCTGCTGCTTGTCTGCTCCCAACTGTGAGTAAAGAAAGCTATGGTAAAATTCCATAGGAATAGAGCCAGAAACAGCCAGTATCAAAAGAACCCAAAACATCGAAACTGGAGGTAGCCTTGTCACCAGCTACTTGGGCACATCATCTCACCGTCTCAGTCTTGCTGGAAAAATGACAATTGTTCTGTCTACCTCTCAGGGCCACGAGGGCTTAAGACGGAGTGTTCTGGGGAAATGCAAAGGATTATCCACTGGAGCCTGCACCAAATCAAGATATGTTAGCGTCCACATACATATGTATACTTGATTCAGTGCCAGGATGGGGTCCTGGTCTACCACCCTCACTAGATGGCTGGGGTAGAGTTAGGAAAGTTGCACTCAAAGTTCAGTGAAGGCCGTGTCCATGGTTAACGTATAAGCAGGTAAAGTCTGGGGTAGCAGGACATTCCCCGCCCCAGGGCCACATTCTTGAGGTCACAACAAGTGCAAACTTGTTAAAACCTGTGTCAGAGCAGCAGAGGGCAGCGAGGGGCAGGGAGGGGGATGGTGCTAAGGTGCCAGCAGCTGCTGGAGGAGAGGTAGGAGGCAAAGGAAGTAGAGAGGAGGTATGCAGGTGTTTATGTTCATGGAAGGTGGTGGGACATGCAGTCTGTGAGCCTGGCTCTGCATGTTGTATCTGAGCACATCTGCTTCTGTGTGGGGTTGGAGCGGGTGTGGAGCCGCATAGATGAGTGTGTGTCTGTGTGTCTCTGCATATATGAGCTATGTGTCCATGAGCTGGAATAAGGGGGGGGGCAGTCACTGGTCTAGGCTGGGCATATAGACAGAGGCATGGGCAGGCTGCGTGTGCCCCTGTCCTGTCCTGGGCCTCACAGAACTGCATTCCAGCTCCCTCCACAGACCACCCCCACCCGTTGGTCCAGGCTTTGCCCTCCACAGTCTGCCCTGTCAAATGTCCATCTCCCCAGCATGCCAAAAGGGGGGTGTTGTACTACCCACATACTCCCCCCCCATCCTGGGTCCACTCCCCCATGCTCTCTGGGTTCTCTGGACACTGGGGCGGGTGAGGGGTAGTGGTGAGGAGGCTCTGAAAGCAGGTGACTGTTTGGGGGAACTTAGGGACAGAGCCCCCATTGTGCCCGCCCCAGAGCCGCCTCAATGGAGCTCTCTGACACAAAGGGGCTTTGACAATGGCCTGGACATTAGTATGCAGAGCCAGCCCCTCAGCCCTCTCACTGTCCCACAGCCCAGGGCGCGGGAGTTGGGGGGGCTGCTGGCAGTGGGAGACAGGGTGAAGCAAGGCTCAGATTGAGGAGATTTTAGCCCTAGTAGCTCCCCTGGGGTCACTGACCAAGAGCCAGGGAAGGAGATTCAACTAGGGCCTCCAAACCTCCAAAGAGGAGGGAAAGCCTTGGGCATAAAAGTTGGGAGGGGGGCTATGCATGGGTAGCCTGAGTCCACTCACCCTTTACCTCTGTTTTGCTATGTAGTGGAGGGAATTTTGTGGGTAAGCTTACGAACACCAGCATGAGAGAGCAAGATCCCAAGCTGACGCTGGCAGAGGCCCTGTGTCAGAATGGTCGGGCTTCAGGAATAAAGGGATCTGGACCTCTGAAGTGGCTGGGGTGTCTCTTGTCTTCAGCTTCCTTGGCTGGCTACTGTTCTCTTATTCCACATGGGTGGGTAAGTGGCTGGGTGTGTGGAGGCCTGAGGTTGACATCATGTGACTTCAGCTATAGCTTTATTTTGTGAGACAAGGCCTCTCAACTGAAGTTATCTCAGGAAGGCTGGCTGGCCAGTGAATCCTCAGGAGCTTCCTGTCTCCACTGATGCACGGAAACACTCTGATTTTACATGGGCGATGGAGACCTAAAATCAGGTCCTCACGCCCAGCACTTTCCCTGTTGAGCCATCTCCCAAGTCCGTGCTACCCTCTTCTAAGACCTTTTTTGGGGGGCAGCTGTGGGGACAATAAAGGAAGGGTGGTTACTAAGAAGAGGGGCCACTGCCCTTTGGGCTTTTCCAGAGAGGCCATCTGCTGCCCAGCTAGAGGGAATTAACAGACCATCAAGGGTGTGCATCTGCTCCCAATTCAAGCTCACCCCCAACAGACACCAGCTAGATCTGCGACAGGGTTCAGGGCAAGGGCTCAGAGGCCTGGATTGATAGGAGCTCTGAGGAAGAAGAGGGTAAGGACCTAGCAAGAGATGACAGGCAGCATGTGGGTAAAAGGTCACCACCTGAGCTGCTGTAGAGTTTTATCAGATTTCCTCTGGCCTAGACCAGTAAGCCCCAAAAGAGAGGGTAGGGGATACTTTACAAAGAGAGACAAAACCTCAAGCTTAAGAATATATTCCCAGCTTTCGGGGTGGGGGGGTGTAGTGTAAAACCTGCTTCCTTCACACTTTGAAAAATGAACCCCTAACTCAGAGTGAAATAGAGAGAACACAAGGCTAGGCCTAAATCAGACTCCTGGTTCAAGACCAGACAGGCCAACTTTCCCTACCTTGCATGAGTCACTTGCTCTCTGAGCCAAGAGATGCTCTCTGTAACACAGAAAGGCAGACTTGTGGTCCTCACCACCTCTTGGTCTGATAGGCTGAGAACTCAGACAAGACACTGGAACACAGCAGCTCTCAATATCAAGTACTGTGCAAAGCACTTTTCTTGTGTTATGTCATTCTGGACAGCCTAAAAAAAAGGTGCTTACTTACTCATCCTCCGTAGCAGGAATTGAATCTAGGGTCTCATGTACGCTTGGCAAGTACTCTGCCAGTAAGATAAATCCCAGCCCTTCCTTTCTCTTTTTATTTCGTCCGATTTCACCAAGTTGATCAGACTGATACGGAACTCACTGTGTAGCCCAGATGGGTCTTGAACTTGTGATCTCGCTGCCCAGCTTCCTGTATGCTGGCATAAAGACACATACCACCACACTGGCAGCGGATGCCTTTTAAAGACTCCATTTGACAGAGGAAAAAAATAGAAGCAAAGATAATAAGCATTTGCCCGAGGTCACATAAGCGAGCAGGTAGAGGAGCTGAGGCTTAACCTTAAATAGGCAGCACCCCCCAGAGCCCACGTGGGTTAGCCCCTCATCCTGTCTGCCCAGTGGACCATTGAGAAAATCCTACTGAGGGCCATCAGTTAGGCTACTCATCTTTAAAATGTCCCCTGAAGTTCCTCAAACTGGTCATTTTCAAGGGATATTCTTAGGGACCAACAGAGTTCCTGAGGCGCTTTTAGAGGCTTTCTGAGGTCAAACCTTCCCTTGTCATAATGCTAATATTGCATTATGTATTCTTCTACTTTCATTAGTTCAAGAGCTATCAGTGGAGTTTCCCAGGGGTACGTGGCATGTGATATTGCAACATATTAAATGCAGAAGTAAATAGAAGGAACCAACTAACTTTTCCTGAGCTAGACATTAAACAGATTTGTGTGAATAAAAAGTAGCGTCGCCCTTTCCAAACATTTGTTTTATAAAACATAGCTATTTGCATTTAAAACCTCACATCAACAGGCAACGGGGTTATCATTATTTTTTAATTAGTTATGAATGGTCTCAAGTCTCCTCAGCATTTATTTCTAACATGCTGCATATCATTAGATACAAAAATGCCAAAAATGCTCTTTGAAGTCCTCAGAAAAATTTAAATGTATGCTGAGATTTAAAAAAAAAAAAAAATGAGAGTCACTACTCTAGACAGCCCCAGACATTCACCTTCACCTGGAATAAGCTTCTCATGTATCTTTTTAAATCATGGGATCATCCAGGGCTTAGACATGGGGTGAGGTGTGTGCCTGGGTTTCCAGTCAGGACTGGGAAGAGAAGAGTGGAGGGGGCTGTAGGACGAATGTAACACTACAAAGCCAGGATGAAGGCCCCTTGAGTGGTGTCCCCACATCTCTCACCTTGCACATCCCTGCTCAGAAGTCTGGGCAGGACACAGGGACTGTCCCAGACTGGACTCTGATCTCCAGCTTTGCTTCCATTTCAGACACTAGCTGACAAGCTCAGCTTCAGGTTGGAGTCAGACCTTTCTCTCAGGGACCAACAGTGCTTAGGGGACAAGAAACTGGAGTCCCAGCATCCAATGGCTTTTACTCTTAGGGTAAAGCTGCCCCCACCAGATGAAATGGCTGGTCAATGAGGAGTCATTCTTGAAGCTTCCTAGAGAGTTGAGTAATGGGGTCTCATACACATGACACTTAAGAATTCCCACTTAAATCTCTAACATCAGGGTACTCCTCCCAAATAAGCAAACATTCCTGTCTAGATTCAAGGAAGACAGAGCCTTTTTGCATCCGTGGGACTAAAGGAGCTTGCCTTTGCTTCAGGATGTCTTCAGTATGACAGGGACATAGACTCACCCTAGGGGAACTTATTAGCAAGTAAGAAAGATGGACTATCCCCCTAACATTTGCCATGTATGAGGAATCCTGGGAAAAGTCAAAAATGAAAGATAAGACAAAAAGGTTTAACAGAAAGGAAAAAAAAGAGTATGGTACTCTTTAGGCAGGTGGAGCTTGGAATGGATGTCATGTCCAAGAGTGGCTAGAAGTGCATCCTCAGGGACAACCGTCCTCACACATGTCCCTCAGGGTCAGACCTTGGAAAACACACGTGATGGGATCAGGAAGGGAAGTGGAAAAGACAGAATGTCGCTTGAGTACTGACTGTGTCTGGAAATGTCCATCTAGTGCTAACAGGAATGTCTAGGTTTGGAAGGGACAAGATAAAAACCGCTGTTCCATGATGACACTGCCAAGCACGACATGATTGACAGGCTGACCAGGGGACAGATGCAGAGGACACCTCAGCCAGCTGAAAAGGAAGAGATTTAAAACAAACAAACAAACAAACAAACAGAAACAGGCAGGCAGGCCAGGAACCCAGCTCAGTTGGTAGGGTGATTACCTAGTATGTACAAAGGGCAGGCAGGGTTCACCCTCAGCACATCAAACCAGGCCGGAGAAGGTGTGGTGATACAGACTAACCTCAACACTCCAGGAGGATCAGAAGTTCAAGACCACCCTTGAATACACAGCAAGCTTCATAAGACAGAGAGAGACAGAGAGACAGAAACAGAGAGAGAGTGTGTGTGTGTTTCTGGGGAGATGATTCAATATGTAAAAGGCTTGCCTCACATGCCTAATACCCAAGTTTGGATACCCAGCAACCACATAAGAGTCAAGCTCAGGGAGGGTGCTGCCTATAATCCCAGTATTGGGGAGACCAGAAAGATTTGGGGGCTTTGCTGGCCAGTCAGTCTGGCCAAATCGATGAACTCCAACTTCAGTGAGAAATCCTTTCTTACAATACAAGATAAGCGAAGACTGAAGAAGACACCCAGCATTACCATCTGCCCTCTACACTCACACAAAGACACATGCAGCCGCATCTACACATGAACACATACATGCACCATACAGAAGAGAGAGAAGACAAAGCCATGTGTCGGGGGGGATACATGAAGATAGATGGAGATACCCCAGATGTACAGGTAGAAATCTGTATCTTTGGCTAAAAATCAGGGATGGTTAGGGATGAGAGATTATCTGGGAAAGGGATGGGTGCTTGACAGATCATACTTATTGAGTCGGAATTGAAGACAGGACATCTGTTTGGCACAAATTTCATGGGAAGAATGGGCTGAATTATGACAGCTTCTGACAGCTAGTCTGTTGGCATGAAATAGGAGCCCCATGTTTAACCTCTCAATGATTCTTCTGGCTCAGAAAACCACTCTGGAGGGCTGGGACAAGTCCCAGGAGCCAGTAAAGATGGCAGGGTAGTAAGGGTTAGAGCTTAGAGAAAGCTTATAGCCACCACCTTTTACGTGCTACCCACTTTCTAAGTCCTATACAAATATTGACTCTTGTAATCCTCACAACTATTATTAGCCTCCATGAAAACATTAAGGAAGCTGTGTGGCTACTAACTGGTAAAACTGGGACTTAAACGTAGGACAGGGGTGGGGGGCTTGCTTCAAGGCTATGCTCTGAACCACAGTTGTGCAATCTCTCAGGTGAAGAGGTAAGATGGCAAGTTAGGGTCACACCACCATTCATGGGAACCCTCTTGACAGTTGTTATATAGCCCTATATTTCAGAACTTCACAGGTCATTTGAAAGCCTTAATGGTGGCTTTGGGGGGAGGCTTTTTACTTTATTTATCATGGTGTGTGGGGGGGGAATATCATGTGTGTGCCTGAGTGCATACAACCCATGTGTTTTGGTGGCCAGAAGAGGCTATAAGATTCCCTAAGATTGAAGTTATGAAGTTACAGAGGCTTTGAGCTGTCACGTGGATGTTGAGAACTGAACCCAGGTCCTCTGAGTTATCAGCCTCAGAGCTATTTTTTTAATCTCCAGAAATATGTTTTCTTTTCCTTCCAAGTCATCATTTCAACTCTCTCTCTCTCTCCTTTTGAGATATAGTTTTTCTGTATAGCTTTGGAGCCTGTCCTGGAACTCACTTTGTAGACCAAGCTGGCCTTGAACTCACAGAAATCCACCCGCCTCTGTCCACTCAGTGCTGGGATTAAAGGTGTGTGCCACCACAGCCCGGCTTCAAATGGCTTTCTTTCTACGGGGGCATCTTCTCTACTGGTGCCTAGTCTTCCCCCGGGGTTTTCTGCCACTGGAGGAACTGCAGAAGTGCCATGTATTAACCCAGTGATCCACAGCCCCCACATCTCCAAGCTTTTTCTTCGGACCACACAGTTCAGCTCTGACTTCTCTCCCACATTCCAAAGACACCCCCTCCCTTCCTCTCCACCTCAAATTCAGGCTCCGGGCTGGCAGATACCACAGGAGGGCTGCTCCCACAATCCTTTTCTCTTTGCCCTTTCAAGGTTCTGTTGGGGGGGGAGTGGAGAGGGGCCACCCAGGATGTACTCTCTCTATGAAGAATGGTGACAACAGGGACACTAGTCTCTGATGAGGAAAAAAAAAGCCCTTGGCCTCAGACTGAGGTGATGAGGTGAATGCAAAAACTCTCTATTCTCGGGAGTGGCCTTAGGCAACTGCCCTTCATTCTGTACTAAGACATTTGGAGTCCAAAACTCCCCTTTCTGGCCAGTCTTCCTGAAGTTTAATCTCAACAGGGTGCCTGTTATTCCTTCTCTCTGCCCCTACCAAGGCCTCACTGCTGTCCTGGACAACTTGGCCTCAGTCTGGACAGTAGCACCGACCAGTCAGGCAAGAGAAGAATCTAGGCCGGGGAAGGAAGGGAGAGTGTGGAGTTGCTTTTTTTTCTCCTTTTTCTTCTGTCCTAAATAACTTTTTTGCAGGAAAATTCTCTCTCCCTTATCACCTCGAGTCTCTTTCCCTCCCTCATCGGTGCTTCACGCCTTGACCACCTACCTGTCTTTGCATCTTGTGCACAGAAACCCAGACAAGAGGGTCCAGAAATTTCCTTTATGGAAATGGACTTTGCTACACAGCTCCATCACCAGAGCCTTTTCAAACTCTCACCCACCAGTCCCACAAAGGTAAAGAACTGCATATGATCCCACCCAGACCTGGACATCTCAGCCTTCCCGGTCCCTAGGGGAAAGAAGGAGAGAAAGGTCCCTTAGTCTTCTGCCAGTCACTTCCCTACTAGCCCAAGCCAGCAATGCTAGAGTGTAAATGAGCACATTCAGAGCTTATCCCCACATAAACATGCGCCTCCCCCAAAGATCTGTGGGTACATCTATATATTATTACCCTGCCCTGGTCCAGGGTAAGCGGAAGCAGGAGGATTCTGCATTAAAGTTACAGGAGGAATGGGACCATACCCCCCCCCCCAGCCACCCCCAGTCAGTGGAGTCATTGCCATTTGATATCCACAGAGACAACTTGGCTGCTCTGGGCTCTGGATGGGGGCTGGGGGATGGCTCAGAAAACAGCAGGTCCTTTCAGGACCCAGGTTGGCAAGGGCTTTGGGAGGCTGGACTGGCCCAGATCACCCCCAACTCCCCCTGCTTTCTTCCCTCCCTTGCCACCACCACCAAAGGCTGGGCGGGTGGGTGGAGAGATTGGCACTGCCTGGGTCAAGCCTACTGCCTCTGTGGTCCAGCCCTGGGCCATCCCACTGGCATGATGCCATCTGTCCCCCTATTTCCCCTTTCCTCCTTCCTGAAGAACCAGGCATGAGCCAGGACACCTGGTTCCTTCTAGACTTGGTCCCCATGCCGAGTCTACACCTTGGGGAACTGACACAAGCCCCACTCTACTCTTTTGGCAGAGGATGGGATCGCCATCATTCCAGGAACATGTTCAAAACTCCTTGGAGATGAGGGGCAAATGTTCACGATGAAACTCAATTGAGCTCATGGTAACCGTGGGCTCACGACGCTAGTCTCTCAATGCCTTCCACATAATCCCAAACAGGAGGCTCCCAAATCTTCCTTCACCATCTCCTGCCCTCTCAGACTACATAAGGCAGTCTGTCCCATGAGGATTTAAAAAAAAAAAAAAATCAAACACCAGAGCAGAAATCGCATCAGAATTTGCATTGATAAGCAAGCCAATTAGGCTTTAAGCTTGCCTTCCTTTTGAATCTAATTCTGTCTTTTATTTATCTATTTTTTTCACTTCTTCCCTCTTGGCCATCCCCAGCCTCCTTAGGGGGCTTCAGTTACTGGAATGAAATCCCAAGATACCAGAAGCCCTATCCACACTCTTCTCCTCCACCCCACCCCATTTTGACCTTCTAACCATGCTGGGCTTCAGCTTTCCTCCCTAGAATCAGTCCTTTCCTAACACAAGTGCCCTTGGATAGTTCCCGCTGAAGGAGATAGAATGGGGACTCTCTGAAGGATGAATTCATAGGCCCTAATCTACCCTCTGACTCCAGAAAAAAACAAACAAACAGCCTGCTCCTTCTGAAATTCTCCTTGTGAAGCAATTTGAGGGGTGTCTTGAAGTCGGAACCAAGTTGGAACGAAAGGGGGAAAAAAAGGACCCGGCACACCAGGCTGTGTCTTCTGATCTAGTTCTTGCTTTTTCTCCCCATGTGTAAACTAGTAATCAGAACATCGTCAATGAGTGTCACTGTGTGAGTGTCACTGTAAGGGGGAGGACTGGGAGAAGGAGTATGAAGCCTTGTCTGTTTGCCTGTGTGGTGGGTTCAGGTTTATGGGTAGTAGTCATTCTAGTAACCGGATGAGCCCCGTGCAACTACAGGTATGTCAAATGAGGTGGGGCCATCACAGAAGCCCCTTTCTTAGATGGAAGGCCTGAGGAGACTAGTCTAAGTAAAGTAGCCTTGGTGAGGCGCCCTTCCCAGGAAAGTCCACTTGGGACGCCAAGGTTTAAGGGGGGACACTCAAGATGGTACTGCTGAAGCCAGCCAACCTTGGTAGGGACCAAATGGCTAGGGGCTCCCCCCGATCTCGCTAAGTGGATAGGCCCTGGGCTAGGGAGGCAGCAATCCTTCATCATGACCAGAGTCTTACCTTGGCTCCGAGGTGGAGTGGCTGCACCGATGGACCTCCGGGCAGTGGGACAGATGAACAGACGGGGCGGGCAGGAGTGACGAGCAGAGCTGTGCGAGACGGGCAGGGCCAAGACTCTTAAACCCAGAGCTGGGATCAGATAAGGGCTTGTCCGGGGGCCGGGGCCGGGGTCGGGCCGGCCGGGGGCAGAGTTGGGCCGGGCCGGGCCGCCCCCTCCCTCTGCAGCACAGGAGCCAAACTTTGAGTGAATGGAGGGGCCCGGCGGGGGCCGAGAGGGCGGGGGCGGGGGGAGCTTGAGTCCAGCCAATGGCAGAGCGGAGCGCCAGGCCCGAGCCTGGGGATTGGAGAGATCTGGGCAAGGGGCGGGGCGTAGGGAGGCTAGGAAGCGCAAACCTAGACCGATTAGGGCGCAGAAACACCCGAAGACAGAGACCCAGACAGAGTCCCAGAGAAAGAGAGATGAAGAGTCGATAGGAGAAGCGATAGAAGCCGAGCTGGCAAGGTGACAGGGGGAGAGAGAAAGGAGAAAAGCTAGGCGGCCGTGTCAGAATGGAGGAACCAGGGCGAGGCCCGCGGGGGCGGGACTGGGCCCCAGTTAATGAGGTGGAAATGAATTCAGGACGGGCTGCGACTGGGACGAGACTATGGCAGACTTGGCCTGGGTTCCTGGGCCTCCGGGGCTTTGGCATCCCGAACAATTTCCAGGTTATTCGCCGTTCCCTGTTTAGAGAGCGCGGTGCTGGGTGCAAAAGGCGCGCTCAAAACCATCTCCACCTGCAGCAACTTCCTGTGGAAGGAAAATGAGCTGCAGTCTGGTGCAAAGGGTGGGAGACACCCAAAGCTGTGGAAGAAGAGCGAAAAGTTTCTCTGTTTAGGGGGTCTCCACAAATGTTCGAGGAAAGAGATAACACTAGGGGACACAGGGGCCCAGGTCCTAGAAGGTGGCAGGATGTGCATTATGGCAGACGAACTACTTAAGTGAAGTCCTGAAAAGACACAGAAGTACATAATGGCTCAGGAAAATAGCATCAGACTATTCCCACACTCTAGAGTACCCTCACCAAGGACTGCTCTCGGTGAACTGAATGCATGTTTGTATTCACTATCTTATGTACAGCATGTATTAAAGGAAAAAATGACTTCCCATTATTCAGAATAGACACCCAGCTACCAATCAATAGCTGGTATTACTTACTATGTTGACATAAATTCAGAGTTAAAAGCAGAGAAATTCTATAGTTTAGTTTAGCTTGTATGTCTAAAAATCATAAGATGAACAAATTTGCCTTTTAAAAAACCTTCATTGGGGCTGAGGGTGTAGCTGAGTGGTAGGCTTGCATAGCCCTGGGTTCCATCCATTACCACCACAGAAAGAAGGATGGGAGGGTGGGAAGGAGGTAAGGAAAAGCAGAGAATCAGGTGAGGAAGTTCTCATTGGCAAAGGAAAGGGCCAGCTGGCTAAAGGTTAGTTCTTAGAAGCTGGGCTTGTTCAAGAAGTCTGGGAAAGACCCAGAGTAAACATGGTTGTTATATATATGGTCAACATGGAGTTTCTATAGGCAACAGAGTTAATGAGCAGAGGAGATAAAAACATACATAAGCTGGGAAGGGTAATCTGGTTTGAATCTGAGGAGAAATGGGAAGCAATTAGATCACACAGAGATTAATAACAGTAATATGGGTATGAAGAAAGCCTGGATCTATATGGTGTCACCAGAAAGTGAAATAGAAAATAGACCACGTTAGAAAAAAGTCAAGGGGGGAAAAAACCTCCAAAAGACCAACTTGGCATGGCTTTCAGGGATCACATTTGTTTTGAACTCCACAAACCAAGAGAACTGTGAGATCACTGAATTCTAGGGAGCAGCCAACCTCCCAAGAAACAGGTAACTGAGTCAGAGATGGTGAGTTAGGAGCTGGGAGTGGTGAGTGGAGGTCAGAGGGATGAAGATGAAACAGTTGACAGTTGCTGTCAAAGCGACTCTGAAGCCATGACAGCAGGACAGTTCTCACTTAGGACCAGGCGTGATAAAAAGATAGGCTGATGAAGAATGAAGAAGGCGTATGCTTCAAGGACCAGAAAGAGAAAGACCTCTATAAAGTCACAGTTGACCACCAAAGAATGGATCAAGAGAGCAAGGAATGAAGGGCAGAGAGGAACCTAGGACAGTGTCAGTCGATGCAGAAAGAGAAGCGCTGGACTTGGCACTACAAGTCACTAGTGACATTTGTTTTTTTCTCTCTTTCATTTTTCTTTTTTGATTTGGTTTTGGTTTTTCGAGTGAAGCCATGAAACTCACTCTGTAGATCAGTCTGGCTGCAAATTCAAGAAATCCACCTGCCTCTGCCTCCTGGGTGCTGGGACTAAAGGCGTGCAGCACTACTGCCCAGTGAGAGCAATTTCAGGGATCCCAGGGGAAACCAGATTACAAGAGGCTACATTAGAAAGTGGGGAAATGTTCATTTACCCTTTTAAGGATTTTGCTTAGAGAGGATAAAAATACAACCAGAGCCAAAACAATGACCCAGTAACTATCTTCCTGCTTGATATTTTTTTTGTTGTTGTTGTTTTTAAAATATCTGATATCTTCTACTGCTAACTAAGCAAATAGAGATGAGTACCGACCATAAGGTGGTGTGAAAACATGGTGTGTCAGGCTTGTAACCCCAGCTGCTTGGGAAGCTAACACAGAGGGTTGCAAGCTCAAAGCCTCCCTGAGCTACAGAGTGAGTTCAAGGCCAGCTTGAACAACTGAGCTGGGCCCACAGTCTTGACATTCAGAGATAGAGAGGGTATGGAGGCTGAACTCAGACTGCAGTATAAAATGGAGAACAAAACCAAAGAAATTGTCATGGTTTATGAGAATTTTGCAATACTTTTATCACAAAATTATTATTTTTTCAAAAGTGCTACCCAACCATTTGTCATCGATCACCACCCATGGGTCCATTACGCTAATCCACCTGAATATATATTTTAACTTAGTATAGAAGGAATCATCTTGCTCACAGATGTGCTCTTTACTCTAAGCCACAGTGAATAGGTCCTCATCATCCAACTAGAAACACAGCAGTCGTCCCAGATTGTATTCTTCCTTAACCCACTCCATTGTCTACCCAGAGCATCTCCTTTCTAAGCCCCTGGACATTCCCCTCCCACTCACCCCCCCCACCTCCCTGGTCATTATCATTGCTATCGTCTAGAGCAGATCCACCTTTCAGCAGGGCCACTACAGCAGCCATCTAACTGGTTCATTCCCTCCATCTTTCCTACACTCTAATAGTAATCCTTCAGCTCATTACTTCCTTTATGTAATAACTATTAAGACCAGAAAGATGGTTCAGAGGGTGAAGGTACTTGCTGCCAAACCTGATGACCTGAGCAATCTCCGGTAGTCACATGGTAGGCAACTAACAAAAATTGTGTCCTGACCTCCGAGTGTGTGTCGTGGCATGTGGTGATTTATTTAATAAATTAATTTTACTTACACCTGCAGACACACACACACACACACACACACACACACACACACACACACATACGGCAGGGAGGATATAACTTAAAAAAAATTAAACATCAATAATTTGTTCCCCTCCAAAATTCTCTGAATTGCCACTTTCCACTTCAAAAACCTTCAGTATCTGCAACTGTATATAAATAAAATGCACATTCTTTAGCATAGAGCAGAAGGCTCATTATAACCTGGCCTGACACCACTTTACACTGGACTTTCTCCAACCGTTCACATCCAAATCTACAATTGCATCTTCCTCTAACACCCATGACTGGATCTTATGTTCTGTATCTCGCTTCTTGCCCTTGGTCACACAGTGTTGTACAAATCTCTAGTCCCCCTGTATTCTCTCTGGAGCTCTATTTCCACTCCAGTATCTACATGCAAGAGATATCCAGCCTCACTTGACAGGCCCCAGACTGAATCCCCAGCCCCCGTGACCAAGGTTGGGAATACTCCTGCCAAGCAGAAAAACTAACAGTAAGCGCTGGTCTTCATGTTTGCTCTGTGTCCCATTCTATGTCGTGCCAATTCAGCCACCAAGTTCTGTTAACCCTCCCTTAGCTATATCTCTCTAGGATACAAATTGTCATTTCCACAGCCAGAATCTTGAAGATTACCACTAGCCCAGGATCTGACCCATTCTTCACCCTTCTCTCAAAATATTTTCATTAAAGAAATCCCATTAAAACCTAGAACCAAAACCTTGAACAAAGTGGAGTATGGTGGTAGTATACACCTTTAATTTCAGCACTTAGGAGGCAGAGGCAGGAGACTCTCTGGGAGTTCAAGGCTGGTTTACTTAACCAGCTTCAAACCTGCCATAACCAAGACCTTTGAAGGGATAGTGGGGAGAGAGAACCAAAGAGCAGGACAAAAAACTGAGACTCTAAAGAAGGAAAACTGACTGGATAAGTCCCTTCCATATAGAGAGAGAAGAGCAGCCATTTGCTGAAGCCCAGAGTGAGGGTGAGGCAGTGTGGGATGGAACTGGGCAGTTGGAAAGAGTTAGATGTTCTAGAATGACAGGGCTGCGGAGTTGAGAAGAGAAGCTTCAGTGGCACTGTCTCGTTCTCATTTTAAGATGTCTTAAATAAGGGAACCCTGCGTTATTGGCAACTATATTCTCCGTATATATCATTTTTTTAAATATTTAACTTTGTGCCAAAGAGATGTCCTAGAACACACTATAAGCACAAGAACACCATTGGCGATGGGTGCTTAGCAAATTAACATTCCTGAGTGTTTACTTACCGTGCATGGTAAATTTAATTTTGCTCATTTTGGTTTTTGTTTGTTTTTCCAAAAAATATTTTTTATTTAAATTTGTTTTAGCACACTCACCCCTGCTCCTCCTCCCTGTCTTCTTCCCAGTCCTCCACCAGCTTCCCTTCCCACTCCATCCCTCATCTATTCCTCAGACAGGGTAAGATCTCCTAGGATGAGTCAAATGCAGTCTGGCATATCCAGTTGAGGTAGAACGATGTTCTCTTCCCAGTATCAAGGCTGACCAAAGTGTTCCTCTGTTGGGAATGAGCTCTGAGAAGCCAGTTCATGCACCAGGAATAAAATCTGGTCCAACTACAAGAGGTTCCACAAACTGCCCAAGCCATTCGACTGTCATCCACATCTGGAGGGTTTAGTTCATTTCCATGAAGGTTCCCCAGCTGTCATTTTAAAGTTAATGAGCTCCCAATAGCTTGGTCAGCGGTCTCTGTGGGTTTCCCTATCACGATCCTGACCCCTTTGCTCAATAATCTCTCCTCCCTCTCTCCAGCTAGACTGGGAACTCAAACCACTGCTTAGTTATGGATCTCTGCATCTGCTTCCATCAGTGGCTGGATGAAGGTTCTACAATGGTATTTAGGGTGGTCATTCATTTGATTATAGGGGAAGTCCTGTTTAGACACCCTGTTGCACGAATGAAGGAAGCTCAAAGCCAGATCTCAGGGAAAGGCTGAGATATCAAAGAGGAATCCCCACAGTCAGATCTCACACAGCTGTCTTCCAGCTTCCTCAGCATCGCTCCTCCTGGCTTCTTCTGCCTGCTCTGTCTTTCTACGCCTGCCTTAAAGACCTTCTTCCTCAGTTGCTTCACATCCAGGTTAAGATTAAAGTCATGGCACCACCACTGCCTGCCTGGGAGCCTGGAACTCCTTCTGTAAACTAAGATGACCTCAAACTCAGATTGGATTAAGGGCGTAGGTCACCACTCCCGGATATTCCCTGTGCTGGGATTAAAGGTGTGGGTCACCACTGTCTGATCCTCCTAGACTGACAGTGGGTAGATCACTCTGATTTCTCAGACTGGTTTTTATTAAATTTGAAATATATCCCCACAGCACCCTCTCCACCATGTCTTAGAGTCTCTGTCAGGGTCATCTTGTGAGTTCTTAGTTTCTCTCTAACCCCACAATGGCTCCTTTATCAAGATATCTATTTCTTTGCTCTCCCTCTCTGTAGCTCCCCAACTCAACCATCCCATTCTCTCATGTTCTTTTCTGACCTCCCCTTGCTCTCTGCATCCCCCCATATGATCCCAATTTACTCAGAAGACCTTCTCTATCTCCCCTTCTCATGGGGATCCATGGATGTCTCTCTTAAGTTTCTCCTTGTTACCTAGCTGCTCAAGGGTTGTGGGTTGTAGCCTGGTTATCCTTTGCTTTACATCTAAAACCCACTTATTAGTGAGTACATACCATGTTTCTCTTTCTGGGTCTCTGTTACCTCACTCAGGATAATATTTTCTAGATATATCCATTTGCCTTCAAATTTCAGAATGTCATTTTTTATCTGCTGAGTCGTACCCCACTGTGTAAATGTACCACAATTTTTAAACCCATTCTTCAGTTGAGGGACATCCAAGTTGTTTCCAGGTTCTGGATATTATGAATAATGCTTCTATGAACATAGTTGAACTAATGCCCTTGGGGTATGAATGTGCATCCTTTGGGCATATGCCCAATAGTGGTACTGCTGGATCATTGGGTAGACTGATTCCCAGTTTTCTAAGAAACTGCCATATTAATTTCCAAAGTGGCTGTATAAGTTTACATTCCTACCAGCAATGGAGACGTGTTCCCCTTAGTCCGCATCCTCTCCAGCATAGGTTGTCATCTGTGTTTTTGATCTTGGTCATTTTGACAGGTGTAAGATGGTATCTCAGAGTTGTTTTAATTTGCATTTCCCTGATGGCTAAGGATGTGATTTTGCTCATTGTGATTCTATTTGTTCTGTTTGAGACAGGGTCTTACTACATAGTCCAGGCTGGCATAGAAATGAGATTCTCCTGCCTCAGCTTCCTAAATGCTGGGACTGTTGGTGTGCACTACTACACCTAACTGTATGTTATAGATGATGAGATGAGAAAGCTCAGAGTCAGCAGATGTTAGATAGCTCACCTATATACAGTAATGTGCCCAGGAAGTGTTAGATCTGGTATTTAAACCCACCTGCTTGACCCCCAAAGTTTGTCCAAGGGTAATAATAGAGACCTCGTATGATATAGCTCTTGTCAAAACATCAGCATATATATATGTATGTATGTATGTATGTATGTATGTATGTATGTATGTATATATGTATGTATATATGTATGCATGTATATAAAGTCTGCCTACACATAACATTGCTCGGTGTTGACCATTCAAGAGGACAGAGGAATCCTTTTCCTTAAGGACCTCCTTTGCTCTCCTGTAGTAACTATGTCTTCCTTGTGTTTTCATTGCACATTTCAGACTTAATTCTCTCACTACTGGCCCCCTTTTCTTTTACTTCACTCAAAATTGTCCCCTCAGCACAAAAGAAGAGCATGGTGTGAAGACCCTTTGCAGAAGGAGGATCCACAAGAGGGCAGGGGCAGGGACATTTTGCTGGGAAGAGCAGATGATCGGGGATGAGGGGAAGCAGGGACATTTGTGCTGAGAGTGAGGCAAATCTTCAGAACAGACAGCATTTGACTAGTCAGCCATCAGAACTGACTAGAAAGAATGGATGTGAGTCCCGGGGACTTGGAGGAACATGTCTGTGCTTAGGTCACACAGTATTAAAAGTTCCACTAAAAGTAAGGCAACGCATAGCAGGATGACAGGCCACAGAGGAGAGCATGCCACTACTTAGGTAAGTTGCTTCTTTTAAGTACATATAATATACACAAGCCTGTGTTTATAAGACTTAAGTTATGAATAACTAATTACATGGCAGAAGGACTATGGGAGGCAGGGGAGGGAGGAAGGAGGAAGGAAAGAAAATGTTCCTTAACTCTAAAGCTTATCTTGTGCCTCTGTAATTGGGCTCATTGATGAAAATTCTGTTAACACTCAAATACGCTATGGAGAGGTAAGGAACAGGAAATCAAGAAACCACCAGAAGCCTGGGATAGGGAAGCCTAGGTTGTAACCCTGATTCTTCTCTTGAGACCCTCTCCTCATCTGCAAAGTGAGTGCTGCTTCTGGACCATCTCTAAGTGCTGGTGTGTAAGTCCTGGTCTATCCAGCCAGCCCTGTAGACTGGCAAATAGAATAGACTGATCTGTGATTCTTCTGGGGCCGAATCCACCTTTACTTATTAATTTAGAGATGAGATCTCACTATGTCGCTCTGGCTGGGCTGGAACTCACTGTACAGACCAGGGTGGCCTCAGACTCCCAGAGACCCACCTGCCAATGCTTCTAAAGTGCTGGGGTTAAAAGTATGCACCAGCACACTGAGACTCCTTGAATTTATACAAATTGTTATTTGGACTAAGTTGACCTTCCTGCTCCACAAAACTCACATCCTCAACCATCTCCTGCCTTCCCTTTTACACTTCCTCCCCCTTGGTCTCATGATCTCATGATCTTGTTCAAGGAAGCGCTCCCAGATTGGCTGACCCCGTAGCTGGCAACAAAGTCAACCACTGATGGGTGAGCGGGAGGGGGAGGCTGCATTGCAGACATCTTGTATCCAAGAGCTGCTGGGGAAAGGAAGAGAATGTACCTATCCTCACCTCAAAGCAGCAACAATGAAACTCAAACCTATCTCTTCTCTAGGCTCAGCACAAGAACTGAGATATTTGGAGAGCTGTTTTTCTATTTAACACCACAGTGTGTACGCATGTGTGCATGTGCATGCGTATATTAGCCCTCACTATGCAGGCGCGTATAGACATCAGAGGCCAATGCCGGGACAATAGATAGACACACTGTCATACCCACCTTCTGTGTAGGTGCTGTGGATCCAAACTCAGGTCCTCACACTTGCTCAACATACACTTTCCTCACCAAGCCATCTCCCCAGCTCTGCACCAGGGTTCTTCATAGACCAGCAATGTGGCTCCAAAGGTGGTCCTCCCACCCCCAGTGTCCTCTATTTCCAATCTTCATTTGCACAACTCCACTGACATATCAGGCTTGATTTCTTGCAGAACTGCCTTTGCTCACTTGGCCCATACAATCTAGGCTCATACTCATTTTTCTGTATGATGGTGGCTTGTGAAATTTTCTGTTTGCCTGCCTCAGTTCAAGTTCAAAAAGCAATGAATTGGGGTCTAACTTCACAAGTTAAGCCCAGGACCTGAAGGATCTGGAAACCAAGTGAAAGAGTATAGTCAACTGTCAGCTAGGTTAGGCTTGGGGCAGCCAGGGTGTAGTAAGGGGGCCGGCTGACAGTACATGGAGGGCACTGTTAGCTCTGTGACTGGCCCTCCAGAAAAAAGGGGGGGCAGGCAGCTCTATGCAAACATGCTCTTGCCCAGGAGTTTAATTTCTTCTCTCTGAGCTCCTGGCACAGTGGAACCAACATGAGCAGCCACTTGGCAGGGCAGAGAAGAGCAACCTAGCAGTCCCCAGGCTCAGGTGACAGGGCCAGGCTCAGGAGACAGGGATGTTGACTGGGGCTTTAACAGCACTGTTGATGCCAATCTCGGGCAGAAACCTGATATTTCCACTTGGAAGAAGGAACAGCCAACAGGTTTGGAGTGAGGTCAGTGTGCAAGGAGAGCCCCCTGGAGGTCTCACTGGGTGATGCCCCTACAGAGGACAGAGTTCTCAGGAGTCCCCTGAGACATGAGGAATGATGAGATGATGATGGTGGTGGTGGAAAGGAGAAGGAAGAGGAAGAAAGAGGAAAATGTGGTATGTCAGGCTTTATGTCAGCAATCCTCAAGAAGCGGACACTATTAATTGTGGTTTCAATATGGAATGTCCCTCCCCAGAGTCCCATCCATGTATTGGAGGTTTAGGGCCCCCCTTGTTGTGCTATTGAGAGATAATTTGATCAGAAAGAAGAGGCTGACTTCACTGATGGTTTAATCCATTGACTGAATAACCATTAACAGACTATAAGGGGGTGAAGGCTACCCGGAGGAAGTAGGTTACCTGCGGAATGCTCTAGAACAGTGGTTCTCAACCTTTCTAATTCTTAAACACGTTAACACAGTTCCTCCTGTTGTGGTGACCCCCCCCAACCATAACATGATCTCATTGCTACTTTATAACCGTAATTTTCTACTGTTATGAACTGCAGTATAAATATCTGCTAGGTGACCCCAAGAGGTTTCAACTCATATATTGAGAACCTCTGTTCCAGAAGAGCATCCCTCTGTCTTCTTTCCTTAGATCTCTCTTTCTTCTGTTCCCTCTCCCGACCCCCCACCTCTCCAGTCTCTCTGAGGTCCATTTTCCCCTGCTATCTATCACGATGCTCTGTCTCATATGGCCCATGAAAAATGGAGACAAACAATCCCGGACTAAAACTTATGAAGCTGGGAACCAAAATTAACCTTTTATCTTTTAAGTTTGCTCAGTTATTCGGCCACAGCAATGAAAAGCAACTAATACATGATTATTCTCATCTCTTAGATTAAAAAAAAAAAAACTAACATTTTCCACACACTGTGGCTCATGTCTGTAACTCTAGAACTAGAGAGGCAGAAACAAGAGGAAGTATGGGTTCAAGGCTAGCATGGACTAGATGAGTTCCAGGCCAGTCAGAGATTCATAACAAGAGTTTAGAAGAAAAACAGAAGAAGGAAGAAGAAGGAAGGAGGAAGAGAAAACAAAATAAGAGAGAGAAAAGAATCTGAAGTTCAAAGTCTTGCATCTACTTTCAGATGGGGTAGGATTTGAACTCACGATTGCATTTGAAGCTTATATGACTCCATACATCTGCCATATTTTGTCAGCGCATCCCACAACCTTCTAGCCTTCTAATGTGCTCTTCCCAGTCTGCTAGTTATGTGTCCTTGCAACATTAAAGCTCAGGAGAATGCATAGGAAACATTTGGCACATAACAATATTGATGATATTAATAATACTATCTTAAATTTCCATACCACTCTGCTTTCAATAATCTCCCAGGGGTTTGTGACTGAATGACAGAAATGTAGTTCTGTGGTACAGCCCTTGCCTAGCACACACAAGGCCCTGGCTTCCATCCACAGCAGTGCAGATAAATAATTAAATGAATAAATAAACCCTCAAGGGAAATTAACATTGAAATATTTTTATTTCTCAAAAAATATTTCCTATTTTTTTTAAAGTTTGTTGAGACAGAGTTTCTCTGTGTAGCCCTGGCTGTCCTGGCACTCACTCTGTAGACCAGGCTGGCCTGAACTCACAGAGATCTGCCTGTCTCTGCCTCACAAGTGCTGGGATTAAAGGAATGTGCTGCCACCATCACCTGGCATATCTCCTAATTTTTTTAATCAGTCATTTTGTAGTTGATTTTATATAACCATAATTAGCTTGGATGGACATTTTATGTCTTAATTTCTCTTTGTCTTTCTTCTCTATCTTCCTTCCTTCCTTCCTTTCTTCATTCCTTCCTTTATTTTTTAAAGACAAGTCTTCAGGTAATTTAGACTGGCTTTAAACATGATGTGTAGCCCAGGTTGGTCTTGAACTCCTGATGCTTATATTCTATTTTTTAATGTAGTGGCACTATCTACATGCACTCTCATACATGAACAGATCAACTGCCATGACTTTGCCATAACCTATTATACCGAGTGCTACCGTTTTCCCGTGGTGATGTGAAACCCACGGAGCTGACATTTCCAAATGCTGGCAAGGATGCAGAGCAACAGGGAAAGGAATGTGTTGTTAGTGAGACTGCAAAATGGTACAGTCACTTCAGAAGATGGCTTGGCAGTCACCTGCAAAACTAAACATATTCTTCCCTTATGATATTTCAACCATCCTTGGTATTTACCACCCCTGAGCTGAAAACTTTTCCAAATAAAAATCGTGCACAGATGTTTAGCAGCTTTATTTGTAATTAACAAAAACTGAAAGCAAAATGTCTTTTAGTGGGTGAATGGACAAACGAACTCTGGTATGTCTTGGCAATAGACCATTACTCAGTAGTAAAAAGAAATGAGGTATGGAGCTATAAAAGGACATGGAATAACCTTAAATGTACAAACGCGAGAAGCCAGTCTGAGGAGCTACATATTGTACGATACCAACTCCATGACATCCTGGAAAAGGCAGAACTATGGAAACAGTTGGAAAAAAAAATCAGAGATGCCAAAGGCTAATGGGAGAATGGATGACTAAGCAGAGCATAGAGGCAAGCGCTGCCCAGTAACGATGGATACACGCCATTATACACTGTTCTAGACTTACAGCAAGAGAACTTCACCAAGAGAAAGCTCTACTGTGAACTAGAGACTGGTGATCATGCTGGGCCAATTAAGGTTTGTTGACTGTAACCAAGCTACTATTCTCATCGGGAATGTTGATAGTAGGGAGGCTCTGCACATGCCAGAAGACATAAGAGAACGTACACATGTGTACACACAGAGGCCAAAAATCAGTGTCTTCCTATATTACTCTCTACCTTGTTTTTTGAGGCAGAGTCCCTCATTATACTTGGAACTCACCAGTTCAGTGAGCCTAACTGGCTAGTGAGCCCCAGGCATCCTCCCATCTCTGCCTTCCCAATGCTAGGATTACAGATGTTTGCCACTAGGTCCTGCTTTCTATACAGGTGCTGAGGATCCAAACGTGGGTTCTCATTTGTAAGGCAAGCACTTTATTGACTGAGCCATCTCCCCAGGCTCCTCTCATATATATATACACACACACATATACATATACATATATACATATATATACATATACATATATACATATATATACATATATATATTTGCTGTAACATTAAAACTACACTTTGAAAAAAAGTCTTGTGTGTGCATGCCTATAATCCCAACACTGCAGAAGCTGAAGCCAACCTGGACCAGACAGTAAGACCTGGGGAGGGCGGTGCCTAACTAAAATATCACAAGTCTTAAATGAAAAGTTTGAGAACAGTGACAAGACAGATGTGTGGCTCTTATCTCTGTCCAACCTTGGAATTTAATAAGCTACTTTTCCCGTTTTCCTCATTCATAAATAGAAAAAAATAATAATTGTCTCCTAGGAATCAAAGGAGCTGATGCTCAGGGTATTAGCAGTCGCAGCATGCAGCAGTAGTCTTATGCAATCCTGTGTCTTTCCTTCCCCTGGCATCATAAGCTGCTTCTGGGCAAAGGCCTCCTCATTTTGTAATCCCCTCTACCAAGCAAAGTGTGTGCTATTTGGGCCCCATAAGTCTGTTAATAGTGGGTGCTAGCCTAAACTCTTCTCTCCTTTGGACATTTGGTTTTTTCTCAACTTTTGGCTATTAGCAAAATACATCTCAAAACCTATTTTCCATTACTTAATTTGGTCTGCATCCATCCCATGGGAAGCAGGCAGAAGAGGGCTTCCTGCCCATGCCCACACTCTGAGATAGATGGAACTATGTATGGCTCGGCGAAGTGAAGGGATTTCAGTAACAAAGACAGAAGATCTGGCCCTCCCTGCCTCTAGCCCCTACCTCCCCTACCTCTTTTCCTTCTGACTGCTGCTTTTTGCATTAGAAGTCTCTTCAAAAGTGGAGCCTGAAATGGTTAGCCTGGCCTGAGAGCAGTACCTTTACCCAGTGGTCCCTGCTAGGGATCGTGAGCTGTGAGCTCCTAGATGACCCCTGAAATCGAACATTTTATTCCCAACACCCCAGGGCCTCTATTTTCCCAAAATGAGAAGCTTCTTAGAAAAGGGCCAACATGCCAGGTTTTCCCCTCCCAGCCCAACCCCCCCCCCCCAATAAAGGGGTGAGGAGACAACTCTCAGTGTCCAGGAGGAGGGACTTTGGCTAAAAATAGCTATGGCGTGTGGATCAGCCAGAGTGGTACCCAGGACTGCGAAAGGGAGGGAGATGTTGTGGAGCTGTAGCCAGACTGGTTGCCATGGAAACGAGAGAGGAGCAGGGGAACCTGGGAAGTGGGGATGACACAGATACCAAGTCCTAGTCTGAGCTGCCGCTACATTTGGGAGAAACAGCAGTGTCTGCGGCTCCCACTCTCAGAGGGGACCCATGGTGGTGGTGGGGAGATGGTGTCAGGGACATGGGCACCAACCCCCAAGTGTCTCCGCTGCCGGCTCCTCTCCTCTCCAGCCTCTGTGAGTTGAGTTGTGGGACTCGGGGTTTGGGCCCCGATTTCTAAGGCAAGTGGGGTTGGGGTGGAGTAGGTTCCTGAGGGAGTTTCCACCAGGCAGACCTCCTTCCAAAAGATAAGCCCTCATCCCACCCCACCCTGTACTGGCCAGCACTCTTTATGGGGAGAAGAGAGCTCCAAAGAAATGTGGTACTGGGATCTTTCCGAAAGAGGTCACAGCATGCCCAAGAACTGTGTTTGGAAGAACTGGAGTTATTTGGAGGGAAGAGGCAGAGATGAAGATCTTCCTCTCTGGGTACTGAACGCTGTACACCTTGCCTGCCCCATGAAAAGAGACTCTTCCTCAGGAAGACAAGAGCTAGGACACAACCGGAAGGTTCCCTGGGCAATCGGCGTTTGGGGGATGATTGGACACTAGGAGCTCTTCCCTATTCTTGGGCAAAGTGGGGGGTCAGATAACCTAAGACCCTAAGAAGAATGTCCAGAAGCCATCCTGAAGTTAACACTGGGATGAACGAGCCCTGGGGTCCGAGGCACTGAGTACTTACACATCACTTCAGAGGACACCCTGAGCTGCAGAGAGGGAAAGGCAAGCCTGCTGTTGGGGGAGGGGAAGAGCTAATCTACCGTTGCCAAGGTGTTCCTGTCTCCTAACTCCTATGGAAAATAAGTGTGGGGGCCTTTAGGATACAAACTATCTCTGTGGTTTCTCTCTGAGCCTCTTATTTAACATACACACATCCTCCAAAGGTATGGTTGCAGAACACTTGGCTCCAAAATTTAAAAACTGGAATGTCAGGCTTGTAGTTACATTGCCATGCAGTTTCTCCCTAGGACCTGGTCATCTAAGCCATCTGTGAACCTTATGGCACATACCTGCTCTCCCAGCCCTCCTGCTGCTCCATCCCCCATCCCAGGTTCCCTTGGAATGGGAGAAAATGGCAAACCCCAGAAAAGAGAAGGAAAGGTTGATGACCCCTAAATCCTACAGACTTTGGTTCATATGGCCCTATCTCTTAGGGAATCCTAAGCACCTAGGGAAGGACTCCGGACATCCATCTCTCAGGGAAGACTGCAACTCACAGTTCATCTCAGGGGGAAGAATTTGAAACAGAATCAGGTGGGTTTTGCTTGGAATCTGGGCTGTGCTTGGGACGTGGGCTTTGGGACATATGGCTGGTGTGGGTGAAGTTGGTGTTAGGGTAGTAAATGCAAAGCAGGAAACTGGGAGGGGGGTTGATGTGGGTGTATGGTGTTGGTGCTTGATCTGATTTCTTATCTCTTATGAAGTACAGAGGTTGAAAGATGACTAGACTAGCGTAACCTTGGATGGCCTGGTAATGCCTTTATCCTTTCTGTGGGCAGTTGATCTCACGTGGCCTCCAGCCTCTCATTGCCAACCTTTTCAGCTTGTCTCCTTCAGGAAAGAGCCTAGGGGAAATGGGCTGATAGCAGAGCATCAGTGGCCGTGGCTAAGCAGTCAGAATTGCCAATGGGAATTTCCTAATGTTGGGAACATTCAGCCTTTGCACATTGGAGATTTGTTTTTTGTGCACAGGTTTGCATTTCTTTCTCCATGATAAGTCTAGGGTGGAGAAAAAACATAGGAGGAGGTAGAAAGAGTGAAATTCAGGAAGAGAAGAGGTCTTGTTGTGCACTTCAAAATAGTCTTAGGTGGGTCTTCAGGTAGGGTGATGAAGAGTCCTGAAGGAAAGAATAGTAGCAGGGGAAGGATGGTGGAAATCCTCCTGGCAGGGAGGGCTCTGCGTAGAGAAGGAATTTCCAAGAAGGCCACCTCTTACGGTTTTAGAATCAGGTGTCTGGCCGGGGCTTGCCTGTGAGTTACCACAGAGGCCAACTTGAGATGGTGACACTGAGATCCGAGACACTGAGATTTCTAACGCTTCCTACCCATTGAACTTACACTGTGCTGCCCAGTTGGTGTTCGTTACCCTGTGTGATTCGTATGACTGTTCCTTAACCTTCCCTTTTATTTTATGTGTATGGGTGTTTTTCCTTCATGTACATCTGCGCATCACCCTCGGAGGCCAGAAGAGGGTAAAAGACTGGAATTACAACGGGTTGTAAGCCCACCTGTGGGTCCTGGGAATCAAAGCCAGATCCTCTCCCCCGGCCCTCCCGGGGCCCCCCAACTTTTCTGAGCTTGAGGCCTGTTAGGGTTGCTGTTCTCATTCCGCCCCTTGGGGATAACTGAGGCTAAGAGACAGGAAGGGGTGATTCGCTCAGGGGCTCCCCGACATTGCACTGACCCTGAGTTCGGTGTGGATCCAACAACTCGGGCACACCTTTATTCAGTCCCAGCAGGATTCCAGCTGCGGCCGCCATGGCGCAGGAGAATGCCGCTTTCTCTCCGGTGTCGGAGGAGCCCCCGCGGCGCCGGGGCCGCCAGCGCTACGTGGAGAAGGACGGGCGCTGCAACGTGCAGCAGGGCAACGTGCGGGAGACCTACCGCTACCTGACCGACCTGTTCACCACGCTGGTGGACCTGCAGTGGCGTCTCAGCCTGCTCTTCTTCGTGCTCGCCTACGCGCTCACTTGGCTCTTCTTCGGCGCCATCTGGTGGCTCATCGCCTACGGCCGGGGGGACCTGGAGCACCTGGAGGACACGGCGTGGACCCCGTGCGTCAACAACCTCAACGGCTTCGTGGCCGCCTTCCTCTTCTCCATCGAGACCGAGACGACCATCGGCTACGGGCACCGGGTCATTACTGACCAGTGCCCCGAGGGCATCGTGCTGCTGCTGCTGCAGGCCATCCTGGGCTCCATGGTGAACGCCTTCATGGTGGGCTGCATGTTCGTCAAGATCTCGCAACCCAACAAGCGGGCCGCCACGCTGGTCTTCTCCTCCCACGCCGTGGTGTCGCTGCGCGACGGCCGCCTCTGCCTCATGTTCCGCGTGGGCGACCTGCGGTCCTCGCACATCGTGGAGGCCTCCATCCGCGCCAAGCTGATCCGCTCGCGCCAGACGCTCGAGGGCGAGTTCATCCCCCTGCACCAGACCGACCTCAGCGTAGGCTTCGACACCGGGGACGACCGTCTCTTCCTCGTCTCACCTCTGGTCATCAGCCACGAGATCGATGCCGCCAGCCCCTTCTGGGAGGCGTCGCGCCGCGCCCTCGAGAGGGACGACTTCGAGATTGTAGTCATTCTCGAGGGCATGGTGGAGGCCACGGGTGCGGGCAGGCTGGAGGATGGGAGCGGTGATGCAGGGCAAGGGCAAAAGGAAAAAAAAAAAAAGGCAACCACGGGAAGTGCAGAAAGATGGACAGATAGAGGAGTATAGGGTGACAGGCGGAGGAGGGGTGTGTGTCCTGGGGCAGGGACGGACAGGGTGACTTTGCAGAGTCAAGAAAAAGCTTGGAAGAGTTCTTTGAAATGATGCTAGCTTGAGGCCCTGGCCTGACAGGTATGTCACTTCAAATAGCACTTAACAACGATGAATTCATTTAATCCTAAGTAACCTGGAGGTTACTTTTCACTGTGCTCAATTTTCTGAGAATGAGTGGCCCCAAAGAAAGGTCCCATAGGTTCTTGCTGTCACAAGGCAGTAAATAGCCTAGCCTGAATTGAACACAGGAAGTCTATTTTTTGTGTTTCCCGGTGCAGTTTGGGATGAAGGTTAAGTGCAGGGTTCTTGATGTCAGAGATCCAGAGCCCTGGAATTTGATTGACCTGAGTTATTCCCCCATGGAGGCAAACTTAGGTGTGGGAAGGTGAGAACTGGTCTCACTTTGGCCTCATTTACCCCATCTGTCACTCTTCATTTCCCCCCCGATCCTGTCATTTTTAGACCCTTTCCAGAAGGAACTGTGACGTCAGTACCTTCACTCAGGCCTACACTATCAAGAGCTTGGAACCAGTGTAGGAGCAAAAGCAGATCCTTTAGGAAAATCCAGATGAAGAACCAAAGGGCCACTAGGGGGAGCTACAGAGCTGCTACTGAGGGACTTGCTGCTAGCCTTGAAACCCAGCTGCTAGTCAGCCTGTGCTTCATTACCAACGGAGTTCTACCCACTCCCCACCCCTCCTTCACTCCGACTAGGCTGGTCCCAACCTTCCCCTTCCTTACTTCCCCTCTCCGCCTCTCCGGCTGCCCCTCCTTTTTGACACTTGCTCTTGGGCAGTTTTCTTGCCGGGGATTTTTTTGAACTGCCTTTTTCCTTTCACCTCCACCCCCCACCCATCCCCTACCGGTGCCCCCCCCCCTCCAGTCCCATCTCTGCTTCTCAGACCTTCTCCCTGCAGAGGCCCTGGGGGCCTCTTTCTCTCCCCCTTCTCTGGTCTTATTCCAGCTTTGCCAAAGAATGCCAATGTCCCCCAATGTCTCAGAGCCAGACTTTCAATGTCAGCCTGTCTCTGGTTGGTGAATGTTTCCGCCTCTGTTTCTGAGATGGTATTGGTTTTTGGAGTCTCTGAAGTAAGAACAAAATGATCTGCCCGGAGGGAAGGGTACAGAATCCCAAACATGGAGCAGGACACAGACCCAGGGCAAGGGCTGTGAGGACTGTAAAAGATGTGGGGGTGGGAGCTTGTTTGATTTTTCCAGAGATAAAGCTGGGAAGGATGGTAGTATTTTGGGATTCAAACTGCTTTTGAAAAGCAAGAATAATGAGCCAAAACCCAAAATGATGACATTTAAAGAGAATAAATATAAAATTCTACATTTAGGCTTAAAAAAAAAAATCACTTATGTAAGCACAGCATGGAAAGGCTCTAGTGGAGAAAGAGCTAGGGGTTTGGTTGGCTCACAGGCTTGCTGTAGCAACGTGATGCTGCTTCCAAAGGCATTTATGTAATGTAATCACAGGCCACTTCCCTAAAGCATCCTGGCCAGAGGCAAGAGATGGCAAACCTTCTTTTATGCATAGTGGAGGCCACAATTGGAAAAGTCATCACACTTCAAATGGGCCCTTACCTGCTCCTCGCAACCATTCTGACTTGCAATGAGGATAGCAGACTTTCCAAGAGGCAGGTGAAGTGGAAAATGGCCATGAGTGGTCAATCTGAGGAAAAGACCTCCGGGAACCTGAGTCTATATTTACAGACACTAAGGGAGCATCATGTGGGATGGGATTGAAACCCACAGGATAGAGATCCTAGGGGATTGATCTTCCTTTATATAAAAGACAACTGAGAGCCAGTGAGATGGTTCAGCAAGCGAAGGTACCTGCCACCCTGAGGACCTGAGAGAGATCCTCATGCCTCATACTGTGGCGTAAACTGACTCCTACAAGTTGCCCTCTGACCTCCACATATATCCTGTGGCACATATGCAATATGCACACACATCCATGCATATAAACACAAATCAATGCAATACACAAAAGACTGGACTTCTAATGAGGTGGTAAACTTCTAATCCTAGGAGGTAATCAATTCAACTAGGTGCCCACTGTTTGAGAAGGCTGGGGGAGGGGGGGCAAGGAGGCTCTGTGGGAAGTAGAAAGCTTGATTCCTAAAGTTAGGTTTAAGGTTAGGACAGCAGAGGAAATCCAGGCTGGCAAGTGGAGAAGAGAGCTGACCAAAGAGAAGTGAGACTCTTGGGGAAAGAAGAGGGTTGTAGGGTAAGGCAGGAGAGGGAAGCTTGGGCTGGGATCCCTCTGACTAATGTCTCTTCCCCTCCCCCACAGGAATGACATGCCAAGCTCGAAGCTCCTACCTGGTAGATGAAGTGCTGTGGGGCCACCGATTCACATCTGTGCTAACCCTAGAGGATGGCTTCTATGAAGTAGACTATGCCAGCTTCCACGAGACCTTTGAGGTGCCCACACCCTCGTGCAGTGCCCGGGAGTTGGCGGAAGCCGCAGCCCGCCTTGATGCCCATCTCTACTGGTCCATCCCCAGCAGGCTGGATGAGAAGGTGGAGGAAGAGGGGAATGGGGAGGGGGCAGGCGGGGGAGATGGAGCTGACAAGGAGCAGAATGGCTGCCTACCACCCCCAGAGAGTGAGTCCAAGGTGTGACTGGTTTCCTCCAAACCCCTGTGGCAGACCAGGGGGCTAGACACAGGTACATGGAAGCTGCAGGGTGGACATGGAAGAAGGGGAGGCGGGCAACGTCCCAAGGAATGGCTAAAGTTGGGAGAGGCCCACTGAGTCCAGGACCCAGTAGGGAAGGAAGAAGTCATGGTTTGAGGAGAGGACAGGGTGGGGATGAGAGAACATATCAGTCTGTGTTTGACCTTTACATTTGCTCGTGGATGGATGGACAGAAGATGGGGTGGAATGGGAGGCAGGGCAGACAGAGATAGCCAATGGATAGCTGGGGTGGCAAATGGATCAAGAGTTGGTGAACTGGGTGCTGTCTTCGCCTGCAGTACACCTTTGTGTGAAACCCACCAGCACCCCACTTCTTCCAGACAGAGGTAGCCTCAAACCAGGGGACATGGCTAAAGGAGCAGAGTATCAGATGGATGGCTGCCCCCACTCACCTCCTCAGCTGGCCTCCCTATGTGTGACACACCAGTCTAGACAAAGCGGCCTCAGTTGAGCCAGAGAAGAGAAAATTGGGTAGGGGAGGGCATAGATGTGACCTTCCCCAGCTTCACTATCCCACTGTGACATCCCACTGTGTCCACAGCCTCAATTCTCAGGAAGCAAGCAATAGCACTAGATGCCGAGTAGGGACCCTGGGACAGGACCAAGGGAGACCCAAGAACAGCTATTTTGTGACCGCGGAGTGAAACTTTGCAGGTACAGAAGCAAGAAAGCAGAGAGGTTCTGGAGTGGGAGGAAGGCCATAGGAGACTTAATTAGTGGTTTTATGAGGAAAGCCTGATCCCTGGGGAAAGTAGTTTATACTTGGGGCACAGTGACTGGGGCTCATTCAAAATAGTGATTGGGTATCAGGTGTGGTATTCAAAGACCTGTATTAACGCCAGAACGCAGCCCAGGTGGAGGTCAGAAATATGCCAGAGCAACTGAAGGAAGTGTAGCTCACACTAGGAGTCCATACAAACTCTCAGAGCCAGAAGTGAGAGGGCATTAGCAACCAGGAAGCTAAGGATTAAGTAAGGCGAGGGGGTGGGGTGGGGGGTGGGGTGAGGGGTGGGGGGTGTAAAGGTGGGAGCCAGCAGTTACAGAGCTTTGTGTCACTCACCTAGAGGGCTTGTTAAAACAGATTGCTCAGTCCCACTCCCAACATTCTGACTCAGTAGGTCCGGGATGGAAACCAAAAATCTGCACGTCTAACGAGTTCCCAGATCTAACAGGTTCCCAGATCATGCTGACACTGTTAGTCTAAGGACTACGCTTGGATGAGGCATCTAAGCAGAAGCTGCAGGTGTTGAAACAAAGCGGGGGAGGGGGGCCCCTTAGGAACAGAGAAATGAGGTATTGGGAAATGGACTCGGGGTCCAGGCTGAAGAGCTTAAGTTTGGGCCCAAGAACTGCAAGGTCAGTGGTAACTGGCCACTGACACTGAGGTGGCATCTGGGAAGATGAGAGAGCCACAGTCAAGTAGAAACACTTAGAGGGCCTTTGGGGGGGATTCCTGAAGAGGCAATGGGGGACCTGAAGCTGGATGGGCCTTATCAGAAAAGACCAACTCTCTAATAGGATTGACAAGGCAAGGTAGACTGGGGCGCGCGGGGTGGGGGGGTTGGGGGGGAGCTTACACATCCGGGTATCTGCTGCCTGCCATCTGTCCTGCCAGGACAGGAAACCCTGGAGATGCATCCTGGCCTTGTCCCCAGTCATCTTGGGATGGTAAGGAGAGAGCGATGGCAAGTTGAGGAACAGAAGACCAACCAGTCAAGGGACTTGAGGCTGGCCTCCTGGAGCTAAGCATGGCCCAGCTGAACATGTCCTCTAATGGGGCTGGTTCAAACCTTGGCCCTGGCTACACCCCCTCCTACCCTTGAATATGGGTCTGTTGCCCTGTCCAAAGGCTAAGAAGCCAGCATCCAATGGGGCACCATGCCTGCTTCCCAGTGCCCATCTCAGTGGGGGTCCACTCAGAGGACTGAAACTGTTGCCTCTCCTTCCGTCTAACAAGACTCAGGTTTCAGGACCATCTATCTGGGTCACTCTCAAAAATGAGGTCCGGGAACACATATCTGCCGAAGTCCCACATACACACTTTGAACCACAGCACAGGGAGTGGCCAGGGTTTGAATTCAGGGGAAAAGGAGGAATCTGCAGAGAGGTGCTTGGCGTCCACATACAAAGCACTGAAATGGAGACACTGACGCTGCTCCTGGAAGCCGCTGAGATGGCACCACTCAGGGCACTACTGTCCAGGGCAGTCAGGAGACCTGTGTTCTAGTGCCGAAGCTGATTGTCACTAATTACCTCCATGACACTCAGCAAGATACATGACTTCTCTGGGCTTTAGTTTCCTTATCTGTAAAAAATGACACTTGGCAAACTCATAATGCTCAATAAATGTTAAATAACTAAATGAAAAAGTTAACCGGATGCCCTCTGAAGTATGCCCTTCCTACAGCGTGAGTGTGAGACCAAGAACAGAACAGCCAAGACTTTCAGACCAGAGAACCCTTAGGCGGGGAGGTACAGCTTGTGTAAGCAGATGCAGTGGCTGTGTACACAGAGGACACAGGCTCTACCAATTGCTGTTGCCCCTAAGTAGACAGCTGTATTCTGAGGCTCCTCTTTTGCTGCAGTCAGGGAATAATTAAGGTCAGGATGAAAAAGACTGAAGCCCCAGGGCCTGCTGGGAGGAGTCTGGTCCAAGACTAGCCCAACCAGGAGAAGGAGACTGGGGAGGGTGTGCCCCAGTCTGAGGAGCTCAGAAAGACTTGTCCTGGGAAGCTGTGAGAGGGGCCAAGCTCAGCTGGAACTCACCCTTTCCTTCCTTCCCTGTTCCCTTCCCAAATGGAAGCCCCATCAAAAGTTGGCTCAACACTGATATTTCAGGCAACAGATGGGACCCAGGCATCCCCTCCTGCAGTGGGTGGGTAGCAAGGCCCACGAAGGACAGATGGTGTTTACGGTGGGAAAAGAGGCCTGGGTTGTCCAGAATAGGTTGTCAACCCCCAGCAACCTCCCGACTGCCACTCCCACCCCCAGTCACTGCCTCTTATAACTTCATGGCAGGCAAAGCACAACCAGACCCAGATTTTATAAAACCAGTTTATTCACATTTTAGGAAAAAAAAACAAACAAACAAACAAAAAAAACACCAAAAAACTAGTTTGAGGACAGGAACTGGCCTTCCCACAGCATGAGTGTGAGACCAAGAACAGAATCAGAAGGAAGACCTTGGGGAAAGGTGTGGAGAATGAGGAGTCATGTCTCCTACTCTAGACAGGGACAGGTCAAATAAATTAAAGTCGGGATGGATGGAGGAGGGAGGGGTATCCAGGCAACAAGAGAAGGGGTGGCGCCGGAAGACTCCTGTAAGAACTGGAGACAGCATGTGGAAGGGGCTGAGGAACAGGCTTCCTTTCACCCTCTCCGCTGTGACCCTGAAGGACTGAGCTGGCTTCTTCCCATCCAGATGGAACACACAGGAAGCCTGAGGAAGACGGGGCTTGGGGGTCCCTTTCCCTCACCTGGGGCGCTACTGATAGATCACCGCTTCCGCAGCCTCTTCATAAAGCAGCAGGTGATAGTAGCAAGGACACTGGCGCCAGTGACTAGGGCGACTCCTGTGCCCACCAACAGGGGCACAAACAAGGTATCCAGAGCTGGAGGAAAGAAGACAGCCCTGCTCAGAGCGCCAGGGTCCTCCACCGGCTCTCCAACAGGTCTCTGGCACTCTCCCCAGCTGGTTTTCTAGACTCAGCCCCTATTCACAGAATGCCATCCTTGCCCACCCACAAAGCACTGAGGTCTGCTTGGGGCTCTTCATGCAAAGGGATGCAGGAAAAAGCAAGGAAGACATGAAAATGGAAGGGGCAAATAGGGCTGGAGAGGAGGTTGGCTCTCACTCACCATGCGTGTAGGGGTAGACTGTGACAGGCCCGGAGCGCGCACTGCCAGCCTGGTACCAGCTATAGTCCGCATGCTGCACCCAGGCGCTTGGGGCACAGTGGTATACGCCTTCATCCTCAGGCCCCAAACTGTGCAGTCTCAGCCGATGGCTTCTGGGTCCCACCAGCTCCACACTAACAGGACCCCCTCCAGGCCGGACTCCCAGCTCCGCCACACCATCTTGACCCACCCCACCTACAAGCTGAGCAGGGCCAGAGTTTAACTCGCCCTCCTCTGGTCTCTCCACCCACCAGCTGGCTGCTAGTCGCAGCCCTGGGGGACCACCACGAACAGAGATGTTGCATAGTAGGGAGGCAGTCTCTCCCCGGTACACAGCACCCCCTGCGAGCCACGCTACAGCCTCCAACACCACACCTGCAGAACAAAGGACATGGGGTTACAGGGTGAGGGCCCAGGGGCTAAGAAGTTAGGAAATAAGTTCTTTAGTGTCAAGGGCTCAACCTCTCACCTTCTTCCCTCACATGCACAGGGAGAGGCCGGGACCGAGCACTGGCCGCTTCACGAAGCCGGGTCCCAGACCCCCGAACGTAGGCTTTGGCGAGGCAGCGGTAGGTGCCTGCATCACCAGGCCTGGCAGCCTCTAGTCGTAGCCGGTAGGTTCTAGATGCCACTTTCTCCATGGCAATGTGCCGGCCCTCATAGCCAGGTCCCAGGCTGCCTACACCTTCTGTGTCCAGCTGGGCCACCAGGCGGCCAGGACCAGGAGCCCCTGCAGGAGCCATCTCCCAGCCCACTGAGTATGCAGCATGACGGCCAGGTGGGGGCAGTGCCCCTGACACATTGCATAGCAGTTCCAAGGGTTCCCCTGGGCCAATCCGATGTTCACCAGGTCCCACTGTCACTGCCAGCTGGCTAGCTGAAATACAGCAGGGGAAGGTCACAGGAATGCCTGGGTCCCCATTTATACCTCTTTGCAAAAATTTAGAAGCTCTTTATCTATCCCTCACACTAGGCCCTGAATTTCACCCCTTCCACCAGGGCCCTTAAGCATCCACATCCAATGTCTGGGCAGAGGAGACATGGTATAGAGTGTTAATAATGTCTAGAAGACTGCTCACTCCACAGAAGAAGGTTTCTGTTAGTCAGGTGATGATCATATAACACAACCCCAACGCCCAGTGAGACACCCCCTCCCCCCTCTAGAGGGACATGCGGCACTCACACAGTGTCTGCACATCCACGTGGGCCAGGACTGCTCTCTTCTCTGCAATCTGGACCCAGGAGCCATCAGGATCCTGGATCCATTCAGCGGCGGTGCAGTGGTAGGTGCCTGAGTCTGCAGCCTGGGCACCCCCAACCACCATGCGGTACCGATCTGTCCCTTCCTTGCTCAGCCTCAGCTCTCCAGCAGCCAGCTTCTCAGCATAGGGAGCTCCGGCCTCCACAGCCATGTCAGAGCGCAGACCCACCACTTCCTGTAGGGTGGCTCTCCCCACTGGCGCCTCAGGATTGGCTCTCCCAAAGGACACCGACAAGTGTGTGTGTTTCTTGGTTTTAGTCTGAGCCAGGCAGCCCAGTGACAGCTCCTGGCCCTCATGCACCGTCAGGCGTGAGGGGGAGGTTGCAGCCTGGCGGCCACGGGGCCCTGGAGGAGCAGCAGATACCTGCAGCTCATCTGGAAGAACTGGAGAGAAAGGATTCAGTGAGGGAAGGCCGGGAGCTGCCGGCCTCTTGTTTACTTCACTACCTACTCTGTGGGCTCCTGGAGGGCAAGGACTCAGTGGTGCCAAACCCCCTCTGAGCATAGCAAGATGCAGGATAAATACTTGCTGAGTTTCACAGAACAAGCCTATTGACACCCACTCTGATGTTGACCCATTTTAAATACTCAAAAAAAAGTAATTCTGTCTTTTCTAAAGGTGAAGAGGTTGGACCTGATGGTGCAGGCCTATAATCCTAGCTTCCCAGGAAACTAAGGCAGAAGGATCAAGTTCAAGGCCCACCTGGGCTACAGAACAAACTCAGTGCCAGCCTGGGCAACTTGGAAAGTCTCTATGTGGTCTCCATAAAAGAAAAGAAAGTGCTGGAAAGGCAGGCTTGACAGCACAGGAGGCTCACACAGGAAGACTGCTTGCTGAGTTTTAAAGTCACCTGGGCGTCACAGCAAATTGTGGGAGAAACTACCATGAATGATAGGCCAACCTAGGCTAGTGAGTTGTAGGCCAGCCTGGGCTACAGGGTGAGACCCAATCTCAAAAAGTAACGCAGGAGATAAAGCTTAGTCGAGCACTTCCTCGGTATGCTCAACACTGTAGGTTCAACCTCCAGGGCTGAGAATGGGGGTGGGGAGGAAGAGGAAGTGAGAGGAAGAGGAGGAAGAAGAGAAACAATCTGGGAGGCTCGCTCTCAGCACCCAGTTCAGAGCCTAGTACCTCTCAGCTCCACTTTGGCACTGTAGTTTCCCAGGTATTGAGAATCCGTAGAGGGGGTGTAGCATTCATAAAAGCCTGAGTCCTGGGCCTGCAGGCGAGCAATCTTGAGCACCACGGAATCTCCCTTCAGGCGCTGCACCTGCAGGTCACCAGAAGCCACGCGAGGCCCAAACACCGCATAGGAGAACTGGCTATCTTTGGTGCTGATGATGCCCAGTGAAGTAGCTGGGGCCTCTGGTCTGTACATGAACCACTCAAAGTCTTGCTGGGAAGGGCCCTCATAGGCACTCACATTGCAAGAGATAGAGACAGCAGTGCCAGCCACACGGTAAAGAGGCCCCTTGGGGACATGCACCTGGCGGGCATAGCACCTGACTCCTGTGGGGAAAGGCAGAAAAATTGGAATTTTTTAGAAAAACCATGTCCCTATCGATGCCCAGTATCATCAGCACCATTCTCAATGGCTGCCTGTGAAGCAAAGGGAAAGTTAGGGAAGGTTAGAACACAGCTGAGTCATAAAACACAGATGGGACGTAAGACGTCAGCATCTCAGCACATCAACATAGGCCCAGACCCACTTCCAAACAGAGGAATACTCTATTTCTAGCCATCTAGGGGTAGAGCACCTATATGAACTAAAGACTGCATCTGGAGGTCGGGGAGACAACCAGAAAGGAAAATGCTTTCTGAGTTCAAGTCCCTACAACCACGTAAAAAACTCAGGCTGGTGAGAAGGCCCAGAGGGTAAAAGTGGTTGTCACACAAAGTTTGACATCATGAGTTCAGTCCCCAGAATATACTAAGGCAGGAAAAAACTGAGTACTGAAAGTAAATTGTCCTCTGATTTACACACACACACACACACACACACACACACACACACACACACACCCTCTTTATAATAATAATGATAACATAATAAAGTGGATGTCTCCTGAGGAACAGCACCTGAGGTTGATCTCTGGCCTTTATGTGGACACTCATATATGTGCACTTGCACTCATGCGCACACATGCACCACCATATACCACAAACACATACAATTTAAAATAAATAAAAGAAGCATGTCTGATTCCTGACTCCCCAATTCTTGCTGGATCTTTATCTCTCCCACCCTGCCACTCATGTGTGGGGGCACTCTCAAGTGGAGTCTCTAGCTGAAATCTTACAGAAAGGCTGCTTGGCTTAGCTCTGTCACCTGGGCTAGACAATGGAGCCAGTGGCCCAGGCTGGATGGGGCACCACGCTGAACAGGGCACCGGCCTAGTCAATTCTCACCACACAATACCCTCCCCACTACAGCTGTGCCATGAGCTCACTGCTTCTCCCAACCCACAGGGCTACACAGGCAGCTGTGGCTTCTGGGGCAAGAATCAGGTTCCGCCCTGGCCTGGGACAGAAGATCCCTTCCCCCAGAGTCTGTCAACCTTCTGGCTAGTCCAGATGATGCACCATGCACCCCCCAAAACAAAAGCTTTCATTTGCATATAATTTGTATGTGCTGTGCTGTGCATCATTTATGTAAGCCCTCTTTCTGTAAGGAAACTCTAAGCTCCTGATTCTCTCTCTCTCTCTCTCTCTCTCTCTCTCTCTCTCTCACACACACACACACACACACACACACACCTCTGTTCAACAGACAGCCCCAAATATTGGGAGTGTTCAGCTAGCTCCTTTCTTCTTTCCATTATACCATAGCTACTTCTAGAAAAGACCACGCAATCCCAGAGTGCAAGGAGGGCTGGCAATCATTTCACAGATGAGGGAAATGATGTAACTCCCCCAGAGAGCACATCTAGGGAGTGCTGGAGCTAGGATACGAACCCAGACCCGAGTCTAAGCCAACACAGAAGAGAAGGCCTGGCTGAGGAGAGAACCATCTCTCTTGTAGATGAGAAAAGTTAAGATGTTTTGGTCAAGAACCTGCCATCTCTGGGACACCCCTGAAAAGGGACAAAACCAAGAAGATGAGTCATTTCCAAAGGGGAAAGCCTGGTTTACCAAACTGTGCAATTCCAGGATTCCCAGGGGAAGTTCACACACAGCCTTGCTACAGGCACTGGAGGAAAACACCCAGGAACTTGAGAACCTGCCCTCCAGTTCTTGCTGCTTTCGGCTTCTTCTGGTTATGTGACTCAGAGAACACATGATCATCACTTGAAGCAGAGGCTAGAGTCGGGAAACCAACACAGGACCAATCCTTTCCTTTGCTGGAGATCAGTTTCTACCTTTAAGAACTAAGAGCTTCCAGCTCTGACGTTGAACCAGTAAAGTATATGAGTCAAGCATGCACTGCTCCAGGCACATTCCATAATCAGAGTAATGGTAAAGAGAGCCAAGACGACACCTTCCCAGCTGCCCATGGATAGCTCAGAAGGCCCCCTCCCACCTTCCTGGCTCCACAAGTGCTGATGCATGGAGATCCCCATGGGAAAGTTGTCCCCATTGCCTCAGGAAATAGGCTGCTACAAGGTTCTCTCTCACCAAGTCACCTTCTCTCTAATAGCCAAAGGCCCGACTTGGGAGTCGGATCCAAGTTCAAATCCTAGCTTCAACCCTCACTGAATACGCTCTTGGGAACAAGATATTTCATTTTCCTCATCTGTGAATGAATGTCAACGCTGAATGCGGTGGGCTCAGATGCCAGCAGCCTCTTGTGCCTCTCTGTAACACTAACTCCTCCAGACCTCCCCTGGGCTCATCCTTGCTCCCTAAGGCCCACTAGGGAAAAGAAGCAATCACCAGGCAACCAAGCCCCAGAGCTCCTCATTTCCCTGCATCACTCTGCCTCCTGCCTTGTTCCCCAAGGAGTTTCATCCTGGCTCCAGAAGCCTAAGACCTGGCACCAGGCGGTTCTGGTTTAAGCCAAAGAAGGCTGTTGGGGTGCCATAGGCTTCTGCCTTGACTACAGTACCCCAGAATCTTCCCCATATCCACACACACACATACACACTAGCCATGCAAGGCTGGCCCAGAACATAGCATCATAAACACCCACCAGGACAGACACGGGGTGCTTGGAGATCCCAGGTTCAGTTTCCATGGAGCCTACTTTCTCCTGAGGCAAAGATGTTGGGACCAAGTGTGACAATGGGTCAAATGTCTGGGAGAGAGGAAGAAGGGCAAAGAGGGATTGGCCCAGTGTGGAGACAGAGGTGAGGGAGAGATGGTAACATGTGTGTTCTAGAGGGGGGCAGCGGTTAGGAGAGACTTTCTTCAAGGACCGTGGGCAGAATCGGCCCCTGGGCCTCCAGCCAACTCTGGGGCAATTATGAAGACCCGCCAGGCACTGCCCACGCAGAGCAGGCACCCAAGGCCAGGCCTAGTGCCTAGAGCGGGGCAGAAGGTTATCACAGTATTTGGGTGCAACAACCCCAGGGCCTGGGTGTAAAAGCTGAAAAGTAGCTCCGGGGTCCGACGGTGTCTCAGGAGATACCTCAGTAGGTCACCAATATGCTCCAGCTCAGGGCCTAAACCTAGGGCGTCACCACCCTCCTGGTAACTGGGCAGGCGGCCGCAAAAGGAAGAGAGGCGCCGAGCCCAGAGAGACTGGAGGAGACACCCCTGATGGAGAAGCAGGGATGCAATCAGCTCCAAAATGCAAAGAAGGTGGGCTGGCTGGATGCGCGGTGTCAGGCACCTATCCGGCCGGGACAGGGATGTGGCGACCACCCGGCTTACCAAGCATTAACAGCAACAGCAGCAGCGAACTCAGCGGCGCGGAGTTGGGGAAGCCCATTCTGCGTAGGCGGCTCTGGGGAGGCTCCGGGGGTCGGCGCGGGCTGTGGGGGGCCAAGGCGGCGGGGGGCACATGCCCGAGTAGGGGGCAGAAAGCAGAGCCGTGAAGCGTGGGTGCGCAGAGCCCAGCTAAGCGGGAGGCGCCAACTCCCCGCCCTCCTCTCCTCTTCCCCTCCTCCCGTCGCTCTTCCCGCCCTCCGCGGCTCCCAGACCATTCCCGCCGTGCCCCGCTGCCCGGCCCCGCCCACACGCCCGCCTCGCCCCGCCCCTGGCCGCCGCCTCGGCCAGACTTCGACCCTGACAGTTGCTCCGCCTCTGGCCGCAGGCTGGGCGAACTGGCGGCACCTGGGCCCTTCCACCCCCACCTACCCTCTCTCGGAGCGCACCCCGCCCTGCACCTGCCTGGGAGAATCGGTGCTGACAGGGCCTCGGGGGATGATGGGGTGACTGTAGTTACGCACTCAGAATCCAGTTGGGTGATGTGGGCCGTTGAGTCCTGGCAGCAAAGCCTGCTGACTTATTGGGCATGAAAGTGAGTTAGCTGTCTATAGACTTTCTAGCTGGGTGAGCCATCCTTGTTTGGCACAATCCCCCCAACCTCAGTTTTCCCTTCCAGATACGAAACTAAAACTGTAAACAGTTACGGTGATGATAACTGAGATCATGCTCATTTGTCGCACACAGTAACTGGGGGGGGGGTGTTTTATTTTTGCACTAAACTGGTTTCTACCAATTGGAGTCTTAATGAGAGGATATGGACACACCTCTCTGCGAGGAAGGGTGGAGCTAGCCTGGAGGTGGGAAAAGGAAGGAGTCACTTCTCGCCTGTCTTCTCTATGAAAGAGGCGGAGAGTGAGATGGGTGGAGCCAGAATGGGGTGAAGGGACCCGCCAGTCCGCAAACCCAAGGCTGTGCAAGTGGTCATTAGTGGAAAGTGGCCTAGAACACACTAGGTCCTTCACCTCCACACTCAACTAGTTCCCTTTATCCCTGTTCCCTCCATTTACTGACCCCTTTCCTTTAATGGAAAGTGAGACACAGAGAAAGTGCTCCAGGCCAGAACTGACTTCCTACTCTCAGAGGAGTATTCATGGGGCTGCCAGTTGAAGTCATATTCAGCAACCTGACGGAGTTTGGAACCTATGGAGAAGTCAGAAGTCCAATCGCGGTCCCAAGACTGCCCAGCAACAGGATAAGGGACCTGCTTCTTCCCACCTGGCTGTATCCCAACCTGGTTTCTTCACACTGTCTCTGGAAGCCATGTGAAGCTATGTGAAAACTGCAAGTTACAAAGAGACTTTGGGAATTAAAAACACTCCCTTTATCTGGAAGCTGAGTGGGTTGAACGCCTTACTGGCCCTAAGGGTTTGAAAGTCAGTCACCATCATCATAATAGCTATTTATCAGACAGTTACACAATAACACTGCTGTGCAGATATTCTTTTAGTTTCTACAGTTTATTTTACAAGACAAAGTCATTTAACACAAGGGAAATATGAAGTTTAAAACCATTAACTATCTTACCCAAGGCCACATTTTAAGTTAACTAAGATGTGACTTTAAAGCTCAGACCTGGTGTACACAACTTTAACCCTTTAATGCTCAGGAGGCAGAGGAAGGCAGATCTCCACGAGTTCCAAGCTAGCCCAGGCTATATAGTGAGTCCCTGTCTCAAAGCAAACAAAAACCGAAACAGAACAAAAAGTGCACAAAACCTCAGCCCTGACTGTATCCCTTCATCCTTTTAGGATGAAAACTCATGTAGCGGATACTGATTGGGCCACGCCTAGTAAGGCTATAATGGTTTCCTCCTCTCAGGGATGCCATTCTTGTGCATGAGGTAGCAATCAACACTCAATCATTATGGGATGATGGGGGAAGAGCACTCGTCGAGGAGCTTATCTCCTGGCTTGGGACAAAGGGGCTTAGGGGCTGGGCTAGTATCTCCAGAGTTGGGACCTAAGGAGACTGCATACACCCTTCCCCAAACTGTAGAGTCCAGAAGTGGCCAGCAGAGGGAGCTCAAAGTCCAGGACCAACTCATAAGACGTTTATGTAACTAGAAAAGTTGGGGGAGGAGAGCCAATGCCAGGCACGAGGCAGAGCACGCACAGGCACATGTCCCCACTGAAATCAAGAGGCTCCACACAGAAAGGCAGTGCACACATACCCAGCAGGGCAACGCTCAAACATGAACGTGCAGCAAAGGAAAGCCAGGTCAACGTCTAAGACCGGAGGGCACATCACTCCCACAAGAAAACACAGGCTTACGCAGTATCTCGACTGGTGTCCTGGGGTGGCGTGAGCAGAAAAGGGGGCCTTTCAGACAGCCTCAAGGTCAGACTAAGACGTGGAATGGAAGGGAGCCTGGGATTGCCGAGACATGGACACTTCAGTGACCCTGGGACTTTGGCACCATGGTGCGCAATGAGTTGGGCTGTTATTTACCATCATTACTGGTTTCCCACCCACATTTCCATGTACTACCACATGTGGGCAGACATCAGTCACCAGCCTTGTTTCATATGCTTATTTAACTCATTTTGCCTGCAGATGGCATATGTGTGAGACATCTAGGTGACAGTAAGGTGTCATGAGTGTCATTAAAAGTAATTAAGACCCAAGGTCTGCCCTAAAATGATTATAATCTGGCTGAACTATTGCATGCTACAGTCACAGCAAGGGGACAATGCCTGTCATGTTCAAAGTCAAAGACTGCCTTGAGCCGGGTATGTAACATGATCTTATTTAGTTCTCAGCAGAACCTGTGAGCAATTATCTCCATAGAAAACTGAGGCACGGAGAGGCTAGGGAATGTTAGACTTGTCCAGTATTATATTCCTTGCGATCCAAATTCAGATTTGAAGCTAGGATCCTTTAGCCTGTTACATTATAAAGGCAAATATCACAGAAAAAAAAAGGAAAGGAAGGAGGGAGGGAGGGAAGGAGGGAGGGAGGGAGGGAGGGAGGGAGGGAGGGAGGGAGGGAGGGAGGGAGGGAGGGAGGGAGGGAGGAAGGACAATAACCCCAGCACATATACACGCATATATGCATAGAATAGATAAGGTATCGTTGAAACAAACCAACAAGCACACCAGCCATTAAGCTAATACAAAAATGATACAAACACACACACACAGTATTCCACTTTCTTAAATATGTGATACTCCAGCTTAGAGAGGTACTAAGGATCACACACAAGGACATCCTGTGTTTGTGTTTACAAAGCCTTGACCTAGACTACATTAATGAACTATAGTTTCCCACCCACCCCAAAGGGAAAATTTTCTCTGCTGTGAGGTTACAAAAAGGGTCAGGGTCAGGGAAATAATGCAAAACCCTACCCCTCACCTGGACAACAAATCCATGCAGAGAATGATGCAGGTATATAAGCAAATACAAGCATGCAAGCATCATACACACCCAAACACATTCCTGGACCCACAAAGGTGTGCATTCCACTTCTTTCTCCCTGAGTCAGGGTGTACACCCTTAATAGTGTATTGTGTGTGTGTGTGTGTGTGTGTGTGTGTGTGTGTGTGTGTGTGTGTGTGTGTGTGCAGTGTGTGTGTATCCTGGTTCCTCCTCTTGCCCTGACTGAGTTCACACACTACTAGTTCTCAAGCCCTGTGCCAAGTGGGCAGTCCAGTTGTTTAAGAATAGAGAAGCCACTATGCTACTTGGGTCTTGGCATGACCTGGTCCTGACCCAATGAGTGGGCCCAGCCATTTCTGCACCCAGGATGAGTGCCAGCTGCTTCCCACTTTGGAATGCCACACATGGATCCATCTGAGCTGGAATCCCCTCATCTTTCTCCCCTGCCAAGTCCTGTGTTCCCTACTCCTACAATAAAGGTTTCTGGGCTCCACCTCCACTCCCATCCTACCCCCAAGCTCCTTGTTCTACTCTGCCCCCAGCCAGCTGGTTCAGAGCTTCATCTGGAGGGTATTAAAAAGCTGAGGCCACCCTCACTCTCACTGTCTGAGATCCTTAGAGGGGTGAACGGCAATAAAGGCAGGGGATAGTTGCAGTTTGAGTAGGCAGAAGTTTGTGGACTGGGTATAGTAAGTAGATGAGCCTCAGGGGGTAAGAGGTGGTTGGCCACCAGGTGACTGCCTCTGAGTCACCAGGTTGAGCAAGAGGCAAATTTGAAGAACAGGTCATTTATGGGTTTGACTGCCTCCAGCTGAGTGGGGTGAGGAAGAACAATGGTTAATGCTTACAGAAAGGCTGCTTTGTGCTGTGCTGTGTACACACTACACACTCAGTCAGTCCTCACCACAGCCTTGGAAGCAAAGAGCTGTGCTCACCTCTGTGTTAAGACCAGGAAACCGGAATTGAGACTTTGTGTAATTTACCCAAGCTTGCATAGCAAGCAAACTAACTTCAGAGCTTAAATTTTCTGAACATATTTCTCCTTCTATATTGTAACCTGCACACATTTAGTGTGTGTGTGCGCGTGTGTGTAGCACACAGTGGGTGCTCTGTAAATATTTCTTGAATGAGCAAATGCAGTGCTAGAGAGGCTCTGGATGAGAGGAAACAGTGACAGTTGTGTGTTGTGACTTTGAGGGGGGAAGGAGGAACCAAAGTGAATTTCATGCACAAATACCAAAGACTTCTAACTCTGGGGTCTCAGCCCCTGGAAGCCTTCTAGGTGAGGGAAGTGCTCTAAAGCACTCGGAGGTGGAACATCTCTGTTCTCCCCTCCATCCAGAACAGAAGGCAGAGAGATGTGAGGGAGGTGTGGGAGGGGATGCATAGCCAACCCATGCAGCTTCAGCAGGCTCTGGTCCTCCTGCACTCTTACCTCTCTGTCTTAGCTGAGGGTCTCTCCTGATAGCCCCTGCATGTTGTCATTGTCCACCTGAACTCTGTAGGAGGCCAGTACTCCTCCGCTATTCTGGCTGAAGGATGGACAATTCCCTTTTTACTTGGTCCAACTGAAACAAGGGTGAATTTTTTCCAAAGGCTCTCTATTGGGAAAGTAAAGGAAAAACAAAGCCAGAAATAAAAACTGCAAAAACAAAGAAGCAGATGGAACCGTGGGGGTGAACGCGCTGGCCATGGGCGTGAGTGTGACAACCCCCAACATACCACACACACATACTCGCAGCACCTGCCCTTGGCCCTTAGATGGCATTTCTCACATCGAACTGTATAGACAGAGCTTGTTTCAATCTGCCTCTGTCTCTGCTGAGCTGCTCAAGGCCACTGTCAATTTGTGCTCTGCCTGGCAAGGCCTAGGAGTTCAGCAGACATTTGCAGAGCGACTGAGCAAGTAAGTGATCAGTGAGAGAGTGATTAGAAAAAATCAGTTTCTTCTCTCTGATTACCCCATGGCCTCCAGGATGGACACTTCCACATTTCTCAGATCTATTTCACCCTGACCACTTCCTTCTATTTCAGAACTCCAGCTTCTGTCTCTTAGAAATCAGGCCTCGCGGCTTCCTGAACAGCCTCCTTGGGGCAGGCTCTGTATTCAAAAGAGAGAAGGTACCAGAGTCATGCCCAGCTGAAAAGGGAAACTGAGACTCAAAGCCAGCACTTTGGAAATCAGGAGCAGAAAGGAATAGCTGGGTTCAGGGAGTACTTTCGTCCTCCATGCTGAGTTAGTGACTACATAAATAGGTTTAGAAAACATTGTGTCCAAATTGTGGTCAGCCTGAGATTTATTTTCTGGGCATTTTGACTCTATTTGTGGACAAGAAACTGGTGTCTTTGGCATGATGTGGATGTGGCGGTCTAAACCGCTCTCAGCCACGGCGACGGGGAATCCCAGTAAGAAGGCAGCCGAGCATCTGTAAATAGGATCCCATCTCTTGAATCAAGTTCTTGGGGAAAAGGGATCAGACAAAACCAACCCAAAGTTAAGGTCTGAGTGGAGTGGGACAAGGATGTCAGAGCTAGCCAGGAAGGCTTTGGGGCAGAACTGGCTCTCACAGCCAGTGGCCTTCATCTTGTCACTGACTGTCCCTAACTTTAGTTTCCTTATCTCTGTAATGGGAATCACTACAGTATACAGTATTGACCTCATTGTTTCCTGGCGCTGCCCTGGGCACATGAGCAGCAGGGTGGGCCTAGCAAATAGAAGAGAGCCCTCTACGTGGGGGCCCTAGACTCCTAAGCCCCAGGCTCTCTCCCCACTCTTTACCCAAGGTCTTCTTTGTCTTTCTGCTTCCTGAAACAATCTTCTTGGAAGAGGGTGGCTGTGGAGATATTTTCAAATGTAATAAAAACAGCCAGAGATATCAGAGGACAGATCCACTTCCTTCTATTTTTTGTTTTGTTTTCCAGACAGAGTTTTCTGTGTAACAGTCCTGGCTGTCCTAGAACTTGCTTTGAAGACCAGGCTGGCTTTGAACTCATAGAGATTCTCTGCTTCCCAAGTGTTGGGACTAACAGTGTGAGCCATGGCTTCTTCTGCCTGCTTGGTCTTTCTATGCCTGCCTTAAATACTTTCTTCATTCAGGTAAAGCATGGCCCCACCACTGCCTACCTGGGAGCCTGGAACTCCTGTAAAGTAAAATGACCTCAAACTCAGATTGGATTAAGGGCGTAGGTCACCACTCCTGGGATGTTCCCTGTGCTGGGCTTAAAGGTGTGGGTTACCACTGTCTGATCCTCCTAGACTGACTGTGGGTGGATCCCTCTGATATCCCCGACTATTTTTATTATATTTGAAAATATCCCCACAGGCGGCCTGCTGTGTTCCCCAGCTTCTTCACTGTATAAACCTTTTCATTGTGGGATGAGGGGGTGTTGTAGCCCAGGCTTGACCTGCTAGTAAGATGGATTTCTTAAAGGAAAGGTCACACCAGTTACTTCTGAGGTGAAAAAAAAAAAAAATCAGCATTCATTTCTTTTGGCCATCTGAAACTTGAACTTTAGAGTTCTTTGTTTTGTTCCTTACAAAGGTTCTGCTCCAGGTTGTCGGTTCTTTGGCTTGGTCTTCAATCATTTTGGCTTCTCTGCCCCGTCATCTTCTAGACCAGTGGTTCCCAGTCTTCCTAATGCTGTGGCCCTTTAATACAGTTCCTCATGTTGAAGTGATCCCCCCCCACACACACACATACTGTAAAATTGTTTTGCTGCTACTTAATAACTGTATTTTTGCTACTGTTATGAATCATAATGTAAATATTCTGATATTCAGGATCTCTGATATTTGACCCTTGTGAAAGGGTCATTTGATATCCACCCCCCCCCCAAGGGTCTCAACCTATAGGTTGAGATCCACTGTTCCAGACCCTTCTTTGGTCTAGGTATTGAGCAAAAAACTCTGCCTAAGACTCTTGGCCATTTGTCCTCCAGATCCTCCTGTGATGATATATATTTAACAAAATCCGTCTGGAATATCAGAGGACAGAGCCATCTCTTCAGCCTGTTTTTGTGTTTTGTCTTGTTTTTTCGAGACAGGGTTTTCTGTGTAACAGACCTGGCTGTCCTGGAACTTACCTTATAGACCATGCTCCTGCCCCTGCCTCCCAAATGCTGGGACTAACATCATACTCCATCACTGCCTGGCTGTTAGGCCTTGAACTCATAGAAATCCACACAGACCTCTGTCTCTAGAGTGATGGGATTAAAGGTGTGGGTCCCCACTCCCTGACTTTCATGGTTTGGCTGTGGGTGATTCTGTCCTCTGATATTCCCGACTAATTTTATTAAATATACAACATAACACTACATTCTCCTCCTTGGTGGCCTCTGCCCCAGCAGTCAGCTCTACGCGGGTGATTTCTGTAGCCCATGCTTAGCACCATTCTCCAGTCCTGTCTCATTCACTCCCTGGATTCCTGCTGCTCAGTCATACCAACCTCAACCTCACCGTGCACCACAGTGAAGTTATGGCTTCTCTCCCAAACAACTTCCTTCCTTCCTTAGCCTTTTTAAATAACTGCACAGCAGGCCCAAACCTCAAGTCCTTCCTCCCTTGCCCTGGTAAACAAGCAGTTACAGAATCCTAGACGTCCCTTCTCATCCATCCCCACCTCCTCACCAGTCACACCCCCACCCATGTAGCTGCTACCTATCTCTTCCAGCCCCACACCTCACACCCATGTGCGCACACACAGCCTTCAATCAAATGAGTCCACCCAGGGCACAGTTTGAATGAGATTGTTTCTATCCTCAAAAACTTTAAATGTCTCCATATTGTTTATAGCAATATTTTTCAAACTTTCTTGGTGGTAAAAATACAGACTCCCACTCTCCACCCTCGCCCTCGTGAATCAGAGTCTCTAAGAGCTGTGCCTGGCTGTTATATATTTTTAACAAGCATCCAGGTGACTCTTATCATCACAGGTTTTTATTTTTTGTTTTTTTAATGGAATACTGGCATTTAGGATAACACTTAGTCTGGCATTCAAAGATCATTGTGTCTGCTTGCAGGATAGGCTGGCTTCACAGTCCGCCGTGTTCTGGGTGCTGCTGCGATCCCCTGTGCCTGAGCTCACAGAGTTCTCTGTTTCTGTGCCAGAGCGTTCCTATCTCCCAAGACCTAGCTAGAAGGCCAGCCACATCCTCCATGAAGATCGTCCTGATTCTTCCAACTGAGAATCATCTCTCTTCTTGGAGCTGACATCACCCTCTAGTCTAAGCGCAATTGTGTGCAATCAGCAGCCAGTACAGTCTCGCTCACAGACAGGCTATTGGCACTCTCTCTCCCTTTATCCTCTGTGCTCGCTTGCTTGTCACCATAGTAGCCAGGAAACGTGGATCCAGAGAGACCCTTTTCCATAGCAAGAATGTTAAATGGTCAGCCACTAGAACTAGATAGTCTAGGTCTGAGCTCCAGGTCCCCCACTTGACCTAGTTACTTAGGAGTTATGTGCCTCCGTTTCCCTATTTGTAGAACAGGGTTGATATGAGAACTAAGTTAACATACATTGTCTTTAGCTTTGGGAGCCTGGGAAATTCAATATCAGGGTGTCATATCTAGTGAGAACTTAATTTTGGTTTCACATGGCTACTGTGATGCTCTGCCTCCACAGGTAATGGAAATGGAGAGGAAACAGGTTACATGTATCTCTTCTCATAAGAGTACCAACCTGCATCTGAATGGCACAGGCTTTTATAATCCTAATACTCTAGCAGTCAAGGCAATGCACTACAAGTTGAAACCCACATCGAGAGACTCCAGTTAAATGAAAAAACACTACAAAGCTCATCACGTAGCACCCTCATTGTGTAATTACCTCCCAGAGGCCCTGTCTCCTAATACTCTCACATTGGAAGCTGAGATTTTAGCCTGTGACATAGTGAGGCTCCATGTATTAATTGTTTTTTCTGTTGTTATGATAAAATGTCCAGCAAAAGCAACTTTAAAAAGAGAGAATTTATTTGGAATAATTGTTTCAAGGGACAGTCCATCATGTTGGGGAAAGCATACCAGGGTCAAGAGACAACCTGTCACATTGTGTTCCCGGTCAGGAAGCAGAGAGAGGTGGAGACTGGCATTCAGCTCCCTTTCTCTATTTATTTGGTCCTAGACCTCACCCAAACACACCCCAACAATCATGCTGCCCACTCTTACTGTAGGTCTTCCCACCCCAGGTAACCTAATCTAGAAACTCTCAGAAACACGTCCAGAAGCTTGTCTCCTAGGTGACTCTAGATCCTGCCAAAATGACTGTCAAGATGGGTCATCACACTCAGCATGAGGTGAACAGCAAGTACTCACTCACCATTAGCTATGATACACAAGATATCTTGGAGACAAACTGACTCAGAAACCCTCAACTCTCCCTTCACTGGAGAGCTTTGGGAATCCAGAGGCCTGGGCCTGACTTCGAACAATAATAGTTGGGGTGAGGTCCAGGTCTGGAACAAGAGCACGAAGCTGCAGTGAGAAGCCTTCTTTTTACCCACAGCAAGTGGCGGACTCATTTAGGTGGTCTTAGTAAGCACTGTAAGTTCTGCATTGAAACCCTTCCCTCACAGCCAGCCCATTTAGCACCAAGGCCCAGTCTTCGCTCCTGTACCAGTGGAATGGAAGCATCTCCCTAGGAGACCCATGTGGAGGGCAGAGCCTAGGGCAATCAGGCTGGAGAAGTCAGAGTAAGAGAAAGGAAAGGAGAGGAAGGATCTCAAAGGCTCCACACCCACTCTGGAAGATGGAGTCAAAAGCTGGGGGTGGGGTGGGGTGGAGAAAAAGGAGTGGGGCCATACAGAAAGGCCATACAACAGGTATAAGTTAAATATCTCAATGACGCAGTAGCATCGGAGATGTGCACACCATTGAGGCTGCCACAATCCTATAGGAAAAGACCCAGGGAAGAGAAATTGGAACACAGGAAGCCAAGCTCCCCAGAATTACAAAAGTCCGTCATAGCGGCCATGGCTCTGGGTGCCAGATGATTACAGGCCATTCTGTCCTAGTTGGGCATACAGAATGCCAAAGGGGACAAGCGGACAAATGGAACTGTATGCTGGGTGAAGAGGAAGCAACATAGTAAGGAGCCCACAGGGAGGAGGAGGCTAGGGGCCAGGCCAGGCTGCCTCTTGATAGGAAGAGAAGAGAGGGTGGGAAGCTCTGGGCCAGTGGCTGGGTCAGATCCTCAGCCAAAGCAAACCTACCTCAGGGGGCTGGGGGGCCATTCCTTCCCCACACAGATGGAATCAAAGGCAAACAGGAACCCTGCAGGGCCCAGCTGTGACCCCTGCCCCCAAACTCAGCAAGGCCCATCAACCCCTCCTCCCATCACTTCCAACATACTTTCACAGCCCAAAGAATCTTTTCAAACAACTTCACCTAGTATTTGCTGCCTCAAATGCCAGCTAAGAGATGCCAGGTTCCCCAGCCCGAAGGATACCCAGGCTCTGTTCACCTTCACAGTGGCTCTGTATAAAATACCAAGGTCATTTTTGCTTAAAAACAAAATGAAACCAAAAACCAACAATAAAAAAAGCATAGGCCTTTCCTCATTTCTATGCCAAGAGTTAAAGGGTCTGGTCTTATTTCCTAGAACCACACTAATCAAAGTAGATACCTCTACCCTACTAACAGACCCTGGCAGGAGCAATTGCCCCTCCATCTCCTCCCAGCCCAGAATAACTGTAAGCAACTTCTATGGCTCTCCCAAGCTGGGCCATGAGTTAGGAGTAAGTAGTCCAGAATTTGGGGAGCACTCGAGGTGAAAGAGGACCCCAAAGGCATTCTGGTGCTCCTTATCCTTCAGGTGGAGTGGTCAAGGCTAGTGGAGAGCCTATCCAAGGTCATAGAAGCGGCTGGTGTACCCACAGGGACTTCTCAGGCAAGTTTCTATTGCATAAGACCATGGCCCACACCCCAGAAATGGGAGGTGAGAAACAGGCACAAAATACCCCACCATGCCTGAGAGAGCCAACATACAAATGTTTAGGTTTTTTGTTTTTGTTTTTGTTTTTTTTAAATCTCTTGAGCACCTCTACCCTGCGTGTCCTGATGGGACCCCAATGTGGACCTTTCTGGATTGAAAGAAGCAAAGAAAACGAAGCAGAGAGACCATGGGGACTGCTTCCCAAAGTCCCTCCCCTCTCTTTTCTGAATTCTACACAATATAATTTGAATCACCCAAAAGGGGCAATAAAACCACCTGGGGAAGAGGTTAAAGATGGTAGACCACGGGAGGGTCTGAGAGAGAAAACTTTTAGAAGCTACACTGAGTAGTACACCAAATGGAGGCCAGAAAGAAAACAGAGGGGCCCGTATCAGGGAAGAGGTGAGAAGAAAACCCACCCAGTCCTTGTGGTCCAGCGGGGGGGGGGGGGGGGGGGGGGGGGGGGGGGGAATCAGGCAGCAGCAGGCCTAGGGAAGCAAGGTCCGTGACTAGGAGCCTAAAATCCCCACTGCTGAGGCCACTACAATCTTAGGGAATGAGAGCAGAAGACTGGGAAGTAAGGAAGGCTGAGAAAACACCTTTGGGGACTAATTAAGGCCTTCTAGACTCCTGACTAATTTTTCACCCCAAGAAGGTGTTTCTTTGAAAGCAAAACAGTTCTCATTCACATACTCTCAGAAGCCTCCAGAAGCCTGGCAGCAGGGACGAGACTAGAAATAAAGGAAGAAGGAAAATGTAGGGAATCAGAGAGACAGGACGGTCCAGGGAGCTGGTAATAGAAGAGGCAGGCAAAGAGGGACTGGGGCAGGAGAGTGGGGTGAGGGGGCGGGAGGGAGCCATGGAGCCTCTCCCAGCTCTTCCTTCCCTCCCTCTGTCCCTCCCACTCTCTCTTTCATGATCTTGAAACAACCTTCAAGTCTGGGCTGGAGGCCCCAGGAGGCCAGTCACTTAGGAAACAAAACTGTTTCCTTTACAAGCCCATCTGCAGCTGAGCGCCCACCCTCCGCCTCGCACACTCTCCCATGGACTCTCACGTACACCCACAGTACTGCGCGGCCTTCCCTGTAGCACACGTGCATGCCTGCACACGAACATGTGCACGCCACACACTCCTGTGTGCAGATGACTAATTTGCAATAGGTGGGCCACACATCCAAGCAAGCACTGCCCTGTCCCCAACAACTCCTAAAAAAAGACAAGTCTCTCTCATATAGTTTGAGTTAGCTTCTAAACCTTGCTATGTAGTTTAGGGTGACCTTGACCTTCTGATTTCCCCCTGCCTCTACCTCCCAAGTACTGTGATTAGAGGCATGTTCTACAAAGCCTCAGTTTAGGAGGTATTAGGGCTAGATCCCAGGGTTCCACACTTGCTAGAAAGGTACTCTACCAACTGAGCCACATGACCAGATTGAAATTCCTTTGGAATCAACACTTGATACATCCCTACCTCAGACCACAGTCCCATCCCTGGTGACCTTTCTCTTCTGTGTTTTCTCTTCTTACCTCCTGCTTTCACTTTCTGTCTTCTCAAATGAGTCCCGTGTCCCATCCTGTGCCCCCCCCCCCCCCCCCCCCCCCCCCGGTCTGGGGTCTGGGTCCACAGGTGGCCAGCCCATGCACAATAGATCAAAGGGCCGGGTATCTACTCCCACTGTGTTCTAGAGTATGAGATAGACTACCAGTACCTCCACAGAGGGCGTGGCCAGGGAAGCATGGGTGAACAGCAGATGGCTGTCCTGCCTACCTTCACTTGTTGCAACCCAAGTATGTGAGCAACAGTGTCCTTGGGGCTGTAGTCACCCTAATGTAGGGCATGGCAGGGAGCCCTAACAGTCTTTGCAAGCAGAGGAAGGGCACAGCCCTTTCTGTTATTGAGACTGGCAACAGACAGCAGAGCCAGGGCGTGGGATGAACTGGGCTACCCTGGCAAGTGCCAGGAGGGCTGGGAGGAGGGGGATGAACACAGGAGCTCATATTTCTATTATGTCTCACTTCATATCTTGAAGAAGCTAGAGAGATTACTCTAGAACTCTAGCTCAGGAGTATAGGTACCCCCTAACCCCAAGGGATCATCTATTCACCTCCAACTCCATTAGCCTTTGGATGAATCTTCTAGAGCCTTCTTTACTATGCTTTACATCTTCAGCTGCTCTCTATGTCCTTGACACACAGGGACTGTGTCCATTTCCTGTCATGATTTTCCAATCTCATCTATTCCAGACCCAAGTCCAAGGCCTGGAAGGGACCACAGACCATGAGAAAATCCATGCGTGTTTATCCAGCGCATCCTTCCTGCCTAGGCCCAGGAGGAAGCAATGAGGCCAGGTAGAATTTGACTCTAGATGCCTGTAATGGAAAAATCTCAGCTGCAGACCCAGAGGAGGCCAGTTATTTAGGGAATTCAGATGTGAGCCCTGTGTCCTGAGAGTAGATTTTCTGGACAAGAGCTCTATAATCTCTCTACAGGGTGCTCCCTCCAGGGGCCGATGGGGGCCCAACTCAGCCAGCCCAGCCAGCAGTACCTTAGGCCTCCAGCCAAAGCCTCATTTCCCTCTCTCCTTCTTCCTTCCCAGTCAGGGTTCTCAGACCTGCCCCCACGCAGCGGGTATCTACTTACTCCATCTCTGGGCCTAAAGAAATTGGGACACTGCAAGAGAGCTCTGTCCTCTGTCTGCTCCTGGTAAGTAGGGGCAGGAATTTTTCCTCTCTGTCCCCCATCCTTATTCTTTGGCTCTTAACTACACCAGCACCCCCAGAGCAGCTGGCTCTGTCACAGGTTATATGCTCTCCCCCATTTCTATTGAGTATAATGTTGAACACACCTTCCCAGCTGGAGGTGAAGCCCCCCCCCACCCCCCCCACCCCCCGGCCCAACTTCTGGGATCTCCCACACCTCGGAAAACAACTCGCTTGAGGTGAAGATGTCTGTCTCTTTTCTCCAAGAAGAAACTCAAGGAAGTCATTGTTCTTTTTAGTTCAAGGACTTGGTATTTGAGGTGATAACAACTTTCATGCTCTCCTCAGAAACGTCACACCTTCTGGTTTTGACTTCCTCCCTTCCTCACTAACCTCAATCTCGGACTCACCCAGAGCTTCTCTAGAGCAATGAAGGAGAGGCTCTTCCACTCCACACACAGAATGGCAGAGATGCCATTAAGTGCCCACCGTGCCCGGCTTAGGGCTTGCCCGCCCCCCTGGCCCGTCGGCCTCTAGGTGCTGAGAGTCTTGGTTTTCCTGAACACTGGATGCAGATGTGGCCAACTTTTAAATGCTGTGACACAAAGTTGTATCTACAACATCCACATCATTGATAAATCACACTGGAGAACTATGAAATCACATTATCAAAAACAAATGAACACTAAAAAGTACCTCATGATGTTTGAAGTGAATTCCAGATACCGTGTTGGGCCAAATTCATAGGTATCTCAGGGCGTGTGCAGCCCACGGACAAGTCAGACATGCCTAACTCAGAGGTTACATCTGAGAGGCCTTGGGAGGACCCTCTCTCCTCCATCTCCAGATTTTGGTCCCTTGCAAGGATCTTCAAATGTAAGAGTCATCTTGTATGCCAGTTCTAACTCTTTCTTCATCAAGAGTGTCCCTGCAGTTTCCACAGCGGAGAGACCAGGCTGTTGCTTTTTTTTTTTTTTTTTTTTTTTTTTTGAGACACTGAATGTGGAAATTCTGATTCTTACCCACTCAGGTTGCTGACTTCTCACAGCCCTGGCTTCCTCACCTGGAAACATAGGCAGTTACTTTGCAAGATCTCTGACATCCTAGGGCCCTGAGCTGATGTCTCCCCAGGGGCCTCCTGCTCCCCCATCCCCATCCCATTCCCTTTGCTTCTCCCTCAGTTGTGGCTGCCCTGGGGTGGGAAACACTGAGGAAAGCTGAGGGGGACACACCACGGGACAAAATAGGACCATCAGCCAGGGCCAGTTGCTGAAGGGGCGGGAGGGGAGGAGTCCTCAGGGATCCAGTTTCAACAAACGTTTCTTTCCCCAGAAGGGGAAGGCGGGGGTGAGGGGGAGAGGGACCTATTTAAAGCTACCCTGTTGCTCAGGCCGTCTCTGTCTGTCTGCCAGGGTCTCCAGCTGCCCCAGACAGGCGGTGTGGTCTTGGGATCCTCCTGGTGACCTTTTCAGCCTAGGTCCCCTCAGCCACTCTGCCCCAAGATGGGTCGTGGGGTGAGTATCCCCAAAGATCAGGGGTCACTCTCTAAAGGGTGAGGAAGACAATGGAGAAAGGGTGGAGCGGGCTGGGATGTGGAGGGAGGGTAGGAGACGCTGACTGAGTGGGATGGTTTGAACTTGGAACTAGTCTCCCAACTGCACAAACGTATGTAGATTTCACAGTGCTAGTTAAAGAGCTGTCCTGTTCTGCAGCCACCCTGGCCTCCTCTCTCACAACCAGCCCAAAGCCACTCAAGTACCATTCTAGATCTCCTAGCACTGTCCCCTCAACTCATCTGCCCAAACCCCTCCTCCCTCACCACAGTTCCTGGCTTCGCAGCTGAAGGGATGTTTAGCATTGTTAGCTCTCTCCCACCCTTGTTACCCACTGAAAATATCTATTCCTGTGAGGTCCTAGCCAGAGAGAATAGGGGGCCAGCCTGGGGTTGCAAAGCAGCTGTGGAACACCCAACTCCCAGAGCCACCAAGCAGTTTGCTCCACCAGCTCCTCCGTGCCAGAGTCAGCTGGGAAGGAGAGCAGGGCTCTATCCCCAACTCTCACCCCAGCACCCCTCCAGATGTCCCAGCAACACTGTCCTCGGCTCCCGGCCATAGGCTTTGAGGACCTTTCCAAAGGCTGGTGAGAACTACCCCTGCCCATGACATCCTGAAGCAATGGATTTGCCAATGAAAAGATTAACAGCTATGTCTGGGCAAGCAAGGACAAGGCTGCTAATTCTTGGAAATGAAATTCCCATATGAAGAAAAGTGACCCAATCCCTTTACATACTGTGATTGGCCACTTTCCTTTTGTGGAATGCAGGCAAAAGAGGGCATGCAGGGAAAGGGCTTGACAAGTCATTGCAAAATGTGAGGAGGACAGTGCCACAGAGTGCTGTGGGTCAATTTCTGGGCCCAAGGAGGAGTCAGGCAAGGACACGTTATTGCGCTAAACTGAACAGCTGGAATAACTCTGAGCCTGAACACCAGGGTTTCAGAGTTAGGATAGGAACTGGAAATAGAAAAGGACCATATATGCATGTGTGTGTGTATGTGTGTGTGTGTCTGTCTGTCTGTCTGTCTGTCTGTGTGTGTGAACATGTGTATATGTGTCCACAACCTCACACTGCGGTGTTCCCGAGTAAGCTGGTAGTGCTGCAGGCATTCATGAGTGAACCTGCACTATGTTCCAGCAGGTGAATTTGCAAATGAAAAGCCTTTGGGCATTCAGAGGCACAGATGAAGGTGAGGTGAGGGCTGTGAATCCACCCTTAGGAGCCATCTCAGTGGATTCCCCTGAGGAAGAGGTCATAGCCATAGGAAGACATGTTGTCGTGGGACCTTCAGCCATACGTCAGTATCTTCTGTTCCCCATAGAAAGGGAAAATCCAGCTGAAGTGCAGAATCTCTGAAAGGCTAGGGCCAACCAAATCAGGCAAGTCTTACCTCCGTCTAAGGAAAGAGATCCTGCCCCCCCCCCCAACTCTTCCTCAGAGTAAAGTGGACCTAGCTCAGAGTCCTTTCTACTTGAAAGGAAATTTAACCTTGAATTTCCCATTCTGACCCCCCCCCCACATACACACCTAGCACCTTGCTGGGTTCATAACCTGTGGCACCCCTAACTAGTGGCTGTGAGTGATGCTGCTGCTGCTGGTGGTCTGGTCTGTTTGGTTTGAAAAGCCAGCTTAAGTCTGGGATCTTAAGGCTGGGAGCTCAGAGCCTTACCTACCAGGAAAGCAAGCTCCCATTCTCCACTCTCAACTCTGTGGTCCTGCTTCACTTCCACTCCAGCCCATCACGATGGGATTGTGAAGGGCGGTGTGGGAGGGAGTCAGGCCTCCTCCAGAGGCTGAGGTGGGGGTAGCCCAGAGCATTGGCTGATTTCCAGCTACCCCTACTCTGTCCCAGACTCTGGCCTTCTCAAAAAGAACTCTCTGTTCTCCCTCAGCATTCAAGACCCAAAGAGAGAGACTTGTGCTAGCCGAGGGAGGGGAGAGGAGAGGGGGAGAGGGGGGTCCCCGCTTCCTCTTTCTTTCTTCCATGGACAGCATTGGCCCCAAATCTCTGCAGGCTTCTGGCTGTGGAGCCTGAGATCCTTGCCAGGGCGGGAGGAGGGGGAAGAGTAGTTTGTCCCAAGCACCGCTCTTATGGGAGAATGGGGTGGGAGCCTGGAAAAGAAGGCACCATATGAAGCTGTTTAGGTATTTAGCTCAGCCACAATTCAACAAACCAACATGCAAGAGCCAGCACATTTTTTTTTTTTTTTTTTAGAAACATGCATTTGTTTATTTGTTTAAGATAGAATCTCACTATGTAGCCCAGGCTGGACTCAAATTTTAAGCTTTTCTGAATTGTGGGATTACAGATATGCATGGCACCATTCCCAGCTCCAGAAGCAGGCATTTGATTCTCATTTCGGTGTATTTTATTTTACACCAAATGTGCAGAGATTTCTCTAGGCTCTGCTCAGCCTCCAGCACAGCCTCTCCCGAAGACTCCCATCCCCGAAGCTCCCAAGGATTTCACTGCTAGCTGTCCAGATTGCTTTCCTCTGCCTTCAATCCTTTTGTGGTTTCCCATTCTTCACTCAGCCCTGCCTCACTGAGGAGACCAAGGCATTTCAACACACCCAGTCAAATGAAACCTTTTACATCGCCAGAGAAAGTGAGAAGCAGAAGTATTTCTGAGTCCTTCTCTACCCTTCTGACAGCCACTTCAGACCAGATTGGACTCATAGATATTTCAGATAGAAAAGAGAGCATGGTGTGTTGATCATCTTCCCTAAACAGAGCATATCTGAGTAGCATAGCTCCAAGAGCACACCTCCTTCTAGGTCACTGAATTCTAGAACAAGTGTCCATCGTCATGCATTGTATATCCATCCATTTCCTTGTTCCTTATTTCACCCGGAAGAATTCTATTACTCAGGGTGCCAAGTTTACGATTTCTTAAGATCACGGCAGCTGTAATATTCCCCAGGATCACTCTGATGGGTGAAAATATGTTATCCTGAGGCACTGAGGGCTTAGGGTAGCACAGCCACATGCTAGAGAAACAGGAAGTCCACACGGATATGCATCTGCCTAAATTCCATAGAAAATACACATCCAGTGTGTTAGCTGTGGCCAGCGGGAGGTAGTGATGAAACAGTGTACCACTCTAACAATGTGGATGCCGATAGGGAGGGAGGCTGTTCATGTGTAGGGATAGAAGATTCGCGAACACTTCCTCTACTTTCTACTAACCTTTGCAGTCAACTAAAAAGTTGCTTAAAAGAAAAGGGGAAAAAAAAAACTATTAAAAATGAGCCTCACTCCCCAAATGCTTAATCTTAAAAAACAAGATAATCAAAACTCACAAGGCTGTTGTTTTTGACAAGGTGCCCATTCTTTATGGAAAACACCAGTCATAACCATGACATAGAAAAGACCCACTTCTAAAAGTTCAGTGTGGCCTTCAGGGTCCATAGGTAAGCGAGAGGGATAGAGCAGAAACTTACCCACCCTCTGTATTCTGAGGGAATTGGGGAGTCGTGGAGGGAGATGACAGTATTTTTCACAGTATCCATAACCCTCTAGGTCTTTCCTAGCTCTCACCTAACCCATTTATTCAAGGCTGCCTCCATTTGAATGAAGAATCCCCACCATCTTCCTCAAGAAGCCGCCACAGGACCCCAAAAGTCTCTGCAGTAGCCCTGAAAAAAAAAAGGCAAATGGAAACCTCACAAGATCACAGTTAAAAACACTAGCTGACCTGGACAGAAACCCAAGACTGACCCTAATTTACGACTTCAGTTCCCTGTTTTCTTCCCATATACAATTCTTGGCAAAGGGAACCCAGTGTGTTTTAGGGTTTCAAGTTCTGTGAGTTACCTCTGTCCAGTCCCACGTAAGCCTGTCTAGCAGGCTGGTGAGGGATCCCAGCATACCCTGGTCTCCAATTTTATAGACATACTTGAAAGTCACCACTAACTTTTCTCATTTCTGCCCATTCCATTCCTACCACCAAGCCCTATTTCTCATGGCTTCCTAGGACTCTCACCCTGCCTGGCACTCCTCTCTAAACAAGGCAAAGACATTCCTACAGGATACCCTAGCCATCAGCACAATCCCTGGCCACTCCAGAACTCTACCAAATAATATAGAATGGTGTTTTACCAGAGGTGTCTGTGTTTCCTTTTTTATCTGGCAGGATCCCGTATCACATAGCAAACAAATGAAAGTTCAAATGTGGGGTTCCTCATAGCTCTGCCTGAGCTCCCCAACTCCCTGCTTCTATTCTCCCCTACCACCCCGCTTCCAGTACTGGGACATCCTCGATGGCTCCAGCCAGTCTCCCTGATTATCTGCACCCTCCCTTCCTTTTGCAGGCAGGGCGTGAGTACTCACCTGCCGCCACCACTGCGGAGAATGGGGGTGGCAAGAAGAAACAGAAGGAGAAGGAGCTTGATGAGCTGAAGAAGGAGGTTGCCATGGTAAGGACCACGGTACTTTCAGCAGGGCCGTGGAGGAGCAGCTCTGCTCTGACAGTCGCATGCCAACAACCATGGGCATCCAGAAAAGGCTTTGTACACAGGCTCATGTTCCTCACTTAATTCTATGCCCCAGTGTGTGCTCAACCTCCATTCCCAAAGTGACACCTTTTCCCCTTTTCCAGGATGACCACAAGCTGTCCTTGGATGAGCTGGGCCGAAAATACCAAGTGGATCTGTCCAAGGTGAGTGAATGCAGGAAGTAAGAGAGGACAGCAGCCTCAGGTGGGAGAGCCTCAGAACTAGAACACATGCTCTTTGCAAGTGAGGGAAGCAGTTCAGAGATGAGAAACTTACCTAACCCCATGGGATTAGTGGGTGGCACCGTCAGAAACAGCCTTTGTCCCCCTCCTTCCCTGTGTATCTGGAAGCTAGAATTCCTTAGAACCCAGGACTCAGATCATGGCAAGGCTCTGTGCTCTGCCCCAAGCAACTGCTCTCAGAGATGATGGACATGGACCAGCAAGGTGACTCATCCCTGTTCTGATAGTACTTACTGGCTCCTGCTGCATCGGTGGCTCAGTAATAAGGTGCAGTGTGGACATTTCTTTATTCCTCACCCTGGCTCTGTCAGGCATTGTCAGCCTGTTCATTAAAGCAGGGACAATCACAAAGGGAGAATTACTTCCTGAGTTTGTACCCAGGCCCACACTCCTCACTAATCCTGTGCCCCAGAGTATGCTCAGCTTCCTTTTCCCCTTTCCCCGGGATGACCACAACCAGTCCTTGGATGAGCTAGGTTATATAAAGAAACACAGGCCATAGTCAGATTGCCAAACCCATTGTTTTAAAATATTTTAAATTGTTCCTCAAAGCTAGGTGCACTGGCACACATACCTCTAGTCTCAGCTACTTAGGAGGCTAAGGCAGGGAAGATCGCAAGTTCAAGGTAAGAGTGAACAACTTAGAGTTCCTGTCACAAAATCAAATCAAAGAGGGCGGTGACTGTAGTTCAGTGACAGAGTTCTGTGTGGCTTGTGCGATGCTCTAAATTCAATTCTTACTTAAAAAATTTTTTTTTTGCCAAGTGCTATGGTGGTCGACTGTAAACCTAGGTACGTAGTAGGAAGAACACTTGGGCCAAACAGTTCAAGATCATCTTGGACAAAATATTGTAATCCTGGCTCAAACAAATGAAAACATTGTAAAGACAGCCACAAGTTCAAGGTCAGCCCGGGCTATAAAGTAACTTTCAAGCTAGAAGAATACCTTGTCTTAAGAAAAAGAAGATATAAAAATTTAGTGTGAAAATACCCCTGACCGTTCTTTTCTGTTTCTTTTCCTAAATTGCCATGCTCCTATCTTTTATATTGTTTATTTTCTGTGACATTTTCTACTCTCCAGCATCCCTGTCTATTTATTATTGTGCAGATTTCTTCTTTAAATTGTGGGTGAGACTATATCGATCTTGCTGTCTCTAGATTCTTCCCAGTACTGGGCATGTAGTTGGAGCTCAATGTTTATGTATAAAGCAGGTGAATTTGAATGAAATGGAGGCCAGGAACAAATGGTTCCTGTTCAAAGTCAGTAGCAAAAAAATTAAACAAACAAACAAACAAATACACATATAAACAGAATTCCAGTGAAAAATAGTAAGCACTACTCTAGAATCAAGCATGGGGCCAGGGAGAGCCAACTGGATTCGGAAAGGCCTTTGATCTAGCCTGGGGCTTAAAGAAGAGAGAGCTTAGCTAGGCTTTCTTTGGAAATTGATAGGTGATTGCCAAAATCTCTGGCACTGAGGGTCAAAGCTGTGGAGGTTTCCCTGGAGCCCTGGAGAAAAGAAGGATCCGCAGGAAGAAACGAGGGTGGTCAGACAAGGAGTATTTCCGGTGTGCTTATGCATGCTGTCCCAACAAAAACATGTTTCAACCCAAGAATAATCAAAGGTGGAGCCACAGCCTTCAAGGCCCAAGTTCCATTTATAGACACCCGTTTCTTTGTGTGGTCCCGCCTGACATTCCCACCCTTTCCAACCAAAGGAGATTTTCTTTTTGTCCAGCTGGACATTATTCTCCAAGACGCTGAGATGTGATGAGGGTCAGGCTTATTTCATACACCTACTCCCACACCTTTTTTTTTTTTTTTTCTCACTTCCTAGGGCCTCACTAACCAGAGAGCTCAGGACATTCTGGCTCGGGATGGACCCAACGCCCTCACGCCACCCCCTACAACTCCTGAGTGGGTCAAATTCTGTCGTCAGCTTTTTGGGGGCTTCTCTATCCTCCTGTGGATCGGGGCCCTGCTCTGCTTCCTAGCCTATGGTATCCTGGCTGCCATGGAGGATGAACCATCCAATGATAATGTGAGCCACGCACCCAACCCCCGGACCAGCTAGTCCACGGTTTTGCCCTCCAACTCTCAACCCCAAATAAGGTGGAGGGAAGGGCTCAGGGAACAAGATCACAGTCGTGGTACCTTGGGGTGGAGAGTGGTGAGGTTCTGTACATACCTGTGGAGCACCCTCCAACACATGCAGTCAGTGAGAAGTGAGAGAGTTCTTCCATGCTCATCCCACCAAAAGGGGCTGGTCTGTATGCCCGTGACTTCACTCCTAGAAAAGCCTGAGCCATGCTGGGGGGGGGGGGGGGGGGCTGGAGAGAAAGATCCACTGTCATTCCCATGCCTAGGCTCAGACAAAGGCTGAGGGCCTTCCATAGGATGCTTCTGATTGCTCATCCCAGTGACAGCCATCCTTTGAAGTGACAAATGGCAGGACCTTCAACTCTTTCTCCTTACCAGTTATACCTAGGTATTGTGCTGGCAGCTGTTGTCATTGTCACTGGGTGCTTCTCCTACTACCAGGAGGCCAAGAGCTCCAAGATCATGGACTCCTTTAAGAACATGGTGCCCCAGGTACATGGCAGGGCCGGCCTGCCCTATCTAGCTTGGGGCATAAGGTTTCTGCAATGGCTCACCTCTTACTGTCTTGTGGTCTGATGCTGAAGAAAGATGGGCAGAAAACACCCTTTTCAGGCCTCCACACCAGAACCAAGATTTGTGGCTGAAAGTGTGGGGTTTTTTTTTTGTTTGTTTTTTTTGTTTTTGGTTTTTTTTTTTCTCCCTCTCCTAGAAGAACACATTGGAGGATAAAGGCGGAAACAAACACTTCATGAGGTACTCTTGTCATTTCCACAGCAAGCTTTGGTCATCCGAGAGGGAGAGAAGATGCAGATCAATGCAGAGGAGGTGGTTGTAGGAGACCTTGTGGAGGTGAAGGGTGGGGACCGTGTCCCTGCTGACCTCCGCATCATCTCTTCCCACGGCTGCAAGGTGAGGAGGTTGCCAAAAGCAACTGACTGAGTCTATGCAAAGTCAAGAGGGGCCCACTTGAAAGAGACCCAGTTGCAAACATCAAGGTCTCCCCTGTACCTCTCAACTAAACCTCCTTCCAGTACATGATGGCTGCTTGCTACCTCTGTGTATCTGTGTCTTAGGCATGCTCTATGCCCTGGGAGTTCTTTGATCTAACCACTGTATAGCTATTGTATATAAAATACATTTATGTGACAGAAGCCTTACATCCAATTTCACTCTGAAAGAGTCTAGACCAGCCTGGGCTATAGAGAGCCTGAATAATAAATTAAAATTTTAAGGAAATAAAGATAAAGAAGCTGGGTCTTCATACCTATAATCTTAGCACTCTGTAGATGGAGGATAGAATCAGTAGAATTTAAAGTCAGCCCAGCCTGGATACACAGAGAGGTGTCAGGGAAACGATGATGTAATTATGAAGGCTGCTATATGCTTCGGCCTGATCAATCCCAGGAGGTAGCATTTTCACAGACTGCCTTGGTGGTGATGCTTCTGGTATGCAATGCAATGATCTTGCTTACATTCCCCCACTTTAGAGGTGAACAAACAAAGGCCTTGTGGGTTAAGTAAATAACCCAAAGACATATAAAAGTCAGGAGGAGTCTGGCATTCAAACCAAAGCAGGAGTAATAGCTGAGTAATGCCGTAAGTATGTGATGAGGGCAAGTGTAATTTTGTTCCCCTTGTCATGAAGATTGAAGGTGCTTGGATTCTGGCTCAGGAGATGGCTGTATGCTCACAGCGCTGCCACTGCCAGTGTGATGACTACACTCATTTCTCCTCAGGTGGATAACTCTTCCCTAACAGGGGAGTCAGAGCCCCAGACCCGTTCCCCTGAGTTCACCCATGAGAATCCGCTGGAGACCCGCAATATCTGTTTCTTCTCTACCAACTGTGTGGAAGGTGAGAAGCTAGCCTCATCCAGGCACAGTGCAGGGAAGGGTCTGACTCCTGAAGCTGTACTTATTTGGCCAAAGCTCTGTCTACAAAGGATGTTAAGAGAACAGGGCCCTGAACATTGCAGAAATAGTCATCTCTGGAGAGCAGGGCACTGGCCATGGGTAGACTGAGTACTGGAAGTCACCTCTCTTTAAGAAGCTTTCTGTTTTGTCCATCCCCAGACTCAAAGCCTTTCACAAAACTTTCAGATGGTGGGTCAAGGTGCCCCCCCCCAGCCTTGACTCTTAGGAGTATGGGGAGTCAGGCAATGCCTTCTAGGTCTGGGATTCTGGACCACTTGTTTCCTTTGTCACCTCTTCATTAGAAACCGGAGGCTCAGTCTGGGTCAGAAAAGCTTTCTTGTAAAAATCAGATCCTCTTTCAGACTGTGTTATCCATCCAGGTCGTGATGAGAAGAAAATTCTTATAATGTAAAGTCTGCCCTGGCTTTTCCCCGTGGATCCAGGGTTCTAGCGATGAACACTGGTGGCGAATAAGAGCTCTGGGGGCTGTTATCACATGAGAATAGGGGTCTAAGCACAACTGGAACCCCTCTATTTGGTCCAGCCAGCGAGCTCAGTCAGGACTGACTCTGGGAAGGAATCAGAAGCAAGAGATGGAAAGAGACTTCCTAAACCACAGACCTCTCAGACATTGCTAAACAAAGCCTCTTTGCATCCCAATGCCATGCCTTTCCTTCCCTGATACCCGGTCTCCTCCATCTAGTGGTTCTTTGGGCTTGGTTCCTTTCTTTATAGAATTGGAATTACAATAAAAAATCACTACACATTAAATTTCCTAAATTTTTAATGTACCAAGATTCTGATTTGTCATACATTTCCCATAACTGAATGTATTTGAAAGGTCAGACAGGGTGTTTTTGTTGCGTATTCAGCACCTAGCTCTGAAGGAGAGAAATGAATGGAAGTCACATTTTTTGTGACAGGCTATGGTCACAAGTGCTTCAGTTGTTCCATTTGACTGCTGGCTCCTAGCTAGACAGGCATTCAAACCCTGATTTGGCTGACTTCAGCATGCATCATCTTCCCACGGTACTACTTCCTTTCCCAAAGACCCTTGTAATGTCACACATGATAAATGGTACCTAACTTCCTTCATAGAGATTCATTCCTAACATTGAGATCTTTTTTTCCCCAATTAAAAAATATTTCATAATTATTTGTGTGTGTACACGTGTATATGTATGTGTGTGTACACATGTGTATATATATATATATGTGTGTGTGTGTATGTGTGTGTGTGTGTGTATGTAAGTGAGCACACCCATGCCATGGTGCACACGTGGAGGACTTGCAGGACTTGGTTCTCTCCTTCCACAATGCGGGTTCCAGAGCCTCCATTCAGGTTATCAGGGTCAGCAGGCAGTGCCCTTACACACTGAACTATCTTGCTGGCTCAAGAAAATCTTAAGTCCCCCCCAACACAAAAAAATCAATAAGCACTTTACTTCTGTTTATAATATGCTTTGGAAAAATGTCTCATATAAGATTGATTTGCTGAGATGTTGCAGGCAATTTATATTTCATTTATTGAATCTCTTCTATTTGAATTTTAGTATTACCTGCAAGATATCTTCTCAGGCCCAAATATAAAAGAAAACACTTTGTGACTGTATTAAATCTGGTGGTCTATGCAGGGAGGGTCAGCCCAGTTTACTAAAAGTTGCCTCCAAAGTTAGAGTCTTTGGCTTATTTACTCTGTGATGGCTTTATATCCTTGGCAGATATGGTGAGATTACAGTCATCGGCAAACCCAGGGTGCTTAATCTCTGTCCTTCCCTCTATTACAGGCACCGCCAGGGGCATTGTGATTGCCACAGGTGACCGGACAGTGATGGGCCGCATAGCCACTCTTGCCTCTGGCCTAGAGGTCGGGCAGACACCTATAGCCATGGAGATTGAGCACTTCATCCAGCTGATCACAGGAGTGGCCGTGTTCCTGGGGGTCTCTTTCTTTGTACTGTCCCTCATCCTGGGCTACAGCTGGCTGGAGGCAGTTATCTTCCTCATCGGCATCATCGTAGCCAACGTGCCTGAAGGGCTTTTGGCCACTGTCACTGTGAGTGTCTCAGGCTGAATTGCCACCATGCCACTCTCCGTGTCCTTTTTGCTATTTGACACAGACACAGCTGCTTATTGCTTCTCAGTAATGTTTTCCCTTCAAGTCCCTGCGGTCACATAGCAGACACTGTACACAGAAACTGTTTGATGCATGCCTTAGAGTTTTAAGTTGAAAAATGTTGGGTTGAGCTATATCTGAGCATTCAATTCCTCTTTTGGGTCTTGTCGTGGTCATGTATCTCCCCATCGGTGTGCTTGTCTCTTGATGCAATCTGGGCTTCATCCTGTCTCACCTGTTATAAAGACTCTTATAAAGGTCACCAGTGACTAAGTCGCAAATCAAGTCACATTCCTCAGCTCCCGTCCTTGACTCTGAAATGGACACTTCTGTCCATGCTCTTGCACTCAGTCCTTCGTCAGCTACTGTGATGTGTCACCATCCTGGTTCTCTTGTCCTGTGTCCTCACGGAAACTCAATAGCTGTCAGGCCCCAGACTGCCCCTGTTGCCCTCAAAGGAATCCATCTTCTCCAACAGTTTCTGCCATTCCTTCAGTATAGGTGGGCTCTCACATCTTCGTGTCTGCTCTGGAGTCAGACATGTTCAACTCTCTGCTGGCCATTTAGCACAAATACACCTAGGAAGCAGTTATTTACTGCTAGGTCCCACCCAATCTTATTTGTGAATAGGAGAAAAGGTCATGGACACCTGTCACTCTAGACTTGGACCTTTTTATCTCCTCTCCATGAGCCAGGTGTGCCTGACGCTGACAGCCAAGCGCATGGCTCGGAAGAACTGCCTGGTGAAGAACCTGGAGGCGGTGGAGACGCTGGGCTCCACATCCACCATCTGCTCAGACAAGACGGGCACCCTCACCCAGAACCGCATGACAGTGGCCCACATGTGGTTTGACAACCAGATTCACGAAGCCGACACCACCGAGGACCAATCTGGTGATTGGGTGCTCCAGAGAGGGTGAAGGGAAGCAGCTAGTCCTGAGGGCCCTGACAGAAGAGGGAGATCAGAGTGTACAAACAACTAACAGCTTCTCCCTTCTTTCTTCCCAGGGGCCACTTTTGACAAACGGTCCCCCACGTGGACAGCCCTGTCTCGGATTGCTGGTCTATGCAACCGTGCTGTTTTCAAGGCGGGGCAGGAGAACATCTCTGTGTCTAAGGTAGAGAGGGAGGCAGCCAGTGAGTGCAAACGCAGATGTGTTAGATTGTCTCCAAAGTCCCCTTGCTGATGCTACAGTGATGTTCCCTCACACCCTGTAGCTGCCTTTGGTGACCGCAGCTGATGCCCTGTCTCTCCCATCCTTCACTCCCTCTCCTCCCCCACTGTGACTCTGAATTCTATTTTCTCCTGGCAGCGGGACACAGCTGGTGATGCCTCTGAGTCAGCTCTGCTCAAGTGCATTGAGTTGTCCTGTGGCTCAGTGAGGAAGATGAGGGACAGGAACCCTAAGGTGGCAGAAATTCCCTTCAACTCTACCAACAAATATCAGGTCTGACCGGGCTGCTGGGATGGAGAAAGAAAATGGGACAAAAATGGGGGGGGGGTCAGTGAATGGAGACTCAGTAGCAGAAAGTGAGCTGACGTGATGCAACAGGAAGAAAGGATGAGAATATCTGAGGACTGTGTGCACCTACTGTGTGCACCTACTCCTGTCTCGCTCCCAGGATGAATGGCCTAGCTGCATGCGTGCTTGCCATCATCCTCTGACTGGCAAACCTTCCTACATGCAACCTCTCCCTCTGCGGATACCCCTCCCCCACTCACTGCCAATGGTCCTCCAGCACTGCCGTCCATATAACTAAAGCAACACTCCCATAATTCCCTTTCTGTATCCCTCAGTACTTAGGTTCCTGTTAATGCCCCCAAAATAGTCTCAGCTTTACTCTGCATGCATCGTGACGGTAAAGTCCATGGATCATCAGAGAATGGGGGGGCTGCTAGTGAAAACCATCCAACCCCTAGTACATTGCCTGTCCTAACTGACCTTAATAGCTATTTGTTGAATGGATCCCTGTTCTATGAAATGACTCTCAGATTTTAAGACTTGGGACTATAAGCAAATACCCCCCATACATCGTTTCACTTTTGGTGACACTCTTTGGTGGATTAGGAAAGTTTCCTTCTCCGAAGCTGCTCCCTATCAGACCCTGTGCTAAGCCACCGAGATAGTATGTCTCCCTCAGTGACTGCCTTTTTCCTCTCCAGCTGTCCATCCATGAGCGAGAAGACAGCCCCCAGAGCCATGTGCTAGTAATGAAAGGCGCTCCAGAGCGGATCCTGGACCGATGCTCAACCATCCTAGTACAGGGAAAGGAGATCCCTCTTGACAAGGAGATGCAAGACGCCTTTCAAAATGCCTACATGGAGCTAGGAGGACTTGGGGAGCGTGTGCTGGGTGAGGAGGCAGAAACAGAAGCAGGGCTGAGAAGGGGGTCCCTGAGGTAGTGTCTCTAACATGGGGGTCCCTGGAGGCAACCAGGCAGCCGCTCTGCTGCTTTCAATCTCCCCTCCTGCTCTTCCTCAGGCTTCTGTCAGCTGAACCTGCCTTCTGGAAAATTTCCTCGGGGCTTCAAATTTGACACGGATGAGCTCAACTTTCCCACAGAGAAGCTCTGTTTTGTGGGGCTCATGTCTATGATTGACCCACCACGGGCAGCTGTGCCAGATGCTGTGGGCAAGTGCCGAAGTGCAGGCATCAAGGTACTGGCCTCCTTTCCCTCCCCCATCTCTGTCCTTGTATGCCTGGCCAACTTCCGGAGGCCAAGGGACTGCAGCAGCTGCTGTCCTGAGGAGACACAGGCTCCTGGTGGCCTCCTTCCCACTGACACAAAGAAGCTGTCACCTGCAGGGTGATACCTTATGAGAACTCTCACTTCCTGCTTTGATCATGCCTAGTAGCTAGCCTGGTTCACTGCCCCACCTGCATGTGCACCCCTCTCTTCTCATTCCAAATAGCAGCTGGCACTCCCATCACGGATACCTGGTTATCTGACTGCCCAACTGCTCAGTCTACCCATTTGGAATGGGGACTAGAGAGCTCTTGTCTGCCCCAACAGGCTCACCTTATGACCCATGCCTCCCCACTGAGTTTTTGTCCAACCACAGCTTGTTCTAACTGAATACTCTTATGTGTTTGCTTTATTCTTCATCCAGCAAATATTTATTGCTTACCAAATGTGCTCAGGGTGCTGTGCGAGGTGCCAAGTTATTTAATAAACCAACCAAACATCTAGAAACTCAATTCCCTATTTCCAAGACAGGCCCTGACATCTTCTTTTCCTGGTCACCAATTCTGGTGCCATCACTTACTCTTCTTTTTCTGAACAACTCAACCTGCTCCCTGAGAGCCAAATCCTTGTAGCCCGTTGAGGATACAAAGATGAATAGAAACTCAACTCAGCCTCCACATCTCAAGATATCTCAGAGGGGCAGATGTTTCTAAACGCATCATAGAATACTTCTAAGAGTTGAGGTCATTGAATATCTATCGGTCAGATGTCCTAATGATAAGTTATTTTAATTTTTACATGCATCAGTCACTAAGCACTAAGCATGGCGGCCTTCTGGGTAAGTGCAAGTATCTTCCTTGTTACACAGAGAGAAACTGAGGCACAAAGTATCAAGCCCAAGACCATATATCTAGGAAGCTGTAAAGTTAGAATTTGAAACAAGGCAATCTATTTCTTAACCACCACACCAGAAGATTGGATGCTGTGTACTTTTATCAGTTTTGACTGTTATAACCACTCAGATGGAAAACAGGTGTCATTACCCACCACTCTAATACACAAACACATGGATACTCAGAGTAGGTAAATAGTTTCCCCAAAATAGAACTGTTGGTAAGAGGTGAAGTGGGAATATGAAGCACAGTTGGCTTGTCTGGAAGCCACGTTCCTCCTTTCTGTCCAGCTCGGCATCATGAGAAATAGCACAGAGACTGGGCAAGGACTCTACGGAAAATTAGCTGGGAGCTGTTAATTCTGCCTCCGAGAACTAGACAGGGTTTAACAGAAGGGATGATATTTGACCCGGGTCTTGAAGGGTGAAGTGGATTCAGTAGGCTATAAAGGAAGGGGAGGCACGGCAAGATGAGGGAACAGTATGTACCGTACATGGCGATATCAGGAGGCGGAGGTGTACAGGTCAACAGAGGAGAGAACACGGGGAATTGGGGCTGAAACATCGGGTCAAGGTCAGTTGGAAGGATTTCCTCTTAATGCCAGACTTGAGCCTTATTCTGTCTGCTGCAGAAAGCCACAAATGTCACAGGTATAACCTTAAGGCTACATAATGGAGGAGAGACAAGATCTGGGGAAAGCTAACGTCAGCGACAGGAAGACAGATTAAAAGGCACACAATAGTCCAAACAAGGGGTGAGAATCTGAACAAGACAGAGATAAAGGGAGACACATAGTTGCGTTCGAGAAGCGTTTTGAGAACTTGGTGAGCAAGTTGGTCATGGGGTGGAAAGATACGAAAGAAAAGGACAGAAAAATAGAGCAGATGGTATCTAAGAGAGAGAGGGAGGGAGGGAGGGAGACGGAGAGTGCTAGAGGAGGGTGCAGGGAGTACAGACAGGAGGGCTGCATGGACCTTAAGTTAAAGCATCTGTAAGACACACACAGGCACAGAGAGAGGGGGTGGGGGCTGACTCTCCGGGGCTGTTGGAATAGAGTTGTGTAGTTTAGAGTTCCAGAAGGACGGTGGTCAGAACTGAAGATTTAAATCTCATAAGCACATGAGCACAAACTAAAGGCTTTACCAGAGTATTTTACTACATTGTTCACAAAGGGAGGCGGCACCAAGGAAAGTGTGAAAATGAAACCCTGGGCTCATCAACATTTCTAGGGAAGTGGAGAAAGAGAAGCCAGTGAGTGTGGGTAGAACACAGCTAACAATAAAACTGATGGAGTGTCTACATAATGCCAGCCTGGGATGATGTGGCTCACCCCCTGCAACATGCTGAAATAGAAAATTGACTTGTCTAAGGTCCAACAGCTGGTGAAGGTCAGTGTTTAAACTTAGGTTCCTGTCAGAAGCCAGCACTTACTTTACTCTGCTGAGCTCTGTTCTGCCACCCCAAGGAGGCTCCAGAGAACATGCAGCAAGGTAGGGGTACAACTGGGGCAGAAATAAAGGAGGTGCAGAAGCCGAGGAAGCAAAGCAAAGGGTTTCAATATCTTAGAGAGTCAAGGACAGTGAGGTTTGCAGAGACACTGTTTTTCAATAGACAACAGATGGCACTTTGAGGGGTAGTTTCAGGTTAATAATGGGAGTGAGAGAGAAGGCAGGGGGTCCTGAAGAAGTGTCTTGCCTCAGATCTGTGGGACTTCTTCCACAAGCCCCACATATGCAAATCTGTTCTCATCCAGCTTTGATCACGTTATGCTGATAACAGCCTCTTCCCAGGCCCTTTCTCACCCAACTATTCCGCAACAGTAAAGAACACTAATTATCCTGGCTAAGGCAAGAAGTGCCTTCTCCCCGCACCATCCAGGGCTGTTGGAAGTCAATGAACATGACACCAGCTGGACATTGACTCCATCTCAGCCCTGTCTATCCAACTACACTGCTGCAGTGGTCACTTGAGACACTGAGAAAAATCAAACCTTTGTTCAGGGTCCTTGTCGAAATCATGAGTGCTCACAAAACTTTGATCTTCTTAACTGTATTCAAAAGGAGCTATTAGTTTGGAGAGATGACCCAGCAATTAAGAGCACTCAGTGGATGCTTTTTCAGAGGACTCACGTGGCAGCTTCGAACCATTCAGGGTATTAGATGCTCTCTTCTGGTCTCCAAGGGCACCAGGCATGTATGTGGTACACAGACATACATACAATAGGAGGAGGAGGAGGAAGAGGAGGAGGAGGGGATGCTAAAGGAAAACCCCATCTTGCCTCATTTCCCACATATCAGACAACCCAGGCATGGTAATGTATGTCCATAATCCCAAAACTTGACAGGCACAGGCAAGAGGATCCTGTGAGTTTGAGGCCAGCTCAGGCTACCTTAAGACCTTGTCCCAGAGAGGAAAGAGAAGAGAGAGAGAAATAGACAGAGACAGAGGCACGGGCAGGCGACAGACAGGCAGGCAGAGAAAGGTACAGAAAGAGAGACAGAAATTAGAGAGAACACATACTCTCCTCTGCCAAGGGACCCTCATTGATTGGTCAGTTTGCTGCGGATGTTTTCAGCTATTTAAATAGACTCTCTCTGATGCTCTGAACCCTGGATCAAACACAGTTTGTCACTGTTCTTATCCTTATCACTGGACATTCCATGCACACATGCGCACATTGCACACACACACACACACACACACACACACACACACACACACACACACTCCACTCTTCTGGCTGGAATATACCAACCTCAGACCTAGTAGTCTAACTTTACACGGCTTAGGAAATGAATAGAAGGGAACTCAACACTGCTTCCTTCCTCTGTCTTCTTTCTGTCAGGTGATCATGGTGACTGGGGACCACCCTATAACAGCCAAGGCCATTGCCAAAGGTGTGGGCATTATATCAGAGGGTAATGAGACCGTGGAGGACATTGCAGCCCGGCTCAACATTCCTGTGAGTCAAGTCAACCCCAGGTAAGGCCTTTACAAAGACTCTGGTCCTGGTCAACACATCCTCCCCAACAGAGGCCCTCAGGGTCCCTTGGGGATGTCTCTGGACCTTAGCATCTCTGGAACCCTTAGACTAAAATCTTTCCTTTGCCAGCCCAGTGGTCATTTCCATCAACAAGTCTGTATCTAGCCTGTACCACTGATGAGCCGTGTAACTTTGGAAACATCTTGCAGTTCTGAACTTCCATTTTCTCAGTTACAAAATTAAGATGCTGTCCACACAGCAGGGTTGCTATAGGAATGAGATAGGTCTCGCAAACAGTGCTTATGCTTGCGTGGTGTGGGAAGGATGTAGTGTTGCCTTCTCTGAGAGAAAAGTAGGACTCAGTGTCATAGAAGGGAACACGAAGGCGATAGCAGAGTCCCACCTCAGAGAAACTAAGGCATATGGGGCAGGGAGGGGCTGCAGGACTGTGGATAGTCAGCGGTCTCTGCTTCTACCCTCCAGAGAAGCCAAAGCATGTGTAGTACATGGGTCTGATCTGAAGGACATGACGTCAGAGCAGCTGGATGAAATCCTTAGGGACCACACCGAGATTGTATTTGCCCGGACCTCCCCTCAGCAGAAGCTCATCATTGTGGAGGGGTGTCAGAGGCAGGTGAGCAAGACAGAAGGGCAGATAGTGGGAAGGATCAGGGGCCAGACAGGCAAGGACTTTGTCCTCCAGCACCTTTGGTGTCTTCCTCACAGGGAGCCATTGTGGCAGTGACTGGTGACGGGGTGAACGACTCCCCTGCACTGAAGAAGGCTGACATCGGCATTGCCATGGGTATCTCGGGCTCTGATGTCTCTAAGCAGGCAGCCGACATGATCCTTCTGGATGACAACTTTGCCTCTATCGTGACAGGCGTGGAGGAGGGTGAGGAAGCTGTGTGATGTCTGAAGCCTGACCTTTTGCTTCTTCGCATTTTCACACTAAGATTCCACAATGCTTCAGCTTTAAAGCTTCCTTGAGCAGCCAGCCACACCTCACAGGCTTGGGGGAGTCGGGGTTCCTCTAGCCTTTCTGATGCCCTCAGTACTTCTCCACAGGCCGCCTGATCTTTGACAACTTGAAGAAGTCCATCGCGTACACCCTGACCAGCAACATTCCTGAGATCACCCCCTTCCTGCTGTTCATCATTGCCAACATCCCACTGCCCCTGGGCACTGTGACCATCCTCTGCATCGATCTGGGCACAGATATGGTGAGGCCAGAGGGTGGAGTACAGTCAGACCGGACAATCAGAGGAGCAGGGGTGGGGTGAGCAGTAGATAAAGGGGCTGTGCCAGAGCACCTGACCAGACTCTGACCAATAGAAAACAATCAAATACAGACCTGAAGGAGAACAGGAAATTTCACCCTACATCTTGTAGAACAGGGGACTGACCCCAGGACTTACTCATGCTATGCAAGCGCTCCATCCCTGAGTTATACCCTTAGCGATAATAGGGTTATTTTTTTGTTGTTGTTGTTGTTAAGATTTATTTATTTCTTATGCAGTGTTCTGTCTGCATGTATCCCTGCACACCAAAAGAGAGCACCAGACTTTATTATAGATGGTTGTGAGCCACCATGCGGTTGCTGGGAACTGAACTCAGGACCTCTGGAAGAGCAGCCAGTGTTCTTAACCTCCGAGCCCTCCCTCCAGACCCCAAAATAGGATCTTAAATTCCAATGCCCTGAATTCTGATGACTCTTCACCTAGCAGTTACTGCTCTTGTTTCCTGGGATCTCTTCAGATACCTTTCCCTCCTCATGTCCCTGTTACACAGGTTCCTGCGATCTCATTAGCATACGAAGCAGCTGAGAGTGACATCATGAAGCGCCAGCCACGAAACTCCCAGACTGACAAGCTGGTGAACGAGAGACTTATCAGCATGGCTTATGGACAGATTGGTGCGTCGGGCAGGGTCTTAGGAGGGTGTCCCCAACGGCTTCTTCTAGTGCCTGAGAGAAATGAGTAACATTTCAGGAGACTGTCCAGCACCCTGAGTGCCAGAGCCTTCCATCTCTGTCCTCGAGGGGTGGCCCTTTCCTGCCTCTTTCTCTACTCAGGTCCCACTTTCTGTGTATAACCACTTCCAGGCATGATCCAGGCTCTGGGTGGCTTCTTCACCTACTTTGTGATACTGGCAGAGAATGGTTTCCTGCCATCACGGCTGCTGGGAATCCGCCTTGACTGGGACGATCGGACTACCAATGACCTAGAAGACAGTTATGGCCAAGAGTGGGTGAGTGAGGCTGTGTGAGTGTGTTGCAGACCAGAAAAGGTGAGGCTGAAGGCCTGGCAGGAATTGTCCAGGAGCAAGCTATGGGCAGAAGATGGGTAAGTGCTAAGTTAAACAACTGCCTAAAACATGCTGTTTCCTCCTACTCATACTTTACGTCTTTCGGCCTGCCTCCTCTCCAGACCTATGAGCAACGGAAGGTGGTGGAGTTCACATGTCACACGGCCTTCTTTGCCAGCATCGTGGTTGTACAGTGGGCTGACCTTATCATTTGCAAGACACGTCGCAACTCAGTCTTCCAGCAGGGCATGAAGTGAGCACCTATTAGTACCAGTACCTACCACCCAGATGGAGTCCTCTAGACATGGTTGCCAACCCACATAGGCTAGGATTTCAACACCAGATCACCTCAGCTCCCAGGGCTTGGGTTTTCTAAGGAGGTATCTGGTTGTAATAACCTAGCTACTTATCCATAGTCAGGTTTGAAACACACACACACAAATGAGGACAGAATGGTAAGACTCTATTGCTCCTAAATGTTATGGCTTTTTTTTTTTAAGATTTATTTATTTATTATGTATACGATGTTCTGCCTACATGTCAGAAAGAAGGCACCAGATCGGATTATAGATGGTTGTGAGCCACCATGTGGTTGTCGGGAGTTGAACTCAGGACCGCTGCAAGAGCAGCCAGTGACCTTAACCTCTGAGCCTTTTCTCCAGACCATGTCATGGCTTCTTATCCTCATCTTCATCTTCTTTATTACCCCTGTCACTCTCTTCCCTCCTCTCTTTTCCATTCCCTATGTGAGGGACACCTAGGTCAGGTCCCCTGTACTCCACACCAGCACTTGGCGCTTGTCCTATGGTTCTGCATCTGCCCAGAGGGCATAGTCAGGCCTTTATTTATTTCTTTTTTTTCTTTTTTCTTTCGATACAGGGTTTCTCTGTGTAGTTTTAGAGCCTGTACTGGAACTCCCTCTGTAGACCAGGCTAGCCTTAAATTCACAGAGATCCACCTGCCTCTGCCTCCCGAGTGCTTTACTGACAGGTTTTCTAGTGGGCCATCCATAGGCAAACCTCAAGAAGACATCATATTAATCAGTTCTTCTTGGAATCCATAAATATTTATAATAAATTTTAATATATTCATCACTTACTAGCAAGTGTAACTTGAGAGGCAAAAGTCACCTAAAATGTGGGTTGTGGGGATAAAAGCAATGAGCTATCCCTATGTCCTCATCAGACACCATCTAATGCTTTGTGTAACCAAAGAAAACGTGTCTTTTTATGCTTATTGTACAAAGAGAAGAAGCATGAGGGTCTAAGAAGTTAAGTGTTCTTTAATCACCCAAAGTCAGGAGGTGGCTGTAGAGTTGACAGGTCTGATTCCAGAAACTGCCCTCAGAACTTTGTTTTCATCATGGTGCAGACCTTGGCTGGGATCAGTATTTTTCCAACACCCTCTTCACTGAGTGTCCGTGATGAGCAACACCTGGGTCTGTAGGAGATGCTGAGGAATAAAAGGCTTCCACGACTCCACCTGGAGGAGCTTTTTAAGACCTCCTGTGGGAAGACGATACTTTCCCAGCCCATGTAGTAGACAATAATCAGAGGTGAACAGAACAACCAAAGGGGGAGGGGAATGTTCCCCTTTTGGTACATAAGGCAGGAGGGGAGGATAGGAATGAAGAAAGCCATCCTCACATTCCTTCCTTTCTGCCCCCAGGGGTGCCCCTGGAACGCTCCCTCCCCACACTGTCCCCCAAAGCTACTTGCTTTCTTTTCTCTGCCATTCTAGGAACAAGATCCTGATTTTTGGACTCCTAGAAGAGACGGCCTTGGCTGCCTTTCTGTCTTACTGTCCGGGTATGGGGGTGGCCCTCCGAATGTACCCACTCAAGTGAGTATCCCTTCAGGCGGCTAAGGGAGTGGTGGGAACCGAAAGCCCCTTTTGGAACTCAGGCTCTAATTCACTTTGTTTCTATTTCTGTGACACTGTGCCATCCTCTGAGGCTCTGATGCGTCCCTCCATTGTTTTTCAGGGTCACTTGGTGGTTCTGTGCCTTTCCCTACAGTCTCCTCATCTTTATCTATGATGAAGTCCGAAAGCTCATCCTAAGGCGGTACCCTGGAGGTAAGCAGTTCTACTCTTCAGACAGCTCAGACCCTAAGGTCCTAGAAGCCCCGAGCAGGCCCACCTTGGCCTCTTTCTTTCAGATCCTATACCCCACTTAGCTTAACATGGTTCTTCAAGGCCTCCATCTTCCTCTAGAACAGTGGTTCTCAACCTTCCTGATGCTGTGACCCTTTAATACAGTTTCTCATATTATGGTGACCCACAACCATAAATTTATTTTCATTGCTACCTCATAGTTGTAATATTGCCACTATTATGAATTGTAATGTAAATATCCGATATTTCGCCCCTGTGAAAAGTTTGTTCAATGCCCCCAGGGGGTCACAACCCATAGGTTGAGAACCACTGCTCTAAGGGCCCTTCAAGGTCATCTAATCATCTACACATTTTGGTAATAAAAGGACGCATGGAGGTGATTTATTTGTTTAGGATCATAAAGCAAGAAATAGAAACTGGCACCAGGCCTCCTGATTCCCAGAATTCATCTAAGGGTTTGTTTATTTTCCCTAGAAACATTTTTTTTTTTTGATCATTTGCTGGGTTGAAGTGGATAACCTACAGGCCACCCACAGTCCATGAACAGTGCTTGGGTTGAGTGGCCCAGTATTTAGACGTGTAGTTTTCTAATGGGCCCATCATCTAAAACCTTGACATTTTCACATAAAACCTAAACCTGACTTCTAAAACAAATATAAGGGGCTGTCAGCCCTCTCCTGTATTTCTTCATAGTGCCCACCTGTGGACAGTTGGGTACCCGGGAAGCCCAGGAGGCTTTTGCGTCCTTAGCATCTACCAAATGAAATACAACTCCTCCCAAGACAGAGCTGTCTCCTCCATCCCCTTAGAAAGCATAGAGCCCACCCACCAGCGGGTGCTTGTCCATTCTCTCTGCACTATCCCCAGGCTTCTCTCTCCTTCTGGCCTCAGCTATTCAAGCCCTAGGTGGGTTGATCTTTTGTTTCCTTTAATGCTCCAGCTACAACCTTTATCCCATCATCTCTCCAACAGGCTGGGTGGAGAAGGAGACATACTACTGAGCTCCCTGCAAAGAGGAAGGATGGAGGAGATGGGTGCTCTGGAGGTGCTGCTGGGGTGGTGGAGGGAAAGGCTGGAAAAAACTGGAGTGGTGTTATAGAGGAAGATTTGGGGGAGGCAGAACGAGGCAACTAAGTGAACTAAGTTGGCAGGCTTGAGTAAATAAACTTGGGGTGACTGCTCCACAGGTCCAACTGTGAACCCTCAGACAGTGCATTTTTGGGGTCCCCTCCTCGGATGCCCACTCTACCATGTTTCCTACTTTTCCCCAAGCTCTGTGTTGCCCCAGCCTATGTCCCGGCCTCACCTGTGTTATTCAAACACACCATCCCCCAAAGGTTAACCCTGTCTAACCCAGAAGGAAATCCTCTCAGACAGCCAAGTGTCTCTGACTTCATTCCTTTTCCAATTTTTGCCTCCCTTAGCCTCCTACCTGTGTCTTCTCCTGTTCCTCCCCCTCAGACCTTGAAAACACAAAATTCTCCTTCTGTGAGTTCGAGAGTCTGAGGCTAGAAAGGGAAGCTGGTTGGGAGTATTAGGGCTGCCTACCAGTCAAGGCCAGTCAGGAACCTAGAGAGGAGTTGGGCTGGCAAGTAGAGATTGGGACATGCTGGCTGAAGGAGACAGCAAAAGAAGAATAGGAAGTAGGCAGTAGCCACAAGTTTGTCACCTTGAGTCTCCAGGTAGGTGGGCTCTGGCTCTATGTCCTGCCTTCATAGACCGGCACACAAACATATCCAATTCTCATCAGACTAGCAGCTGGGGCAAGACCAGGAGACGGTATGCCACCAAGTGCCTCACTGACCCTTGGGTAGTGGTCCTCTCTGTCCACAAGGCACAGGTGTACAGATGGTCCAGCTATCTCAACCACACGCTCTTGGGAACACCCCTCTCTCTAGAATAATTTCTCAGCATGAGACCCAGTTAGCTGCCAGCCCCTGCCCACTGCCTGATCTTCCACACTCTTCATCTTTATGTCCATCTGGCTGAACCCACATCATTTTCAGTATTGTCTAGCTGGTCCTGGAAAAGGATGTCCTCGCTATTGGCAGGAATAATCAGCTTAGGTCATGACACTGTCAGAAACGATAGACAAGAGAGAAAATCTTAAGAGAATCTGCCCTTGACCTCTCAGATGGCAGGGCCACTGCTCCCAGGCAGGTGTCCACTTTCCTTGAGACAGGAAGCAGGCTTCAGGTTCCTAGGGAATAGACTTGTTTTTTCTGACTCCCTTCTCACCTAACATTTCTGCTCTGAGGACAGCTGCCCATTCTCTAAGCCTGGCCTAGAAAACACTGCATACCTAGACCTGGAGGAATGAGCCAAGCAAGCATGAGAGACAGCAAGAAAGTTGGAAGGCCTAAAGTAGAAACATGAAGAACGAGACAAAGCCTCGGCCAGGCTCAAGGGCCTCCAAAGGGCTACTGTCTCATCATAGTGGGATTTTGCCCTATCATAAGTATCTTGAAATTCGTAAGTCATGCATGACCTTGGATTGGAAATCTAAATAGGACACCATATTTATTTGGGCCTGATTAATTTGAGATCATTGACTTTGAACAAAAGTTTACCTTTGCGGCACAATCAATAAAGGAGTCATTTGGCCAGTAAATAAAGAGCATAAACAATATTGCTTGGAGTGGCATATTTAGTCTGTCTCAAAGTATGTTCAGGCACTTTAGAAATCTCCCTGTAGAATCAGCAAGTGCATAAGCTAATTATCATCGGTCCTGATATATTTGTTAAGATCCTTACTGGTGACCTTCTGTAAGACTTTAGTTTGAGATACTACGTATGTACTTGAAGATAATAAAGTTGCATTTCTTTATTAAAAAAAAAAAAAAGGAAATGATCCCATGGTTGATTTCTACACTTCATACTTGCCCCCTCTCAAATTATGGTATTGGATGTGTGCTGTGGAAGGACTTCGCTTGGAAAGAGAACCAGAAGAAAGGAAAAACATCCAGAACTGTAGGGAAATAATCTGGCCAAAGAAGCTGAAGGGGAAGAAATTAGGTTGCAAAATGACCTAGAAGAAAGTGTAACCAGAGCTTTCTTCCTCATGGCAGTGCCACAGGAAGCCTTGGTTTGTCTAGGAGAGGAAGGAGTGAGTGCCTGTGGGTCTCTGATTCAGGCTGCTCTCAGTCTCAGAGGCAAGGAATGCAGGTGTTGCCCCGAGGCTACTGCAGCAAAGACAGCAAAGATTAGCATGAGTGGTCTATACTGTACTCAAAGCCACCTTTTGGGAAAGCCGTAAAGCACATACAGCCTCAAAATCTCCCTGAGTAATGTTGGCGACCTTCTTGCACAGCGTGCGTGTGATGAGCAATAGAAAGGGACTCTGTGCACTGAGATGGGGAACAGCTGTATGATGTACATTCCTGCAGGGGTCCGTAGAGATGGGTGACACTGGCTCTTGCAACCTACACTAGGATCTCAGAATAACCATGGGAAGTCAGCTCCAGCCCAAGCTATGTATTGGCCACTGAGATAGCGGATGTGGTAGGACCTCCTAGAGGCTGTCTGCGGCTCACTCAGCACCTTCAAAATACCAATTTTTGTTGTAAAAGTTAAGAATAACACCAGAGGCCTGGAGAGATGGCTTAGAGGTTTAGGAGCACTGGCTGTTCTTCCAGAGGTCCTGAGTTCAATTCCCAGTAACTGCATAGTGGCTTACAACCATCTGCAATGAGATCTGGTGCCCTCTTCTGTCCTGCAGGTACACGCAGACAGAATGCTATATAGATAACAAACAAACAAACAAACAAACAAACAAACAAACAAATAAATAAATAAATAAATAAATAAATAAATAAATAAATAAATATTAAAAGAAAAAAAGAACAACTCCAGATTAAAGCTTACATTGATCTCACCTCAGGGCCTGTGTTTTTGATGGATCCTTTTCCAAAAACACTTTCCCATACCTGACTTTGCCCCTTCATTCAGATATTTCCTCTTCTGGGAAGCACCTTCATAGCTGCCTCAGAAAGCTAGCATTCTGGCATTTCTTTTCTATATTCACTTTGCTTTTCTTCATAAATATTAATTCAAATTTAGGTATAAAAAATGGATGGAAGGATATATATATATATATAATCATTATATATATAAAATATGTTAGGGTATATTCACATAATAGAGGCTGGAAAAACAGCTCACTGAATCCTCTTCCAGAGAGGACCAGGGTTCAATTCCCATCATCCACAGGGTGCTCACAGCTTTCTGTAATTCCAGTCTCAGATGGTCCAACACCGTTTTGGCCTCTGTAGGCATTGCGTACCCATGGTACACAGACATGCTTGCAGGCAACACATCCACTATTTTAGTCACTGTTCTATAGCTGTAAAAAGACACCATAACCAAGGCAACTCTTATAAAGGGAAGCATTAAGTTGGGGACTTGCTTACAGTTTCAGAGGCTTAGTCCATTATGGTCATGGCAGGGAGCACGGCAGCATGTAAGGAGGCTTGGTGCCTGAGAAGTAACTAAGAGATAAATTAGGCAGAAAGATATTGGGCCTAGCTAGGGCTTTTAAAACGTCAACGCCCATCCCCAGTGATACACCTACCTCAACAGGGCCACACCTCTTAATCCTTCACAAGAGTCCACCAACTGGGAACCAAGTATGCAAATATGGGAGCCTGTAGGGGCCAATCTTATTGATACTACCACACCATACATACAAAATGCATAAATAAATAAAAAGAAAAAATAGAGACCTGATTATCTTCTAGAGGATCTTTGCCAAGGAATAAGAGACTCTACAGAAAGTAATGCCAGAAAACAGGGCCAGGCTTTCACCGAGGAAGAAGTATTCCCTGTTCCCCACAGCATGGGGAAAATGATAATTCACAGGAAAAAGATGACAAGCTAAAAGATCAAAATGCCAAAAACGCACCTGAAAATGGTAGAAAATTAGTAGTTCAGTATCAGTAACATACGAAGATGTTGAACAATAACAATTTTTTTTTTCAGAACAAGGTCTCACTGTATTTCTAGCAAGGTTGAAACTAGAGATGTAGACCAGACCGGCCTCAAACTCAGATCTACTTGCCTGTGCCTCCAGAGTGCTAAGATTAAACACGTGATCCTGACTTAAAAAACACCCTTTGAGCTGGGTGGCTGAACAACGTATGTCCGTAGTCTCAGCCTCTGGAAGGATGAGTTCAAGACCAGCCTGGACCACAGAGTAAGACTGTGTCTCAACCCAGGTGGGCTGAAGAGCTGGCTCAGCAGTGAGGAACACATGCTGCTCTCACAGAAAACCTATCTTTGGTTCCTGGCACCACCTCCATTGACTCACAAACACCTATATCTCTAACCTATAGCTCTAATTCAAGGAGGGTCTGACGCTCTCTTCTGGCCTTTCAGAGCATCTGCACACACATGGTACACACCTGCACCTGTGTAGACACATACACACACTATAAAAATAATCTTTAAAAAAAAAACTTAGCTCTAAGATTCAAGAAATGTATTTTGAATCCTTTGAAGAATATTCTTATGTCATTTAAATGCTACTGAATATGGGAGAAGGGAACGCTTGAATTGCCTAGCCTATTTTATGAGAGACAGTATAATTTAAATAAAATTTTGGAATGCTTATAATAACTCCATGGGAATTCAGGAAAGAATATTACAATGAAATGTTAGTAATAACTCATGTAGACTGGAAACATGACTGAATAATCATTTCAAATGACACAGAGAAAGCTATCGGTAAAGCTCAGCATCTCATCTACTCCTGGTTCAGCGACTGAGGAAAAAGCATACTGCGAACTGTAATTGTGTTTAGAAATGAGAGAAAGGGATGAAGTCCATAAAATAATAACGGCAACTATACCTTTGAAACTCTGAGCAAGAAATTAGCACTTTTGGCTTTTGGGAGCCCATTACCTGTGGTGGGGCACCTTGCTCAGCCTTGATGCTAGGGGGGGGGGCTTGGTCCTGCCCCAACCTAATGGACCAGGCTTTGCTGACTCCCCATGGGAGGAGGGGATGGGAGGATGGGAAGGTGTGGGGGGGGTTGTCTGGTGGGAGGGGCAGGAGGAATGAGGGGTATCTGTGGTTGGTATGTAAAATGAATCTAAAAAATCTTAAAATAAATAAAAATTTCAAAATGTTAATGGCCTATAAAACTGTGCTCTTATTTCTTAACAAGAGTTTTGATCTACCAAGCGTTTATAGCTTTTAGGCAAATGCATTTGTGATCTATACAACTTTACTATCCTGTCTATTTAGGAATTACTGGTGTTGCTACATTTTATTTCTTTGTAATTACTTCCAACGTTCTTTTTATGCAGCACCAAAATATTCTGAATTCAATTTAACACTATGATTTTTAAATTAAATTTAATAAACTTTCCTGTTAAAAATAATTTTTAATATTAAAGTTTGAGCTAGGGAGATGACTTAATGGTTAAGAGCATATACAGCTTCTCCAGAGAATCTAAATTCAATTTCCACCATATTTGGTGGCTCACAACTGCCGGTAATTCTAGCTTCAGGCCAGAACCTCTGTGGGTACCTATATTTATGTGTACATACTTACACTTAACATATAATAATAATAAAATTTAAAATATGTGTGAATTAGAGGACGTGAATCAATGAATATCTCAAAATTGGGCTGTTTTATATTTAATGTTATAAAGAAATTAAAATTTTCCAATTGAAAAAAGGAAATTAGCCCTTTAAAAACTGTAAACGGGTTGGGGAGGTAACTACCAATTACTAAAGTGCTTGCCACATAAGCATGAGGGACCTGAGTTCAGCACCCCCCCCTTTCCCCCAAAGTACACATGTAAAAAGCCAGATATAATTGTATGTGGCTGTGATCCTAATGCTGGAAGGTGCAGACAGGAAGATCCTGCTGCTTGCTGCCAGCTAGTCTTTCTGAACAAGGGAATTCTAGATTCAGCGAGAGACTCTTTCCCAAAAAGTAAGGTGAGAAATGACTGAGGAAGACAATTAGCATCTACCTGTGCACACATGCATACACACACACACACACACACACACACACACACACACACACACGCACGCACGCACGCACGCACGCACGCACGCACGCACCTAAATCCACACACTCATGAACATTAACACACACACAAATAAAACACTTTTTAATTAGCTAAGAGCAATAGCCCACTTCTGTAAATCCTGGCATTTGGTATGTTGAAACAGATGAACCACACATTTGATGCCTGCCTAGGCTACACAGTGAGACTGTCTTAAAAAAAAAAAAAAAAAAAAGACCAACTATCACAAGTAAAGTTCACATTATTTTGGGGAGATGGGAATAACACCACTGAAGTGGTTTGAATGAGAAGAGCCCCATATATCGGCTTATATATTTCCTGCTTGGTCCCCAGTTGGTGGAACTGTTTGGGAAGGGTTAGGAGGCGTGGTCTTGATGGCAGAGGTGTGTCACAGAAGGCTTGAGGCTCTTTCTCTACTTCCCAACTGTTTCAGTGTGGAAGCTCTCAACTGCTGTTCCTGTAGCATGCCTGCCTGTCCCAGTAAACCCTTCTTTTATAGGTTGACTTGGTCATGTTGTCTCTTCACAGTGTCAGAAAAGCCACCGAGATACAATTCAAACAAAGGGACAGCAGCAGCAAAAAACCCTGGAAGCTCAAAGTTAGGACAGGACGCACTTCAAACACTAGACATAGGAAACAGAGAGCAAAAGACTTGTTTCTGCAACAAAATCAAAACAAACGGGGTGTGTGTGTGTGTGTGTGTGCATGTGTGTGTGTGTGTGCATGTGTGTGTGTGCGCGCACGCATGTGTGTGTGTGTGTGCGCGTGTGTGCGTACAGCACATTGTATTAAAGAAAATTTTAAATCAGGATGACACAAATAAAAATGTGAATAATTCTGGCAGAAAAATGTGAAGGAAGGTACAATGATAAACAAGTTACTCTAAAGGAAGCAATGCAATATCAACAAAAGTCTTCACCTAATTTCTATAAAACGTATTTCAGTTTGTGAAATTCAGTTATAATTGTAACCAGGCAAGGATCTGAGTTTTTAAAGTGTAAATTAATAGGTCAGTCTGATGCTTAACCTATTTGAGCAAACAGGTCTTAAACACTTCAGACTTCAATGACTTCATTATCAAAATCTTATAAAGATGGAATCTGAAACTCGTTCCTCACTTGACTTCAATTTGGGAACCATTTGTGGATTGGCTGTTGTGTGCCAGGGATGGATGGCTCCATGCCAGGGACTGCTCCAGAGGCTGAGTATACAGCCAGCCAGGGAAGGTTGTGAGGAATGGGCAATTAGCAAGTCAACAGATGTAGGCAGGGCAACCTCAGAGGGTCAAAGTGTTGTGGAGGGATGGATAGGGCTGTCCAGAGGCACTACGCTGCACTCAGCCATCAGAGGTTTCTCTGAAAAGGTAAGCTTTGGAGCTAAGATCTGTGGATCAGAGTGAGCTTTCCAAAAATGATCTGAATGAATTTAGCTTGGCCTCTGGGAATCTCCCAGGTTCACATTTAAGTGCCAAAGGGATGCTGCATATAAAGAAACTTCGTGATTTCAACTTTAGTTCCAACTTTGTTCCTTGTCTACTTATTTATTTTTAATTTATCTTTATAAGTGTTCGCTTGGATGTGGGAATGTGCCCCACATGCATACCTGGTACCTGTGGAGGCCAGAGGAGGGCATCGGATCTCTTGGAACTGGAATTATAGATGGCTATGAAATCTCATGTCGAGGCTGGGAACTGAACCGTGGTCCCCTGGTAGAGCAGCCAGTGTTCTTGCCTTCTGAGAGGTCTCCCACCTCCTCTGATCTTAAGACTTCTTTGTGGGAGAAAATATGGGGAGAGACAGCTAAAAGTAAGGGGGATGTAAGGGTTAATATGGAAAATGCACACATAGACAAAAATTTAAAAAATTTAAAACTCTGAGATGTCAAGGTGACCCTGTATGGAGGGAAGATTTTGCTACATCTTACTGCTAAGCTCCAGGGCAATACCCTTTTAATAGCAGTTGGCAGAATATTTTAAGATTTTAAATGGGCTTACCATATGATTCAGCAAGGGAAATCGATTCTACAGAAATAGAGGCTAAAGCTACCTCTAACCAGTTTGCCGCCATGGCAATGTTTTTCATGGTTAGCAAAACAAATGGAAAAAGAACCTATTAACATTTCAGTTGTGGGACTCATTGCACAAGCCGAGCTCAATACAGACTATGGAAAGCCCGCAGGGCGGAAAGACAAGCCTCGTACACCTGACAAGCTGATAAATGAAAGGAGAATTGGATGGGCGTGTGAAGATAAAAAATAATCTCCTGGGTCTCTTTTTGCATAAACACAGGAGAAACTGGAAAGATGGGTAACATATTCATTTCAGTTGTTTTGGCCTCAGAATGTTTGTGGGAAGGGAAAAGGGGATTTCTGGATTATATATATATATATATATATATATATATATATATATATATTTATATTTATATATATATATAAATACCCCCACCCCACCCCATCCTGAGATAGGGTTTCTCTGTGTAGTCCTCGCTGTCCTGGAACTCACTCTATAGAGCGGGCTGGCCTTGAACTCAGAGGTTTGCCTGCCTCTGCCTCCTAGGATTAAAGATGTTTGCCACCACCACCCAAGCTACACTTTTTTTTTTTTTTTTTTTTGTACAAGATCTTACTATGTAGCCCCGAGACTGGTCTCAAACTCAAGGTTCTTTTGGTTCATTTCCTGTGTGTTGAGATTATTTTATTTTATAAATGGCAGAAGAAATGTGTATTAGTGTGTTCATATGTGTGTGGAGGCCAGAGGGACGGTTTTGTTTTCACTGAGAATTGTACATTTATCTGCATGTAAAACCATTAATGGTGAGTCCAAAATATTCCTTGAACAGACACCGTACACTGCCAGAAGTTATTCTTTTTGTGAAGCAAGGAAGCCGTCTCTTCCACTTGTGACCCCTTTTCTCCAGAGAAACTGTTACACAAATTCGCATACTAATAGTATGAATTTGCTTGTTTATTTTCACACAAAGAATTAAATATTGGCTTAATATTTGTTATTGCCCAACAACATTTTTCAGAGTTGAACAATATTCTTATTTTATAATTGATCACAAATGCTGAGAATACCATTTCTCATAAATATGTAGAACAAAATGGTAGAAGTGTATTTCAGAAAGTGTTTTCTGTCCTGTTTCTGTAAGAACAGAAATCTTTGTCACCGTAAGGACACTGAGGGTGGAGGTGATGGTTCAGCCATTAAAGGGCCATGCTGTCCGTGCCTGAGGGTCTGAGATCCAGCCAAGAAGTCTTCTGACTGCCATACATACACCATGCCCTGTGCATGCATCACACACACAGTGTTTAGTTGGGCCTCTAATATTTCAGACTATTTTTACTGAATGTACAGTACACCGCCACAGCCATGTGTGTATGTCATGTGTTCAAAACCAAGATTACGATGAAGTTGCATGATGTTATATGAGTGGGTATTGCCAGAAACACCTCAGAATCAGCACATAATTAACTTAAAATTAATCCTTTGTTAATGTATAATCAGAAACTTAACTGTTGCCTTGGGGGGGGGCACAGACACAAACATATACAGGGTGGCCACACATAGTTTGAGAATCTAGACTGTAGAGGGTCTCTCCTTAATTCTTACAATTGCTGCTTTACAAGGCAGAAGGTATTTTTCTAAACAGAAAGGTAAAGTACAGAAAATGCAGTTAATTCATACCAAGCCACAGAGCTGTTAAACAAGGACTCAGTACTCAAACACAGGATGAATTCCAAAGTCCAGAGTTTGTCTCCCTATTTAATCTCCAAAATGAAAAGTTTTAATTCAATATTGGTCAGCGTCTGAGCTCACTAGAATTGGAAACGGTGGCAAACACCACCGATCCCAACACTCAGAGATACAGAGCCCAGAGAAGGAACACAAGCCCTAGGTTAGCCTAGTACAGAGCAAGTTCTGGACCAGCAAGAGCTCCATAGCTACAGACACACACTACTGTCTTTAGTTTGAGCCATCTAAGCAGAGAATTCCTAGCCACAGAAGTCACAAGACGATACACTTTGTTCTAGCTCTACTGTCTGATCTAAGTTCTCTGTGGCAGAACCTACTCCAGTCATCTTCCCCTAGAGGTTTTTGTGCTCTTCATTAGATCTTTCATGAGCCCATTATGATGCCAGACCTAGACTGTTGCCGTGGCACCCACAGGACCTAGGGCTGGGGTCACCTGGCCTGCCCAGAAGCTCACTCTTGCCTCGGCTCCCACAGCACTTCCCACCTGCTGAGGCCCTACATCATCATTTAGGTACCCAGAGACCCTCCACATCCACCCATCTTTCTCTCTGTACCTCCACCCTCACTTTCAGAGTCTAGGTTCTCTTGGCCTGGAGCTTCCTTCTCCACCCTTGCCACTCAGACCTGCTCCCATGCTCACTTTCCTTTCACTTTCCTTTCCCATGCTGTACTGGGGACTCCTCTCTCATTCTGTGGCCGCCCTTTACTCTTCCCGACAAACTGCCCTCACCTCCAACTCCTGAGCCCTTCTTGCTTCTACACCCTAACCTCTTTGCCTTCTTCCCACTAGTTGAGACAAGCCGAGCCAGCTATATCTAAGAGATCACACTATGGAGTCTGGAAAGGACAAAGGGACAGTGACAGCTGGTGAGCAGAATCTAAGCCCAAGACCTAACATGAAGCCTAAAATAATGAATCCAAATCTTCAAAAACGGAAAAAGAAGAAGGATTTAGAAGAGCTGAAGAAGGAAGTGACAATGGTGAGGCAGCTCCAGCAAATGGCCCCTCAGCCTTCTGCCTGATTGCCTTCCACATCCTATAGGGAACAAAGGACACTGCCGGGACTCTCTCTTCCCACTTCCTCCCCGTCCCTGCACATGACCCCGAGGTCACCATCTCACCTTGATGACTCTTCTCTCCCCTCAGGATGAACACAAGCTAACCTTGGATGAGTTGAGTGCTAAGTTCTCTGTGGACCTGACCAAGGTAAGAACTGCCTGAGGGAGGCAGAGGTTCTCACAGACAAACCAAACTTTGTACCTCTTACCCTCAGCCCTGCAAAGTTCCACAAAAGTCTACTTGGAACAGATGACCAGAGAGAAGCTATGGGTAGACAGGATAGTGCGGATGCTTGGGGATATGCCTTTGCTTAGGTAGAAATAACTATCAGTATTTGCCATAGTGAAATTAAAACTGGCAAAATTTAAAATATTTCCCAGCTCGTTTACAAATAGAGTAGTTTCTGGGAATGAAGCTCAGTGGTAGAGCATCTGCAGGGCCCTGAATTAGATCCCCCAAAATTTCAAAAGGAAGAGAAAGAAAAAAGAAAAGCTTTACTATAAACTTATAGCAATAATATTTTAACCAAATAACTATATTTCTTAAAAAAAATAAGTCATCTTATATTTTATGAACCTCTTTAATGTCTAGTTTTCTAATAGAAAAATCTGAATTTTTATATCTTTTGGTATTAAATCTATTGAGATAGATCGTGAAGTCTTTGGAAAACTTGAAGGCTTAGCTTCCTATCAGTGTGGCAAAATACCTGAATCTGTGGTGTGTTGAATGAGAAGGACCCCAGAGGCTCTTATATTTGAAAACTTTGTCTCCAGTTGGTGGAACAGTTGGGAAGGACTAGGAGGAGTGGCCTTGCTGGAGGAGGGGTGTCACTGAGGCCTTGAAGTTTCAAAAGTCCTGCTACTCCCAGTTAGCATTGTCTCTGCCTTATGCCTGTGGATCAGAATGCAAGCTCCCGGCTACGGCCTGCCTGCTGCCATGCTCCCCGCCATGATGGTCGTGGACTCTAACCCTCTGGAACTGGGAGCCCCAGGAAACTCCCCAGTTGCATTGGTTGAGGTGTGTCTTCACACAGTGTAACAATAGCTGGAGACAGAGAAAGTGTAGAAAAGGAAAAAGTCATCCTGAGTCCCAGCTCTGAGGGTTCAGGTTATGGCCTCTTAGTGCCTCTATTTCTTTATTTTACTTTGGATTTTTGGTTTTGAGTCAAGGTTTCTCTGTGTAGCTCTGGCTGTTCTGGAACTTGTGCTGTAGACCAGGCTGGCTTTGAACTCACAGAGATTCACCTGCCTCTGCCTCCCTCCCAAGTGTTGGGATTAAAGTCTGCACCACCGCTGCAGACAGGAGGTGGAGGGTTCCTTGCCATGGCTTCCTTCCTCCATCTAAATTGTCTCCTAATATTCCTGCCATCAGCTGGGAACCAGGTCATTTGGGGGAACATTTAAGAGTCAAATCATATCATCTACCACACACATTTTTTTTTTTTTTTTTTGGAGACTGGGCCTCCCTATGTAGATCAGGCTGTCCTGGAACTTGCTGGCCAACCTTTTGTTCCAGTGAATGAGTGCAGAAGATAATGATTTAGTATTACTATTAAAAACTTTCTACCTTATCGGTCCCTTGAGAAAGTGTTGGAAGCTCCTTGGGTCTTTTTGAGGAGAGGCTAAGGGAATGCGGCTGATGGGTTTTGTTAGATTCTGTTGTCATTTAACATAAAGGAGAAAGCACAGAAGCATGCATTCTACGACTAGAATACAAACTATGCAACTGTGTCTTTAGCTGATTTTCCTCTGTTTCCAAATTGGAAAGGCAAAGTGTAAATTCAAGGATGTTTCCAGCTTCATGGATCACAGCCCCAGTTGGGATGGTCGGCCATAATCATTTCTATGTTTTCCAATGTGAGCTCCCTAAGCGTATTGATTAATTTCATTGATTGATTGATTGATTGATCATACCTATGCTTATGTGGGGGTGTACATATGCCACAGCATGCATATGGAGGTCAGATGTCAACTTGTGGGGTTCAGTTTTCTCCACTCTTTGAGCTTAAGAATTGGTCTTAGGTTGCCAGGCCTTGCTGCAACCAGACCATTGAAGCGAAGACCGTTCTTAGTCATGATGGAATTCTCAGCCCAGTCATACCACCAAGCTCCAAGATAAAGTATTCACATTCAAAAGATTTGTAAAATCAATTCATACACAAACGAACAAATAAAAAAAGCTCTATGTAAGCATGATAACAACACCTCTTATAGCACACAAATTCTAAAATGCTACCTTTTCAAGGAAGAACCTTTAGAGGGATGTTCACAGGCCTGCTTTGGGGGGTAGGCCTATCCTTTATTGTGATATCTTCTATTGTAACTTTGCTTTCTCTCCATCCCTGTTTCTTATCCACACAGGGTCATAGCCACAAAGATGCCCAGGACATTCTGTTTGCAAATGGACCGAATGAATTAACCCCTCCGGCTACCACTCCAGAGTGGGTCAAATTCTGTAGACAAATGTTTAGTGGCTTCTCCCTCCTACTGTGGACCGGTGCCATTCTCTGTTTCCTGGCCTACGCCATACATCTACACTATGAGGAAACAACCAAAAAAGATAACGTGAGCTTGCTCATTGTGGACCATCCAGTCTAGTCAACTGGCTAAGCCCCTGAAACCTGTGTTCAGCAGCCTGAGCCTGGAACTCCTGAAGTCTTCTGGTCCAAATTGCCAATAGTTCAGTCCCCTGTATCCCTTAATCTAATGCTTCTGTCTCAGCTCCCTAAGAGGCATCATCTCACCAGTCTCCCAACCCAGGCATCACCACAGTATGCTGCAGCCCCTTTCTCTTCTTAGAGCATCAGCCTCTTTATTTCTCACTCTCCCTGGCTCATTCTCCCCCTCCCACCTTCATAGGGAGAGGAAGATACACATTCTCTGCCAGGGATTTTTCTGACCACTCACCGCAATCGCTTAAATTCCCATTCCCAGGAAGCCAAGTGTCCCTGATTCTTTTCAGTCCCTCTACCCTGCAACTCAGTCCTGTAGTTTTTCTCCAGCCAGAGGAAGTTGTTGCCTTGGCAACCCTAGAGTACGAGGAGAGAGAAAAGGACGTGCTAATGATGCTTTCTTCCCCTATCTCCAGCTGTACCTGGGTATTGTACTGGCTGTTGTGGTCCTGATCACTGGCTGCTTCTCATATTATCAGGAGGCTAAGAGCTCCAAGATCATGGAATCATTTAAGAACCTGGTGCCTCAGGTTGGTAGGGCTTGTGTGGGAGGATCTAGTGAGAGGAAGTGTAGACCGTGTCCAATTATATAATCGCTCAGTTCCCTGGAGACTGTAACCCACTGTGGGCACGTTGAGTGAGGCTGGAAATGAAGGGGCCTGGATATTACCAGGAGAAAATGTAAAAGTCAGATGATACTACCAAAGAATTATCTAGTCTATATGGCAATGAGATGAAGAAAGACCCTCCACAACTCAAATAAGAACATTCTATTAAAGGCAAAAGGGAGAGACCAGAGGTAGGCTCAGAGTCAAGGCAATGAACCTGTGGAAATGTTACAGTTTAAAAGAAGCTAAGAAGATAAAGGAGTATGAATATCCCGGTAAAGATAAAGGTCCTGGGCCTGATGCTGTTCTGGGAGGCAATGCCTCAAAAGATGTTTAGGGTCAAGCTGGAATGTAGAGAGCTGTGAGTATTGCATCAATATGAAACCCATGGAAACTAACTGCTGTATTGTTGTCTAAGAATAATCCAGGGACCAAGAGACTGCTCAGCAGTTAACAGCATTTGCTGCTTATGTCAACACTGACACATAAGCTAAAGTCATTTGGGAAAAGGGAACTTTTTTGAGAAAATGTCCCCTCCAGATTGACCTGTAGGCAATCCTGCAGTATATTTTCTTGATTGTTTGATGTGGGAGGCCCCAGTTCTCTGTGGACGGTGCCACTGCTGGGCTAATTGTCCTGGGTGCTATATGAAAACAGGCTGAGCAAGTCATGGGGAGAAAGCTAGTAAGCAGCATTCCTCCATGGCCATCAGTTCCCGCCTCCAGGTTCCTGCCCTGTGTTCCTGAATTCCTTGGGTAATGGACTGTGATGTGGAAAGTGTAAGCGGCATAAACCCTTTCCTCCCAAAGCTGCTTTTGATGGTGGTGTTTATGACAACAATAGAAAGATTTTGCTCTCACAGAGGACCTGGGTTCAGTTCTCATACCCTCATACAGGTGACTCACAACCACCTGTGACTCCAGTTTCAAAGGATTTCCATCTTTCTGGCCTCACAGGCACCAGGCATGAATATGGTGCAAATACATACATGCACATAGAGTAAAATAAATCATCTTTTAAGAGAGAGAAAGTAACATAATTCTTAAAAAGTGAAGACAAAATGTTTAGGATAGATTGTCTTGATGCACATAACTTGGAGACAGAAAAGGAGAAAGCAAAGAGATTAAAAGTTAGTGGGCTCAGATAGGTAAAAGTTTTATAGACGTGCTTGTTACTAATTTCATTACCAAACCTTTTCTGAAATTTCAAATTTATTTTCAAGTTAAATTTTTGTAAGGTATCTGGAAATAGTACGACAGCAGATTGGAGTTCTGAAATACAGGCCTAGACACTTTAAAGAAAATCTCCAGAATGGTGCAATAATATTATATGTTCTAGCCAAAGATTTTCTTCTCCCTTTAATGTCAATATAATTTAAAAATTTCCTCCAGTAAGAGTTTTGACTAGGAACTTGGAGTTTATCGGTATCTCTGGTTGCCTACTATACCACCCCAAGCATGGCTTTTGTCTGGGGTGCTGCTCTGATCTGGGCTGACATTAGCTTGTGCTTGGTAGAAATATAGGAAATCCTTATTCACTCCTTTGGAACCTCAGTTGAAATAATTGTGTTAGCTGGAGCTCTGGCTTGTTCATGGGAGCAGAGGAGTTCCTGGTAAGACTGAGCAAACCTTAACAAGGAATTTTTAAGCTGTTGTTTGTACTACATTTGCTAATATCTTATGGGGGGGAATTACATGGCCAACTCTACATTTAGAAACAGATAGATCCCACCTCTTAATGAGAAGGCCACCGAAGTCACATTGCTAAGGCTCTGAAGGCTGCAATGTAGAAATGTGTAATCCACCAAAACCCTTTCAGGACTATTGTGGTGGATAACACAGAAAATAAGGAGATAGAAACGTAAACTTGTGGGGTTGGAGCAGATTAAGCAAGGCAGGAAGCTGCATAACTATCCTACATTGTCTTCCTACAGCAAGCTCTGGTAATTCGAGATGGAGAGAAGATGCAAATCAATGTAAAAGATGTGGTTTTGGGAGACCTAGTAGAAGTGAAGGGTGGAGACCAAGTCCCTGCAGACATCAGGGTTATCTCTGCACAAGGATGTAAGGTGAGCAGATATGGAGAGCTATAGGGGAGCCAAAGGCAATGCTTGGTTCTAAGGTTTAATAAGAAAGAACCTGGGCTTAAGTCCAGAAAATATGATCTTATCATTCAGAACCTTGAAATGGTGATGAGGACAGTTTAGAAGTGAGACAATAAAGCTTCTGGAGTACATTTGCTTATCTCTGTATGTTAATAGTATGGTGATTATGACAGGTAAGGTGATACTGTCTTCATAGATGAGTCTCTCCTGTTCCTGACTTTTAACCTATCCTCCTTCCCACCCCAGGTAGACAATTCCTCTCTGACTGGGGAGTCAGAGCCCCAGTCTCGCTGCCCAGATTGCACCCATGAGAACCCCCTGGAGACCCGGAACATCATCTTCTTCTCCACCAACTGTGTAGAAGGTGAATAGTGTATTATATGCAACATAGCCTCAAAAGCAGAGGTAGAAACAACAGGCTTTTAAAACCTTTTCGTTTCTAAAAATTTTGGAGTAGGGAGAGTTACCAAGTTGGCTTCTCCATCACTCAGGAGCTTGATGACCTTCGGCAAAAGGTCAATACCACTATTTCCAAATGTGCATGCTGATAATCCTAAAAATTGTTGTCCATAGATTGTTTAGCAAGAGGTCCAATATATCATAAGTGCCCTATAGCTGTTGACAATTGTTTTAGTTGGTGAGACTGGTTGTGTGGAAAATAGTACAGGGTGGAGGAAAGTTACCCTAGGTCATTCTCCTAACTTCATTTTACCTTCCAGAGGAAGATGTCAACATTGCAGGTCTGAGTTACCAGAGGTAGCCCTCAAACTTTACCATTCAAAAACACTGTTAGTCCCACAAATGGATGCCAGGCATCCCCGAACCAGAAATTGGTTTTGACCAAAGTGGTAACAAAGGGACTTGACATCATTGTCATTCCCTTCTTTGCCCTTTGCCCTTAAAGAAACCTAAATATACCCTGGAATCCACTCACAAACTATTATCAATGCTTGAGAGGATATATTTTGTTGTCTAGAGACAGTTGCTTTTTGCTGAAGGCATAAATTCATATAGCTCCAGCGTCATCTACTATAAACGTTTTTCTTATTCTCACAATATCACACACACAAAGCCTAAAGCTCAAAGGAATTACACGCTCACCATATGTAAGAGTATTGACTCAACAGAAAAGGAGGAAGTTCTGCAAATCTGTCTCAAAAAGCCCATGTTCTTCCCCCGCGTCCCCACTCTGCTCAGCACTGAGATTGCTAATGACCTCTCATCCTCAAGTCATTTAACCCGAAAATATCTTAACAATAACCGTAAGGTTCAATGGACATCAAGGAAAAACCCAACAGAAAAAAGATTGTGACACATGATTTGTACATAATCTATAAGACATATAATGAGTTGAATGAACAGAAAAATGTAAATTCACAACATTTCTCTAAAAAATACTGGATTTCTGCTGTTAACATTTTAGTAGGAAATTTGCTGAGATTCATCTTTCTGAAGTAGGTGTTTGTTGTCCGTTTCTGACAAGAGGGTTTGGTAAGATCGGTGAGCGTACTCCAGCTGAGGAACAAGGTTCCATCTAGGTGAAAGGAGATTTAACTGGAGATAAACAGAACCCAAATGTAGCCAAGAGGGCAGACCTAGTTAGATCAAGCTAAGGAATTTTGTTCTTGAAACATGCCAGGCATCACTATGTAGCTCTGGCTGTCCTGAAACTCGCTCTGTAGACCAGGCTGAACTCACAGGGATCTTCCTGAGTGCTGAAGTTAAAGAAATGTGCTCCCATGTCTGCCAAACTAAGGAATTTTCATGCAACTTGCTCAGTAACTTTCCTTAGACGGTTTCCCCTTTAACCTTGGCCCTGGACCAATATGCAAATTAGTTGCATAAATACAACTTTAGTCTCATGTGCCAGCTGTCATTGCTATTGACAGGCAATGGCACAAAAGCCTCTCTGCTCTCATGCTTTTAGAGAGCTGGTGCTCTTTCTCTGAGGATACATGGAAGGTATATGAGGTAACAGTCTGGCCTGGATTCATGATACTTGTCCTTTATCGGTCTTCTAGTTTAATGCTAATCTACTTTGTCTTTAGCACTAGGGACCATTTATTATATTTCATCTTTTCAAGCTAAATCATCCCACGAAATAAACTTATATAGCACTCTAGCCACCCACATCCACCCTATCAACAATTCAAAATCCTTTTGGTATCTTTCAGCCATTTCAGTATTTTCATAAGGGCTCGGAGCGCCTCTGTCAGCCAGTTCAAAGGCTGTCTGCAGGGCGTTACCCGTGTGACCCTTCCCAGAGTCTCCTTTTCCATAAACTGGCCTGATCCAGCTAAGAACTCTATTCTGGGACTCTTTTTAAAAAATAATTTATTTTCTTTTATGAGTTTTGGTGTAAGGGTGTCAAATCCCCTGGATCTTGAGTTACAGACAGTTGTGAGCTTCCATGTAGGTGCTGTGAATTGAACCTGGGTCCTCTGGAAGAGCAGTCAATGCTCTTAACTGCTGAGCCATCTCTCAGCTCCCCTGGACTTTTTTATTAAAAAAAAAAATTTATGTATTTGTGTGTGCATCTGTATATGTGTCCAGTGTATTCAGGAGCCCAAAGAGGTGAGATGTGATCCCATGAACTGCAGCTTGAGATAGTTGTGAGCCATCATATAGGTCTGGGAACCAAGTCCAGGCTGTCTGCAAGAGCAGTAAATCCTCTTGAGCACTCAGTCATCTCTCCAGCCTCAAGCTCCTGAACTGTTGCTGTAGGTGATTCTAGATCTAGAGACCCCCAACTGCTCCCTCCCCTGTATGTGGGGAAGCATCTCCTGCTGAGTTACCCGTAAACTTTTATACTGATTCTTCAGGAAATCTTTTAGTCACTTGAATATGAGAACAAATATACTCATCCATATACCCTAGAACCTTGTTCTAGACTCCTTTGGACATATTTAATTTCACAACTTTGTGGGTACTTTGTTCCTCCTCCCCCCTCTTCCTCTTGCTTCTTTAGACTAAGTTTCACACTGTAGTTCACACTGGCTTTGAACTCAGGGCAACCCTCTATCCCCAGCCGTTCAAATGCTAGAATTTTAGGTGTAATCCACAACATTTGAGATGTGCTTCATCTCATTTTAGGTATGAGGAAGACTGAGTTTCAGAGGGCATATTACTTTGTCTCAGGGAAAAGAGCTAGTTAGTTTAGAAAGTTGACCTTTCTGCTTCTAAAATAAAAGCCTTTTAAAAAATGTATTTCTTTTTTTGATAATTCTATGACTTGAAGGGTGGGAATGATGGGCTGTGAACAGCAGGAAGAACGGTTTTAGACAGTCTTGCTCAAGCTTGTTGGTGAAGGTCCTGGACCATGTGTGGATAAAGTCAACCATGATGCCCAAGTTGCCCTTCTAGGTAGAGAACAGACCTGGTGAAGACAAAGGGCCCTGGAAAAGCCCAGGGCACAGCTGTTATGGCCTGTGCTACCCAGCAGAGGTCAGACTAGCTCTAGCCAGAAAAGCAGGGAGGGGGGCTCCTCAGGCAGAGTTTCTCGGTTACCGACGGAGGAGCGCTCTTTTGTTGTGAGGGGGAGAGGGCTGAACTGTGCACGGTAGAAGGCTTAGCAGCCTTTGGATTCCACCCTTACTTTTCTGTCTGCACAGACTCTTCTGTTCTACTGTAGGGGTTCCCTAGCAGATCCCCCAAACTCAACCCAATTCCAACATTAGCTGCCTCAAAATAGCATCAGATGAAGGTTCAATCCCATGGGACTCTTCTACTTCTGACTCTAATTCAAGTCATAAACTGTCATCCATACTTCTGACAGATTGACTGTGAACTGGGATTCCCGTGACTTCCTCCTTGAGGCTCGCAGAACCTGGGGAAGCACTTGGCCTACCTTTCCCATCTATTACAGTTGATGGGATACAGGTGAACACCCAGATAGGAGACATGCATAGGGAATGGTATTTGGGATTCTGTATCTTCTCTGTGTGGAGCTTTTGTATCCTCTGAAGATGCCATCCTCCAGACACCTTCATGTGTTTACAGTCTGGAGGCTCTCCAAACCCAGTTGTCTTGGCTTTTTAATGGGCGTTTTATTACATAGTCATGACTGACTGTATCAACCTTGCTCCTCTTTGTAGAAGTTGGACTGTACATCTGAGAGTTCACCACGCAACCATGTCGCTGGTTCCCCTGGCCACTACCTCTTCCTGTGGCTAGCCAAGAATCAACCAAGAGTTGCCTCATTAAAACAAAAAGATCTCTTACCCCCTAGTGAATTCTATGGCATTTAGAAGCTCTACTCTAGAAATTTCTATCACTCCAGAAATTATGAAGTGTTAGGAACCAACTATGGGGAGGAGAGAGGAGAGAGAAGGGAGAGAGACAGATTGACTCTCTGAGCAATCCAATCTAAGCATTTCAGAAGTTCTATGTTAACAACTGGGAAGGCAAAACTAATACAGGCATCGGTATCACAGCCTCTTTTTTTGGTTCATAGGAACAGCCCGGGGTGTTGTAATTGCTACAGGAGACTACACAGTAATGGGCCGAATTGCTTCACTGACATCTGGCTTGTCAGTGGGCCAGACCCCCATCGCCGCTGAAATTGAGCACTTCATCCATCTGATCACAGCTGTGGCTGTCTTCCTTGGCATCACCTTCTTTTCCCTCTCACTTATCTTGGGCTATGGCTGGCTGGATGCTGTCATCTTCCTTATTGGCATCATTGTGGCCAATGTGCCTGAAGGGTTGCTGGCCACTGTCACTGTGAGTAAACAAGGTGGTGAGGTGGGGGATGGCCTGGGCAGACAACCCCAGGGGAATGAACTAACTAGTATTGATTTTGCTGGTTTTGAACATCTTAAGTGTGGGGTATTTATATAGACATCAAAAACAATTTAGTTCCCAACATTACAGCGACTTTCTCTAAGAAGGAGGAAGCAAGATGCAACAGAGAAAAAGTACGGTCTGGTTTTGGGTAAATCGGCTGTTAACCTTGGCCAAATCACCTAAGGTCTTTGAGCCTCAAGTATTCATTAATTTTTAGAGAAAGATTAATTTGGAATTATGGAACCCTACTAAAAAGGACTTCTAGGCCATTTAAAGTCAACCTTTGAGCCAACACTGAATGTCCTCTATAAAAACCCATGAAAGATAATTGTGGTTTTGTTTTTTTTTTTTTTTGTTTTGTTTTTTTTTTCCTAAGACTGGAGAACACAGCTCTTGTCTCAGCCTACTTTGCTCTTGGACCACTTAGTTAAATTTCACTCTATTCAACTGAAATGTGATTCCCTATTTCATCCTCGTATGCCCAACCAAGATAAACTTGATTCTGTCTCCTATGTTCTTAACCCTACTTTTTGATGTAGTCATCATGTGCCCTGGGATTCTCCAGGTAGTGTTTCCTTAATCATTCTCCCTATGACAAATTCTTAGCTCTCTGTCTCACTAACAGCTTGTTTGGGTATATGCTCTAGTTTTTCAATATTCTTCTTAAAAGAAAAATGACAATAGCATTTAGGGTATATTTGGACTAGTTTTAAAACACCAGGACTAGTGACTAATTCCATAATTTGAATTCTATACCTATTCTATATCCTCAGCACAATAATTTGTTAGTTCTTAAAAACAACTTTGCATTTGATTTGTGATTTAACAAAAACTTTCTTATTTAAATGATTCCTCACGGGCTTTTCAGTACGGTGACATTCTCTCTCAAAGTCATCATTCACTTCTACCCAAATTTTTCTGAAACTACTTGCAAAATGCTCGGTCCATACACAGCATTGCACACCACAGGAAAACATTACCTAGCTATATGGTCCCTGAAGATACTGAATCCAAGAGAGGCTACTGAATAGAAATTCTAAAGGCCTCCTAGGGAAGGAGCTCATGCTCTGTGACAGTCATTTTGGTGAAGGAAGACACAAACTCCTGCCATATAGCACACATCTAAATCATTTCCTCAGTATTTATGACAACCACAGGTGGGGATCTCTAAAGACTGGGCTAGGGTAAAGGGGAAATAAAAACAATTGAGTTTTCAAGGGGGGGGTGTTATCTCCCCCCCCCCCAATCCATTCTTTCCCCTGTTGGTTTTAGGTGTGCCTGACGCTGACAGCCAAGAGCATGGCTCGGAAGAACTGCCTGGTGAAGAACCTGGAGGCAGTGGAGACTCTGGGCTCCACATCCACCATCTGCTCAGACAAGACGGGCACCCTCACCCAGAACCGCATGACAGTGGCCCACATGTGGTTTGATAAGACTGTGTATGAGGCCGACACCAGTGAGGAGCACACTACCGGTGACTTGTGGCACTGACAGCCAAGAGTGCGAGGACTTGGGGTGGGGTTTTTAGGAGGGTGATGACTCCAGACAGAGAGCTGGGATGTGGAACCCAAGGAGGAGGCAGTGTTTGTTTTGTGAAAGAGACTATGAATAACCTCCCGCTTTGGTATGTGTTTAGCCTTTAACTCAATAAGTAGCTGGAGATGACCTTGAACCTCCTAATCCCTGAACTCTACCTCCAAGTTAACCCCTTGTATTAAATTCTGTCTGTTAACAGTTCTCCCCTTTTCCTCATAGGGAAAACATTTCCCAAGTCCTCAGACACCTGGTTTCACCTGGCTCGAATTGCTGGTCTCTGTAACCGGGCTGACTTTAAGCCTCATCAGGAATCCATTCCCATAGCTAAGGTATTAATGGAAAGACCATACCTTGGCGACTAGTGTATTGCTGCCCCTCTTCCAAAAAAGTGCTTCTCCACCCTCAACTGTTTTAAACATACACCCTTCCCTCCCCAGTCTGCCTCCTTTGACCACAGGTAAATCCTGTGTCCAGATGGTATAGCTGTGAGACTTACACAAATTTTTCCTTGCAGCGAGCAACAACAGGGGATGCATCTGAGTCAGCTCTCCTCAAATTCATTGAACAATCTTACAGCTCTGTGAGTGAAATGAGACAGAAAAACCCCAAGGTGGCAGAGATCCCCTTTAATTCTACCAACAAGTATCAGGTACAGAAGGGATAGAAGGTAGAGAATGCGGGGCAGGGGTCATGGGCTTGCCATTGGGGAAGCTATGCCTTTGCCTCTAGCTGTACTTCTGAGCAGGGCAATAGCTCAGGAGAGCCAGCATGCCAACTAAGAGGACAGCTTGCCCTTAAGGGAAGGGACGGTGAAGAGAGGAGAAATAGGTGATAAAGGAAAAGTTCCTAGCAGAATTCTCACCCTTGCCACCTGCAATGGAAGAAAGCATATCTTAAAATGTTCATCAAGATGAAGGGAGTCAAGGCTGGCTGGCAGGAGTGACATCAGAGTCACATGCAACTATTAGTCTATACCAGTGTCTGCTGTGCTGCTTGCCACTGTAGACAAACAGCTGTGTCTGCAAGCCATTCTGTTTCCTAAGCCATTGAATACCCCTCACCCCCGCCCCCCCATAGAGTCCTAGTGCAGCCATCAGTGAAGCAGTGAGCGGTCACCAGCACATGCGTCATGGTTTTCATTTTCTAAAAGCATTGATTTATTATCAGGGAGGAAGCAGGTAGGAAAGGGAAAGGCTAAGTAATGGTCAGTGGAACAAACAATGAAATCCAGAAAAACGATGCATGCTGGTTTATGCTAATACTCTCAGCACTGAGGAGGGGGCCCGAGGCAGAAGAACTACCCTGAGTTCCTGGTAAGCTTGACTTATATATAGTATGAGACCCTGTCTAAAAAATGAAAAATAAGAAAAGTCAAAATAACCCATTGGGGTAGCAAGAACCCAAGCCTAACTTGAAGAGGATTTCAGTAGGAAGTAGAGAGCAGTGAATGGTCTCTCCTTGGCTGGAGGCGACCAGGACAGCTAGCAAAACAATTTTTTTTTGACTCCTCCGACATTGACATTTGAGTGTGTGTGAGCACGGTTATAAAATAAGACTCCTCAGTCAGTTTTGCCTTTCTGCCTTCAGACATAACAAAATAAGTCTGTATAGATGTTTTAAAACTCAATTACTTGTGATTTCTGATGGAACACTAAGAGATAAGTAGGTCCACACTTCCTGTCTAAACTTCTAGATCTCCAAGATCTGCAGACCAAGTGTAAACTACTTTATTCCTATTTTTTTCTTTCTTTCTTTTTTTTTTTTTTTCCTGACACTTGGCCTTGCTAACCAGACAGGAATTTTGTGGCTTGGCAGAGTGTGAGTAAAGCCTTTGGATGAATTAGGTATCTCTCCTTCCATGTGGTTAAAAATAAAAGTCAAACATATTCATGACAGTGTTGGAATGTCCAACAAGCAACCATGTTCCCCCAAATTACCATACGAGCGCTTCTGAGCTACTGAATATCATTCAAATAGCAGAACTGGTCTCTGTGGTACACAGTGTGTGACAGAGCAGTGCTGGACTCAGCTCCAGCAGGACTAACTCTGGCAGACTTTAAGTGAACTACTATAATTAGCTTGCTCCAAGGGCAGAGACACCAATCTTTGAAAGGAATGTGTCTTACTTAGCCTGTCAGTCATTTGCAAAGCTTGGCCTTACCATCTCTAAAATGGAAGTCAAATTCTAATCTGAACATTTTCAATTTTTCTATCTTCTTTATCTGTAATCTTAACGTTTTCTTTTTCTTTTTTGGCCAGGTATGATCGTATATGCCTTTCATTCCAGCACTGGGGTGGGGGTAGGGCACAGAAGCATAAGTATCTCTGCAAATTTGAGGCCATCCTGATCTACATAGTGAGACCCTACCCCAAAAAATTAACAACAGTTATTTTCCTTTTTTTCTTTTTGAGGCAGTGTCTCTCTACATAGCCTGGAACTCATTATGTAGACCAGGCTAGCCTTGAACTCACAGAGATCCACCTGTCTCTGTCTCCCAAGTGCTGAGATTAAATGCATGTGCCATCATACCCAGCCAAACCTTATTTCTTTTGTGGGAGAGAGAAATATATGGGTGCACAATGGATCCCGTGTGGCTAGAGGACAATCTGTAGGAACTGGTTCGGTACTTCCACTGACAGTCCAGGGATCAAACTCAGGTCTTGAGGTTTGACCTCAAGCATCTTTATTTGTTGGCCTTCTTGTAAGCCCCTCTCTGTAATCTTCCATTAAGGCTTTTATTGCCCGTGACCAAGTTAGTAGGTAAGAAGCTGTTGTTCTCACCTGAACCTTTTTATTCATTCAGCAAAGATTCAGCGAGCCCTGAGGTGATTGTGCTTTGTTAATCTTACAGCTTGCTCCTTTAAACAAGATTTTCCCTTTTAACCACTTAAACATATCTTGAACACAACTGGTCATTCTCTGACAAATCAGTGGTTCACCCCACTCGACATCCGGAAAGTGTGGTCTGGCCTTCTTGGTATTCCCACAGTTCCTTTCAATTTGCTGATTCTGTCTCCAACAGGGGCCATAGCAGGCAGTTCCTACAAGTCAAAAGAGGGACTCTTTGGTGCCTTTTCATAGATCAGATCCAAGAGAAAGGCACCCTCTTGCTGCATGGTCTCTGCAGATTCATGTCTTACCCTTCACCATCAGGTATCCAGCCATTAGGGAGTCTTCCTCGGTGGCATCTCCTGCCTGTCAAGAATGGCCAAGGGGCTAAATTATTTAGTTTGTATTTGTTTCAAAGCTCAGTGTTTTGTTGTTGTTTTGTTTGCTTGCTAGTTTGATTCTGTTTTACAACTATCTCTCCTTAAAAACAAACACACGACACTAACAAAAAACAATAAATGGGGCTGGAGGGGAGGGCTCTGGTTAGGAACACGAGCTGCTCCTCCAGGGGACCCACATGACTCTTCACAACTGTCTGTAATCCAGCTCCAAGTGATTTGACACCCTCACACAGACACACATGCAGGCAAAACACCAGTGCACACAAAATAAAAAATAATTTAAGAACCAAATACATAAGCAAAGGAAGACATTCTTACCCGTTATGGAAGGAGCTAAGGCTCTGAGCTCATGAGTAGATAAAACATTATTCTGGCTCTAGGACACACTGGTATCTGGCTCCCTTAAAGCCATCCAGTTATCAAGGAATCGGAAAGGGCAGTGCCTGCTATGCCATTGGAGAATTTCTGAGGAGATACTAGATTCTGGTGCAAAGTACATTGGGGCTGGGCTCTGCTTGAGTCTGATTTGCCTAATTGAGGGTGGGAGGTAGACAGGAAGCAGGCTTCCAGACTCTTAATCTTAAAAAACTTCCCTCCCCTTCTGGTACTACATCCCCTCTCCCCAGATGTCCATCCACCTTCTGGAAGACTCCCAAGCCCATGTGCTGCTGATGAAGGGTGCTCCTGAGAGGATCTTGGATTTTTGCACCAGTTTCATGCTGAAAGGAGAAGAGTACCCAATGGACGAGGAAATGAAGATAGATTTCCAAAACGCCTACTTAGAACTAGGAGGTCTCGGAGAGCGTGTGCTGGGTAAGGAGCTGGGGAGGGGAGCGGGTGGCTTTGAAGGAGGGCCATCAAAATGACCATTTGTGGGGTACTGAGTGGGGATGACTGACTGATGGGCCCTTCTTCTCTCTCCAGGGTTCTGCTTCTTGAACTTGCCTAGCAACTTCTCTAAGGGATTCCAATTTAATACAGATGAATTGAATTTTCCCATGGAAAATCTGTGTTTTGCCGGTCTCATATCCATGATCGACCCTCCTCGAACTGCTGTGCCGGATGCTGTGGGCAAGTGTCGAAGTGCAGGGATTAAGGTAAATTCTTGCACTTTCCCAAAGCTCTCAAAAGTCACAAGTAGGAGCAGCTGATAGAAAGCTGAGCCTATAGTAGGTGCTGAATAATTTTGGCTTAATTTATTTCTGCCTAACAGGAAGTTTCTTCCAGAAGCCTGTCTCACATTGATTGTCAGAATCAACAGAGAAGCTAAAAATAAATAAATAAATAAATAAATAAATAAATAAATAAATAAATAAATAAATAAATAAATAAATAAATAAATCTAAGCTAACCCCCAAACCCCAAGATGGCTCTCTCGGGCATCTGTACTTCAGAAGTTTCTAGACATTCTAATAAGTACATTATAGCCACTAGAGAAACTTCACAGCTCTACAGAATCCTCAGGCTGAAAGACTGAGCTCCTCTTGCTTTATATTCCTCTCTCTGCCCAGCCACATCACTTCCTATCAACCTCCATAGGGCTGGGATTAAAGACATGAGATCCAAAGTGCTGGGAACGAAGGTGTGAGCCACCACTGTGCGGCCTCTACGGTTAGCTAGTGGCTGGCTCTGTCCTCTGATCTCTAGACAAGCTTTATATGTCAGAACACAAACAAAATATCACCACGGTACAAGTTCGAAACCACTGTCAAGTGTGCTTCTTAGATCAGTGTGTGAATATTCTCTCTCTCTCTCTCTCTCTCTCTCTCTCTCTCCTCCTCCTCCTCCTCCTCCTCTCTCTTCCCCTCTCTCCTCTCTCCCCTCCTCTTATCTCAATTCAGTAGATCTAGGGCCCCTGGAGGTTGCACACTTTGAACAAGCTCCTATATCATGCTCTGCTGCCCTACCGACTATAATAGGAGCTAATGTTGGGTGATAACATTGTGAGGCTAGGGCTAAGGGGCCTGATGGCTGCAACAGACAATAATGAGGGTGAGCTGTAGAGAGCTTGGAAAACACTATGTGTCTGACTAGCAGTGAGCGGCTGCAATAACAGATATAAACCTCGGAAAAACTAGGAGTGAAACTCCACTGTAGAGCAATGCCAAAGGTGGGATTTCCTGTGATTTCACAGGAAGGCATCAATAGAATTTTTTCTAATTCTGAGACTCTATATTCATGTTTCTATGTCAAAGGCTCATATCTTTTTTTTAAATGTTGGTTGAATGAGTATCTATACATATGTGAATATGAGGACACACATGCCACCATGCAGATGTGTAGTTTCAGAGAAAACTCTTTGGAAATCAATTCTTTCCACCTTGGGGGCTTCAGGATTTGAACTTGGGTTGTCAGGCTTGTAAGCAAGTGCTTATACTCACTAAGCCATTTCACTGGCCCAAGGCTCATATCTTAACAGATTAAATATTGGCACTTGCTGCTCGTACCTTATATTCTGGATCACCTGCATCCTCAAGACTTGGGAAGAAGTGGCCGGAGCAGAGGAGTTAGAGGCACTTTGGGGTAGTAGGTGTTCTCAGCTGGAGCTGCTCTTATATTAGACCTGTGACTGCTGGCAATTTGTCTAAGAGTCGTCCTGAGCGATGCTTTGATAAATAATGGTTCACTGGGGTGGAAACTAAAGAAATAATGTGGGAAATTATGATACATCAATTTTTTAATCACCACCTTATAAAACCTCCGAGGCAATAAGTTCTTGGTGGAGATGGCATTATTACAGAACATCTTCACAGAATAACCAATGTTATTGGTTGGTGTTTCCCCAGAGTGCTGTAAATTAGCATCCCATATTGTGGAAGAAGACTTTCATCTGAATTTTCTGGGCTTTGAAGTAGACTATTAGAATGAGAAATAATATTATGAATGTAGTTGGTAATTTACCTCACCTGGGGATTTGTGGATCTCTTTGACAAGAAGAGATTTACAAGTGTCCCAGCGGGTGGGGAGGCCCAAATAGGGAGCAAAGAAGTAATATGGGTCAGGGTACCGAACAGATCAGGATGTCACCACAGCTTGAGGCACAGGCAGCTCACTATAGTTTGTGAGGATTAGAGAGCTGGCCATGAACTAGGAGGCCTTAGTGCTGTCTGAACAGCCCTTGTTTGGGGCCTGTTTATAGGTCTCACTACAGTTATGTACTTCCTCTTGGACTTTAGCCTGATGGAGTTGGCAGACTCAGTGTAAAATTGTCAATCATTCCCTCTCCCGGTAGGATGCATAAGACAGAAGGATGGCTCTGTTTTTCAAAATGTACAAAATGTAACAGACATGTAGGAGCTTGTTCAGAAGTGAACCCTTTCAGAGCCTCATCCTCCCCAAAGTGGTGATGATGTGGAGCTGATGATGGTCACAGACTACTGAATAAAAGAAATCATAATATTGTTGCATGGCCCTAAGCCTTTTATGGGGAAATGATTGGAGAACTAACCAGGTAGCCATATGCCTGTGACTTTGAAATAAATGTGACTTTAAAAAATAAAAAAAAAATACTTTTATTATATCAATCACTAAGACTTCAGTAGAATGAAGGTACTTGGCACATTATAACCCTGGTTCCCTCTACAAAGAAAGTTCAGATGGTCTGATGACCTGATCTGGGGGAAAATGATAGAAGGGAACATAAGGGCAGCTGGTACAATGGTGCGGGGACATCAGAAGTATGTTGGAAATTAAATTCTTCCAGAACTTGATGAATTCCAAAAGCAGTTGGATATCCTTTCCTTCAAAGAGAGCTATTCTTTGTAGACCCCACTTCTATTCTATGAGTGTATCTCATACATGAATTATGGGTGTTAAGTAAAATTGTGTCCAAGGAACTTGCTCTTGAAATAGCGTTGTGTTTTTATTTCTTTGACTTGGCAGAGAGGTAGTATACTGAAGCCACTAGACAACAGTCCATAAAATGGTCAGACATGGTTAGATGCTAGGAATGTATGAGGCTGAGAGCATACCTTGGGAAGTAGGTCCTGGGCCACTACTGATGAGGCACTGGGAAGCTTTCCTTCTACTGTAACCCAGAATCACACCAATAAGGGCTCAGTCTCAGCCACATCGAGACAGTCCTCCTATAGTTTCTTTCTAGATCCTCACATCAGGCAGCCCACAGGCCAAGCTCCTTATGACCTGCTGCTGTGCCACTGATAGGCTCAACAGTCAACATTAGGCTTTGGTGAACAGGCTCAGTGCAATCTCCCTGAGTCTTTGGTAATTACAGCTTTGCTGTCTTCTTGCATCAAGTCAGGGGTGGTAGTGTTTCAGAATAATGGGGTTTTGTGAAACCCTATAGCTGGTTCTTTGAGGAAAACCACTTTAGTGCATATTTCCATGCCTTGAAAACAAGTAGATCTTTGTTCCTGTAAACAGCGATTTATTTATTTATTCATTAAGTTTATATTTATTTAATTTATGAATTGCTAGTGTTTTACTTATCCCTCTCATCAGAGCTTGAAAAATTATATGGATGCCTACAGGGCAGCTAGGAACCTTGAGAAGGAGCTCCCAGGTGGCCACCATCCCTTCACTCCTCATTTTAATTATTTTTTAATGACTTGTGAAGTGCAGGCCACTGTAGTGGAACAAAGTGCCTGTGTATGTCACCCTGCAAAGCTCTCATTCCAGCGGGGAAGAGATAACCACAGAGAGAAAGGTTAAGTGGTAGCACATGGGATGAGATACAATGAACTTCCGGGTAGCAAGTGTAGGACAAGGTAAGACACAGGACAGCATAAGGCTCTATGTGCATTGGGCCTTGGTGAAGTTTTGCTAGGTAACAGATTATTCCAGACATTCCTTCTTATTTGGTATGTGTTTCTATGTTGTTGCTTAAAGTTGCAAAGAGCTTCTGAAACAAATGAAATTCTGAATTTTGAAGTATTTCCAAATGACCAACTTCTTCCTGGGTAATACAGAACCTGGAGGATCTGTTCCACACCAGCTGATATCCCTGGCTCCCTCCAAGGATTGATGCCACAGTAGCCCAGTTCTTGACTTGTATAATCTGTATGTGCTTGGAATTGAGCTAAATGGGCTATTAATTGGGGAGTAAAGGATACAGACCTTATCTAAAACATTCTCCTTTGCCCCCTCTCCAAATCCAGGTAATCATGGTAACAGGGGACCATCCTATCACCGCTAAAGCTATTGCCAGAAGTGTGGGCATTATTTCAGAAGCTAATGAGACAGCAGAGGATGTGGCAGCTCGGCTTAATATCCCCGTCAGTCAAGTTGATCTCAAGTGAGACCCCAAAATAACTCAGATCTGACATTTTCCCCTCCATCCTTAGCCTGTCCAATCAAAAACCACTTCCCATAGTTCCTAGAGTCCCCTTCAGCAGAGAAGGATTATCTACCAAATAAAATATAACAAGTTTTCAGGGGAGACAGAAAAAGAAATGGAGTCAAAGGGTGAAATGCTTGACAAAGAGAGGCAGGGACGGGTTGAGTCCATTTTAGGACAGTACACCCTGAGGACAAGGAGATTGGTGGGGAGGAAATCAGAACTTAAGGGTTTAGTAGAGAACACTGGAGCCTGAGGTGAGACCTCAGAACCCTGATCTAGCCTTTGGAAACTCCTTTCCTTAGGTATATTAAAGCCATAGTCGTGCACGGCTCGGAACTGAAGGACATGAACTCGGAGCAGCTGGACAATATTCTCAAGTACTACAAGGAGATAGTGTTTGCTCGGACCTCTCCTCAGCAGAAGCTCATCATTGTGGAGGGGTGTCAGAGACTGGTAAGAGAGCCAAGGTGCCCTGGAGAATGTGGCAGAGTCCAGCCACAAACCTAACAGGGGAACACGTGGGCTGAGTAGAAAGATCCTGAAGGGAACCCCTACCTGCCCCCAGTGATGGTCTTTAGTTCGGAAACTCTCTGAAAGCTTAAACAGGTCAGGCTGAGCATAGATAAGTCAAACATTTTTGACTGCATTAAGAAATGAGATGCTGAACTCAAACTCCTCTTTGGGGCTCATCCTGAATCTAACACACATTATTTTACTCTTGTCTGGATCCCACCAGGGATCCATTGTGGCAGTGACTGGTGACGGGGTGAACGACTCCCCTGCACTGAAGAAGGCTGACATTGGCATTGCCATGGGCATCACAGGCTCCGATGTCTCTAAGCAGGCAGCCGACATGATCCTTCTGGATGACAACTTTGCCTCCATTGTGACAGGCGTGGAGGAGGGTGAGAAGGCAGGGTACCTAATGGTGGAATTGATCCTTGGAATGGAGCTTAGTGAACCTTACCTTCATTGCTTTTGGTTACCAACTTCTTAATCCTGTGTGCACTGCAAAAAAAAAAAAAAAAAAAAAAAAAAAATCACAAATCTTGAAAATTCCATTTAGCTTGGGCTGGGGGAAAGTGGTTCTGTTGTAGGCTGCTTATCTAGCATGCATAAAGCCCTGGGTTTAAGCCCCAGCACCACATAAAATACTTAAAGGTAGAGGCAGGAGGATCATGTACTGAAGGTCGTCTTTGGCTACAGAGAAGTTTTGAAGCTGCCTGTGTGACATGGGAGAGAACCTATATTAAAACAAAAAGATTCCACTAATACTTGAGGGTGTTATTTTTTAAAAAGACATTGGAAGTTTTTCCCATATTTGCCAGGGAGACCTAGACTCTAGCATAGCGCTGTTCCTTCTTTTTGAGCTCAGTGGGATTCAAATAGATCTACTGCAAGTTTTAGAGGTAGCCATATCCCAGGAAACTTGGTGCTTCTGTCTTCAGCAGGGACCCATCAGAACTTGTTGCCTGGATTATGGGAACCAATTAGAGATTATCTGAAAATTAACAGCATGAACTCAATTGTCCTCTTTCCAGAGAATTCTAAAGAGAATGCCCATAAAAACAGGACCCTCCCCACAATAAGGCTACAGGCCATCTCCTCATCTCTGACTGAAAATATCTTACTGAAGTACACCAACCTATTTTGCTGAAATCTAGTATGAACCTGACAGTTTACTCAGTATTTTAAATCTATTCAATATATTTTTTCTGAGCACCATTTGCAAGATACTATCCTGATACAGGGGACAAAAGACAGAAATTCCTGCCACATACAACTTACTTTATAATGGGGAGAGACAGACAACATTCAAGGCAAATTCCATAGTATGTTAAAGAAATGGGTAAAAATGAAGCAAGAAGGTCAGCAAGGAATGACAGCCTTTGGAAGGGTAGCCAAGGCAGGACTCAGCCATCTTGCAAAGCAGGAGAAGTGGCCCTGAGAGATATAAGGGGGCAGCAAGGTCACAAGTTAAGAAATGAAGAACATCGGATTCAAACCCAAGCCTACACCAAGCTCTGGTTCTTTCCACTGGGTCATAATCTTGCAAAGACTTTAATGCTTGAGTTCTCAGACACCTCCAGGATTAACTCCACCTAATGCTGCCTAATTTTCAAAGATTGGGTAACACTAGCCATGCCGAATTCAACAACACAGAGAACAGAGTCAGGCCATGGCTAATAAGTCACAGTTTTACTTTGTAGTCCCACAGTTTAACATCAAACCATCGATTTCCCCCCAATTCCCAAGGTCTAGCACTTCTCAACATTTTATGAACCACTCCTTTCTAACAGTCTCTCTGACCAAGAGCTGGTTTACAGAAGTGTGTCCTGTAGTTGCTTCTCACAGAAGTTTGGCTATCCTTTCCAGGACGCCTGATCTTTGATAACCTGAAGAAATCCATCGCATACACCCTGACCAGCAACATTCCCGAGATCTCCCCTTTCTTGCTGTTCATCATCTTGAGTATACCCTTGCCTCTGGGTACCATTACCATTCTCTGCATCGACCTGGGCACTGACATGGTAAGCACAGCTCTCTCTCTCTGGGAATTCCTAAGATAGGTCAGCTGTAGGTTTTCTCATGAGGGGACAGAGCTAGAGTGTTCCTGTGTACCTGTCACTCCCATCCTCCAGATCCCTGCGATCTCCTTGGCTTATGAGACACCTGAGAGTGACATCATGAAGAGGCTTCCAAGGAACCCCAAAACTGACAATCTCGTGAACAATCGTCTCATTGGCATGGCCTATGGGCAGATTGGTGAGCCCATAGAAGTGAGGGGTTAAGGGAGGGAGAGGGTTTCCTTGCCTCTCTTTAGAAGTCAGGGAGAGAGTTCCTCAACAACAAACTGGGTTTGACCCTGGGACCACAAAGAATTGTTGATCTCTGATTTGCCTCTAAAGACCAGTGATAAAGGAAAAGAAAAAAACTCTACATGAAATAATAGCATTATGCCTTTCCACTTTCTAAGCAAGAAGAAAAGACGTAGCACAAGGCATGCTTAGCTCACCAGTTTTGAAGATATAGAACTTATAGGGAGGAAGCAACTTAAAATAAGGATTTAACTGGTAAGTAGGTAGGCAGGTATGCTGAACCAGCATAAAAAGGAAATCCACAAAGCATGGTTAATGATGACTAAAATTGTTTTGGTGGTGTTTATTCTTGATAAAGAAGTAGTGGAGAATAAGACGCTAGATATTGGTATTAACATTGGGCCAACCAATTGTGCTCAGTGGTCAAGAGCACATCCTGTCTTGCGGTGAACCCAAGTTCAGTCCGCAGCTTCCAGTACCTGCAACTCTGGCTCTAGGGGATCTGACCTCTGTAAGCACCAGAAGGGCAAAGAAACTCAAATCCTGCAGCTCCGTGTTTGGTATCAGAGGGGCCTTTAGATGGCTCCACTCTTCTGGCTTAGAGTTCAGAACCAAATGTCAGAGTTTGGAACCAAGTCTCTCAGAGATGGCAAGATCAGATCACTGATGACAAGAATCTTCATCACTGGGCAGATACATCCAGCTAGTAGCAAGCAAGGATCAGCCCACCACTTCTATGATGTGTCTTTGGAGCCATCTGAACAGACTTTCCTCCCCTATGGCTGTCACTCACAGGGATGATACAGGCTCTGGCTGGATTCTTCACCTATTTTGTGATCCTGGCAGAGAATGGTTTTAAACCTTTTGATCTGATGGGTATCCGTCTATTCTGGGATGATGGAGACCTAAATGACCTAGAAGACAGCTATGGACAGCAGTGGGTAAGTAGAAAGAGTGGGTCTGAAGTGACTAATTCAACCAAAAAGGCCACTCAAGTGTGGTAATTTTAGCATTAGCCTAGGCTATACGCTGAGTCCTTGTCTCAAAAAAATGAGAGCTCAAATCTTAGTTGTTGAAAAGATATCTCTTACACATTTGTGGCTTCTGCCAATTGAGCCCCATCAGGCCATCAGAAATCCACGTTCCCAGGATCCAGTAGCCAAAGTTATTACTGCTCACCATACCAACATCTTCCCAACCTTCAACTCACGCTCTTCTTAGTTTTACACTTTATACCCCTTCCCTGCAGTCAGGATACTTATTTATAATAGATTAAATCTAATTAAAAATAATTTTACATAACAAAAATTTCTCTTATACACTGAAGACCTGTGATGGTAGCAAGTGGCAGGCAGCTGAAGCAGCAGCTGAGAGCTCATGCCTTGAACCACAGGCAGAAGACAAAAGTGTACAGGGGGGATGGCAGGAAGCTTGTGAAACTTCAAAGACTACCCTGAATAATACACCTTCTCCTACAAGGTCATACCTTCTAATCCTTCCCAAAGAGTTCGATCAACTAAAGACTGCAGCCAGAAGTTTGTCCCACCAGAAATGCTCAAATTCAATGCAGCTGCTTCCCAAATAATTGACTCCGAGGCTTAATATTATAGTCAATGCTGGGCCAGTAGCTCAAGCATATTACTATCTAGCTTTTACACTTAAATTAACCCATAATTCTTATCTATATTTAGCTACATGTCTTGGTACCTCTGCTCAGTCCAGCAGTCTCATCTTGCTTCCTCTGCATCTGGCTGACAAGAGCTTCTCTGACTTTCCTCTTTCCAGAATTCTCCTAGTCTGGTTGTCCCTCCTATACTTCCTGACTGGCTACTACTGAATCAGTGTTTTGTTTTGTTTGTGTTTGTTTTTTTATTTAAAAAGGTCTCCCCCCCCCCCAAGTTTCCCCATGCCTGCCCTCCCTCCCCTCCTCCCAATCCCTTCTAGTCCTCCCTCAGTCTCCCCCTACGCCATCCATCCATCTCCTCTTCTAAAAGGGCAAGGAGTCCAAGGTGGGTCAGACTGGCGCATCCACTCAAGGCAGGTCTGATTCCCTCAACCCAATATCAGTACTGGGTTAGGCACTCTTATGCAGGAAATGGGCTTCAAGGTGCCAGCTCATGCACAGGAACACTGTCTGATCCCACTCCTCGAGGCTCCACACACTGCCCATGCCAGTTGACAGTTGCCTACCCTTGGAGGGCCTAGCTCCTTTTCCCAGTGGTTCCCTAGTGGCTGTGCTTGATTCAGTGAGCTTGGCAGAGCTCCAGCTAGCCATCACTGTTGGACTCCTCCTCATAATCCTTATCCCCTTGCTCATACAGACTCTCCTCCCACTCTCTCCAGCTGGACTAGGAGCTCAGCCTGGTGCTCAGCCATGGATCTCTGCCTCCACCTCTATGCTTTGTTGGATGTAGGTTCTATAATGACACTTGAGTATTATTAATTTGATTATTGGGGAAATCCTGTCTAGGCACCCCTCCACTATTGGTTGGAGACCTACCCAGGGACATCCTGTGAGTTCTTTGAGGTTTCCCCAGCACCTGTCCTCTTTCCAACCCCACATTGGCTTCCTCTATCAAGATATCCATCTCTTTTTTCTCCATCTTTGTTGCTCCTCTCACTCGGCCATCTCCTTCTCTCATGATTTGTTCCCACCTCTCCTTGGTTGCTACTCGTTATGATCCCAATTTGCTAAGGAGATCTTCTCTATTTTCTCTTTTTAGGGGGATCTTGAATGTCTCTTTTAAGTTCCTTCTGATCCCAAGCTGTTCAGGGGTTGTGGTTTGCAGCTTGGGTATTCTTTAAAAATATGGAACGCTTCATGAATTTGCATGTCATCTTTCACAGGGGCCATGCTAATCTTCTCTGTATCTTTCCAATTTTAGTATATGTGCTGCCAAAACGAGCACAAATCAGTGTTTTATTAAACCAATCTTTACAGTGTGCAAGAGCATTAGCCCATAGCAGAAGACCAAGTATTCAAATATACGAGCCTATGGGGGATATTATAGTTTAAACGACCACATTCTACTTTCTGGACCACATAGTTTCCTGGCCATATTATAATAATGCAAAGTGCTTTTAATGCACCTTCAAAAGTCCCCAATAATCTTTGCAGTCTCAACACTGTGCTTTAAAGACCAAAATTTCTTTTGAGATTCAAGCAATCTAACTATAAACTCCTGTAAAATCAAAATTAAGTTATATACTTTGAACATTCAACGGTATAGAATATACATTACTATTCCAAAAGGGCAGAATCAGTACATAGAACATATTAGATCAAAGTAAGACTCAAACCTAACAGGAAAAAGTCCAGATCCTATAGATCCGGGTCTGGTGTCAGAGGCTTAGAAGAATCCATCCTTACATCAGTATCACCTGCAGCTCACTTCTCACTCTTGGCTAGCTCCACTCCCTGTCTGCAGCTCTGCTTGGCAGACATCTTATGGCTCTGGCATCTCCAGCATCTTGGGGTCCAGTGCAATCTGGGCTCCACTTTCATAGCTTCATACCATGGCCTGTCAGGGCTTCATGGACTACCTTTTCACAGGCCAGGTCTCAGTCTCATAGCCACAGAGGAATATTCCATAACCCCTGCAGTAGTATCCTTACTGACTTTAAAGCCGCATCACATGGATGACAACTTTGGGTAAAACCTGTCCCCCTTCGATCTCATTTGCAGCAGTTTTGATTTGTTACTGCTTTTTAGGAGCAGAGAATTCCTTAGGCTCTTCTCATAAGTTGGATGTTTACCTGGTGCTTACCTTGCTCATGGGGCCTTACCCTGAGGGCAGCCCTCCCTTTATCCCAACACAGACCAAATGTCTCTGTAGTTCCCTTATTGCATTCAGCACATTGGGAGCAACATTAAACATCCTGACATTCTTTTTCTCATCAAGCTGTACATTTTGTATTTCTTTTTTTGCCATACTTACTCTTTTTTATTGTTGACTTACATGTAGTGATTACTAATAACCATGTGATAGAGTCAATGTTAGGCTATCTTGAAATCTCCTCTGCCAAAGAAATTAGTTACTTTTAAATTTAGCCTTAGGTAAGTTCTTAGGATGAGAGTGGAAAACTGCCACATTCTTTGCCAAAATATTAGAAGAACCATCTCTAGTCCAGTGGCTGATATTCTTCCCCTCTCAAACCTCTTGAGCTAGGTCTTCACAGTCCACATGAATCTTGATTTACTACTGTCTTCCAAACTCCTCACAGATTGACCCATTAATCTCAATTATAACATTCAACTACTTTTCCAGACCAAAGTACCAAAATCTTCTGTATTCTTCCAAGAAAACCACATGGGCAGGTCTGCCACAGCAATACCTTACTTGTGGAACCAATTTCTGTTTTAGTTAGATTTCCTTCTTTTTTTAAAAAAAAAAAAAAAGATTTGTGTGTGTGTGTTGCTTATGTGACCCATGGAAGTCAGAAGCAGTAACTGGATTTTTTGGAACTGGATTTAAGTGTAGTTGTGAATCATCATATGAGTGCTAACCAAACCTGGTTCCTCTCCAAGGGCAGCAACTGCTCTTAACCACTGAGCCATCTCTTTAGACCCTTGGTTACTTTTCTGTTGCTATGATAAAATATCATGACTAAGGAAATTTATAGGAGAAAAATTTTCTTCTTGGTTTATAGTTCCAGAGGGTTAGAGTTCATGATGGCAGAGCTGGAAGCTCTCCCTCCAGAAAGCACACTGCTTGCAGTTAAAGTAAGAGCTCCTTATCTTCTAAGAGAGTTTCACTAATTTCACTTATCACAATCTATACCAGAAACTGACCTAGGCTCTGGGGATATGATGCCAAACTAAAATAATCAAGTCATGAGTCTCTTTCTATGTAGACCAGGGTGGCCTTTAACACATCTGCCTCTTGCTTCTGCCTCCCAAGTGCCAGGATTAAAGGTATGCACCACACCCAGCATATAAGCATGATTTCTTATGGCACTTACTCTAATTTGAGGAGGAAAGGATGTGTGTGTGTGTGTGTGTGTGTGTGTGTGTGTGTGTGTGTTTGTGTGTGCATGCCTAAAGCATATCAAGTTAACAGATTTTAAGTAATTCCAAAGGAGACCAGGAAATATTGAAATTAATATACTAGAATGAGCTGGAAAAATAAAGAAGATAAAGATTCTTGAAATTTAAATTGCAAAAAAAACCATAGGTATCGGAAACAAATTAGGATAATGTCTAAAGCTTAACTCTAAGAGCAAGCTCCCCACTTAGAGTGTAGAAGAAACAGAATTAGAGAGGATTAAAAACTGGGAAGCCATGGCAATGGAGGATTATTCATAAATATGAATATTTAAATCTCCAAAAATATGAGGACAAGAGCAGAAGTAGAGTAACAGTGAGTCAGATGCTAAACTTTCTAAGCAATGACGGATTGTCACAGACGCTGGTGTAGAGCTAACTGGCACACAGACATGTCAGCTGGGTTTGACTTATGTTCCATTTTCGGCTCATCAGTTTTTTTTTTGTTTAATTGTACTTTTTGTTTGTTTGTTTGAGACGATGTTTGATTATGTAGACCAGGCTGGCTTTGAATATAAAGATTAGCCTGCCTCTGTCTCCCAAATGCTGGGGTTTAAGTTATGCACCACCATACCCACATGATTTTTGACCTTTGTTTTCTAAGCATATAAGGTTTTTAATTTCTATCTAAGTACAAATTAGGTACATCCCAAGTACATAGGTTGGTATCTTAATATTGTGTAAACCCACCTATTAATTTGTTAGCTATATTTATAAACATGTTTTGTTTTTAAACATAGGGTCTGTTCTCCAGGTATTTTTCCCCCTAATTAATTTAGGCACACCTCTTCTGTGTTCCTACACTGCTCTTGGCTTCTCTGTTTTAACTTACTAGTCTATTGGCATTGTTAGTATTCTTATGCCCCCTGCTAGATTCTAAGTCCATTATGTATGAGAGTGCCACCTGTCTGCCATCCCATGGGGCAAACACTCTACAATTGAGCTACAGCCCTGGCCTTCTGTCTATTACTCTTGGAACATTCTTCCCTGCTCTGTATTCATATCCCTGGATCTCCATTCCCTTCTGACCTGTGACCTTTGGATTATGCTGGCCTAAGTCCACCTTCTTTTAATCATATGCTTAATTTAGTAAATTTAGTACCTAAACAACATTCAATGGGCAAAGTATGATGAAGGGACACAAAGAACTTTAAGTTGTGTAGGGAAAATACACAAATATTAATGCAGTGTGAAAAGTGCTAAGAAAGATATGTGCATAGTGTTGGAGGGATCCAGGGTTCTGAATGGCAAGAGAGACAAGAAACTTTTCAGTATATCTAAACTCCTTTCTGACCCAGATGTCACCTTTTTGCTCACCTCACACCCAGACCTATGAGCAGCGGAAGGTGGTGGAGTTCACATGCCAAACGGCCTTTTTCATCAGCATTGTGATTGTGCAGTGGGCTGACCTCATCATCTGCAAGACACGCCGAAATTCACTCTTCAAGCAGGGCATGAAGTGAGTGCCCACTAATAGCTACCAGTGTTTTCTATACTCAAACACGCCATTTCTGGCCTTGTCTTCCTATGTCTATTACACTCATCAATCTCTCTTCCCAGAAACAAAATCCTAATATTTGGGATCCTTGAGGAGACACTCCTGGCAGCCTTCCTGTCCTACACTCCAGGCATGGATGTCTCCCTGAGAATGTACCCACTCAAGTGAGTAAAGGAAAGGGATGCAACGCAGGGAGAGATTTTGAGGATAAGAAGGGGAAACATATGTTTGAATAGGATAATCATCAGGTATGGGACTGCCTAGAGCAATGATGCTACGCTCCATGACTTAGAGATTCTTCCACACTCCAATCCATGGCCTTTATTCAGAGCAGTATTAGAGACTATGTTAAGTGAATATAAGCCACTGGACTTGCAAATTCAGCAGACTTAGCAGTGGAATTTTATGACGGCATCTGGTGGAGCTGGAGAAGGAGTCACATTTCTTGTTCCTAATACAATCCTGGCAATAGTCTAATTTATCATGTGGAGTAGCGCATACCCATAGGAACACATAAACTCAAGGATGCCCTTGGTTACATAGTAAGTTTGAGGCCTATCTAGGATAGAAACCCTATTTCAAAACAAAGAACCAAATTTATGGTTAGCTTAACTAATTCTTTAAAAAAAATACAAGTCTGCTCTAATATGAGAATACCTTAATGTATGATATTATTAGTATTAATAATATTAATAGGTCTTAATATATGAGAATAATCATACTGAATTTCTTATTGTCTGGTTCCTTGTCTTATGTTATTCCATTCTCTTTTACTCTGGCCCCATGTGGGAACACTAAAATGTTGTTGGTTGTTTTTGCTCTTTTAGGAGTCCTGCCACTCGGCTCCCAACTAAATCACACACAGAGACTTATTCTCAATTATAAATTCCTGGATTTAGCTTGGCTTGTTTCTAAGCAGCTTTCCTTAACTTATTTTATCCCATCTACCTTTGGCCTCTGGGCTTTTATCTTTTTCTATTTCTGTTTAATCTTTCTTTCTTACTCCTATGCTGGCTGTGTAGTTTGGTGGCTGAGCCCCTTGCATCCTCCTCCTTCTCTGGCTACTTCTTCCTCTCCTCCCAGACTCCTCCTTCTATTTATTCTCTCTGCCTGCCAGCCTCACCTGTCTTTTCTGCTGCCTCAATATTGGCAATTCAGTTCTCTATTAGACCATCAGATGTTTTAGACAGGCAAGGCAGCACAGCTTCTCAGAGTTAACTGCAACATAAACAAAAGGAACATGTCTGAAAATAACAGTCTACAACAGTCTTATTCAATTCTCAGCTTTTTATTATGTTTTGCTTTAGCATTAATATATGGTTATGAATTTCTGACAGGGTCTCAAACTCATGTACCCAGGCTGGCTTTGCACTTACTGTGTAGCAGAGAATGATCTTGAACTTTTGATCATCCTACTTCAGTCTTCCAGGTTGGGATTATAGGCAAGTGTCACTATGCTTGCTTTTAGCTAATAAGCTTAAATTTTCCAGAGAAATAGGGAATACAACTCAGTGACAGTGTTCTTGCCAGTATGTACAAGGTCCTGCCTTCTATCATTGAAGAAAATGAATCTAAACTTTAGCAAAAAAAAAAAAAAAAAAGCAGAAGTGCCTTCCCCATTGCCATCTCACCTGCACAGGCAGCCTATAAGAATAATTTAATGTGTATTCTTACAATTCATTTTCTATATTTTTACATACTTTGCTCATCTACCCATCCCTTACAGTGTTATGCACACTGCTTCATACAATACAGGTGCTCAATTCATGTTTCATGGTGGGACTAGTCTTAGACATGGACATTTTCAGCCTAAATCTGAAACTCAACTCTATGTATTTTGTGACTTTGAAGAAATATGTAACTATTCTGAGCCTCAGCCATCAGTACACCTCTGGCAGGGCTGTGTATTCAGTTTAGTGGCAGAAGACAGGCATAACATATGTGAGATCCTAGAATTTGCCCCAGCACTGGGGAAAAAATAGACTGTCAGAGTGTTGAGAATTGCATGGAGAACTTGGTATTAAGCACTGAGCATACTTGGCTCATGGAGGATGTTTTAATGGTAGCTTTGCTTTTGTTGCTGACGATGTCAATAGCAAAAGGAAGTGAACCCTATTGTACTCTGTACACACCTTAGTCGCAGCACTTAGCGCCAAATATTATTTTGGGAGCTCATTCAATTCTTTTCTCTGATCTCTCTGACCTCCTTGAGATAAAAGACCATCATGTAATCATTTTTGTTGTTTTCTTGATACCTTACACAGATTCAGGGTACACATATAAATGTTGTTCAGTGAATGGAAAGGTGTTTGTATTTTAGTGTTTATAATTGTGGTGTGTGTAGTCTATGATCCCTGGCCTGTCTGCTCTGACCAATATAGTAGCCATTATCCACGTGACTACTGAGCTCTTGAATATAACTAATGAGCGTGAAAATATGCATTTGTAGAACTTGCTTAACATTAAAAGCTAAAGCAACACTAAATATGTCTATACACACAATTTGGGCTATATAGAGTGGCATTATAATCTACAGTTCCCGCATTGTAGAAGGCTGAGGCTAGAGAATCATGAATTTAAGGCCACCCTGACATTGTAAGACCCCATTTCAAAAAAATTTTTTTAAAGGAAGGAAAAGATAATTTTATTCTTTTGTACTGTATTTTCTTTTATCCATAGAAATGTTCATATCCCAAACATGGACATGGTGTATGCTTGTGATCCAAGCACTTGAGAGATGAAGCCAGAAGGATCAGGAGTTTAGGGTCATGCTTGGCTACACAGCAAGTTCAAGGCCAGTCTGGGTAATAAGATCCTGCAGGGAGGGTGAGAGAGACTACTTAGTAGCTGAGTTAAGATAAATGAACAGTACAGGATACCCACAAGATTTCCAAAAGTTACTATTAAAATAAGACTATAAACATTCATTAGTAGTGTTTGTATTGACTGGCCTGGGGGTGTTTGCCTCAGTACTCAAAGGCTGAGGCAGGAAGAGTCCAAGTTTGAAGGCATCTTGGGGCATAAAGAAAAATTATGTCTTAAAACAAAACAGAACAATATTGTGTATACTGATTACGTACATGTTAAAATGGTATTTTAGATATAATTGAGTTAAATAAAATTATTAAAATTTCTTGCATTTCACTTAATATAGACATTAGAAAACTTTAAATTTCACATGTGGCTTACATTCTCCTTTCCTTTTCTCTCTCTCTGTGTATGTGCATGCATATGATGTGTGTTCCTATATGAGTGTAGGAGGACAATATGCATGAGAATGTCAGAGGACAATTTGTGGTATCATTCTTCACCTTTCACATGGTTAGAGACAAGCTATATTCAGTGCTATTCACTGCTGTGTGCACTAGGCTATCTGGTCCACCTGATTCTACTGCACTAGAGTATCTGGTCTGTTTGATTCTGCTGCATGCACTAGGCTATCTAGTCTAGCTGATTCTGCTGCATGCACTAGGCTAGCTGGTCTACTGATTCTGGCAATTCTCCTGCCTCTGCCTCTCATTCTCCATTTGGGGATTACAGAGGCTTGTGTTACTGCACCTGGGTTTTGGGTAACCAGGCTTGTGCAGCAAGCACTTCATCCACTGAGCCATTATCTCCATCCATCTCTCCACCCTTGCATAATAATTCTGGTAAACAGTTGATGATTTACGCATGGTTCTCTGTCACTCAAGGGTCTAAAACTCCCAGAGTCCATCTTCCTGCTCCCTAATTATAGAAGAGGCTCAAAGCAAGGGGGGGGTGTCAATTTGGCAATATGTGAGTACATATCAACACTCATAAATAAGTGTATATATTCCCTTCCATAATTGCAAGGCTTGGAGTATGCATAAAAGCAGCAGAGGGAAAGAAGGGACTCGCAGCAGTTCATCAAAGTCACCTCTATACATGCTGTATTTAACTCTGGACATTTATCATATTGGCATTGTAGAATGGTCTTGTGTCTTCCCTCTCCACCCTCAATCTCTTAGCTCAGGCTCTGACCTCAGAGGAAACATCTACTGTAACTCAATTCACCTCTCCTCTCCAGCACTCAGCTTGGTCTCCGTAGCTCCCATGCATCATTATTGCTTACTCCTGTATCTTCAGTCACACTGACCAACCTTTGATCTCTGCAGGATGAGCTGGTGGTTCTGTGCCCTCCCCTACAGTGTTCTCATCTTCATCTATGATGAAATCAGAAAACTTATCATCCGTAGACGACCTGGTGGTAAGGCTGCCCTGGACCTTGCTCTTGAATGGTCAGACACTCTAGAGAGTTTTCCCATCCCACCTGGCTCCTTCAGACCCACTGGTTTTCTTTGCCTCACTGTCTGTCCTTTGCTCTTCCTGGACCCCTGTCCTCTACTTCTGAATCCACATGTTCCTCTCAATGCTCAGAGGCTCTGTTCCATGAGGTGGGCTTTCCACCTGCTCCTTAACTGACCTTCTGCTGATCTCCCCTGCATAACCCCTTTTGATGACCCACTCAGCTCACTTTGTCTCTTCTCCACAGGATGGCTGGAGAGAGAGACCTACTACTAAATGCAGCAGAGAAAGATCTTCACATGACTGGTCTCTCAGAAACTGGGACCAAAAAGACACAACATCTGAGAGAAAACTGAGCAGGGGGCAGAGACACTGGGTTGAATTTACTCTGGATGATAGACATGAACAACAAGGGGACTGAACCAAGAGCATCTGGTGAGGATGGGGTGGGTTAGGGAAAGCACAGCCTGCTCTGCCTGGAGCCCAGTGAGGAGGTGCAGTTTTGTTACATCCAGTAGCCAGTCTAGAGACTAAACATTTGGAACTGCCCTCAAGTAACCCAATGCGTAGAAGTCTGTTTTTGGGGGGGGGGGAATAGATGGTGGTGTAAAGCCCCCTTCCTACATTGTAACTAGGCCAGGGAGACTTCCAGAGACCTGGGAGGAGACTGAGAAGGTACTAGAATCAAGAATCTGGGGTTGGGTGTGGTGGCATATACCCTTAATACCAGCATTTAGAAGGCAGAGGCAGGTTGATCTCTGTGAGTCTGAGGCCAACCTGTCTACATGGTGAATTCCAGGCCAGGCAGGCTCCACAGTGAGATCTTGCCTTTAAAAACAGAACATTGGGCATACGTGTTGCTGAAGGGTACTTTCCACTTTAAGATCATTCTCTGATGTCCCGTCAGTATAAGGGACAAGAGAATGCCCCCAAAGTCTAACTAGAACCAGCTAATGAGGGACAGAAAAGAGCTTAGTTACATCTTGTAAAGGTACCATAGCACCCATATCTGTACCCACAATTAGGACATGTGGGCCAAATGATCTAGACTCTGGCTTGGATTTCCTCAAACCAGACTAATAGGCCATAGCATTGCTACTCTAAAAGAGACCTAACAATATCCAGTCCATCGAGGTTCAATGACTTGGGAATGGTCACATGAAGTGTGTGTGGGGGGGTCCCTCCTCTAGGGCAGACTGGTGGCCCTTGCCTGTTAGCCCTGTCACAGGGAAGTCTCTACCCTATCCCACCCTTTAACCTTTCCTCTCCAGTATAACCTTGAAACAGGCTATGCACATGCTAGGCAGTTACCATATTGCTGAGCTATACCCGAGTCCTGAACCCCAGCTTTATTGGTCTGGTCTTACCTACTGACCGTAGGTTTCTCCCCCTCATGAACTCATTTCTCCTCACTGAGCACCTCTGCTTTGTGGTGTGACTTAGAGATATCTGCCCCCAAATGATACAGAGGAGTGCTGGGGGAGACTGGGAGGAAATCAGCAGATGTCACCAAAATGCAACATATGTGCCAACTGCACACCTCCTGGCATCTCGGCAAGGATCGTACCCACCAGCAGTTCTCAGCCCTACGTTCCCACCACTCTGCTCTGTTTAGTAGGAGAAGAAACTAGAGCCTCACTCGGGAACTTGAACCATTAGCCACTAGGTCTTACACTGGTAACTGGGACCAAACACGGTTACAAGCAAAAGAAAAACCTCAGTGGGATAAAGGTAGAGGAGTGTGGGTCTGGAGGAGGAGTGTTATTGCAGGCTGGCAAAAAGCAAAATGAACCCTGTCACACAGGGAAGTGTAGCCAGCCCCTCTTTCTCTGTATCAGGCCTCTTTCTTGGAGGTTTCCTTTCTCTCCCTTCTTCTTCCCACACAAGGTCTCCTGGGGACAGAGCTATATCAGTCTGGGGTCCACCCCGGCTGCTGACAGGGCTGAAACAGACCCTGGAAGGTGGAAGCAAGGGTGGGGAGGTGTGTGAGTGAGATGGGGAGGGGGAAGCGGAGGGACCAGCTCCTCAAGTTTCAGTAGTGAGGAACTTTGAGTGTCTGGTGGGTTAAAAATACTGACGCCCCAACTCAGGGTCATTTGATACAGGTGGCTGAGGCGTGTTAAATCCAAGCCCTGTGCATATGGGGAGCCTGGAAGGAAGAGGGCTGAGTAGATGAGAGAGCGAAGCATAGGAGAAAGGATGTCCAGAGTAGTGATGTAGGTACTGAAGAGGTTAAGGGTGAAAATGAAGCCAAAAAGGGTCACGGGGGGGGGGGGGGGGGGTAAGGTGGGGGAGGGGGTGTGGTGGCTGTGTAGGAGGAGCTGAAGGGGCCAGGGTCACCATGGAGTCCTCACTCATTCAGTTCATGATGGAAGAAGTCTAGTGTTCCATGGTCTCTTTAGACATTTACCTCTCCTCGGAACTCTGCAGAAATGAGACACCAAGCCGGATCCACTCGTGAGCAGGCCTGCCCATCACTCCTGGGTGGTCTTTGCAGTCAGGGTCATAAGCTCTGCCTGGCATATCAGGCACTCTCTTGGGAGATCAAGATGCAGGATTCTGAGATCTCCCCTGCTCCAGTGCCATGCTTGGGCTGTCTCTGGCCTCTCCTTGTGAGGGTGACAACTGTCCCTCGTAACCACTCCTGTCACGTTCTTAATGATGTTAAGTTAGCTGTATACGGTCTGCCCCTTGCAATGAGAGAAGTTATTCTGCTAATATAACTTTGTTTCTACCTAGATGCAAAATAAACACCATCCTTCTAGAACAAGAAATACCTTGCACAGGGGACAAGGAATGTGATCTCTCTATGATCCCCCTTGAGCCTCGGTTTACCTATATAGTATGAGCCCTAGAAGGTCATAAAGGGGTCTTGCTAGATACTTAAAGCTAAATTCAACTTTTCAGTGCCAAGCTAGGATCTTGAGATTACAGCTTTCACACCTCCAGCTCTGCTTTGGGTCTCAGATGCACAGAATTAATCCACAACCTTGGGTAAGGGCACAAGCGCTCACCTCTTCCTGTTTACCTCATGTTGATTTTTCCCATGTTTATACCGGGTTATCTATGTCATATCAGAGACATCATAGGAATAAATAGTAGCTATTAGCTCTCTTTAGAATCCTGCAGCCTAGGGAATCCTCTCAGCCCACTATGTCCTAGAAACAGAGTCCCACAGGATCAGGGCAGAGAGAACTCAGGAAGCAGCTAAGCAGTTGTCCCTTCCTCACGGTGGTCCTCACACAGAGAAAGCCCAAGTCCACATCCCTACAGGATGGAATACGGGCCAGCCCTGTCCTTCCCCCTACATTCCTGAGTTAGGGCTGTTGAGTGAAGCAAAGGAAATGGACTGGAGCTAAGCCAGGCCTCTGGTCTTGGACTCCGCTCCATCTTTTATTCAGAGAATGATCTCATCCTTGGTCTGTGTTCTTTAAAGGGAACTGCAGGGGGTTTCTTTCCTGTAGCCTGGAATGCACTTTTATTGCCCGCCCCTCTCCTTCTTTCGGAAGATCAAAAAACAGGCTTTACCTATAGATGATGGCCAGATTTGTGAGTCAGAAGAAAGACCACATTTCTCCCCACTTCACCCTGTATTTTCAGTTTAGCCTCTAAGCCAAACTGGCCTTCTCTTCACCTACATCTCTTTCTGATTGGCTTGTGCTACCCTGGGATCCCCGGTTACCCCTATACTTCCCCTCCTCCAGCCCCGGCTTCACTTACCCCTAACTCATCTGTCTTATTTTTAGATCCGGCATCTCTCCCTTTCCCTTTCTTAATATGGCGATGAGCTCTTAGGCCTGCATGGGGCCAGGGGCTGAGGAGCCCTGGACACTGGGGGAGGGGAAAGAAAGGAGCTGTTGGGAGCCCAGGGAAGAGGTCTAAGAGGCAGGAGGATTCAGGCTCTAGTGGAGCTGCCCTGGCCTCAGAAGGTTATCCATCTCTCCTGCCAACCACAGAGACATATTTAGACAGGACCAGGTGGGGACAGAGGGGTGCCAGTTTCAAGGGGCAGCTCCGGTTCCCTCCCCGCCCCTGCTCCTATCCCTTCTCCTGACCCTTTTTCACTTGGCTCTGTCGGCAGTTTCTCCAGGGACTCAGCAGTGTCCTCTGTCTACTGCTCTGGCCCATTCCCTACCCCACCCCCACCTGGAGCCCCTAACTCGGGGTTCTGTATCCAGGGGTACCTCCCTAACTCAGCTACCTTCTTTGAACCAGGAAAGCAGATTCAGACCCCACTACCTCCATGAGAGTTACTGACAGGATGAGGGCCAGGGCAGTGTCCAAGCTGCGGCTTGCACTGCTGTTTGTACTGGTGCTAGGGACACCCGAGTCAGGGGTCCTGGGGGAGGAAGGGCTGGACTTCCCTGAGTACGATGGTGTGGACCGTGTGATCAATGTGAATGCAAAGAACTACAAGAATGTGTTCAAGAAGTATGAGGTGCTGGCCCTCCTGTACCATGAGCCCCCCGAGGACGACAAGGCCTCACAAAGACAATTTGAGATGGAGGAGCTAATCCTGGAGGTGAGTAGAGGGTGATAGGCTTAGAGAGAATGCCCAGTCCCCTCTGTGAGCCCTATGTCTGATGGTGGTTGGCTTGGGTAAGAGCATCACAGGGCCTTTGTCTCCACAGAAAACATGACTGGAATGTGCCTTAGCCAAAAGAAGCAGACTCAGGGACCAAGGTCCTATCCTCCTTTTGGTAACTTTAGGCAGGTGCTGTAGGAGTCTGCCCCCTCTGTGGGGTCAGAGGCAGGGGTACTAGGTTTGGCTGGGATGGAAGGGGCTGCATGCAGCACCATGCATTGGCGTTCCATACTCCCCTAGCCAAAATATGCCCCTCTCACACTCTTAGGGCTGTTCTCCAATACCCAAACAGCAGGAATATAAACATGATTATCTATAACTGACTTATATATATTCTAGAGGCCTTCCACTGGTCTCCCAGCTCAGTCCCTCTCCCTCCTCTAATTCTACTTTTGTCCCTACTGGATCAAACAAATGTCCTCACTAGAAAATTTTTACAGTTGAAGGAAGCTTCATCATGGCTTCCCCATCTTTCAGAGATTTCTTTATCCCCCAGTCTGACTTCACCCACAGCACAGACAGTTCACACACAAACACACACACACACACACACACACACACACACACACACACACACACACACACCACACACACACACGGGGTGGGGAAGTTATGATTGGAATGCATGGCCACACATATCCTTAAGGGAGCTGGAATATGTGTTTCCTTGTCTGAACTTCCCTGGCCCCTACTCTGGCTTAGTGATAGAGAGGCCCCACTTTGTACAGAGCTTGGAACATTTCAGTGTAAGACACCAGGTCCCAGACTTGCATTTCTGTGTGCCCTGTTAGGCTCTGGAAACCACTGTCTGATTAATTATGAGCCAGGTATTTTTATCCTGAGTGCTCAGTAGCCTCTGCCATCTGTCACCCACCCTCCTGTTCCCCTAAGAATCACTGTGCTGCACTGCTGGGTGGGGTAGAGTGTGCCCATGGTAGAAAGAATCATGGTGGCTTTCGGGGTGGGGAGGCATGCAGGGTGGTGACCAGCCTGCGTGACTATTGGTGGCCCGAAGACTGGCTAGCAGTGCTACCTACCCTACTACAGGAAAGGAGGTGGGCCTGGAAGAAGAGTTTGCTTGGTTTTCACAAGTGGCTCCCCCTCCAGGGGTAATGAACGGTGTCTTCTTGCCTTTCTGGTCTTTACCAACCCTCAACAGCATGATCACACACACTCCCATCGCCCCCACGCACCCCCTCCTTCACAGTTCTCTCTTTGGGAGTTACTTGAGGATCCCAAGATCCCACATTCTCCTACGCTGAGTTTGGCCTTTGATTAGGACAGAAGGCAGGCTCCAGCCTTTCATGAACTGTGAGACTCCTCAGTTTCCCTCAGGAACACATGATCTTTTAAAAAGTTAAATCAAAGACAGGCTAGGATTATGAGATGTTCAGGGATGTTCTGGATCTTAACAAGTGGTCAAGGTCAAGGCTTGAGCTTCTTGTACCTCAGCTGACCTGATGATGGGAAAGCATTACATGGGGAAGGGGTTAATAAAAAAAATTAGGGGCTAATCTTCATCCTGATTCCTTCTTCCAGTTAGCAGCTCAAGTCCTAGAAGACAAAGGTGTTGGCTTTGGCCTGGTGGACTCTGAGAAGGATGCAGCTGTGGCCAAGAAGCTAGGTAAGGGAGGGAAGGGGGAGGGGCCAGAAGCAAGAGAGGACATAAGACCAGAGAGGCCTAGGTAGAGGACCTGGGGGAGATCTGCAGGGCTGGGGAACCCTTCTACCATGTCTATTCTGAAGAGGGGGAGAGGAGTCTGAAATTGGGGGATAGAGACCCAAAAGCATGCTCCAATCCCACCATGAGATGAAGTGGGATGGGGTGGTGGCCTTCTTTATGCTTATCTAGAACATGGCCAAGGCTGGGCATGAGCATGGTGGCTCATTTTTGTACTTGGGGGAATGAGGCAGTAGTATTGTGGGGGCAAAGCCTCTTAGGTTACATAGTGAAAAAAAAAGCATATAGATACTTCGCTTTGTATATTTGCCCAAACAATTTAGTTTTGAAACACACACACACACACACACACACACACACACACACACACACACAGAGAGAGAGAGAGAGAGAGAGAGGAAAGAAAAAAAAAACACAGCTAAGGTGTTGGAAGAGGAAATCAAAGAATACAGGCATAGCCAGAGAGACCTTCTGCAAAGTCCTTTTTCAATTCCTCTCCCTCCATGTTCCCTCCCCACCCCCATCCCCCCCATCCCCCATCCCCCCCGCCTCCCCTCCCCCCCCCCCCCCCCCCCCCCCCCGCGGCCTTAGCCGAGCCCAGATGTTACATCACCCGCCACCAGGCGGCAGCACAGGCTGGACACCGGATGTGGATGGGGGAAGGGTAGTTAGCAACAAGTCATCTGGACAGCAATAGCAGACTCTTCAGAGACGCTGGCAGGAATACTTGTCCCTCTATGTAGGCAGAGCAGGGGAACTGTGTTGCCAGAATCCGAATCTTTCAGTTTCCTCCCCTCAGACCCTATCTGCTCCCCTCCATTCTCAGCTGTGAGGCTAGCTCTTGAAGTACATGCAGAGACATGGACATAGGAATACAGGGTCTGAGGGGTTGTTGAACGTTGGAGGAGGAGAGAAATGGGAGGTGGAGGATGAGTCTCCTGGGATTATCAAGTGGGTTGTAACCAGAAGTTAGACTCAGGGAAGGCTGACGTCATAGCTCGCCTCCTATCCGTTCCGTAGGACTCACAGAAGAGGACAGTGTTTACGTTTTTAAAGGAGATGAAGTCATTGAGTATGATGGAGAATTTTCTGCAGACACTCTGGTGGAGTTTCTACTTGATGTGAGGATTCCCCTGAACCCAACAGCCTTGAAGTTTCCAAATCCCTTTAGTCCCTACTCATCAACCCTACACTCCTACACACACATACCAGACACCCCAAACTAGACACACATACACTACATACACTGCACAAGTACCACAAACAACATACAATAGATACCACACATCAAATAGATCAGACACAATGAACACAAACCATACACATACCACGTATATATGCTCACATATATGTGTACCACATATACCAGACATACAACATACACACACTGTCACTTAAGTGCAGCACAGGTGACATACAACACACATATATCACACATAACACGCAATATATACAACTTATATCAGACATATACCATGCACACATACAACAACATGTTACACACACCCCATGCCAATTAGAAGATACAGAACACAAACATCACACACATTGCACAACACCTAGATGATGCACACATTAACAGTGTACAACACACAGGCCACATGCCCACCCTCTACCAACACCTAGCTCCTTTCTTCCGGTGCCCTCTCTGGCTCTTCTTGGTGAGGACCAAAAATGGTCTCAATGTTGTTCTTCCAGGTCCTAGAAGACCCTGTGGAATTGATTGAAGGTGAACGAGAGTTGCAGGCATTTGAGAACATTGAGGATGAGATCAAACTCATTGGCTACTTCAAGAGCAAAGATTCAGAGCGTGGGTAACAGCTGCACTGCCCCTCTTTGACCCAGCGTGCCACCTGACCTCCTGCCCCCCAAGCCCACCCATGCCTTCCACCACTTCCTCTACAATTCTATTCTATTTCATTCGCAGAGAACCGGGGGTTGGAAGGATGGGTCTCATTCTGTGGCCCACATGTCAAGATCTGCAGAGAAGCCAAGGGGATGATTCTCTGTCAGACCCTTGTTTCTGACTATCCCCTCTTTCCCTTCAGATTACAAAGCCTACGAGGATGCAGCTGAAGAGTTTCACCCCTACATCCCTTTCTTCGCTACCTTCGACAGCAAGGTTCTCTTCCCCGGAGCCACACTGGGTCTCCCTACACTCTTAGGTTGCTCCCAGGCTTCTCTCCCAAAAGTGATGAAGTCTTGGCTCCATACTACATGTAATGTAGAATTACATGTACATACTCCCCATCCCAAACTCACCCCTTCTTTCTGTAGAATGGAAGGGAAGGCGGGCATTAGACTGTCTAACCCACCTTGGTCGTGTGAAAAGACACTCCCCCGGTGTCACTGTGGTAGTGGCACAAACCAGCTTTTCTGACCCCTTTTCTGCAACGTGTGTCCTCCTTATACGAGTTTCCACTCTGACCCTGCATTTCCTCCTCCACAACTCTTGTCTGCTTCCTCAAAGGTGGCGAAGAAGCTGACCCTGAAGTTGAATGAGATTGATTTCTATGAGGCCTTCATGGATGAGCCTGTCACCATCCCGGACAAACCCAACAGTGAAGAAGAGATTGTCAACTTCGTGGAGGAGCACAGGAGGTGGGAACTGAGCATCCTCTTAGTGAGTCAGGTTCCTCTTGGGGCTGGAACACCAAGCCGTCTGTGAGGTGGGCTGGGAAACTTAAGCCATCCTGGAAGCCAGTCTCATTGGAAATGAATACACTTCCGGGCATTGGTGCTCACTGATATACTGTAGTTATGCATTGTATTTTGTACCTTAGAACTTAGCCCTGAGCCCTATACAGAGAATGTAAATGTATTTGGACTGTGGGGTTGATTATGACTTAAGAAATTTGTCAGCAAGCGAGTAGTAAGTGCCTGTGTTCTAATCAGGGACTTATTAGCACTTTCTACTTAATTTAATACTTTTATCATCCTCAGTAGGAGAAGTGTCACAGGAAGATGAGTCAGAACTGGGGTTTAAGCCTTAACCCAGCCCCATACCTTTCTCCTTCTTGATACTAGCAATTGCCAACAGAGATAGAGATAGTGGTCAGTGGGGCAGAGGTAGAGATAATGGCCAGTGGGCAAAGATTTTGTCTTCCAGTGGCTGCCAGGCCATGTTTCCAGGACATTTTTGGCTGTGAGGAGTGTTGCTAGTATTCAGTAATTAGAGGTCAAAGATCCTATTAAGCATCCTACAGTGTACAGGACACCCTCTTCCCTCTGTGTCATTGGTGTGGTGCTGATGCTAGGAAACCCTGCGCTATACTCACACATAATTCTCTTCCTTCATGTGACTCCACAACTAGAAATACCCACTCATCAGTCTAAATACCACTTACTCTCCCACTACATTCTGGCCTTTCCTTGGGGTATGACGTGTTTGTATAGTTTAACTCTACCCAATACCTAACTCAGTACTTATAACTTATCTCAGCCCCTCCCCCTCCTGGTACTGGGAGGTGAACCCAGGGCCTGGCACACAGTAGGCATGTAATTCCACTGAACCCAGGTTGTCAAGTTTATTGAATGAACGAACGAAAAAATAAATGACTACCCTGATGTCCAGTTCTTAACCCCCCCCCCCCTCAGCCTCTGTTCTAGCCACCCCCTTCCCACTAACCATTGTTTTGTAGCCATTCAACGATCCGGGCCTGATGCCCAGAGCTTAGATTTGCTGGCTGGTTTTGTTCTGGGATACAGGCTGTTTATGCCCTGGGCCTGACCCAGAGGTGGCTTCAGCTGTGGGGACCTTCTGGACGGAAATGTACTTCTCAACCACTGAGTAGGGACCCTCTTATCTCTCTCCTAGATCAACCCTGAGGAAACTGAAGCCTGAGAGTATGTATGAGACTTGGGTGAGTGCCTCTCCCAGGACCTGCTGCTGGGTGCTAGTCTTAGAAATGGTCGTCCCTGCTCTTCCTTGACCTTCTGCTAGGAAAAAAAAAAAAAGGCAGTATCTCAATCAAGGGGCAAGGGCTATGTGCTGAGGAAACACCTCAGGTGACAGGCATAAGTGAATGAATGACAGGGCAGTTTAAAACTCTGAGGGTAAAGGGGTTACCAGAGGGTGTCACTCAGAAGAGTCATCACCATGAAACCACAAGCTGCCATCCCTGACTCAGACTCCAGGAAAATCAAGGGTCTGGACAGAAGCCGAGTAAAGTCTCCTTGCCCCCAACTCTAACCCTGCTCGCCTCCTCACCCTCCCACAGGAGGATGATCTGGATGGAATCCACATTGTGGCCTTTGCAGAGGAAGCTGATCCTGGTGAGGAAGGAACACTGGAGTGGCCTGAGGGAAGCCAGGGGTGGGTGGTGGATTTGTTGGATTATAGGCCTCATAAGGAAGACATTCCTAGGAATTTGCAAGCAGCCTGGGGCTTGAAATGTGTTGGTGTAGGAAGCAAGGAAATAGACCTGGATTCCTGTCTCCTAGGCCTCTTTTTTTCTCTCTGCTACCCCACTTTTCTCACCTCTGTTTCTTCCAAGATGGTTATGAGTTCCTAGAGACTCTCAAGGCTGTGGCCCAAGACAACACTGAAAACCCAGACCTAAGCATCATCTGGATTGACCCTGATGACTTCCCACTGGTAAGAGACCCTGGTCAAGCCTCATGTGGGGGCTTGGCCTGGGGCAACTTTTTTGTTTCAGAATTCCTGCCTTCACTTCCTACTTGGGGATCCGGACAGTTATGCCTTCTGCATGCTCATGAGCAACACAGACTCAGGGTCAGGGCATCCTGAGCAAGGGGGATGGGAACGAGAAGTGAATTGCATGGGACATAATATGTGATTCCCAGATCAGAGGCGGACAGGTAATTAGTATACCAGAACTGAAAAGCAGCACTCTAGTGAGTAGTTGGATACAACACAGCACATGAATATAGATTCCATGATGCAGGGAGATGGCCTTGCTCTCAGCTGAACCCCCAACATCTACAATTTATTGTTGAATGAGCAAAGAGCAATGTGAGGACCACTGATGATTGCCAGGTATAAGTACTTATGTTAAGACATGCAGGAACTGGGCTGAAGTGGTGGCTCAGAGGTTAGAAGCATGTGTTGCTCTTTCAGAGCATCCATGTCTGGTGGATGGTCAGCTACAGAGAAGCCATACCCCTTCTGAAGGTATGCACACACACGGTAACCATTCATACAAACACACATGAGTAAAACTAATAAAAATAAATCTTAAAAAAAGAGAGGTATAGGAAGGAACTGAAGAGTCTGTAAAGGGAAATGAGTTGCCCACAGGTATAGAGCAGGCACAGGAATAAGGCAGGGTTTCTCTTCTACTTCTCTTCTGAAGGGAGAAGCTGCCTTTCTCATCTTTTCCCTTTGGGGTTTCGCCCTTTCACTGATTAGCTTTACCCACAAGCTGGTGGTCCATGGCTGGGCTGCCCCTCCATCCGCTGCCAGTTCACCCCGCCTCCTTTGATCCCTGGCCCAAGTCTCATCCTCTGATAGGTTGGTGTATCTGGTTCTCTCCACAGTTAGTCCCATACTGGGAGAAGACCTTTGATATCGACTTGTCGGCCCCACAAATAGGAGTTGTCAACGTTACAGATGTGAGTTTCCTTTCCTGACTCCTGCCGTACACCAGATTACCTCCCCCTACCCTGCACTAACAGGAAACTGGGTGTGATTAGGGTGGGGTGGCCTTAGATTGAGCACCTGTGCATCTCAGTACCAATAGGTCTCATCCATTCAGGAGACACTCTGGCCTAATGGCTGGACCTGTGGGGTTGGAATGTGTGACCTGAGCATTTAAATCATCCACTCACTGGAATCGCATGGCCATTCTTCAGGGTCTAGTTCAACTTCTTCGTCCACCATTAAGTTTTTCTTTGAAATTATTGCATCTGTGGCACCGTTGGAGCTCACTGGCTTTTAGCATCCTCTCTTGTGGCAGATTTTGACATTTGAAGACAGAAACCTTCTGATGATCACATAGTCGATATTTGTTGAGGTAGAACAAGTTTTGCTTTCATAGGCCTCTCAGTCTGACAGATCAGGCAAGCACTCTGTTGGCTGTGAGGCTGGCTCTGATAAATTTTATAATAAAACAATAGCAAAGTATGATTTCTGGATGAGAGACTTGGATTAGAGTCTAAGAGAAAGTGGCATGACGACAGAGATCGTGTAGTGTACAAGATTTTAATAAAGGAGAAATCCAAGTCTCCAAACTGAGGTAGAGAAGGATGATCAAGGGACAAAAGCAAAGCAAGGCATGTGGTACTTGCTTGTGCTCTAAGCACTGGGGAGGCAAAGGCTGGACTCACCGAGTTCAAAGCCAGCCTGGGTTACACAGCAGAATATGAGGCCAGCCAGCCCAGGCTATAAAGCAAGGGCACATTTTCTTTTTTAAATTTTTAAGATATGATTTTTCCATATAGCCATGACTGTCCTGGACTAGGCTGGCCTCAAACTCTGAAATCTATCTACCTCTGCCTCCTGAGTGCTGGGATTAAAGGCAAAAGCCATAAAGAGCATATTTTTTTAAAAAAGATTTTTAAAAACCCACTAACAACAAGACAACAACAAAAAAGTGAAAATCAGGTTTGGGAATAGGCAAGTATTCTTTAAAATGCAGTTTTAGAGTGTAAGATCACTGAAGCTATTACTAGAAAATCGCTTTATGAAAATCCTTGAACGTTGGCATCTCTGACTTTATTCTGTTGGCCATGAGTAGCCATCGCTTTTCCATCGCGGACATGGTAGGATGATGGTTTCAGGAGCTCAGTAAAGGAGGTGGCCGAAGGGAGGGCCTGTAGCCAATTCTATAGCCATCAGTATTATAACTCTGATCTTCACCAGCATAGTTTCTCTGGCCACCGAAGGATGCAAGGAAGGGACAGAGGATATACAGTGAGTGGGAGGACAGGTCCAGGTCGGTACTAAATTTAGCTTCCATCCCCTACCTGTGCCATCACCTAGGCGGACAGCATCTGGATGGAGATGGACAATGAGGAGGACCTGCCTTCTGCTGAGGAGCTGGAGGACTGGCTGGAAGATGTGCTGGAGGGTGAAATTAACACAGAGGATGATGATGACGACGATGATGATGATGATGACGATGATGATGATGATGACTAGTTGCTGTGGCAACCATCTACCAGCCCCACTTGCTCTTTACATGTACCTTCCTACCATTCATGCACTTCCCCGAGCTCCTTGGGATACTAGGTCGTTCTCTACTATAGGGCCAACTGTGGTCTATATACACGGTGCTTGAGGTCCTGGTCTCCCTCGCTGATGAGAAAAGGAGCTGCTTTTCCTCAGAACCAGCCCGGTTCTTTCATCTCTCTCATTTCTTAGCCTATGCCTTATTCATATGTTTCTCTCCTATCACCCCCCATACTTTCTGACTCTCCTGCCACGTCTTCTCTGTCCCTTCCATCAACTTTTCAATTCTCAAACCTTTCTGACTCTCCTGGCCCTGGCAGGGAGGAAGGGAGGCATTGTGTTCAGGGATGTGTCTCACCCATCTCTTGTTAATGTATTTGGGTCAAATGCAAGGCCTTAATAAAGAGATCTGGGGCAGAATGAGTAAGTGCCTGTTATTGTTGAAGTCTCACCCTTATGGCAGGAGGGAGGTGACCATTGGTTGGGAAAGTTAATTGTGAGCAGCTTGTTAGGAATGAGGTAGGGGGGCTGATCAGCAGGGGCAGGGGCTCTCTCCCAGCAGTTATGCAGGAAAGGCTGGATATTTATCTGCCTCCAGTCAACAAGCCTTTTCTGAATACATGGTGTTTGTCCAATACTGGTGTTGGGCTCTGGAGGAACAGACAGTGCCAGGTCTGTCCCTGCTCTTGAGCTGATTAGCCTTGCTGAAAAGTCAAGACAAGCACCCTAAACAGCTGAGTAACATAGCAATATGTAATTGATTGTGTTGTTGCCTGACAGGGCCCTCCCAGACACTATTTGAACATGGAGTCCACTGTTCTTTAGTGAGGGTGTCTCCAGACCTCAGCGGTCTTACTGTCCCTGGTCCCTGCTGCTCTTTCTGTGTACACCTCCATTCTTGTATTTAATAAACCCATTCTTCAGTCACAAAGCCACTAAACTGAGTCCTGAGGGCAGAAACTCGGGCTTTCTCTTTACTTCTATAGGGCCTTCCTTGTAGGTACTGTCCTCATGTTTGTTTAAAGAAAGAAAAGCCAGGTCGTGGTGGCTCACACCTTTAATCCCAGCACTCAGGAGGCAGAGGCAGGGAGATCTCTGAGTTCAAGGCCAGCAGGGTCTACAGAGTGAGTTCTAGGACAGGCTCCAAAGCTACACAGAGAAGAAACCCTGTCCCCTCTCCCAAAAAGAATGAAAAAACGAGGTAGGAGAAGAGAGATAAGAATGGACTTGGTGACTTCCTCAATGGAAAAAACCTCCTCAAGGCCTTCAGCTGAAAGATGAGATTTGACTGGAGGCAAAGAAGTTGAGGCAGGGACATTCCAGTCATTTGAAAAAAAAAAAATGCATTAGCAGCGTGTGTCACTTTGGTGGCACTGAAGAGTCAGATGTGGCCATGGGACTGGGTAAGCGGCATAATGGGTTTGGTTTGTACAAGCTTTTGAACTAAATCCCATGAACTGGGGGAGAAGGGCAAAACTGCAACTGGTAGCAAAAGCCAGGATAGACCTGGGGAGGGGAGGCAGGCAGAGGCAAGGGCAGAGAGCCCCACTCCTGATTGGAAACTCTATCATCGGTGAGTTGGGGAGAATCTGGACCATATGGTCATGGTAACGAGGAGGCATTTTGAACAAAGAGCATCCACCAGACTTAGACCTGTTGGAGGTCTAAGGGACCCATACTGCCCCCCCCCCCCCAGGACAGGCTCAGGTGGGAGTAATCACACACAAGCTGGAGGCCTGAGGGACCAAACTGCTGACCAGGGCCCTAAAGAGAGGCCTTGTTGTTTTTAGATAGGGTATCACTATGTAGCCCAAGACAAGAGTCCTTCTGCCTCAACTCTCTGAATCTTGACATGACAGGTGTGTGCCACCATATTATGCATTGCACTGTTTTTTTGTTATGTTTTGTTTTGTTTTTTTGCGAAGCCCGTATAGTTAGTGGAGGTCCAAGTATGGAAAAATGAGCCCTGAGATTAGAGAAATTCCCACTCTCCACAGACAAATCCAAGCAGTCCTCTTAGAGAAAACGGCAGAAGTGTACAGAACAGAAACTAAATATTCTATCAACCTGGTCATACATAATGATCACTAATAAGTAATTGGGTATTGGGTTACATCATAAAAATATTATGGGTTTTTTTTTAGTGTAGATTAGTGAAAAATGCCAGACTAAACAACTTCCTGTTTTTAAACACCTATCTGATACTGTTCCTAAAGACTTAATATTTACACCCTATAGCAGCACTAGCACCTGTGTGCCTGGTGAGGACCCTGAACTTTATGGACTTAATGTATAGGCAAACAGTAAAGCATGAAGTCCACATTCTCTGTGCCCCACTGCCTGATTTGTTTCATTTAAATACGGCATGTTGTGTACGTCCTCTGACTCTCAAAGGTGGGTCAGTAAGATAAGATTTTGGCCTTTCAACACACAGAAAATTTGCTTTTGTTTCTAGTTCTGAGGGGCAATGGCCAGCCAGCTGAGGGAAGAGCAGAGGGAAGCACTGTGAGACCTACCATGGCAGGAACATGACATCTTCTCCCAGAAGCATGGCCCCAAGAAAGAAAGACTCCCTTCTGGAAGGGTCTCTGCCAAGTTGGGCTGAGGCGAGATGGGGTGGTACACTGGCATGCAAACACTGGAAGATGTTCATACTTCTCAAGGCCAGACACTTCCAGAAGTGATCCCAAGGGATCCAGCTGAGATCCCTTATGCTAGAGATAGGGTGAAAATCGGATGCTTCTCCAATTCTCCCTTCCCTCTTTCAGTCTGGCTGAGAATACTCTGGGGGAGGAAAGTCCCTGAGGTGGAGGGGAAGTGAGAATTATCACACTGGGCCGAGGCAGAGGGACAGAGCTAGGAGACAGCTAAGTGTGGCTTTGTTAGTTGTCTATATTTGCATGCTGAGCTCATGGCTTTTTTTTCCCCCTGAAAATAAAATTACATCATATCATGTGTGTGTGTGTGTGTGTGTGTGTGTGTGTAGGGGGTGAGTGTGTGGGGGTATATTTGGGAAAGACAGGAGGAGTATATGGGTCCAGCTGCTATTATCCCGAAGAGATCATGGCTCCAGGCCAAGTAAAAGAGATTACCCTGTTGCTGCTTTGCCTCTCACCCCCGTTTCTATTCCTATCGTGGATAAGCTTGATGATTTTTTACTGATCCTCTGACCTATAAGGCTAGGAAGGTTTTTCCAAATAATAATGCAAAGTAGCCAAGAGAACTCAGAGGTCACAGGCCTTCCAAATCCCCCAATCCAAATTGCTTCCGCCTTGAAGGGGTCCTGGCCACCTTGATCATTCAAGGACAGAGGGCAGAAAAGCGACCCACTGGGGGGTTTAAAATCTGAGGACTGTTCCACAGTTTAAGTGGAAGAGGGAGGCAGCCCAGTCCTATCCGCATCCTAGGAGTCTTCCAGAACTCCAGCCCATAGTCTCTGTCCCCTCCTGCCTCCCCTCCCCCTCCTCTCCCTGCTCCCCGCCCCCCGCCCCTCCCCGGCTCTGACATCACCGGCCAGTCGGGTGGGGTGAGGCAGTGCTGGGCTCAGGCTCTGCTCCACTGGCGGAAGAGGCGGCGGCGGCAGGAGCGGCGGCAGCAGCGGCAGGAGCCAAGGAGCAGGCTCCAGACGCTGCTTAGGAACCGGGGACCCAGGAGTGCCCGCACCCTGAGCTCTCAGCTCCGGAGGCGGTGAGAGGGGCAAGGGGGAGATGTGCCGTTGGGAGGAGGTAGATTTCGGGGGGAGAGGTCTGGGTTTGAGAGGTCACGATTCTGAACCCGGGAGACAAATAGGGGGGCTTGAGGATCCAGACAGGTCCACCGTGTCAGGCCTCGTGGAGTTTAAGTCGGTGCTTCCAGAGTCTGGATTTTGCTGCGGGCAGAGAGGCTCCATCCGCCCATTCCCTGCTGAACAGCAGTTTGGGAGTCCGGTGGGGCCTGGGGATTAGGATGTAGCCTGCTTCCCGCCCAGCCGGCCGGGCCAGACCAGCTCCCGCCCCTCCCTCCTCGCTCTAGCTTCGGACTCGCCTCGGCAGGCGGTCTTGGAGCTCGGCTTAGCCCTGCCTCGGTTCATCAGCCATCGGGCAGCTGGTACTAGTGCTCGCACACCCAGTCTACTGCGCCTGGGGAGAGTGGGATTGGCGGAAGCTTGCCCAGAGTAAAGGAGGAAGAAGCTGGGGGTGCAGAGGAATGATGTAGCCTATATAAAGACCCCGATTAATTAAAAAAAAAAAATTCGTGTCAAAACCGACAAGGACACAAACACACCTTTAAGAAAAAAGCCAACCACAGTGACACACACCCATGTGACTTACACACATCCTCTCATACAAACCAAATCACAACATCCCTGCACTACGAATCCACCCACCCACCCACCACAACCCATCGCCTCCCATGTGGAGTCTCCTTGACCGGCGGGTGGCTCTAAGGCATCTTAACAGGAATGTTGAGAAGTGGATGGAAGGGGGCCACTGTCCACAAACGCACCCAGATTTTATGGACAGCTTTAGTTGACAGTACCTCAAGGACTGGTGAGCCTGTGCTCTTACCTGGGTGAGGGGCTTCTTGTGAGCGACCTTGTTGACTGCACGTTTAGAGCCTGAGGTACTGGGAGTGGCTAGGTTCTGGGCATCAATGTGGCCAAAGGATGGAGGAGGGAGTAGAAACAAGGGAGAGGGTGAGAAGATGAGTCAGCCAAGGATGGAGCCCAAGTTAGAGGGAGGGGAGGAAGGAGGGAGATAAAGAGAGGAGGGGGTATGAGAAGACAGACATGGAGAAAGATCCATAGAGAGAAAAGGAGAGGAAGCAGAATGCTCCAGAGTAGGTTAAAGAGGACCAGAAGTCAGGGAGGTGAAGGAGCATGTGAACATATGTGTCATGTTTCTTTAGGTTATGTGTCTGACCCCCAGGCTGTATGAGCGATCAGTGTTAATTGTTCTTCCCTTTGCGGTTAAACACTCCAGTGGGGAAACTGCCAGCATGCCCGAGGCTGCCAGCTTCTCTGGTTGCCTACTACTTATATGACACCTGTGCTCAGCAGGTGTACATAGACTTGTATATATAAGGTCACAGACTCACAGTATACCTCACACCTTCCTGTACCTTCATGTACAGTGGCATGATGGCCATCTTCACTAGCTAGCCAGTGGCCGTCATATAGACAGCAGCCAAATTATATATATATATATATATACATATATATGTATACATATCCCCTCCCAACAAACTTTCTTTCTCAGAGGAGAAGCTCACTCCTTCCTTATGGTAGCTCTGGGTACTTGGGGGGGGGGCACACTGAGTCTCATGAAGTTCGAATGTATCCATGGCTACCAGCCAAATGGGATGAGTAAATAGGAAGAGATGAAAGGTATGAACGCCCACTGAGAAAGTAAAAGGGGGTTGTGAGTTTAGCACAGTGGTGGAGTGCTTGCCTAACAAGCCCTAGGCCCTGGGTTTGGTCCTCCAAAATGGGGTGAAAAGGGAGCTGAAGGAGGTAGAAAAAGAAACTAAAACTGACTGAGGAGAAATGACATGAATGGGGAAGGGACACGGCTGGGAAGGACAAGCAGAGCTAGTGTAGGGAGAGTCCCAGGCCCATTCTCTGCTCACACTCACACCTAATCCAATGCCAGCTGTCTTTGGCTGCCTCCATCTTAGGCATTGGCCCTTTCCAGTCCCAGACGCAACCTGTTTTTCTTAGATGTACATTTTGGAGCTCTCCTCCTGGGCTGACCTTGGAGCTGTAAAGCCCTCTTTGTTATAGGAAGAAAGAACAGTCTGTGGTGAAATATCCAAAGCTAGACAAAAAGGTGAGGGGACGAGTCAGCTAAGATACTGAAAGAAATAGCTGCTCTTCTGATTTGGGGCCCTAACCCTGCTCAGCTCCCTTCCCACCTGTTTCCGTTGATTACCTGCCTCCAGCCCCCAGTAACAGACCAGACCTACTTAAGTGAGTGCCTAGGAATCCCCTCCTGCCCATTAAAGGCATCTTCAGGTCTCTGCATCTGTTTAGGATGGCCCCTCCCCTCAGCCCTCAGCAGCTGTAACAGATGTGGAGGAAGGGGTAAAATCTAATCCTCAGGCTTCCTTCTTAAATTTCCTATGTGGAACCAAATGCTGGGGAAAGGGATAATCTACCACACATTAGTGTCAAAATACCCAAATTACCAGAGGTGCTTATCCACTTGCTAGGCTTCTCTGAGAACCTCCTGACTTGTTTCTTGTCTAGTGCTGCTGCCTTCCCAGTCCTTACCTAAAAGGCCCCTTCTTCCCAGCATCCTCAGTGGCACTGCTGTGCCTAGAGCCAGCTTAGGAATGGTAGGGAGGGAGGAAGGAAGGTGTGAGGAAGCAGTGAGCAGAATTCAGAATGAGAAGGGAGGGAAGGGGACTGACTTCCTGGCAGCCTCAGCTCCAGTTCCTGCCCTGGTATCCTGTACCAAGAATGGCCTCCACCCGGTGTTCCTGAGGCAGCTCTCTGTGCTACCCCAGAGATGAGAAGTTTTTAGAGTCACGAAGGCAGACCTCTCAGTAGGCCCTTCCAAATTCTAAATCTTTGGTGAGGGTGAAAGAGGCAAGCTCTGCCATCATAACCAGACCAACCAGTCAAGGATAACCTGGAAGTCATGTAGAAGAGATTTGCCAATCTGTACCCTAAAAAATGTCCCCTAACTACTGTCTTTGCCACACCCAGCCAAGAGCAGATGGTGACTTCAGACTCTCTTTCACTGCTCCCTCAACAGCCCCTAGTCCCATCTTTTCTGTCCCTTAGCCCTCTCTATACTCTCCTCATGTGGTATCATTGTCACGATGACTGGGGAAGAGGGGGAATGGCCCTGAACTGAGGTTGCTATGGTAACAGCTGAGTAGAGGCTGCAGCCTTGTGGACACCCCCCCCCCCCACACACACACACCAGCCATACACACTGAATTCCTCATGTGCAGCCTTTCCCAAGGCCAGCTCCTCTGTCATACTGTGGGTTCCCCTCACCCCTCTGGATGCAAGGCTGTCCTTACATTTTCGTGCATACTCTCAACTGGTTCAAACATAAACATACATCCCACATAAGCTCACAGCTAGTGCTGCACATACTTCCATTACCAGAACATCCAAACACACCTAGTGTATCCTCCACATACGGTCACTCAGGAAAACTCAAGTGCGTGTGTCCACACGTGTACACACCTCCTCTCCCTAGCCACTTTATATTGCTACCCACGTTCCTCTTAAGGGCCTCCCTGTATGTTTTACTCTTAGAAAGCTCCTACCCACTGCCCCCAACCTTTGTGGGTGTGTGTTACACACATTAATCCCTTCCCGCCTACCTCCCCAGTAGATCTGTGTTTTAGATCCAAAGCCCTGAATCTTAACTCCTCCCAAGAGATTCACACACAGCTACACACTTTCCTCCCACTGCAGATCTCATATTTACAAACTCTCTTCTTCCCCATGAAATCAAAGCAATATGACCCCCTTTCCAATGAGGCTTTGGACCTAGTGCCTCATTTGGGGCAGGGTCTTCTAGTCTCCATCCTATGTTACTCCTCCAGACCCTCCCCCACATCCCCTTTTCTGCTTTAGGATTATCAGTGGAGGCGGGGCTGGGCTTGAGCTTGCTGCTGTGTGACCTAGATTTCAAGGCAGAGATGGTTCCTGGTGCTGACAGTCAGAGAGCATTGTCCCTGGCCCTGCCTGGCAGGACTACCGCTGGGCCCTTCTGTCTGGGCGTGCAAGCTAAAATGTTTCTGACCAATTCTTCCAGGGGTCGTGCTGGCCCTGCTGCCTGGTTCACTGTCACAGTGCCTCCCATATTCTGGTCATCAAAGTAGGGGGCTGAGAGTAGGGACTTCTGGGTCCACATGCAATGCCCATGGCTCTGCCTCAGTTCCCCCACAAGAGGCTAGAAATGAGGAAAACAGGTTTGTCAACCTGCCCATATGATCTGCCCAGTTTGTTTTAGATGATGCATGGGCAGCTTTGGCCCAAGGCCATTCACTTTCTTGCCCACCTTTTGATCTAGCCACAAAATGTTTATGGTGTTACTTTTTTAATGCTTTAATTTTCTGAATATAAAAGTATGCAGTCATTGCAAAAAAACAGTTCCTTATTTGAAACAAGGTTTTGCTACGTGGTCCAGGCTGACCTTAAACTTGCAGCGTCTGAATGTTGGAATTACAGGCACAGGTCCCTCTGCTCTGTTAGGTCACTGATTTTAGCTCCACTGGAGTTTTACATTTTATCAAATCCGTGAAGTTCATTCTAGGTCTTTTTTCCCCCTAAATGTGTATTGGTGTTTTGCCTGCTTGTGTCTATGTGAAGGTGAATTCCCTGGAGCAGGAGTTACAGACAGCTGTCAGCAGGGAAATTGAACATAGGTTCTGTAGAAGAGCAGCCATCTCCCCAACTATATTTTAGCCATAGTTCTCCTATTTTAGTGAAGAGAACTTGAATGTTTCCCTTCCTTACCTAAGGATCACAGAGGCACCGTATGAAGGCCTGTGTCAGGTCTGCCCTGGCCTGTGGGAAGCCAGGTTAAAGGTAGTACCAGAGGATGTTGATAAAAGGTTAGCAGTCCCCTTCCTGCCAGATTTCTGAAAGCTACATCTAAACACCCCTCCCCCTATCACCCAGCCTGCCTGGGAACTGGGCAGGGGGCCAAAGCCAGCCGCTTGGTATTCTTGGGCGCGGGGGCTGCAACCCAACACAAAGGCTACAAGAGAGGCCTGAGTTGGGGCCTAGTAAACTATCAAGGGAGAAAATGGGCTCCACATGGGTGGGGGGTAGCCCACTGTTCCCTGCTAATCTAAGACCTAATGCAGGAGTAAGCATGGGGTGGGAGGAGACAGAGATTATCTGGCCAAGTAACTAAGCATCCATACAAAATGAGTCATTAGTGGGGTGGTGGGAACATGAAATGAGACCCCTCTGCTTCTGGAAGATAGAATACTATAGGGTCCACCCAACCAAACCATTTTAGCTTCTCATAGCTAGGCAAGCCTGTGACAGGGGGAGGAGTTGTAGATAGGTGGGGCTATTGGGGAGGGGGACTTGGAGACTGCAAGAAAGTCTAGAGAATATTGCCATGGTAACCGCCTCCTCAGTCAGGGGAGCTGTTGCCAGGGTTACTGTTAAGGGAGGGAAAAAGAAAAAGACTGTGTGTATGGAGGGGGGGACGGGTTATGAGTTGTCACTGTCACTCTAGGCTCTATGGTGGCTCCTAGCTCTCTTAACTTTCCTCCTGTGTCAGAGGTTTCCTTCTCTCCCTCCTTCCAGACTTGCTCTCTCTCCTAAACCTCTACATTTTAGGTACATACCACCCTGGCAGGACAAAGTATGCACTTGTATGTGTTGTTGGGAGTGAGGGTACGGTGCAAATAAGTATTGGCAGTTAAGTTAACCAGACCCCATACGCTAAGCTCAGCTTCCTCACCCTTTATTACCCCGACTTGCAGTCATGGCAGAGTACGGGACTCTCCTCCAGGACCTGACCAACAACATCACCCTTGAAGATCTGGAACAGCTCAAGTCAGCCTGCAAAGAGGATATCCCCAGCGAGAAGAGTGAGGAGATTACTACAGGCAGTGCCTGGTTTAGCTTCCTGGAGAGCCACAACAAGCTGGACAAAGGTGGGGGGGGGGGGGGCTCTGTTCATTCAGCAAATAGAAGTGAACATAAGCCTCGTACACAAAGTGAAACCCTATGATGGGGCAGGGTAGATGATAGGCAGTAATCATTAGACATGCTTCATTTATGTGCTTATTAGTACAAAATGCTTTCAATCCTCCTGTGCTAGCACTACATTTATAACAGCACGTGAAAACAATTTAAAATGGTAAAACCTAAAACTATGGTTCTAATATTTCTTACTGACTTTTTGAGACTGATGCTTTTTAAGTGGGAGGGAGACCTGAACTACAGCCGTAACATGCAGCTGGGGCTTGCAGGTGAAAGTATTTGCCTGCATGCCTACCGAGGACCAGGGCTCACAGTGGAGGGAAGCCAGCTCCTCCAAGTTATCCCCTGACCTCTACATACATGCCCACGCTCACACATGCTAATGATGATAGACTCACCCCAAAGGCAAGTGGGTCTCCTAAGGGAGATCCAAAGGAATGCAGTCGAACTTTGCTGGACTAAGACTGAGTCTGATTAGAGGTGGCTGAGAATGTAAAACTGGAGCTGTGTTTGAAAGTGAAGAAACCTCAGAGTCCTTTGTATGAACACTTTGGCTACAGTCTGATAGATGGTAGGGAAGGGAACGGAGACTCTAAGACTATAGCCACAATCGGGGGCAGGAGGGAGATGATCTGTTGGCATTCACAATCTTCTCAAACTACCTTGGGCCAGTGCTTTCTCTGTCTTAAGGGACTTCTCTTACTGGGCTCAGAACCTCTTTGATTGGCTCAAATCTCATCCTCCTGTTTCCGTGTGATGTCTGGGAATCTCCCTGAAACTCACTGGAAAGAGGACAGCATGGGTGTGAGGCAATTTTGATGGCAGTTTTTCTGTCCTCAAGGATAGAGTGGATATCTAGCCCGAAGTCTTTATCTTCCATTTATGCTCTAGAAAAATTTACTAGCACCTGTCCTTTCTAGGATCAGTCTTTGTTGCCTCAAAGTTTCTTTTACTGGCTCGATAGCCCCTTCTTTCATAGCCGTCCCCTCCAGCAATGTAAGCAACTCAGTGACAGGGTAGAAGTTGATCTGTTATAGCCCAGCTGACTCAAGCTGCCTTCCTCCAGACAACCTCTCCTATATTGAGCACATCTTTGAAATATCACGCCGTCCTGACCTACTCACTATGGTGGTGGACTACAGAACCCGTGTGCTGAAGATCTCGGAGGAGGATGAGCTGGACACCAAGCTAACCCGTATCCCCAGTGCCAAGAAGTACAAAGGTAACAGGCCGTGCCTCCGGCACAGCTACACTTCTGCTTTTCCTCTATTTCTTAGAGTGGAGAATCATCTTGAACTTAGAGAGTGGAAACTGATGCTCAGTGAGCCTGCCTGGCAACTTCCATCCCTGGACACACTCTGTCTTTGCTTTTCCAGACATTATCCGGCAGCCTTCTGAGGAAGAAATCATCAAATTGGCACCCCCACCTAAGAAGGCTTGAACAAGGGGGAGGAAGAGGAGGAAGGTTGGATCATCAGACCACTCCCTTCCCCATCCTCAACGGGAGGGGCAAGGACAACTCCCCTGCCCCACACCCACTTACTAACTTGGTCCTAACCCCCTTACTATGCGCGTGTGTGTGCGTGTTCACACGCTCTGGCTGTCTGTCTGTCTAGCTCATCTAGTTCCTCTTCCTCATGAGGGGAATGGAGTCAGGGGGGAGGGGGGGCTTAATTTCCCCGCTAGAGGGGGAGGTGGAAGCTATTCTATGTAAATAGAAATCAGCACATTCCTCCTCCTCCCCCTTCCTCCACTCCCCCCCCCCCCATCTTTAAAGTATGGAAGCAGAAAGGACCTGCATTTCCCTACACCGAGGAGCGAAGGTGAAGATGAGGTATGGGAGAGATGGTTAAAGCTAAAGAAAACCACTGGGGAAGGAAGCTAAGAGGCTACTCAACCTCTACTGGAAGGAGAAAGAAAAGCCAGAATTCAGTGTTTGCAATTCTATGCTGGATTGGCCAGAATCCAGTTTCCTGCTATTCCTTGGGCTGAAGTCTTGAGTGTCGGCAGACCCTCTTTTATGCCCTTGTCATGAGCCTGGGATGGGTATGAGCCAGAAGTCTTAATGAGAAGACCATTAGATCCTTTCCTGGCCCCAAAGATCAAACCCTATGGAGAAGCCAGCATTTGATGTCCCCAAGCTCTGCTCTGGAGAGATTATGCTGGGACCATGCACTACTGAGCCTGAGATGGGGATGCAGATAAAGACAGGGTCCACTTTCTACTCCTCTATTCCTGAACACAGACTGTTGAATATACTGACCCTAAGCTTAGGTTGGGGAATGAAATCTGTAAGTTTTAACCTTAACCTGCCCACACATATTGGGTCCCAATATGGATATTGTAGGCAACCTTCACTCTCTCCAGTTTAGAATACCACAAGCAAGAAAGAAGTTAATTATGGTGGTTTCCTATGCACTGATTACCACCCCAATTCAACCCAGGAAGGGACTGGTACTTTCTCATTTGGATTTGTGTATGCCTCAAAGCCAAGTCACTAGAATACAGTGAGTGAGCCCAGCCTCCTACCTGTCCCACGATGCCCTTCCCCATCTTGACCGTGCTAACTGTGTGTACATATATATTCTACATATATGTATATTAAACCCGCACTGCCATGTCTGCCCTTTTTTGTGGTTTTTAGCATTAACTTATTGTCTAGGCCAGAGCAGGAGTGGGAAAGGACTACTATAGTAAGGGAGTGGCAGAGCCACACTGTTCCACAGCAAATATTAAATTTACATGAAGGCTCAGAGACTAGAGGAAGTTGGAGGTAGGAGCTTCTAGGATGTGGGAGTGAAGCCTCACAGGAGGGGGACAGGCGTCGGGGGAGGGGGAAGAAGCCAGGGTGGCTGGAGCACCTCAACTCCTAGCCCAGCCCAGTCTGCCCGTGCCCTCCAGCCACTGCTGCAGACACCTGCCTTAACACACACCTTGAAGACTCCAGTTTTGCCTTAAAGGTCCTTCCTAAGTCTCTAGTCCTGTCTGGCTTCTCCTTTAAGAGAGATACTTGTACAAGCGGGAAAAGGAATAAGCGTTAAACCACCCTTCCTTCTGGGATGGTATGAGAGCAAGAGTGAGATGGAGCTTTCCTTAAGGAAGAAACAGGAGAGAGAGGGTGCTTTTGAGCAGTTTCTCTGTAAGGCAAAAACACAAAACTTTAAATAGACTAACCTACCCTAATAGACTGACCTACCCTGCTATCTTTGTGCTGTCCTGAGGTTGCCCCTAGCCTGTGCTCCCATCTGCAGCGTGCACAGCCTTGTTCTAACCCTGGAATAAAGGTGACTGACTGTACTGTACCTGACTGATTCTAGAATTTCTGTGGGTCATTAAGAGCTGGGGAACCTCTGAATGACTGGGTATTGTATAGCCATGTCTGCCCTATTATCATTCCCCTAGGTAGGAAACAAGGGCCTGGGAAATACCCCCAGATAGCATTCTCCCCATCTCTAAGTACCACTGACATACACAGACCTATCCCAGTTACAACATTCTTCTGTAGCTCAAAGCACTAAAAACAGGGATATCCCAGACTGGAAGGAACAAAAAGACTTTATCACAAATAAATGGACCACATACCACACAAAGCAGCAGTCAGGGGGGAAAAAGCTTTACTGAGAAAAAAATACAACAAATTCCAGAGTGCATGGTTTAAACCCACCTCGTAATCCTGCTAGCAGTGAGGGCAGAGAACTGCTCGCTTACACCCCCTGCTTCAGGGAGGAAGTACAGCAGCTAGCTAGCATCTGGTCTGAGCTGCCAGGAAGGGGTCAGGAGGAGGGAATGTGTAGGAATACCACCCTCTGCTCTTTCCCCCCTTTTCCTGGCCTACTGTGGTCAAATCAAACCATCCCAGGATGCAGGATTCCTGATTGAATCTTGTGAAAACTAGGGGCAAAAGAATAGCAGCAAAAGCATTTAGAGTAAGAATTTAACAGGGACTTTCATACTCAGTGGCCAATGATTCGACAGGTGTCTAAGCCCCAGTCACCAGAATAAATCTTCCAAATACTGGCTTGTCCCTCAATTTCCACAACATTTTCCCTTCACCCTTCCATTAGGAAGGGAGCTGGTATGGAGCTGAATGGCTTAAAGAATCAAGCAGGAGTCGAGTGTGCTTTCTGTCTGTCATACACAGACCCCCTGGATAAGGTCTATGGCAGTGGTGCCCTTCCTGAAGTCATGCTTCGGTCATGTTTTAAAGACAGGCCAGCCTCCAATGGAGGGTCACTTGGGATCCCCCACAAGATTTAAGGGAATCAAGAGACTTGAGGCAAAGTTGAGAGGAATTTCTTGTTTCTCCAAATCTTTCGCACCAAGGCAGAGAAGGGCACAGTTAGACATCCTTCTTCCATTTTTGAGCCTTGTGTCACCCCGTGTCACCTCTATATCATCACTCTTGCTCATTCTTCCTTCAAGTCCCTTTATTGCATTGTATTCATAGAGAATATATAGGTATTTAAACTTTAGACAATAATTTTAACTTGATACATCCAAGTTTAACTTGCTTTTTAATATATTTATAGATATAAAATTAGGCCTCTAACAGTGATAGGGACAGGGAAATTACTGCCACGGAACAATGCAAAACAAAACAGAGAGGTAACTTCTTCCTGTTCTTTCACCTCTTGCCCCCTCCCACAACCTCCATCACAGACCCCATTTAGAGGGCATGAAGAGGACGAAGAGGATACTAATCACGTGCAAAAAAACACTGTGATAAGTAGAGAGTAAGCACAGTTGAAGGGGAAGAGAAAAGTACTGGGGTGGGCAGCTAGGGATTCTTAAGGTTTCCCAGAAAACCGATCCTGGGATGGTGTGGCTGCTCAGGGGCAAAAAACAACTGAACTGTCAGACTTAAAAACAAGGGGGGGGGGTGAAAAATCTAAGCCAGAGAGTGGCATTCCTACCCTGCTCTCTGGCTTCTTGGTACTGAACAGCCAGCCAGTCCTTCCCCCAACCCCCCACAAAAGAAACAAGGGAGGTAAAAGAAAAATAAACCCCATTTCCTATCCAAGCCAGTTAACAAAAGGCTTTGTTTCTCCCCCCTAACAAAAGACTTCAGGGAGAGGCCCATTTCTGCTGAGTCCTTTGTACCTTTCCATGGAAGCTCATACTGGCTGTTTCTCACTCGAAGCGAGGGGCTCTCTGCTGGTTCAATCTCCTGTGTCTGTCCTTCTCAGATATCTTTCTTTTATTTAAACAAAAAGTCCAAAGTGCATTTCTGATGAATATAAGAGCCTAGGACTGAAAAAGAGTTGCCCAGGCAGGCAGGATGGGGTTGGCAGTCCCAGCCCATCCCTCCTAATATTTGGGGCCTCAGGATGGCATGCACTGCACTCGGTCAGGGCCCTCCTCCTCGTCCGATGTGTCTGAGGAGCTGGGAGACTCATCAGAGTCCGCATCTGTGGCCCCAACCCCAGGTTCTCGCCAGCGCTGTAGGATGGGAAATCCTTGTTAGTAACATCCCTAGATCAAGGACAAAGCTTTAAGATCTAGATTGGGTCAGGGATCAGCAGAACCTTTTTGTTCCTTTTAATTAAATAACCTAGTAGGGTGAGCCATTACTCCCAATCATCCTAGCTAGGCCTCCCCAGCAGCTGCAATTATAGGTGCTTACAATTGTTCTTGGTTTAGAATTTTTCTTAAAAGCCTAGACTGTAAGTATTTGTGGGCATATTGTCTCGGTTAGAACTGCTCAGCTCTGTCTCTGTACCATGAAAGCAACCGTAGATAATACAGAGTGTGGCTGTGTTTTCAATAAAGATTAGTTTGCTGACCCCTGCTCTAGACCTTTTAACATAAAAGTAAATACAGGTCACCTAGAGCAATTATTATTTCTTCTCTATTCCTCCCACCTCCTCCTGCCACCGCAACTGTAAAGACAGCCCTCTCAATATGTGGTGACAGAGAAAAAAGTCCCACAGGACCTCCTTTCTACTAGCTGTTCTAATAGGAATAAAGGCCAGTGGATGAGACACCTAAGCAAGACTATTCCTCTTTCAAGTACTTCTCTGAAGGCACATAGGCCTTGGGAACTTACCCGATGATGGCGTCTCTGCCGCAGGTGATGCATGAGGAACCAAAGCATGTGACTATCAAACAGATCAGTGTGATGCAAACTATCTTCATCCCGTTCTCGCTTGTTCTTCTTAATCACCTGGACCCAACAGGGTTAGGAGAAGGGTAGGAATAAACAGAAACCCAGGGCCTCATCAACAGGACTGGCGCTGCTGTTTGCACGTGACTAACCCAGCACTGGAGGTGGAGACAGGAGGATCACAAGATCACAAGATCAAGGCCAGCTGGAGCTACTCATGAAAACCAAGAGCTAGCTAGGAGCTCAGGATAATCCCAGCTCTGTGAGAGCAGAATAAAAGAAGCAGACTGTGTCTTTCATCACAATAAAACATTGCTTCAGATACCATTAAGGTACTGTAGAGCTAGAGTACATTGTGAAAAGATGCCCAAGGTCGGTCACTAAGAAGGTTGGACACTTTAGCATAGAACAGTTTTTTTCCTAAAGATGCTTCCTACCTACTAACTAGAAGCACTTCAGAGCTGCGCTGGCTCAGGACTGTCCCCACAGAGGCAGTGAGAGGAAAGTTAGAGGTTGTGTGAGCAACACGTTATTCCTTCTATGACACTGAAGAATGGTAACAGTTAACATGCATTTGTTTCTGCAAATGAATGCCTTCAGCCAATCACTTACATCCTTTAACCCTGTTAGCTCAGTGGAAGCTTCAGCCGTGGGTGCCCAGATCTTCACATCATGGTCTAGGCCACTGGTTGCCAAAACAGGTAGGTGAGGATGGGGCTCAAGACAGTTTACCTGGTTGAGGAAAGAAAGCAGGAGTATATGGAAGCTCAGTTTAAAAACTAAGGTTGACTTGTGCCAAATAGTTGCCCTTGACCTGGGCCTAAGCAGGAGCACTTAGCTGAGCCAGGCCAAATAGCTCTGACAGTAGAGGAGATACAATCTGCATACAAAAATCAGCCCATCTATCATTTCCAATACATAGATGAGGGGAGGCTGCACTCCTACACACGGCCCCAGGAGCAGGTGAGATAGGCCATTTTTATATATTGCGTCTTCAAAAGGTAACGAGGTACAGCACGTAACCTCAGTCACTCCAGAATCTAAAACTCCAACTTTCACAAGGCTAGAAAAAAATCTTGCAGTGGTTGTCATTAAGTGACAATTAAAAAAAAAAAAAAAAAAAAAAAAAAATATATATATATATATATGTATATATATATATATATGAATAGTGTGCTAGCTAATTTGGTCGTATCATTGTCTGCCTGTCCTTTGAGTTTTACAAGCATCCTCTGCCATTGCTCAAGAAAAGAATCATGAAAATCAAGTTGAAGAGTTCAGAATGGTCAGCTCTTAGGATGTGTCTAGGTTACCATGTATTTTTTTTTTTCCCTTCTTTTTTAAGACCCATCATTAGGAAAGAGTTCACCTTACTAGTTACCCAAGATACTTTGGCTGGCTACTTAGGCCTTGTAAGGAATGATTAGAACGCTAGTTTCCCATCCTTTCCATTCTTCTTATATATATATTTCATTCTTATATATATATATATATATATATTAGGAAAGCAGCAGCTGCCCTGCACTTCCAGAGAAAATGGAGAACAATTATATCCACTTGGTGCTGTTTACTAGAGGAGGGTGGGGGTTGAAAGGAGGGTGAACTCAAGGGATGGAATAAGGAGGTCTGTGTCTGCTTAAGAACACCTATCACAGAGGGCAATGGCCTGGATCTGCCTTAAGGGCACAGTTAACTAAGGAAGCACAAAGTAGCCATGCAGTTTCTCCACTGAATCAATTTCACTGGACAGGAGAAAAAAACAGTGGATGGCAGGCATTTGGTCTCAGACAATTTCCTTTTGTCTAAAAGCACCCATGCCCTCTGCTGTCTGACATGAGCTTCCTTAAAGGGACAGAGCAAAGCTGGGGGCAGGGCAGGGCAGGGCAGGGCAGGGCAGGGCAGGGCAGGGCAGTTCCCATCCCCACCGGAAGAGCCAGTCCCAGATCTAGCTGCTAAAGCATTTTTAGGCTTTTAGTCAGATGAGGAACACATAGGAAAAGCACCCCGCCTTGCTTCTGATCTATAGCCCAGGAAAATAAAGTCCTGGCAAAAAGCCTCTTCTAGTTTTCTCCCTGGACCAAGCTTGGCTGCTGTGCCTGTACACTCAGGCCACAGCTAAGGAAATGGAAAGGCAGGCACAGAGAATAAAGATGATTTCATTTTCTTTAACTTTGAGTTTACAAGTAAGACAGGTTCAGAAAGCCAAATCTTAGTCTGGAGCCTAAGAGGAAAAGAGAAAGCCTGGTTTTCTTCTGCTGTGATTTTACAAATGAGCTCACTGCAGTTTAGGCCATGTTCTTTGGAAGCAGAGGAAGTACTAGAACAGACTCCAGTACAAAACAAACACACACACACACACACCTCTCTCTCTCTCTCTCTCTCTCTCTCTCTCTCTCTCTCTCTCTCTCTCTCTCTCTCTCTCTCTCTCTCTCTCTCTCTCCTTGGTTCAAAAGATTTAAAAGAAACCCAAAAGAAGGAATGGGATCCTGACACAAGGAAGTTCTTTAAACTCCAAAGCCGCTCTCTGGTAGGCCTTATCAAGTCACAGCTAGACCCTGAAGTTCTCACAGCTCAGAAGAATGGAAAGGATGGGAAACTAGCGTTCTAATCATTCCTTACAAGGCCTAAGTAGCCAGCCAAAGTATCTTGGGTAACTAGTAAGGTGAACTCTTTCCTAATGATGGGTCTTAAAAAAGAAGGAAAAAAAAATACATGGTAACTTAGACACATCCTAAGAGCTGACCATTCTGAACTCTTCAACTTGATTTTCACGATTCTTTTCTTGAGCAATGGCAGAGGATGCTTGTAAAACTCAAAGGACAGGCAGACAATGATACGACCAAATTAGCTAGCACACTATTCAGCCATTATTGTCAAGAAAATTATGTATTTTATTAAATTTGTGTTCCTTTCTACATATATACATTATGTGTACCTGTATCCATTTGACATGGTACTTTCTCCCTAAATACAGCATGTATCTGTTATGTATAAAGATATTCTTCTTAAACAGTACATCAAATAAACTTAATATATACACCATGTCATATAAGTTATAAACCATACTTATTTCCCCAAATATTCAAAAAAAAAGTTTTTTCTAAAATAAATAAAAGAAAACAAATGTGCTTCTAGCTTTTCTCTGATGATCCAGGAGTCAGTCAGGGTCACTGCTTGGGTTACTTAGGACCAAGGCAGGAGATATATACATTGTATATATAGAGAGAGACACTGTATAGGAAGGTTTGTCCTGAACTAATGTTTTAGAAAAAGCTCATTGTAGTAAGAGGTTTCTAGCCTGGACTTTCCAGCCTAGCCTTGAGGTTTGGATCCACAGACTGCAGACCTACAGAGACACACAGATGCTTACATTAATTGTATGCTGATTGACCTGGGGCCCCAGGCATATAACTTGCTAACTCTTGCCCTTAATCTAACCCATGATTCTTATCCTGTTCAGCCATGCACCTCGGTACCTTTTCTCAGAGCAGCATAGTTGTGCTCTGCATCTTCTGGCTTCTTTGTGGCATTTCTGCTCTGTTCTTCCTGTTCCTAGAGTTTTCTTAGTCTGATAGCCCTTCCTACACTTCCTGTTTGACTTTGGCCAACCAGTGCTTTTTATTAAACTCACAGGTGGGACAATTATTTACAATGTAACATCATAAATCCACTACAGCCCATGCTTAAGATGTTTGTTCAGGCTAAAATGCTTCCTAAAATCCCTTTCTTTTCAATAAACTATACCTTATAAAGGCAGAAAGAACTTTACAAGGAATAGAAGAAAGTATTTCATCAAAACCTCAGCTCTCCCTTTAAAGCATAATACCTTTAATTTAGCTGTATGTAATTCTACAATATGGTACCATATAATGAAAATTTAGTGGCCCACGTAAGACCTACTTTACAGACCTAAGAAACCAGGGGCCAGCCCGCCCAGCACCCCATACTTACCACACCTCCTTTGTCTCCTTCCATGAACTGAATGATCTGGCAAGAGGACTTCTCCCAGAGGAAGATGTGCCCACAGTCACTACCACTCACCACAAACTCACTCTTGGGGCCATAGAAATTGACACCTTTTACTGAAAGGATAAATGAGGGAAAAACCACATAAGGTTGGCACCAGGCCTATATTTATTTACCTCCCTGAGAATTTAGTAATCCACAAACTCTGAGCCAGCTGAATGCTAAATAATCCTTCCCATTTCTATAAAACAAGTTATGAGAGTAACTTGTAATTGGTAATTATAATAAGAATTACACCAGTTCCAGAGACATTCTCCCAAAGAAGTCTACTGACCCTGGGCAACAGTCTGCTTCAATTATATATACCAGGTATAGGCTCAAACTAATGACCTATCTGTCCCAACTGGATTCACTTAGGCTCTGCCTACTGATAGGCCCTAGGATTATTCTTGGTATATCTCTTATTTGGCAGGCAGTCAGAGTTTCTTATTTCTTAGGTCATCAGTTGATCTGAGACTGATGAAGATAGGTAGCACAGTCACTATAAGAAGTATCTGTTTATGTTCACTACCAGAATTCAGTAAAAGGACCCGAATCTTTAGAATTTGTAAAAGACGGGAGGAGTTCAACTAATAACACCAGGCAGGTCCACTTACCAGCTACCACACTTGCCCTCACAATGAAATCCGAACACAGAACTCTGCCCCTCTTTCCTTCTTACCAGCCAGAGGAAAAGTAAAAGTTAATATTGTCTCCAAATCAAATGATATACAGCGGAGAGGAGTGGTACCATCAAAGCGCAGTCATTCTCTACCTCTACCGCAGTAGACCCAGTGCACCCAGCACCAATGCAATGGAATGTGTGTGTGTTGTGTGTGTGTGTGGGGGGGGGGGGGAGACAAGTATCAGTGCTTTCTTATTAAAGCAGTTTATTTAATTGACTCCAGTGAGCCCCAACGTTTGGAAAGCAGACATAGAATTAAAAAGCCAAACTTCATGTCAAACCAAAGCTAGATAGCAGCACTGCTCCTCCTGCCTTGCTTTATTCAGAAGAATCATTCCTTTCCCTCCCTATAAAGATACCATCTGACATGCACTGTATGTAATTCAGCACTACACTTCCCTGACTTTCTAAAAGGATCCTGTGCGTCTAGAGTACCTGAAATCACAGAAAGCAAAGGCTCTGTCTGCTCTCTGCATGTTAAACCAATAGGAGGCATCATTACTGCCCCAAATCACACTGGAAAAAGGAAAATTCCAGCCCAACTAGGCATGACCTCACACTGCCCAAGTTGACACAGGTAACCTCCTTAGGTAGTTCCTGCCTACACAACAGAATTAAGATAATGCAGGCTTTAGATGTGAGAGAAGGCAGGCTCACCCGTAGCATTGTTTCTATGACCTTTATATCTCTTGATATACTGAGCGCCATCACTGTGAGAAGAGTTGAAAAGGTAAATGTCTTCATCGTTGTAACTGGCCAGGAGCTCTGCCAAGAACAAGAGCACAGCAGTGAAGGCAAAGGCTGAAAAATGCAGACACCGGGAGATGGGGGGGGGGGGGGGGGGGCTGCCTAGGATGGGGCTTCTTGCTAGTAGTGCACCTTCTTAGCACCCAGACAGAGCACCCATCTTACTTAGTTTGGAAGGCAGGCGAGTAAGGTTACATAGAGTCTACGATGAACACGTTACCAGCCTAGGGGTAGCAGAATACTCAGGAGATCAAACCCTCTAACTCATTAAGGAGTCAAAGGCATTAGAATTTTCTTAGGCTAGTAGCCTAGGCTTCAAGACAAGCCTGTGAAATGTCACCTGAAGCAATTCCAAGGTCATCTGTCATATCCTCCCACAACATGCTCACCATCAAAATCAGTAACTAATCCCAGATGTTCCAGTTGGAACTAGAGTACAGCAGTAACACTGGAAGGCACATCCCTCACTGGCTCAAGCAGCTCCCTAGACAGCCTCGGAGCTGGGCCCTGCTCACGTACCTGTGCCGTCGTGGCTGTACACCAGACAGGTGATGTTTGCTTTGGACTCACTGTTCACCTGCAATAAGGAGCAGATACTGACTGATGCCCCCACCCCCAGCCCATTTGTTTTATCAACTTCAGGAACAGGTTCTTCTAGAAATTCCCCTGTATCTTTTTCCAAAGGCAGATAGACAAGCGATAAATAGAGGTAGGGGAGAGGAGGTATAACTCAGGGAATATGTCCACCTCAAGGAGCAGAGTCTTAGAGGCCCTGTCTTGGTTCTCTTCTGTGTGCTAGCCATTTCAGATGCATCTTATTAGGACTCTCCATTTTGTGGTTGAGAACACTGGGGCTATAAAGGTAAACTGGCTGCCTAAGATCATAAAACCTGTGAGGAAACCAGGACTAAAGTCTATCAGACTTCAAACTCCAGACTCTTCACATTATGTCAATAAATTTGGAGGCAGCTCAGGATGAAGTCAAGAAAGCCAGGATCCAGCAGTCCTTCATGAATCTTACCAAGTGATGAGGACAGAATTTCTTTAGTACTCCGTTGTTCTCATTCTCGTCAATTTTCCTCTGGTCATAAATTCTTTAATGAAAGAAGCAATGAAAATGTCAAAACTTACAAAGTCCCTCCTTGCTTTCTTCTCTTTAGGAAAGGTCCTCTCCTCCCTCCATTTCCAAACTTTGCCTTATCCAGATCTCTTTATAAAGCAGTGATCCTCAATTATATCCATTTGTTTATTTTAGTGATGGTATGTCTTATGTATATAAAAGCCAGAGGACAACTTTGGTTTGTCATCCTTGGAACACCATACACATCCCTTGCAATAGAGTTTCTCATTGTCCTGGAGCTCAACGATTATATTAGACCAGCTGGTAAGCAGGCCCCAGGGATCCTCCTGTCTACCCCTCTCTAGCACTTGGATTGCAAAAGTACCATCACATTCCACACTTTCTAGACTCAACTATCCATCTCTCAAGCCGTATTTATAGGTTATTTTTCACTGAAGCGAATAATATCACACTTTTATGTGTATGATACTTATCCCAAAGCATTTCTTGGCCAGGGGCAGAGGCCATATTTTATGTAAGAAGGTCTTAAGTCCTTTGAAGTTTAAGATTTATTTTTATTTAGGTGTTTGAGTGTTTTGCCTGCATGTATATGAGTACAGTGCTGCAGAGGTCAGAAGAGGGTGACAGACCCCAAAGAACTGGAGTTACAGATGGTCGTGAGAAACTGAACCCAGGTCCTCTAAAAGGAGAGCAAGTATTCATAACTGCTGGGCCATCTCTCCTTCCTTGAACTTTTATTTGGCTACTTCTCCCGCTCATAGGCCACAAAGCTATCTCCAAACCACCAATCTCCTAGAGTTACCTGTAGTCAACTAGCCAAAATGTTGAATGAAAAAGTCTAGAAAAACACCAATTCACTAATTTTGATAACTTTCATTATAGTATTTCTAACATTCTACTTTACTGTTAGTCACTGCTGTTAATCAATGACTGTGCCTAATCTATAAACTACCACAGGTATATGAGAAACAAAACAAAATCCAGTAAGTACCTTTAGAGTTTATTAATAACCAGAGTTTCAAAGCTAACTAACACCAGGAAATACATCCTTTATATTAGGAGAAATTAGATTAGAAAAAATTACTGTACTTTCCTTTGATGAGGAAATTCTATTACTATGCTTTTAACTACCACTAGCTCCCTACACATCTGGAAATCTATTTTAAATCTCTGTCTCTTACTCTGAGTTCCAGACTTAACAACAATAACATCTTTCTTAACAATCAGATGTTAATGTGGGATGTCTTTCTGTGTGCTGTGAATATACTTTACTACCACCGGTTAATAAAGAAGCTGTTTTTGGCCTCTGGCAAGGCAGCTTAGTGGCAGGCGGGAAATCCAAGTGGAGATAAAGAAGAGTGGAGACAGGTAGAAGCTGCAGGCTGCTGCCCAAGAAGCAGGACATAAATAAAGCCATGAGACTTGTGGCAGTGCATAGACTAATAAAAATGAACTGAGTCTTGTTGTAAGCCCTGGTTAGTGATGAGCCTGAGCCATAGGCCAAACAGTTTGTAATTAATATAAGGCTCTGAATAATTTTATAAGCAGCTGCAGTACCTTGGGCCCAAACAGGTCAGAAAACTTCTAGCTACAAGATCTTATAACAGGTTGTCCAAAAGCAAATCATTTTCTTTTCAAGCTGAACTCCTTCTAAACCTATTAGGATCTATTAATGACACTATCCTTAACACAAGTGACCAAAACAAATGCCAGGTCTTTCTCATTTAATATACCTTATTTTCATTAGTTCTTTGATAATTTCATACATGTATTTAATATGTTTGTTTTTTATCATATTCACCCCACACTCCTCCCCAGGACTTTTCTCTCATATAAATAGTTTACTTGTTAGATCCTCCCCGAGTATACTGTTTTAAGGTTATATCTGCTTTTCCTATTCTCCTCAATTATATTTTGCTTATACTACTGTTTCCTCATTTTCCTCCTCGTGTTGCCAACAAAATTTTATACAAAAATCCAAAATCTCCTTAGTAATTTCTGAACACTTTGCTGGAAACAAAGGCTCAAACTTAGAATGGCTACCTGTAGTTTCTTCAAGACCCCACACATTACACTGAAACCTAACTATGACTTCAAGATTACTCTCAAACAAAGCAAAAACAGCAACAAGACAAACCCATGGTCAGGACAGAGCGGTACCCAAACCTGCTATCCTAGTATGTGGGAGACAAAGGCAAGTGTAAGAGTTTAAGGCCAGCTACAGAGTACAAGGCTACCCTGAGCTATATAACACAGTATCTCAAAAAAGGAAAAGCCTTTTCTGTGTTTCCCACAATATACACTGTCACAACTTACTATTACCATATCTCTACTTATATTGTTCTTTTTACCTAGAATACTAATTACCCAATTGTCTTTAATTCTTTCTATATGTAAATAAAAACCACAACAAAATGAATTAGTTTTTTTGGTTAGGCTTGAATTAAAATATTACCCACTACTTACTCCAATAATAATGGGTAAGTTACATGTACCTTACATATTTTCCTATACAGCAGATGCTAATAAGTGAATCAATGTATTCCTGACAAAATTTAAACATTTGGCATAAAAAGAATACCTACGAAATGTTTTCTAAATAAAGCCACAAGCACCACCATAGGAAAATGGCTATATTACTCCTCCTTAGTAAATTTATCAATAGTCATTTTTTCCCTCTTAAATAAGTTTAATCAACAACTTGTTAAAAAAAGGGTAATCAGGAGAGCTCAAATATCATTAGTCCATTAAAAAATTCAGTAAATATCACATGCCTTTAATCCCAGTACTCAGAAGACAAAGGCAGGCGCATCATTCCAACAAGGGCTACAGTGAGACCCTGTCTCAAACAAACAAATACACACAGAGCACACCAAATTTAGTAAGTTAGCAAATTAGTGAAAGGACTAAAAATTCAAGGCCCATGGGATGCGCTGTAGTAAATGGACTATTTTGGGCTCCCCAACACCCAATATCTATTGTCTTTTTAAAGGATGCTTCTTTTTTCTTTTCCTCCAATCACAAATAGGACCCCAGACCAGAGGTTGAAAACCTCCTCCCCCCATCCCATACAGGGTTTCTCTATGTAGCCCTGGCTGTCCTGAGACTTGCTCTGTAGACCAAGCTGGTCAAACGCCTGCCTTTGCCTCTACTGCCTAGCTCGGAGAACTCTTAAGCAGCAAGACAGAAAACCCTGGCAGACTACCAAGTCTATCATAACTGGACTCTCCACTGGAGTACTGACATGCTGATGGGCAACATGGAAATGAGTATTCATGGCTATGTTCTGGCAAAAAAATATTTTTTTTAAAAGATTTTTCTTTATGTATGTGTGTATGCCTGTATGTGGGTATGTGCAGTAAATGCATGAGCCTACAGACACATGGGCACTGGATCCCCTAGAGCTGGAATTACAAGCAGTTGTGAGCCACTCAACATGGGTGCTGGGACCTGAACTGTAGTCCTCTGGAAAAGTAGCACTTCATTCTTAAGTACTAGGCTGTAAAACCTTAATTTAAACAACACACCGAGAATAAAAAAGCAGCACAATTTACCAGGCCCTATAAGATAGTATTTAAAAGATGAGTACAAAATTCTCCATTATTTTCTGAACCTGGAACTTGCCAGTTCAGCCGGAATGGGCAGACAGCGATCCCCAGGGATCTCTCTCTGGCTCTCCAGGGCTGGGATTATAGATGTGTGACCCAACACCCAGCTATTCTGATTAGAGTGCTAAGTCTTCCTGCTTATGTGGCACCCTCATCCAGCCTATGCTGTGCTCTCTGTCCTAACTTACTACCCTAGACTTCTTTCCCTATCTGACTTTATCTGATGTTCTTCCAATACTATTTATCAGTTGTGCCTTGTGAACCAGAGTAGTCAGTTTACAAGTCAGTGGACTAAACTATCCACTTTACCACAGGATTCACCCCCATATACTTTCTTTACTTAATAAGTATATTTTTCTTCTAATGCTGGGAGTCTAGTCAAAGACTCAAACATGACAAACACTGTCACTGTGCTCCTCTGAACTCTTAGGACAATCTAAGTAGAGTTTCATAGCAGAGACTCACACTCACATTGCTTACATTTGCTAATATCTTCTTTCATTGTTTAGTTCATTTCTTCTTTGTTTTTGATGGCTTTGACTTTATGTCTCCCTAAACCTTCCTTTAAATGCTTTTCACCACCCTAAAATAAAATTCAGTAATAATTATGTGAAGCCTTGAGGCTGAGTAGGCTATGTCTCTGCATTTCTTCTTTCTTCAAATAAAACTGCAGTAGTAAAAGCAATGGTGTTACTACATTAAGTATTTGGTACAAATGTTTTCAAATTTGTATCAAAAATAAGTAGTCCCAATACTCAGCTATCCAAACTGAAAGAGTATCAGAGAAGTTGAGATGAGTATAATATCAGAGAAGATCTAGGTGCGGAAAGAACTCTCTACTCATGTAGAATCAGTGTGGCTCAAAATCTGTATGTACTTTTGATAAGTAAATAGGTTACCATCTGCTAAGAAACTGGGGTGCACAAAGGGACTGAAAACACTAAAGCCGATAAAAGAAAGGATCTGAGTATTTTATTAAAACAAATCTCAGCTCAATTTTAGCCTGGGGAAATTATAAGCTGTGGAACGGGGCACTGGAACTTTATTAAAATCTCCAAAATGTAACTCAATACATCCATTCCTCCTTAAACATCTTGGGCCTAGTGGTTAAATTCCCTACAACAGAGGCTTTTCAAGCAATCTAATTCTTCAAGAAATAAAATTCTAACTAGAAGTTCAGCGAAGCCTGGAGCTTAACCCAGAAAGTTCTGACAACAGCCTTTTGATCAACAGCACATCTTATATAAAAATAATAGGGGGCTGGAGAGACAGGCCAGCAGCTAAGAGCTGTAGGTGGAAGTTTCTGTCTTGCCAACAATTACCAAGAAAACAACTACGGGACAGGGCAGAACAGAGACACTCTGCTTACAAAGAGCACTAGCTGCTTTTAAAGAAGACACCAGTTAAGATTCCCAGCACTCACATGGTGGCTCATAACTACCCACAACTCCACTTCTAGGGAATGCGAGACTTCTTTCTAGGCTCTGCGAGCACCAGGCACATCAGGATGTACACACAAAATACATACATAAAATACTGCTGTATACTTAAGGACTACTGACTAAAAGGAACACATTTTGGATGAGTAACGAACTATTCACAACTCTTGAACAAGTCAGGTAATTTTGAAATAGTTTTAAAAATATGCTTTCATTCCAGAAGATGTCATTTTTCAACTACCAGAAGGACAGAGAAAAAAAAAAATCCACCATTTTTCTAATTATGCTGTCCCCCCTTTTTCAAACTGACAATCCCAAAGAAATGTAGTTAAGATACAGCAGCTGGCTAGCTAGAGAATAAGGGTCAGAAGAAAAACAACTGGTACAATGGGGATTCAAAGAATGGTGTCTATTTTCCCTTAGGATGTGTCTCAATAGCCAGTATTAAAAGCAGATGTTCACAATAACAAAGATATTACTACAGATAAAAAAAGTGGCTTGGGACAACAGAAACAAAAATCCTTAGTTACAGAGTGTTCCCAAACCATTTTCCCCTCTAAATCTAATCAGTGTTCCAAATTGCTAGTACAGAGCTGTCAAGATGATTAATTAACACTTGCTGCTCAATGATGCAAGCCTCACAACCTGAATTTGATTCCTGAGCAAGTGTAAAGAACATGACTCCACAAAGTTGTCCTGTGACTTCTACATGCATGCCAATGTGCACTATAGTATACATACCTCATATATACATCATACTCACACAAATAGCACTAAAATTAAGTTTAAAAATGATTTTAAAAGATTGCTAGTACAATGTTAATTTATATAGGAAAACAGCGGAAGGCAAATATGGGCTTATGTCTTAGCCACCATATGGGACAAATTTATCAATCTTCTTTAAAATGTGATAATCCCAGGGATGAAAAAATGGCAGAGTGGCTAAGAGGACCAGGCTCAATTCTCAGCACGAACATGGTGACCAAGAATCATGTCTAACCCAGTCCAGAAGATTCGATGTTCTTGTCTGGCTTCCTCAGGCACCACTCATGAATATGGTACCCACTTATACACAAGTAGACAAAACACAAACAAAATATACTAATTAAAAAAACACTTCTCATAACATGAAATTTCTCAGACTGTTGTCATAGAGAACACAACAGGGTACAAAGTTCAACATGGTAGTTAATGAATCCCTACAATCTGTAAACTTAGCACTGTGAGGTATCTGTCAGCATACAATGTACCATAAAAACTCTCACCTTACAAACTGGTCTCGTCCACCTACTGCAAATTGGTGAGTATTGGCAGGATTCACATAGATTGTATACAGCCCCACTTTCTTCTCCTTCTCTTTAGTCACCACCAGCTTCCTTCAAGGAGTAAGAGAGCATACAGTCAGATTGGAGCTCAGCATGCTCGCTCAGATCTGTTATCCCAGCACTCAAGAGGCTGACTGCCTAAACTCAGGGCCAGCATAGGTATAGTGACTTCCAGGACAATCTGGGCTACAGAGACATGCCCTCCCCCTACAACAAAACCTCAGAAAAATCAGCAGAGTAAATGCACACATGACTAGTAAGAAATTCAATTCTAATCTGTACTCCCCAAAGTAGGAGGTAATTTTCGTTCTGTTGTAGATAACAATCTAAGAAAATGCACTATGCTGTTTTGAAGACTAGGGGAAAACATGAAGTAATTTTCTAGTGTTGTCTGAGGAGGCTAAGCTGGAAATCGTCATGGTATATAATTAAACCAAAATGATAAAGACATACTGCATGCATTCCTCCATGATGGAATAAGAGAAAATTCTGCCATCATGGTATGTCTGTTATCCCCACACTTAGTAGAGGCAGAAAAATCTCTATTTCTCAGCCAATGCACAGCCATAACTTCAATCCTCAGCACCACATAATGGAGGTAGGCAGCACATGCCTGTAAATCCCAGCACTTAGAAGACAGAGGCAAGAAGATGAGGAGCTGAGCTCGTCCTTGGATATCTAAAGAATTAATAGCCACCCTGGGTTAAATAAAATCTTGTCTTTAAAAAAGGGAAAAATATGAGAAAAAAGAAGATGCTTTGAGAGAAGAATCTAGAGGTGACTATGACCAAACCATATTATATGTACTTAAATATGCAATAATGAATCCGTTATATAAATTATATATATGAATAAATATAAGCTAGGGCTGAAGAAATGGCTCAGTGGTTAAGAGTACTGTCTGCTCTTCCAGAGGACCTGAGTTTGATTATGAGCACCAACATGGTGGCTCACAATTGTCTCTAACTCCAGTTCTAGGGGACCCAATATTCATTCTGGCCTCTTCAGGCACTGCATATGTGTATGCAGGCAAAAATACCCATAGACATAACATAACAAAGTAAATTAAAAAACTTAAGTGTAAGCTAAAAGCATGTGAAGGAGAGTCCTGTCCCTCAATGTGGTATCGAGCACCTGGAGATACAGGGACTGCTGGAAGAATCCCAGCTACAGTGAGCTAAAACGTCCTGGAGATCAAAGTCTGTCTTCTGGAGATCAAAGTCTATCTTCCAATTTTTAGGGGGGGAGGGGAGAAGTCTCTGAAAACCTGGCTTTGTGTTTGGAGAGGCAGGGCAGTTAATGAAGTACTTGCTGTACTAAGTCAGAGGATGTGCACCTCCAGTCCTAGTGCCGAGGAGGCAGACAAACAGTGGTCCCCAATGCTTGCTCCACAGTTAGTCTTGCCAAAGCTGGCAAATGGCTCAGTGGATGAGTGGGCTCACTGCTATGCCTGACAACCTGGGTTGAGGCTCGGGTTCCACAGGGAGGAAGGAGAACAGACTCCCTCAAACTCTCTGCTGACTTTCATATGCACACCTTGGCACAAATGTGTGTACACACAAATAAATAAGCAAACAAAGCTAATTTTAAAAAGGGTGCCAGCAAGATGGCTCAGTGGGTAATGTCATTTGCCACCAAGCCTGACAACCTGAGTTTAGTCCTCAGGACCCATATGGTGGAAGAAAAGAACCAACTTCCTCAAACTGATGTCTAACCTACATGTGTACTATGCATGCATACACACAAATAAATGTAACTTTAAAGTTAAAAAATACATATTTAAAAACTGAGCTACTGATTTCTAGAATACAAAATCCTGAAGAAAACAGTATATTTTCTCCTTATCTGAAGCAAATTAGGAGTGAATTATGATGATAACTACGCATGAAATTGAAAAAGCACTTCAAAATTATTCAGGTTATAATACAGAAGTATGATTCTTCTGAAAATCTTCATGTCATGGGGCCCTAAGAGAACCCTTGGTTACAAGAATTTAGCTATTCAGCCAAAACTTATCCCACATTAAGAGTAGTTCCTACAGAACTTCTCCTAGATCTAAGTGTCAATTTACCAATTATGATATCATGTAGATTTAACAAACTTACAGGAAAGACATCAAGAAACTATTAAGAACAACTTGGGTTGAAGAGATGGCTAAGAGGCTAAAAGCACTGGCTGCTTTTCCAGGGAACCTGGGTTCAGTTCTCAAGCACCCAAATGGCAGCTCACAATAGTCTACAACTCTAGTTTCAAAGGATAGGACACTGTCACACAGACATGTAGGCAAAACACCAGCGCATGTAAAATAAAAATTAATCATTAAAAAAAAAAGAGGAACCTAGTTTAGCTTTTTTTAGTTTAAGCTTTCATTAATTTTGCAATAATAAAAATAGAAAGAAGCCTCCATAACAAATTTCTTTGTAAAGAGATAATTTTAGTATTCTCTCTGCATGGTCAGTCATTTTACCCTTGAACTGTTCTGGACAATGAAATTTTGATTTTAAAATCTATACAGCTTTCCATTAAAAAAAAATACAGATGCTGGGTAGAACACATCTTTAATCCCAGCATTTGGAAGGCAATAAATAGGATCATCAGGAATTCAAAGTCATCCTTGAATAAACTATGAGTTATAGGTAAGCCTGAGCTACATGAGACTTATCTTAAAAAAAAAAAAGTATAGAGATCATTGAAAAGCAGTCATTAGGAGGAAAAAGTTACACACATGTGTGTGTGCATGCACCCACACATACACACCCACAGACATAATCATATTCAAAAGTGACTGGAAAGGTATTCAAAATTACTGATAATGGTTATCAAATAGCTTGAAAAATGGGAAAAGATACATAGGGAACATTTTTATTTTGCTTATGTATTTCTATTATTTAAGATGTAATTAATTTTAAAACCAACAAAAATGAAGAGACAGTGTATGTATCTATTGCAATGTATGTATGTATTAGAGAACTTAGAGAAAGGGGATATATAATCCAAGATACTGAAATTTAGGAGACTACATAAAATCATTTAACTAGCAATGGCTGGATTGAGATTTGATTTGATCTGTCTGGATCCACAAAAGATCTCTGTTTTTCAACCAGTGTGATGGCTCAGTGGGTAAAGGCACTTAATGTGCAAGTCTGGTGAGCTGAGCTCAATCCCTGGAATCCACATAGAGATAAAAGAAGAGAAGCAACTTCACAAAGTTGTCCTCTGACCTCCACATACATACCATGGCATGTGAACAAACACACACCCATAATGTGCGCGCATGTACACACACACTAATAGTAAAATAAAAATTATTTTTAAAAAAAGGTGCTTTGCTTTTTCTATGGCATTACAGTTATATCTATAGTATAACAAAACTATTATGGCATCAATCTTATTTTCAAAACTTATCCTTTAACATATAATTTAACTGAAAAATTTCAAGACTTTATCTCTAAGCTAGATTGTAGAGTAATGTGCTTTTTCTGGTAAGCTGAACTAACTACATGCACGCATCTAAGTGAACGGAGAATAGAAGATTACCAAATCATGAAAAGCCTTCCTATAAAAGTGAGGGTTTTTTTTGTTTTTTAAATAAAGGTAGGTTAGGCCTTTCATGCTAAGAAAGACACAGGAAGTAAGGACTTCTCCAGAACTTGAAGCTATCTCTTATCATACACAGTTTAAAGAACTATATTTTGGTGAACCTAAGAATTCAAACATTACCATGACATGTGGAGCATTTTCAAAGCCAAGAACTAGAGCTCTGCAAAGAAAACGTGGTTAAGGGCCAGAAAGGTGGCTCAGAGGTTAAGAATACATATTGCTTTTGTAGAGGACCAGAGTTTGACTTCCACTATCATGAGTGGCTCATAACTATCTGCAACTCTGTCTTCTAGGAGATCTTCTAGAGACTTCTGGCCTCTGTATTTATACTCACACAGATACACACATACACACATTTGAAAATGAAATAAATCATCACTTCTAGGTCTTTTGGATAAAATCAAGTATAAAAAATAAATCCATATCGTCCTGGCTCTCCTGGAACTTGATAGAGCAGTTTGGCCTCAAACTCAGAGATCCACCTGCCCCTGCCTCTTGAATGCTGGGATTAAAGGTGTGCCCCACCACCATCTGGCTAAACCAGAACAAATCTTTTTTTTAAAAAAAGATATGGCCAAACTTACGAAGCTGGTCGGTCTTGTCTCAGGTCAATGGTGAAGACAACAGCATCTTCACCAGCTGACAGGAACGTACAGGGAGAGTCTGGTTCTAGGGCCAACTGAAGGAGAGAAAGGAAACAATGTGGTTTCTAAATATTAGAAGGAATCTAGTTCACTGACTTACTTTTAAGAAGAGAAGCTAGCTATTAAAATATCTTAGCAGGCCAGGCATAGTAAGTATACAGCTTTATTCCCAATTTGGGAGATTGAGGCAGAAAGATCTTTGTGAGTTCAAAGGCAGCCTGGTCTACTTACATAGTGAAACCATGTCTTAAAAAAAATAAAAAAATAAAAAGGAAGGTCTTAGCAAGTGAAATGTGTACTTTTAGTGTTTGTTACAAAATTCTAAGAAGGGAAGAAAGGGGCTGGAGAGATGACTCTTCCAAAGGCCCTGAGCTCAATTTCCAGCAAGCACATGGTGGCTCAGTCATCTATAATCAGATCTGGTGACTTCTTCTGGTGTTCAGGCATATATGCAGACAGAACACTAGATACATACATACATACATAAATATTTCTTAAAAATACTAAGAAGGGAAATAATTTAAGCTTCAATCACTCTTATTGTGTGAATTAATAGTCCATTTACTCTATACAGGTCATGGGACAAATAATTTGTTATTTTAACCAAATCCCAAAAGATATGAACAGAGACAGCAAAGGAAAACATCAACTCTTAAGAATTCATCTTAAGGGGCTGGAGAGAGAGGTCAGAGGTTAAGAGCACCAGCTGCTCTTCCAGAGGCCTTGAGCTCAATCCCCAGCACCCACATGGTGGCTCACAACCATCTATAATGAGATAATGAGATATGGTGTCCTTTCCTGGCCTGCAGTTGTACATGCAGGCAGAACAAACACTATATACATAATAAATAAATTAATCAAGAAAGAAAAAAAAAAAAAGAAGGAAAACAAACAAACAAAAATCCTTCTAAGCCAGGCGTGGTGAGGCACACCTTTAATCCCCAGCAAAGGTAAGCGCAAAAATCTCTTTGAACTGGAGGCCAGCTTGCTTGACTTAGTGAGTTCCAGGACAGCCAGGACTTCACTGGATAATGAAGTACCTATATTCAGGTGTGCAGACAAGTAATATAGAAACTTTTTCTTTTTCAGTCTCTGTATCCTAACTCTAAAAATTATTTATCTAGTAGGTGAGAACTAGACTTAAAAATCAAAGTAAGGGAAAAACAAAAACAAAGAGGCAAGTAGTTTTCATATTTCTTGAGCCTTCTGATCTCCCCCAAATTTTCTTAGGTTTCCCTAAGTATCATCCTTTGCATTTCATGAAAAAACCTAGTGTCTACAGTGGGGCTGAAAGCTTAGTGCCTCACTGGCTGCCACCGTGACTCTCATTCTGTAGTTGCCAGCTCTAAATAAAGCTGCCAATACATGGCTCTTTATAGGCTACTCATTGTGAGCAGCAAAACCCAGAATTTTCTTTTCAGAGGAATTAATCTCCAGCACCTGAAAACCATTAAAATGATCTAAAAACAATCAGAGTGAACTTCAGAGGTTTAAGAAAGACACATGAACTCAAGGATCTCTGAACTAATCACTCTCAGCTTGGGGCTAGGTATATTTTGGGGGTGGGGGGATTTAAGACAGTCTCACTCTGTAGCCTAGGCTAGCTCTGAACTCATGCTGCCTCAGCTTTCCAACTACTAGAATTATTGCCATAAGCCACCACACTCAGTCAGGGGCTAGGGATAATCAACCATATTTTGTAAGCATATAGCTGAAAGTCTTCAGACAGCTGTTTTTGCTCCCTTCTTAACAAATCTAGGGGCTGAATGAAGTTAGGTAGGTGAAGCTGGGTGCGGTGTAGAGAATATGGATTCACAATCTTGTTCCCAAGAATTGTGACTTACCTTGTGGGATGCCCCCTTGTGCTGGGCCACACGCTTTGTGTTCTTGCAACACTGTGTAGCAGATAGTTCCGCCACTCGAACCTGCCCATCTCGGGCACACATAGCCAGGGTGGAATCACCACTGTTGGGAAGAAACTTGGCCTAGAGTATTAAGAATGAAAAAAGGGCACACAAAAGAAATTAAAGAAGCAAATTTAAGAGAAAAGTGTATGGATGACCCCTCATCACCCTTTCCCTGCACAACTGATGTGCTTTTCCTCCTACTTGTACAGACAGCTAAACCAAATCCTTCCGGGGGTGAAAGGAAGAGGAAGGAAGTTACTTCTGACATAAAAATACACTCTGGAAGGATGAGCACTCTGTGATTAAACACTGGGAAACTGCAATGATGCTTTACAGGGACAAAAGCAAGGACTAAACAAGGAAAAACCTCCATCTGCCAAGACATAAATTTGCCACAAAGGGAAAAGAACCTGGAAAGAAGAAAGAAAAGGAATCTGCTTATGGATGAGTGGCTAGTACCAATCTGGACACTGGGGCTGAGGCGTAGTATCTCCATAGAAGAAGCATCATTAGCCAAATGTTATCAAATGTGGTTAAATACCAGCCACAAATCTAAGTGCTTAATTCCCCTTGTTTTCTTTGTCCTGAGTATTGAAGAGCTTCAGAGTCTTAGCATGTGATCTACCACTGAACTATGCTCTCAGTCTATGCACTGTTACTCAGTGCTAATAATATGTGTTACAAATCCTATTTCATAGATACATAAACTCAAAGTGAAAGTTAAGTAATTCTCCAAACTTACACAGGGCTAGGATCTGAGAACTGAACAGTTTGGCTCAGGAATCTATGTGCTCCACTACACTGCCTTGTATTGATACACCTATTATGAATTTCAAGCATCCTATCCATAATGGGACTTAACAGTCCTTTTGTGCAAAGATTAAAAGGCTGCTCTGGGTATCTCAGTATACCATTATGGAGTCAGGACTGGGTCAAGTCCTGATATCAACTTCCAATCACAACTTGCTACTATATTCTGCTCTAGGGAGCAACTCAATTTTGTCTCATACTTGATTATGTTTCTTTGCCTTACCTGGAAGACATTACTTTTGTGGCCACTCTCAAAATCCAGTACTGGCTGTCGCCGCACCCAATCCCACACTACCACCTTCAGGTCATCACTGCCACTGGCCAGCCAGGTGCCACGCTGGTTAAAGTGCAAGGTATTGACACAGCCGTTATGGCCCTCAAGCCCATGCTGCAGGCGGAAACGCTGTACAAAAACTCTTGCCCCACAAGCCTCATATACAAAACGGGCACTTGAACCCAGCTCCCGTTCCCGAAGGGCAGGAAGGGCTTGCCATCGAGGTCGGGGCAAAGCTGTTGTCTCTGAGGATACCCAGTCTTCCAGGGCTCGCTCATCATCTGATGAGTCCTGATCCCGGCTGGCCCGTTTGCGCTGTACACGGTGTCGGGGCTGTTCTTCTTCCTCTTCCTCTGAGTGGTCATGAACTCGGTTTTCATCACTGATGGAATAATGGCCAGTGTCCTCCATGCTGTCAGAGTCCTTCTCTTCACCGGAACTCTCTGTGTCTGTGCCTCGACTTTCTGTGCTGGTGCGGTTGGGGCCACCATCGTCCCCAGTGAGGCTCAAACTCAGGTCTGAGGCCTCTACTTCAATTCCTGAGGATGTTTCCCTCCCCTCTTCAGCTCCAGACATCTCTTCTGGACTGCTAGACAGGCTTCCTGGATATTAATGGATAGATGCAAAGAAAAAATTATTAGGACAGTGATCAGAAAGACTTTCCACTTTGGTCTAAGAAACTTATCCCAAAGACCAAGAAACAAATTTTGGTAAATGTCTTACTTTCCAAATGCTCACAGGATAGAAAAAGAACCTGATTCTACTTAAGTATCACAGCACATGTGAACACTAAATAAATGGACTACAAAATTGAACAAGCTGTGGTTAACACATTCAGATTGTGAAGTTGGTAGCACATTAAATAAGGGACAGAGTATACCACAAGCTTGAAGAAGGAGCTTAGTAGTCATTGACCAAAATCTGGCAATTTTTTTCCTGTACAGTCCCAGATGGTCAAAATTTTAAGTTACAGAAGACCATATATCACTGTCTTAACTACTGAACCTCACTTTTACAAATGCAACTCATAGATACTACATAAGTGGGCATGAAGAATATATGCTATGTTCATAGGGTGGAAGGGGGGCACAAACATGTGAGCAGAAGCCTAAGTTGACATCAGGAGTCTTGCTCAATCACTTTCCACCTTATTGAAAGAGTCTGTCAACTAACCCAGAGCTTCTTGACGCAGTTAATCTAGCTAGGTAGCTTGTTTCAGGACCTCTCCATCTCCACTTCCTGAGCACTGGAATTAAATGTGGGCAAATATGCCTACTTGGGGTCTACACACACACACAACACACACACACACATACACAGAGAGACACTAATACCTAAAATCTTTCTAGAATCCTGTCCATTTTAATGAAGTGCAACATAAAGGGAGAGAGGACCTAGTTCTAGATAGTTTTGGCTTTAACCTTTCTCTCTGCCTCTCTTCCTCTTTTTGGCACTGGGGACTAAGCCAACGGTCTTGTTCACTTTATCGCTGATGGAAACCCCCAGACAATTAACTTCATTTCTTATCACTCTCTGAAGTTATTATCTACAATAGAAACAGGCCTCTCAACTAGCAGTCTTCCCTGAAATTCCCTTCGCCTTACTTTTCTTCTTAGTAGTATTTCATAAATATGCCCTTCTGTCAACAGGCTTTCAAAAGTCCAAACCACTTCATCAAATGTCAATATATCTCTGGGACTAGAGAGAAGGCTCAGCAGTTAAGAGCATGGGCTGCTCTTTCAGAGGACCCAAATACAACTCCCAGCATCCACATGGTGACTGTAACTCCAATTCCATAGGATCTAATGCCCTGTTCTGACCTCTACAGGCACTAAACACAAAAATGGTACAGACACACATGCAGGCAAAATAATCATACTCATAAGGCAAAAATTTAAAAAAGAAATATCTCTAAAATCTTTTGAAAACAATCAGATAAAATTTGAAGGAGCCAAAGTAGAGGCAATCCAAGATGATTCCTGTGTGCTTTCCTGTACTCAACACACAAAGGCTCCTTGGTCCCTGTAGCATTCTTCCCTCTTCCTCAAGGGAGAGGAAAGACCTCATCTCATAGTAAAGAGTTTCACCTTTTCCAGTCCCTTACCATTAGCTAAGTCTGTTCGGCCATCTCTGCTGTTCCCTTTGCTGGACATCTTGAAAATGGTATGTGCTGAATCCAGCCTGGATTTGGGATGAAGAAAATAAAATAATTAGAAGAGGCCCTGAGAAGGACAATAAAATAGACAATTGACAATTCATAGGCTTTACCATTTTCATAAGAATTCATCTTTTGTGTGGGTACACTTAATATTATATTAACCGCTCAGTTGCTAACCCCTACCCCCAGCTTCCCTGGATGTAATTCTATAGAGACATACTTGAGGGGGAGGTGAACTGCCAACTCTTTACCTTCTTTCTTGAGTAGCTGATAGTGATCCCCCTCCCACACACACGCATGGGAAAGAAGGGACTGAGATAAAACTTGAAACAGCATATCTACTCTATCAGTAGCATATCTACTAACAAGCTGCTACTAAGAACACCAACATATCACACAAAAAGGCTACCTTCAGCACCACCCTGTGAACAACGATTTTCCACTGTAAGTAACACGTTTTCACAAACTCTGTGAAGCATTTGTTTTCACAAAATGAATACGCAAGTCAAGATTCTGAATCCCATTTCACGCACAAATAGACAGAAGAAATCAAGCTCTTGCAAAACAACCGAATCTTTGGTTGCTCAGATGCAGAGTGTCAAGCCTATCACAAGCAGAGGCAGGCAGTGGTGATGCACACCTCTGATCCCAGCACCTGGGAGGCAGAGAGAGAGGCAAGCAGAACTCTGTGAGGGCCAGACCGGTCATACAAAGGTATATAAAAGAGAATTCCCACTAAATCGTCTTAGCTCATTTTACACAATGGCAAACACTATTTCAGCTATTTCTACTAATTTTCACACCTCTGTAGCAAAACCCTAACTGGAACTAGGGAATGAATCTTAATTCTTTAATACTGCTGACACTCCCACCCCTCTCAAGGGCCTTACTGTCACCTCCAGCAAATTCCAAAGAGCAAAGAATAAGCTTACTCAGGCCAGAATTCTGTTTAGCCCTTTCAGTGTCTTGAACAAAAGGCAGCGGTAAAAGACAAAGTATGATTATGACCTAAGGCGGAGCACCCAGGCACCGTCTGCTAATCTTTCAACAGCCCTTTCATTCCCTAACAATCATTCCAGAAGCCCAGCCTTATCCTCACCCTCTACTTCTCTCCTTATAGAAACCTATGCTTGTTCATAAAAACTGTCCTCTGAGTTACAGCTGCACAAAGAATGCTTGTAGCGAGCCACAGTGGAAAAGCAGAAATACCGAAAAACCAACAAAATCCCAGATTGACTGGGACACCTGGAGAGCAATGATGGGGGACAGCCCTATATACGCCACTCCCACAACTCATCACTTCCTCTCACTTTCATGCTCACTTTTACTTTGTTTGAGAGAGGATCTCACTCTGTACCTCAGGCTACAGTCTAAAATTCCTGGGGATCTTTCCGCCTCATAGTTCCCAGAGCTAGAGAACAGCTGTGAACCACCACAACTCCTTTCTTTTCCTTCCTTTGATGTGCATGTAATTTTAAAGATGTATGTATGAGGTTTGGGGGTATGTATGCATGTATTTATGTGTACCACACGTGCTTGATGCCTGAGAAGGTCAGGAGATGGTGTTGGATCCCCTGAAACTGGAGTTATAACTTGTGAGCCACCATGTAGGTGCTGAGAAATAAACCTAGGCCCTTTCCAAGTTAAGTACTCTTAACCTCTAGGCCATCTCTCCTACCCCATTTGGATGTGTTCTACTAAAGCATTTCCCACACAGCACTTGGATTTGTCTCAACAGTCACTACTGATATTCTTTAGTATCTCAGGAATCTCCCCAACCCCAAATCTACAGGTTTTAAATTAATTACATTACTGTAAAAATCCTGTGAAGTGAGGAAAGTTATGTCATTATTGGTTATAAAGAAGACCACTTTATCATGGTAAATTAGGAGTAGCTGATATATTCTTCCATTTCTAGAATAAACTGTCTACCACATCACATTCCCTTCCCGCTATTATCCACTTCCAGAGGATCAGACAGCAGCTCCTGAAAAACCTTTCTCATACCAGCACCTTCTCCAGGAGCTGGGAATGTGTGAGCTTGTCATATTTCTCTACAAAAGGCTTGCCTGGCTTCTCTGATCTGCACTGGAAGTGGGAAGGGGAGTCATGATGTCCTCTCATATCCAGAGACTGGCTTAAGGTTCTGTCAAAAAGGGACCTGTGTATGAAAATCACAGGTGGTTTCTAAAAATTAAATTTTAGTAAAATCAGTTCTAGATTAAAATATAGAAGTTCAAGATCCTGGCAAACAAGTGCAGCCGTTAAAACACTGTACCTTGATGCACCCATGATCCTTACTATACTTTGCTCTTTTCATCCATACAACAGGAAGAAAGCTGGACATGACAACACAAGCCTGGAATCCCAGCACTAAGAGCTAAGAGGTAAAGGCAGGCCCATGAGTTCAAGATTATCCTCAGGCGCATAGCAAATTCAAAATTGCTGTGGGCTGCATGGGACCATGGCCTTGATGGAAAAACCCCCACAAGACTTGGGTGTACCCAGTTTAAGTATCCAAATGCCTCCAAATTGTGAAACTTTCTGAAAACTAACATGATCCTCACTTTCAAATTTTAGAGCATTCCAAATATCTGTAATTATTTCAGGTGTCATACATTGGTAGAATTTTATGTTAAAACCTATGCAAAAACATGCAGTGATCAAGATTTTACTAACAAACTTCAATGTAAAATTTGGGCATTTACCCTCAATATGTATGTACACATATAATTGGATTGTATTGAATATTAAGGTTAGGCTGAGGCAAGAGAACCGACAGAGTCAGAGGCTGACCCCAGTTACAGAGTAACAGCCAACCACAGCTACTAACATCTCAAAGACAGAGACCGAGGGCTGGAGATGGCTCAAAGCTTAGGAGCATTGGCTGCTCTTTCCCAGGTTCAATTGCCAATACCCACAAGCAGTTCACAAGCATCTGTAAGGAACAGGATGCCCTCTTCTGGCCTCCATAGGTACCAAGCACACATGTGGTACACAGGCAGGAAAATTACCCCCCCACACACACAATAAAAAAATAAAAGTAATATTTAGAAATATACAACAGGGCTAACAAGATAGCCCAGTAATGTATCTGACCTGGTGCCAAGTCTGCAAATCTGAGTCTGGCCCCTGGAATGAAAAACGACCCCAACAAACTGTCTTCAGACTTCCACACATGCATCAGGGTACATACACAGTAAGAAAACTAATCATTTAAAATGTATGTAACTGTTTTCTAGAATACATGCCAAATAATTACTCATCATTCTTTTCTTATACACCACTGGATCATTGGATCATCTTCTATGTCCTTTAGTGAGATTATAAATTCCCAATTTGGGAACTATGTCTCTAGAAAACCAAGAAATTATAGTTTAGTGGGTAAAGAAAGTGCCTGCCATGTAAGTGTTAAAGATGAATTCAAATCCTCAGGCACCACAGAAAAAGCAAAATATGGTAAGCTCCTATCTGTCTCGCTAGTGTTCCTAGGGAAGATGAGAGCTACAGAGAAGAAAAGTCCCAGAAACTTGAGTCTAGTTAGCCAGGTGCAAACAAAAGAGACCCTAACACAAACAAAATGAAAAGTGAGGACAGCCACCTGAGGGTGTCTCTGCTGTGGCATATGTGTCCATGCAAGTATGTGTATGTGCACATAAGTACCCCCTCACACACACACATAATGACAATACAACTACTCTCAAGAGAAGCTAAATTCTAAGTTTCTGTCAAAATTAAATATAACCACCTGCAATGCATATATGGAAAGCACAACTTCCAATGTGATAGCATTTAGAGATGGAGTCTTTAGGATACAATCAGGTTTAGAAGAGGTCATAAAAGTGAATGGCCTCAAGACAGGACTGTTACCACTGTGAGACAGAGTTCTTTATTTCTCCGTTTCTCTTTAGCATATGAGGGCACAGTGTGGAGGCAGATCTCTATAAACTGAAAGACATCTGTGACCAAAAACCATCCATTCTGGTGAGTTACTCTTAGACTTTACCCTCTTGGATAAGTTCTGTTCTTTACGCCACCAGTCACTGGTATTTTGTACTGGCGGCTTGAGATGTCTTAAGATACTGTCCAAACTAAAGCAGGCAGAGACAACATTAACTGTGCCCTACAAGTTTAGTAGCATAGCCACTACAGAATCTCTTCCATTTATCAACAAAATAAATACATTATGATTCAAAAGTCCCAACCATCTTTTTCATTTTTCAATGCATTACGTACCCCAAAAATGTGGTGATACATATTTACTAAAATTAGTCTAGAATATCAGAGTTAACCACAGAGCCATGCCTAAAGGTCCAGGAGTGGTGACCTGCACCTTTAATCCTAGCTTTAGGCCTGTGGAAAGAAGTTAAGATAGCTGGACAGAGGGAGAGAAGGGAGATTTTGAAGAGTGAAAAGTTGGAATCTAAGATTTCGTGGAGACAGGCCTGAGGAGCTGGTGGATGAGAGGTGGATGAGGTCTGTTCCTCTATCTCTCTGATATTCCAGTTTCCCCCCAATATCTGGCTCTGAGTTTTTATTATAGACCAACCAGAATTCCTGCAATACCAAAACTCCACTGTTTCCACTCTGTTCAATTAACATGTAAAATATGGTCCAGAACAAACCTGAGCAGAAGGAGTTGATGAGGTAGGTCACTGTCTCAGCTGGAGGATTTATATCACCTCTCCTGCCTGTACTCTAAAGACAACCACTACCGACAAACTGAAGGTCAAAGGGTAAACTATGAGGAGGGGGAGGGGTATCCAAGTGTTTCAAGTTCAGGAGTAAATCCTAGTGATCTAGTTTGTTTTTCTGTTTTAGTAATAATAGGCCTTAAGTTTTTAACTAATTAGAGGACAAATTATTAACTAAGAGTCAAGCACAATAACCAAGAATCTCTTATTAAAAATTGTCAATGATCAGGACAGAGGAAGCAGAGGCGGAAGATCTGAGTCTGAGGCCAGCCTGTGCCACATAAGAAACCCTGTCCCAGCTGATAGGGGTGGCTCATGCCTTTAATCCCAGCACCTGGGAGGAAGAGGTAGGCAGATCTCTGTGAATCGCCAGGATTGATTGCCAGGACTGAGAAATTCAGTCTGGAAACACCTACCACCACCAAAAAAATTAAATAAATAAAAAATAAAAATCCAGCAACAACAACAACAAAAAAAACAACAAAAAAAAACAAATAAAAACTAAAAATGTATAAAAACAAAAAAGTCAGACTTTCCTACTGATGAAAGATCTGTATAACAAGCCACATGTGCTAGAACAATTGGATATCACAAAATAAACAACCCTGACCCCTAAACTGCATAGTATTCATAAGTTAAAAATGAGGTATAGCATGTAGATGATGGCAGAGCACATGCTTGGCACACAAAAAGCTCTAGGCTCAATCCTAACTTCCCTAAAAGTAAATAAATCAGAGGATTAGCACAACTTCACAAAGCCAGTGATGGAGCTAATATTTATATTGATAACTGTTTCTTAGGATAGGAAATAACAAAGTTTTAAAATTATAAATTCAACTTACATTTTTAAACTCTTACAAAGACCTGGTATGATGGCACATACTTTTTAATCACTTGTTAGACAGACTTCTGGAAATTTAAAGCCAGCCTCGTCTACATATAGTAGGTTCCAGAACAACCAGGGCCACACAGAGAAACCCTGTCTGGAAACAAACAAGAAAGTGAAATGCTATTGTCACTCTGGGGAAGAAGGGACAGTAAGCAAGCTTTGAAGGCACTCTGAAGGCCGGATAAAATTTCACAGAGAAAGAGAAAGTCAAAGAGGAGGGGATGACATGGGAATGATATTCTCACTGCCCAGAAGGAAAAATAAAACCAAAGTTAAAAACCCAATAAATTCAAGAAAAACACTGAGTCAGCTCTAGCTGTCAGACAGGAGGTCCAGGGCGCAGAGCTCGCTGAGCATCTACATGGTCCTGGATATGAACAAAACCCAAAAGCAGTGTGTGTGGCTCATGCTTGTCATCAGGGAGGTAATTTTGTAAAAGATGACAGGACAAGGACTGGAGAGATGGCTCAGAGGTTAAGAGCACTGACTGCTCTTCCAGAGGACCTGAGTTCAATTTCTGGCAACCACATGGTGGTTCACAACCACCTACAGTGGGATCTGATGGCCTCTTCTGGTATAAAGTTAACAGAGCACTCAAAGTCACATTTTGAGCACAGACATCAGGTGCCACAAATGACAAGCTGGCACCTGGAAGACTAATTCTGATGTTTAAATCCAAGCTCACGTTATCAGTGTAGTGACAGCCAAAGCAGCAGATGTAGAAAGAACTTAGACCCTCGAGACAGAAGGAGCTATCAACTACTACAAGTTGTCCCTGGCTTCATACACACATCACGGCACATGCCCTCCCACATACATATATAAACTCAAAGTAAGTAAAGACAGAATTGAAATTTTTTTGAATAGAGACAGATATACATAGAAATTACCTAAATAGAAATTTCAAAATCAGATACCTTGTAAACTAAAGCTTACTGAAAACAAACTGATCAGTACCTAAGAGTACGCTCTAAGAGAGGAAGTCCCAGGCAAGAATCTTAGAAGAGGGTGACAGGAAGTGTGAGCAGAGTCAAGGGGAATGATGGCTCACGCCTTTAGTCTCAGCACTTAGGAGGCAGAAGCAGTTGGATCTCTTGAGTCCATCACAGACCAGACTGGTCTACAGAGCAAGTTCCACAACCACCAGGGTTACACAGAAAACTTTTTAAAAACAAACAGAAAAGATTTCCAATGACTCATGTTTCCCCTTCTACCACGAAGACACAAAGGATGCCTAAAAACTATCCTCAAGTGAGTATCTAGGAGCTGCTTTTTTGTCGGGGGAGGCAACTGAGACAAAGTCTTAATATGCAGCATATTCTGACTATTTTACTGCTATTTTAGCCCAGGTTTGTCTCTGACTGTGTGCTTGTGTCTAGGTGAGTGACTGCTATGCAAGGTCTGGACTCAGTATTTCTTTTCCCCACCCAAGGATCATAAACACTAAGATTCAGATGGGTGGTGGTGGTCCGAACACTCCTGCAGCTCAGGCAGGCAGGTGGATCTCCAGAGTTTACAGCAAGTTCCAGGACAGGCTCCAAAAGCTTCACACAGAGAAACCCTGTTTTAAACAACCACTAGGATTCAGTTCTCTCTCAGTCAAGTCTATACTGGTGGCTCACAACTATATCTCCAGCACTTAGTAGGTGGAGGAAAGATTAGAAGTTCAAAATCATTCTCAACTAATTTGAGGCCCACACTAGACTACATGAGAGAGAGCCTATCTTTTTTTTTTTTTAAGGGAGGAGGTGAGAAACTTTGTTTACTCTATGGATTAATGCCCCATTCATTAATACCAAATGCCAATGCTTATACTTTTAGGCCTTAACTCTAGTGACAACTTTGGGCCATATTAAGAATGCACTCTATGCCTTTAATCCCAGCACTTGGGAGGCAGAGGCAGGCAGATCTCTAAGAGGCCAGTCTGATCTACAGAGCAAGTTCCAGGGCAGCCAGAGCTGTTACAGAGAAACCTGTCTTAAAAAACAAACACACACACACACACACACACAAAAAAAAAAAAACAAAAAAACCAACCAAACAAACACACAAAAAACCAAACAAGGGAAAACAAAACCCAGCTATCACCAAAAATCCTTTTTAGAACAGTCAAACCCATTTATCAAGTGAAGTGACCATAAGGGATCATTTACTCCCAGCCCCCATTCTGATTTACGTTTTCTATCAGAATTCTGTCCCTGTTACCACTGCTGTTCACTCACACTTCAGCTGTTTCTTACATCTTGGAACAAAATATGACAGAAATGAAAAAGTCTAACTCGAAATATACTACTTAAAATAGAAATAAATAAATAAAGGAGCTTACAAGAGGCTGGGCATGTAATTGTGAACTCAGGAGGACGGTCTCCATTTAGAAGTTACACAGAATAAAACAGTATCAGCCTTTCAGTTATTCCTGCTCTCTATGGTTGAAGCTACCGTAGTGTCACCAATATTCCCACAAGTTGGGTTTTGGTGGTATCCATATTTTGGTCTGTGCTCTGTATCTGGGGTGAGCACACCTATGTTTCCCCTCCCCAGGAACTTCTGTCACACAACACATACAACATAAAAACAAATCTTAAAAAATATATATATACCATATGAGATCAATGTGATGTCTCTCTGATGAAACTTTACTGCATATCTTAGAAACCACAGCATAAGATTCTTGCTCTTTTTTAGGGGGGGACCTTGGGGGGCACGCACCCATTGATTGACCTTGAAGTCAAGATTCTCCTGCCTCAGCTTTCTGAATATTCCTTCTCTGCCCAACCATATCTTTCCTGTCTCCACCCATCAGCACCTGGCTGTTTCTCTTTTAGACTGAATTATTAATTTTGTGTAGCCCAGGATGGCCTTGAACTCACAGAAATCCAGCTGGTCTCTGCCTCCCAAGAGTTAGGATTAAAGGCATGTGCCACTACTGCCTGGCATCTATGGCTAATTAACTAGTGGATGGTTTTGCCCTCTTATCTTCCAGCAAACTTTGTTAGAATATACACAAAATATCGCATTTCTCTTTTTTGCCTAAAATTTAAAAAGGTTATAGCTAATATAAGAAAAACTATATATATTCAAGAATTACATTAACAATGTCCAGTCCATTAACAATGGATAATTTCAGAGAAAATGCTCCATTATTTATCCTGTTTTGGTCAGTTCAAAGTTTTGCACCTAATTCACTTTCTAACTTGTATTACCAACTGAAAACTATCTTTTGATGTCTCTCAAACTTTACACCTCTTTAGTGAGTTTCTTTTCTGAATTTGTTAACAAAATCTATAACCATCTAGGCCTGTGCTCCATCAGAGTTCCAAGAAGAAAATAATGCTGAGTAAGCATCAAGTGCAAGCAAGCAACTTCCAAAATATGTGAGAAATGACAGAAACAGCTGGCTGCCTAGAGAGTCAGCCAAGGTCGCTCTGCACCATTAGGGCATCCATTCATTTTCAACCTAGAGGCCTAGCATATCTGACAGACTTTCTGAGGGGTTGGTCCTACCTTGTCTTGGCAAAGTTTGGCAGTCCTTTATTCTGTGTCATGCTTGTCCATCTGGACAGCATACTGTCAGCAGATAAGGCAAGGATACTTTCTTGCCAAGTGGCTAACTTTTGCCACAAAGAAAGTAAACTCTATAGGGAGTGTCTTCAATGTCCATCATTTTCTCTAAAGTAGATTGGTGCTGCCAGAAGCAGACACATCTTGTCATTAAACTATACTATTAAAACATCTTAAATGTCATTCTCTGTAGATCTCTGAAGTGTTGGAAAACTACCTGTCTGTCTAAGATATAACTGTTTGACCTTGAAAACATACCTAATATAACTATGAGTTTGAATATAATGACTAACCACTAACTTGCATTTCTTTATGTCCTAATTAGTTGGTAATAACTTTCAAGGACTAGCAATTTGCATTACACTGTTAAATGAGCTGTATAGGTACAATACCTTCAATAAGAGTAAAAATATTATGTACAATGTGTTCTAACAAAAATAATCTCAGATTTATAATATACAGAATTTGTATACAATATTCAAAAATCCAATCCAATGTAAAGTATTTAAAATTAGTAGTTGCTTTTTAAAAGTATCTTTTATTCTATCATATACATATTCCCCTTTTTTCTTTTAAGGGTAGAATCAATAATCTACCCTTGCCCCCTCATATCTGTAACTCTTCCCCTTTTTTTACCCAAACAAAAGTCCTGAATCTAACAATGTTCAGTTTTTTCTGACCATTACCAATAACTAGTAACCAACCACCCTAAACAATGACAATTAGCCATAAACCACTGAAAGAACAAAAAGCACCCACTCATGATTAGGAAGACAGAGGCTACCTAAGACCAGAAGTTCAAGGTCATCCTCAGTGACATACGGAGTTTGAGGCCAAACTGGGCTACATGGGAATCCATTCTGTGGAGAGTAAACGAGGGAGGGGAGTCCTTGCTCTTTGGTAATACTTAGAACCCTGAAATATCTTTAGAATAAAAATTTTTTTACACCTGTGATTGATACACAGACTAAAAGCATGATTCAATGCATACAAAGTCTTTGCTGCAGGTTGGGGAGCTGGTGGTGGTATCCTTAGCCAGTTTAAAAAAAAAAAAAAAAAAAAGACATTAAGTGCAGGCCAAGTTACTCTTTCCACTTTTCTCCATTTTCTCTCCTCCACCCTCTTTATGCAACAAAACCCTCCACATCTCATAAAATACAAATGTCTAACTCATAACCTCTGCCAAGAGTTTTGATGACATTACAATAGGAAATCTGGCCCTTGGGTGGTGGTGATAAAAGTTAATCATCCCTTAAAAAAAAAAAAAAAAAAAAAAATCCACCGGTGTTGCCATTACACTGTATTATCATCAACACTTCCTTTTTTATGAACGTGACTTTTCCAAAACAGATGTGGAAGAAAAAAACCAAAACGGTTTTTAAATTCTTCCCTTGCACTGTCTTAAGATGGTGTAGCTTCAAGATGAAGATTCCTGATTCACTTCAGGAAACAGAAGTACTTCCTTGTCACATTCTTAATAATCCGTCTGTGAGGCTATCATTTGGAGAAAATGTATCCCTTTTTGTAGCAAAAGTGAATCACATGAGGGATAGTTACAACACCAGTGAACATAATGGCAAAAGGGAAAGGAATTAGAATATATTCTGATAAGGTAAATTAACAGCCTAGAGGAAGAAATCAAAAAACAAAGAATGTGCTGGGAGGTGGTGGTTCACGCCTTTAATCCCAGCACAAAGGTAGACCAACAGGTGGATATCTGTGAGTTCAAAACCAGCCTTGTCTACAAAGAGAGTTCCAGGACAGCTAGGACTGTATACAGAGAAATACTATCTCTAATAACAAAGAAAAAAAGAAACTGATATTTAGTTTAAGAATGCATTCAGAACCAGCCTGGTCTATGGAGCAAGTTCCAGGACAGCCAAGGGCTACACAGTAAAACCTTGTCTGGGGTAAGTGTGCATTTAGAAACAGTATACAAACATCTCCTATTCCTATGCTCAGAAATCAGGTTTAAAACACACCCCACAGGAGCATTTGCAAAGTAAACATCTGATATGAACAACTAAAACAGAGTCTGAGGTACTGGAGATGGCTCAGCAATTAAAGTGCTTACTGCTCCTGCAGAGGACCCCAGTTCAGTTTCTGGAAACCACCTGACAGTTCACAACAGCCTGTAACTCCAACTCTAAGGGATCTGGTGCCTTTTGTTGTAGCTTCCACAGGCTACTCTCACATGCACTAATTCCCACACGGACACAGATATATATGAACTGAGGCTGTAGCTCAGTAACAGAAAGCTTGCTTACTATACCCCAGACCTGAGCCCAGTTTTTGTTCCTTTGAGACAGAGTGTAACTATGTATCTCTGGCTGTCCTTGCCTCAGACTCAGAGATCTGCCTACCTCTGCTTCCAGGTTCTGAGAAACACAACAACAACAACTTGGAAAAGCTAAAAAGGTGAGTGCTAAAACAAAACAAATACATGAAACTGTGACCTGCGCACTGCACCTCGCACTGTACACCACGCACTTGGGAAGCTACAGCAAGATGACAGTTTGCAAGATGAGTCTGATCTACACCGTCAATCTCAGGGGAGCCTGAGAGAGTCCCTGTCTCAAAAATCTAATAAACGGGCTCGAGAAATGGTTCAGTGGCTAAGAGCACTGGCTGTTCTTGCAGAGGACCTAGATTTGATTTATATCACCCCAAATGGCAGCTCACAACTATTTATACATCCAGTTCAGGGATATCTGATGCCCTCTTCTGCTCTCCCCCATATCAGTCATGCAAATGGTACACAGAGAGCCACGCAGGTAAAACACCCTGTGTATTTAGTGTACTATAAAACTAAGTTTTAAAGCTGCACTTATCTTGGATCTTACATATATACATCAGCAATAAAATTTTTATTTTAGTTCATAATGATTTTCTGGTTTGGGCACCATGTGGAATAAAACAACACAGTCACCCTCAAATTTTTCCTACTACAAATCATAAAGATAATAAGAATTGGTGAGACCGACCTTACAGAGCCACTTAGCTTTTCTATTAAGTCTTCTAAGTCTCAAACACAGTTCTACTCTCTGCTACCAGAAATCTAAAAGCCTTACAAAAACTACATTTACAGCTGTGTTCTGACTCCTCCTTTGCCATGTGGATGAAAGCATATGATGCTGATTTTACTAATCAAAAATTCTGCAAGCTAGCTGCAAAAGAAGATAATTTTGTTTTAAATCAAAAACTCCCCACTGTGCTTTGGAAAGTTGGACCCTTGAGACTAACTGGACTTAGACACCAACTAAATGGAGACTCACTTGTCATTCCTATAGAAGTATCATAGCTTTTGGGTCTGATAAAGGAGATCTGATCTGACAAAAAGCTAACGCCTTTAATCCTAGCACTCAGGAGGCAGAAGCAGGCAAATCTCTATGAGTTCAAAGTCGGCCTGATCTACAAAGCAAGTTCCAGGACAGCAAGGACTGTTGTTACACAGAGAACCCCTGTCTCAAACAAAACCAACCAACCAAAGAAAAAAGGCCAAAGAGAATCCAGGCAAAGCATTCTCAATTTTTAACAATACAAGACAGGACCCATGCAAAGACAAAACACAATATAAATGAACAAAGAAAACAAAGACAACAGGTGCACAGTGCTCACTCTAGGCTGAAATCGTTTGAAGACACACAGCAACAGTTTAGGGCAGCAGCGGGTCAAATCGAAGCCAATTAAGTCATTTTAACAAAGCTGGAACAAAGTTACCAACAATATCCAAACTTCTGGAAATAGTGGTGATACTGTTATGAATTTAGTGGACTGCATCAGGAAGTCTGTCCTGAATTGAGGAATCAAATGCCTTCAATTCCCACTCACCTTTCCTCCTTTTATCAATGATGTAAGGCCAGGCTGGCTCCTGAGAAAACTGGTCTGGAGGTTCACTGAAGAACTGAGAAAAGTTAAAGTTTACATGGCAAAGGTGTCTCTTCTCAACGTAGTCAAAATATTTATGAGCACACTTCACTATTTTTCGGTCCTCCTCAGAACTATTTAAAACCAAAATAACTTATTTAATTCGATTCTGACTAAACTGAACAGAACCTATACACGGAACATAAATACAAGAAATTAACACAAGATTTACACACCAGGCAAGTTATCTCTCAGCTCCACCAACACTAAAAAGTAATTTATAAGGAAAACCTGCATGTTTTTGACTCTAAACCAAACCACCTCTCATCCTGAAGCTATAGAGCCGGAGGGGGGGGGGGGAGGAATTACCCGGGTGAGAATGTGATATCGCTAGTGCCGGTTTGTTTACAGACTCCACCAACAATCATGAGTCAGAAATTCAAGTCACCAGATGCTTTCCAACTAATAAGGACCAAGTGCGGCCATTCTAAGGTGTCCTAAAAGACTTCGGGACAGGGGCTGGCACACTAAGAAAATTCTATCACAAAGCGTACAAGAGCAGACCGCAAGTGCAGGCTGCCAGTTTCTTGGACCTCGGCCGTCGGTACAAGGTGCTAGGCCTGAGAACTTGGGAGGGGGGAGGGGGACACACTGCGCGGTGGCCCCGAAGTGACAGGGAGACGCAGACAGAACCGGGTTTCCAAATTATAAACAGAAATGAGAGCATACAAGTGGATCACCGGACGAACGAGAAGTCCCTGTGAATCATAGCGGTAGCTGGAGGGGGAACCCCGGGACTGACCTGGGCAAAGGACAAGCAGTCCTCCCAGCACTGACTCGGGTGAGGGGAAGAAGACCTAAACCCTGGGAGCTTAGGAAAGGGATCGGGCCCATCCTGCGGGGAAGCGGTCAGGGAGAGGGGGAACAGGCCGAGCCGGAACGAGACACGGACCGGGTAGGTCAAGGGGAGGGCGTCCGGCTGGGACAGTTACAAGCACGGGAGCCGGCGAGGCTCGGCAGCCCGCTTCCCGTCTTGGGTCATCCTTCTGCCAGCGGATGCTCCGACTGTTCCAGGCCCAGCCGCCCCGTCCACTGCCGCCACCGACGCCGCCGCCATCTTACACTGGCCAGCGGCAGCCACCACCGCCGCCTCGGGTCTCTGCGCCTGCGCCGTCACGCTTTCCGGCCGGGTTTGCGACGCTGTGCTGGAGGAGACTGAGCGAGAACGGTCGCGGGCGCTCTCGGCTCCCAACCCTCCCGGTGGCCGCACAAGGGGCGGGGCTTGAGGCCAACCGAAGCAGCGAGGGGCGCGTGCGCGTAGCGGAGGAGTCTCGTCCACGTTGTTTTCCTAGCTTTATAGTGATGGGTGATGGCTCCTCTCCTCTTATTCGAAACATATGTATGCGACTTAAGGGCTCCTTAGCGTTGTGACGGAACTTGAACCTGACTTCCAAGGGACTGGCAGGCAAATCTCTAGGCGTCATCTAGTCCTGAGGTTCTAATTCTTGCCACATTTTTTTTTCCTTTTTCTTTTTCTTCTTTTTTTTCCTGAGACAAGGTTTCTCTGTGCAGCCCTCGCTGTCCTAGAACTTGCCCTGTAGACCTTGCTGGCCTTGAACTCAGAGATCCGCCTGCCTCTGCCTCCCAAATGCTGTGTGTGCGCCACCACCGTGCAGCTCACATTTCTTGTTTGAAGAAAAACAAAAAACACGTCTTTGAGAGTCAAGACTGCATTTTCTTTAGTGGCTGCTTAAGAGGCCTTCTGTTAAGGTTCACTTCCTCCTTGACCACCAATTTGTGCGGCACGTAGCTCAGTGCTGGAATGTTTCCTAAGGGTCTAAAAGTTTGATCCCAGATCTGGGGCTGGGGTGGGATGAGAAAGCTCAGACACAGGATGTACTTGTTTGTTGTTTTGAGACAAGGTCTTTCTACATAGCCACAGCCGTCCTATAACTCACTAAGTAGATCTCATAGAGATCATCTGACTGTCTGCCTCGGCCTCCCAAGTGCTGGGATCAAAGGTGTAGGATGCTACACCTGGCAGAATTTAAATTTTAAGTTAGCATACAAACTCACAGATTTCAAGCTAGGCATAACTGTGCACACTTAGCACTTAGAAGACTGAGGCAGGAAATACATAAATTGGAGGTCAACCTAAACTAATCAGTAGTAAGTTATGGGCCAGAACGAGTCCTTGAGTCCTCCTCCCACCCCCAACAAACACACACACACACAACAGACAGATGAAAACCAAGTAATAGATTGCCTTGTGGTGTTTCCATATATACGTGTCATGTTTGGTTCTTATTGGTCCCAATAACATTTCTCCTTGTTAGATACCTTAAATTAGATACCCTTAGCTTTCATGACAAGTGTATATTTCATTCTTTTTTGTTTGTTTGCTTTTCAAGACAGGGTTTCTCTGTGCAATAGTCCTTACTATCCTAGAACTTGCTTTGTAGTAGACTAGGCTGGCCTTGAACTCACAGAAATCTGCTTGTCTCAGATTGAAGGTGTGTGCCACCACCATCAGGCTCTGTTCCCTTTTCTTATCTCCTCTTCCATTCTCTCCCTTTATATCTTTTTCTTGCCTGTCAGGCTCCTTTCTACCTCTCTGTTAAATATGAATATGTGTAATGTGTGTGTGTATACATACACACATAAATTTAAATCCAGATTCTGCATATGCAAGAGAACATGTTATATTTGTCTGAGTCTGGCTTTGGTTGCTTACTATAATCCATTCTACAAATATCATTTCATTCTTCATAGCCAAAAGATTCCATTGTGTATATATTCCATATTTTCTTTTTCTATTCATCTGTTTATGGACTCGAGGTTATTCCATAATTTAGCTGCTGTGAAAAATGCAGCAAAAATATGGGTATGCAACGTAACTTGACAGGTTGATGTCTTCAGGTGGCTTTGTATATTGTTTTGTGCTGACACCTAAAGAAAACCTACACAGGATTCCAGATTACTCCCTGCTAGCAGACTGGGCACCGTTCTTTGTGGTTGAAGACATTGCTTTAGATAGGGTCTTCTGCATCTTGGGCTGCATTCCAACTCACTGAACAGCTGAGGATGACCTTGTTATATACTACAGAGCCTCTTGCCTCTACCTCCAGAGTTGGGATTACAGGTGTGCATTGCCAGTCCCAGTTTATGCAGTGCTGGAGGTTGAGCTACAGGGCTTTGGAGATGTGAGAAAGTGCTCTACCAAGTAAAGTACACCTCCAGCCTCTCTTTCTTTTCACCAGAAGGTTGAGGTGCTAGGTTCAGACTCAACACTGACCCATCCAACACCATCCTCTTCTTGTTCCCCACCTTCAGCTCTTGGTTTTGAGACAGGTGCATAAGTAGCCTAGAATAGCTTTAAATTCACCTGAGGGCTTCAGGCATACCAGGCAACACTCTACCAACTGAGCTATGTTCCCAGCCACATTCTGTTCCAAGCTATCTCTTGGTAAAGTATTCGCTGCAGTAGACTTGTGATTAATACTGTTAACTTCACAAGATTCATAATTAATAAGGAGCCAAGCCTCTAGGCATGCCTGTGAGCGATTATCTAAATTAGGTTAATTGAGATGGGAAGATGCACTTTTAACTGTGGGAGGTACCATTCCATGGACTGGGAGTTTGACTGAATAAAAAGGATAAAATGAACCGAGCACCAGTATTAATCACTGTTAGTTGACTGTGATCAGAAACCTCAAGCTCCACCTGCCATGCTTTCTCCATCATGATGAACTCCCCCTCAAACTATAAGCTGAAATAAACTCTTGCTTAAGATTCATAGGTCATATAATTTGTCCAGAAATTAGGAAAGTAACCAATATAGCTAGTTTGTCTATTTCCATTAGTGCCCTGATACAATCAACATCAGACAGTCAAGCCAGAGTCCCCTGTCCAAAACATCCGATACTTTCCTCTCCCATACTAAAAATCGAAATTTTTGGAACCGGAGAGATAGATCAGCAGTTAGGAACACTAACTATTCTTCTAGAGAATTCAGATTCAAGTGCCAACACCCAACATAGTGGCTACAAAATCCAGTTTCAGATGATGCCTTCTTCTATCTCTGTAGACATATGCACAAAAGTGGTGCAGCACTGGGGAAGCAGAGGCAGGTGGATCTCTGAGTTTGAGGCCAGCCTGGTCTACAGAGCAAGTTCCAGGACAGCCAGGGCTACAGAAAAACTCTCTTGAAGAAAAATTTTTAAATCAAAGTTATCACAGGTTCTACATGATCTGGTACTTCTCTTATTTCTGATTTTGTCTCTTCCCTGGCTGCCTGGATCTACTCTAGCCTCATGACCCTTCCTGCTATCACAAACCCCACAGTATGTCACAGCTCCAGCTTGGTGTTTTACCTTGAAATATTCATCTATAATGTTTATTAGATTGCATCTTTCTTCTTAAGTCAGGTCTCTATATTATTGGTACTTCTGAAGAGGGGCAGCTCTCGAACTATTTGGAATAACACATCATTATCCACCCTATTCTGCTTGCTTTCTCTTTCTTTCTTTCTTTCTTTCTTTCTTTCTTTCTTTCTTTCTTTCCTTCTTTTTTTCTTTCCTTCCTTCTTCATCCATCCATCCATCCATCCATCCATCTATCTATCTATCTATCTATCTATCTATCCATCTATCTATCTATCTATCTATCTATCTATCTATCTATCTATCTATCTATCTATCTATCTATTTAAAGACAGGGTCTTGCTATGTAGTTCTGGCTAGCCTCTGCCTCCTGAGTGCTGGGATTAAGGGTATCATTACTTGGCTCTGCTTTTGTTTTTAAGAGGTGTCACAGGTTGAGTGTTGTGTCCCATATATGTAGTCCCAGCACTTGAGAGGTGGAGCAGGAGGGTCAGTAGTTTAAGGCCATCATGGGCATTATAGGACACTATCTGAAAAACAAGAAACAAGGAGAAGGCAAGAAAAGGGGAGGCCTCCAACTCTCCAACTCTTGGGCTCAAGTGATCTTCCAGCTTCAGCAACTGAAGCAGGAATACAGACACACACTCCTGCACCCAGTCTGCATTACCTTTTCATACATATTTTACTTTACAACACTTAACTTATAATTATATATTTAACTTAATGGATAGGCGTTTTTTGCCTTTATCTCCAAGCACCACTTGTGTAAGTGCAGTGCCTGTGGAAGCCAGAAGAGGGCATCAGATCCCCAGGCACTGGTGTTACAGCTGATTGTGAACTGCTTTGTGGATAATGTAGCTCAAACCTGGGTTCTCTGGAAGAGCAGCCAATGCTTTTATCACTAGGCCATCTCTCTAGGCTCCAATTATATATTTTAAGTCTATATTATTATAAGTTACTGAGAACAGAAACTATTCCTTTTTTATTTTTGTAACCTTAACACCTAGAAGGAAGGTGGTCAGTGAGCAAAGTAGTTAATGTCATCAGTCAGCAATGACTTATTGTATCCCTATTACATGACAGGCCTTGATCTTGGCACTACAGCAGTGAAAAAAACAAACCAAGATTCTTTTGTTTACAGAACTTTTAGTTGCAGGGGTTGAGAGTGCAGGGGGAAGAAAGATACACAGAAAATAACATAAAGTTATGAAGACTGTTTTGAGTTAAACAAAAACAGGCTGTTACCCTAAGGTAACAGGGTGGATGTGCTCTTTTATCCTGGGAGTTTTGAGAAGGTCCCTTTGCTGAGGCGTGTTCTGTGAAGTGAAAAACTGAGCTATACCTGGGGGAAAGTGTTCCAGTCCACAGGAACAGGAAAGACCCTGAAAGTTGAGTAGGAAGCTAAGTGGTTTGAGAAGAACATACATACACACATACATATATATACACACATAAATAATGTGGCATGATCTGATTTATAACTGAAGAAGTTCGTCCCAGTTGATTTCTTTAACTGCCTTCAGGAAGGCAAAACAGAAGCTGGCAAACTCACTGGAAGGTATTGCAAAAGACCTGCAGGACTAGTATTGCAGTCAAGTGGATCTGAAGTGGTTGCACTGAGAATACACTCTGAAAGTGGCAAAGAGGTGAGCTTGCTAAGAGATTGAATTTAGCAAATGTGAGCTAAGAGGGGAACAACAAGGATGTGTTGGCTTATCTTAACTAAACAAACAGTAATGCCCTTTACAAAGGTACATGTGGGGGAACAGGAACAGGTTTTATAAAGGGAAACATTCATCTCTGTTTGTCAAATCTCAAAGCATGGAGAAATAAATATTTCTCATTGGCAAAGACTGTTGATTGTAATAGTTCCTATTTTGGTTGATGTGTTAGAGCTTAGTTATGATGATTTAAAATCCACAATCCAAAACCACAAATCCTTTTGCATCAACCTAATAAGATAGACCACACTAGTATCTACCCAACCTCACGACTTGGTTGGTATGACAATAACCAGCTGATTAAATGGGGATCTGTCACAGTTAATCACCTTTCTTTATAAGGAAGGAAAGATTTATTTTGGCATATTACTTCAGAGGATCCAGCCTGTGGTTGTCTGGCTCCATGAGCTTGGGAAGAACATTACAGCAGGAGGTGGGGTGGACACTGTTCTTGGCTTCTTGGCAAATAAAAAGTAAAGAAATTAGATAATATAAGAAGCCAAGAAGATCTATATATAGCCTCAAGGGCAGCTAGTGACCTACTTCCTCCAAGTAGGCCCCAACCCCTCCTACCTTTCACCACCTCTCAATAATGCCATCATATTATGAATACTGTAAGTGAGAACTCCATTAAACACATCAGAATCCCCAGAATCTGTTTCTGGAAAGCCTTGGTATTTCACTAATCCCTAAGGTACTTTTTAAAAACATTTTAAAAATATATTTTGATCATGTTTTCTCGTTCTCCAACTCCCAATTTTCCCTAGCTGCCTACCCACCCAACTTTATATCCCCCTTCCTAACTCAAAATTAAAAAACCTAAAACACAAAAATAGAAACACCCCCCCAACAAAACCCACAAAAATGAAAATCAAAATAGTCTAAAGACCAATAAGACAAAGGGAAAAAAATCCAAAACAAGGAAAATCAAAATAAAGTCTACAAAAATACCAGAGTTCATTTAATGTTTGGCCAACTATTCATTCCTAGGCACGGGTCTGACCTAGAGGGTCGTTGATAAGCCCATAGTGTGTAATACTTTATGACTCGGTACTGAATTTCTACTGAGGATCAGCAGCATGTCAAGAAGTGCTATTCAAATGGTAACTTTATTTTGCTGAAGACACAGCCTTGCTCCAAAATCATGGATGTTTAGATTTCATACATACACCTCTAGGACCCTATTTTTCAGGTCACAAGTCCCACCCCATGACTGAGAACCTGCTACAAAACTTTGAATTGCTAAGTGCAGACTATGCTGTCTCCAAAAATGTGAGGAAGGAGACATGTTCCAGCACGCTTCAGATCACCACCTTCTAAAAGTTTCACCAATGTGGCAGGTCCTGAAACTTTTGCAGGATATCTCTTCTGTCTCATCAATGAATACGAAAGTAGCTGCACTGCTAGGCCATCATTTGACTAACATATTGTTAAGATCTAATGAACATAATCTTACTAAAACCTACAAACATGATATTCTGCAGAATGTCCAGGTCCCTTTGGATAGCCTGGAGTGAGAATGTCCACGTTCAAAGTTAAGATGTAAACAGACTGTTACCTATCTCTTATGAATGCAAACTACTTCTGATACTTTCTGATGGGAACAGAGAGAGCATACATTCACTAAAATGGGGTTTGTGAGCTTCAGTTACTAAATATTTTAGGCTTTGCAAGCCATACTGCCTGTCACTACTCTACATGGCCAAGGTAACACAAAAGCATTCAAAGACAGTATATAAATGATCAAGAATGTCAACAAACCTTTACAAAACCCAGGCAATTGGGCCTGTGATGGTTCACTATCAGTGAGTAGACACTAATAAAAGTGCCACAAAGTTGTCTTCTGACTTCCACATGCTCATGATCTCACCTTATCAAACACACAAACACACACACACAAACTGACCACATTTGACTAATTGACGTATAGGCTGTAATCTGCTGCCCCCTATGTAATTGTCACATAGCCTATACCAGATGTTGTGCTATTATTTTCAATCAAGAAAACATCTGAAATAGCAGTGCTTTGGGGACCTCTTGCTTTAGTTTGCAAGCTGTCCACTGTAATACATCTAGTTTTTGCAAAAAAGCCAAAAAGATTAAACTAAACAGAGATCTGATGTACTCTTTAAAGGTAAACTAATCCTTCCCATTATTTTTGACAGAGGTGGAGATGTAGTTCCAGGCGTTTCTCTACCTGTTCTTTCTGCCAAATGCTGGGCATCTTCATTGGCAGGTCATACCAAGAGACACATATTTGGACATTTCGAAAATGATCAGAAGATAGAATTTGTTAGGTCCACTATAAGGCAGATATGGTCAAATTTCACTTATGTATCTATAAGGCAGATATGTATCAAATTTCACCCTATGTCCCTAAACGGGAAATGTCTGAAGGAGACACACTGCTGTAATGCTTTGAATCTATAGACATAAAGGTCAGCATAGACCTGTAATCTGTGTGTGCTGTGATTTTTAATTCTTATGTGTTATGAGTGTTATGCCTGTAAGTGGACCACATGCATGCATTGCCCACAGAAGCCAGAATATGGCATCAGATGCCCTAGAATTGGGGTTACATTCATTTGTGAGCCACCATGTGGATACTGGGACCCAAATTCAAGTCTTCTGCAAGAGCAGCAAGTACTCTTAACTATTGCGCTACCTCTTGATTACAATGATGGTTTATCTTGATGTTAATTTATTGGATCTGAAATCAGGTGAGAGACACTTTGAGCAGGTTTGTGAGGGCATTTCTGTGAAGGACTAATTGAGAGGGGAAGGCCTTCCCCAAAGTGGGAAGCACCTTCCAGCTGAAGTACTGCTTGCCTGCCTTGATGGTTTTCGGTTTCTCAAGACAGGGTTTCTCTGTTAGCTTTGGTTGTTCTATAACTCTCTCTGCAGACCAGGCTGGAACTTACAGAGTGCTAGGATTAAAGGTCTCATTTATATTTCTTAGTTGCCTGTCTGTCCTGCTCCTAAAACCACCGGTGCTCCATTAGCAATCTCTACCTAAGCTGTTTCCCAGCAGAACAGCTGCCAAAATTAAGTGCTTCTACCAATTAAGTGCTGCCTTGGCTTCCCAAACGAACATGGTCGGTGAGATTTTCAGTTCTACAGCAAACCCTGCACATCCACTTCCTGAGCCCTTTTTGTACATTTTTGTACTATCTTCCATGTCTACTTAATGTGGGACAGGGCTAGGGGGAGGCTCGGGTGGTTAAGAGCTAACTGCTCTTTCAGAGAAGCAGAGTTCAGTTCCCAGCATCTACATCTGGTGGCTCACAACCACTCATGACTGCAGTTCAAGGAATCAGATGCCCACCACACACATATACATACTGACTAATAACAAATCTTAAGGTTTTGTTTTGTTTTTTATATCAGATGGCTACATTTCTCTATCTCTTTTAAATGTGGGCCATTTTCTCCAAGCTCTCCAAGCTTCTCAACAGCCTAGTACTAGCCTACAGGCCTTGAGAGCATGTTCTAGGGTCATAGGAAAAACATTGTCATACATCTTATATGAATTTGATTCTTGTCTTATGAAGCCATCTATACAGTCACTGTAACACACAGAATTTTGGAGGAGCAGTAAACTGCTAATAGCTTAAATACTTCACTAAACTTAAGCTATGCAATGGTTATTTTTAGTTATCAAGAAAGAGAAGCTGGAAAAAGTGCTGGCTATCCATAGTGACCCCCCCCCCTTTTTTTTTCTGAAGACCAAGTCTCCACAGGTGACACATGGGAAAGGACTTCAAGTATACATTTGCCTAAGATGTATGGAGAGACTAAGGAAAGCCCAGAACACAGTCATTTCCATGAAGCTGCTTTGAGTACCATATCAACCTGTGACATTAGGCACCAGAAATACAGTGTCTAAAACTTTAGTATTTGATATTACTGTGAAATTCAATGACATGACCAGTGGGCTTAACCTGTTAATGGAGTCTAGATGATTTAGGTGTTTTCAAACTTGCATGGAAGGCTGTCTACAATCTCAACTAAATACCTGTCATGGGCAACAGATCCAAATAGTGAGGCACGAAGACTAGATGTTCAAAGTCACAATCTCTGGTCTCTTACCACACATAATTGGAGAACTGCCCTAGGGTACCAGGTTTTATTCACTTCCCAGAGTAACTCAAGTAATATTTAAAAAAACAGACTAACCCAAGGTCAATTGGCTCATGTTCAATCAAAATAAATAAATGTCTTGGGGAAAAAGAGTCATGGTGGACTATGGCATCACCCCCAGAAGTGAGAAAAAGGACAGATAACATGGCATTGGCTCAAGGGCAGGCTGTTCTTGTTCCTACCTCCGCACCTATGCAGGAATGTCAATAAACTATTGGCAATTCAGGCCCCACTCATTATCACAAATCATCTTATAGGTTTTTTTCTTCTCAGAGCATGGAGGAGTCTCAAATTCAGACTCTGAGTCTTCTATTTGATGAGCTGTGGAGGCTGGATAGTCCCAACAGCCTGAGCTCAAGAACATTTACTTCCATAGAATGTATAAGATCAAAATGACTCAAATGATAAATGTGAATTTGTTCTTGCAAAAGTTATTTTCCAGAGAGGTGAATATGATCAAAATACATTGTATACATTTATAAAATTTCCAAAGAATTAATTTAAAATATATATTTAAAAGGCTATTTTGCAAGTGAACCAGGAAAACTTGGTGGATTAAAAAGAATATCCATAAAATATATGGCAATCATGGTCCTTACACCTACTGAGGTCAATTTAAAGCTAGATAATTTAGAAAACATGTTAACAGTATATCATTAACATCAATTACAATGTAAGAAGTTAAGACTGAAATCCCAAATAGATGATGACAGTATCCTTTTACCAAAGGAAGGGCAGCCTGATCTGGAGCATGGCATAACATTATACAGAACTATTTCCTAACACTTTCCACTGTGCAGCTTATAAGAAGCTCAGGAAGATTAGAAACAGACCTGAATGAAAAATAACCCACACATTCGGTCAGAATATTTATTAGATACTCTCCCCTGGGGCTTGCAGGAAAGAAGACTCAGGCCACACCCCTTTCCCAAGCACCAGTCTGAACCAACAATTCTAGGGAATCTGATGTCTCAAGTAAGCCAGAATGTATCTGGGTAGAATGGCCATTGGTTTACCAGATCTGACACTACAATTATGTATTGGCCAGGGAAGGAAAAGGTCTAGTGAGAATGGACAGGTACTAGATGAAAGGAAATAAGACTGGCCTTTATCAATCACAACATTGGCTCAGAAGGGGTAGAATAAATAAGAATCTAAAAAGAAAGGAGGTAAGGGGGAGCCAGGGGACAAAGGAAGGCCAAGAGCTGGGTTCACCCAAATCACAGAGCTGTAGAAAGAACCAGGGTAGCGACTAGGATGTAGCACCTAGGGACAGGAAAACCAGGGTTTCTCTTTCATCCTGACCACTGCTAAGTGCAAAATTCCTTTTCCTTCAGAGTTCAAAGAGAAGGCAAGGAGATGTGGTGAGAAACCTACAGCTCAAGGCAGGCTGCATCTCTCCTCATTCCCAGGGGCCCTGCCTAATAGAAACACAAAGTCTTAGGACACAGCTCCCGCTCCCCAGACCCAAGAGTAGAAACAAGGCACCAAGTCCCTGGGAATAAAGGGGAACATGAGTACAGTCATATTCAACATTATTTTTGGGAGTGGAAAGAAGTGAAATGCCCCATAAAGGATGCCTTCCTTCACCTGGCAATTTAATTGGCCTGTTTCTAACAGCAGAAGACATGATGAAGTAGGACTCATAAGAAATGGCCTACAGAACAGATCCTCAGCTGGTATGGCACAGTCTTGAATGGGATGCAGAGAGTGTGGGGCAGCCAGCTCCCAGAGACGAAACTCCTACTCAGTCCCCAATGGTTCTGCTGACTCCAGATGTTCCCCATGGCTGGGACTCAGAGAGGAAAACGTGTTTCACATGATCAGACACTGTTCGCCATTGGCACCTGGTGGGCCCGACAGATTGAGGGTATCCAGGTCAAAGTTGAGGCCAGGAGGCTGGAGAAGAGACGAAGGGACTGAGAAAGCCACTCATATTTCAGGTCAGAGCTTCTGAAGGTCCATCCCTAGCAGCCACAAAGATCACCTTATACAGATTAACTAGGGATTGCTGGAGTCTGCAAACTGTGAACTGGGTTAAAATGTAGAAGACATACTCACCATCTCCCCAGCCAGCTCTTTTGGAGGATGACCCAAGTCCTGTAACTAGAAAATAAAAAGAACATGTGTTTAAAAAAAAATAAAAAATCATAGAAAAAAACAAAAAAATCAAAGACAGGAATCTGATTGGTGCTCTGGTTTCTTCTGATCATGGTATGCAGCCTTTCTGTGTTCCTCCCCAGGTTTAGGCCTGTAGCACCCTTTCTGGGCATCTCTCCTCCGTTCAGCAGAGGACACCAGGAGGAAGGCACTGAAAGGTCTTACCTGCTGCATGAGATCCAGCACCCTCTCAAATCGAGCCCTGTGAGTAGCCTCGCTGTCTGTGGGTGTCTCTGCCTCAAACTGCTCACAGATTTTGCCCATGACAATGTGCTGCTCCTGATACTTTTCAAACTGCTCTGGAGGAATAGATTCCCGGTGACTCTGCAACCATTCTGGATACTAAGGAAAGAAAGAATTAAGTGAACAAGGAGAAAAAGGGACTTAAAGTGTGAAGAGAAGAGGAAAGAAAGGCTAAATAAGCAGGTTCACTGTGGAAAGGACACAGTGCTGCTGACTCCAACAGACCATCTGGATATACTGGTATTTATGGCAACTGCAGATTAGCATACTATGTCTGTGAAAAGCAAAAAGGTAACCTGAGGATTGTTCTAGTTGCTGTGACAAAACATCGAAAACAACTTGAAGAGGAAGGGGGTTATGTCACCTGATATTTCCAGGTAACAGCTCATCGCTGAGGGCAGGGACGCAGACAGACCCTCTGGCTTACTGTCCTGCTTGATTTTTGGCTTTCTTATGTAGTCTAGGCCCATCTGCCTAGAGATGGTGCCACCCACAGTAGGCTATGCCCTTCCACACCAACCATCAATCAAGTCAATTCCTCATACACATGGCCATAGCACAATCTGATCTAGGCAATCCCTCAACTGAGACCCCCTCAAATGACTCTGGGCTACGTAAATTTGATAGCCACAGCTAAATAGAACATGGATCTCTGCTGAACACTGTTGTTTTTTAAGGTTTATTTTTATTTTGTGTGTATTAGTGTTTTGCCTGCATTATATATTTGTACCATGTGCATGCCTGATACTTGAAGGTCAGGAAAGGGGTAGGTTCCCTAGAAATGGGGTGATAAATGGTTATAAGCTATTGTGCTGATGCTGGGGCCCAAACTCAGGTCCACTGCAAGAGCAAGTGCTCTTTATCAAGCCACTTCTATTGTTGCTGTTTTTAAAAATTCTATTAATTTTTTGTATGAATGTTTTGCCTGTATGTATGCATGTCTGTGCACCATGTGTGTGTCTAGAACTCTCAGAAGCCGGAAAAGGGCATCAAATCCCCTAGAGCTGGAGCCACAGACCATTGTGAGCTGCCATGTGGATGCTGGGAATTGAACCCAGGTCCTCTGAGTCTCTCTCCAGTTCTGTTGTTGTTTTTAAATATAAAAACTGGGACTGAAGAGATGGCTCAGAGATTACGAGCACTGACTACTCTTCCAGAGGACCTGAGTTAACCCGGCAACCACATGGTGGTTCACAACCATCTGCAATGAGATCTGGTGCCCTCTTCTGGGGTGCAGAGATCCATATAGGCAGAACACTGTGTACATAATAAATAAATCTTTAAAAAAAAAAAAATAGGGCTAGGGAGATGGCTCAGTGGTTAAGACTACATACTGTTCCTGCAGAGGGCCCAAGTTCAAGTTCAATTGCCAGCACTCATGTTAAGTGGCTCACTCTAGTTTGAGGGTTATCTGATGCCTGTGGCCTCCATAGGCACCATAAATCATGTGCACACACACATACACACAAAACTTAGTTAAGAAATAGTAATAAAAATAAATCTTTTTAAAACAATGTAAAAAACACTCTTAGCTTGCCAACTGGACTTAGGCTATACAAGTTCTGGTCTGCAGACTTGGTCTTGCTACTCATTTCTCACTCAATTACATGTTGCCCTGTGATACTGAAGAGCTTCTGTTTCTCTACTTAATTTCTCTAGTGAAACGATATACTTTTTAAAGCAGGAACCATCTTTTAAACGACTCTCAAACTGTTCATAACACTACTATAAAATCCTGTGAGTTCCTAGTGGAGAGATTAATAAAGTTAGAAATACAAGAGGGAATGGGTCAGTCAAACTCAGAGCCTTGAACTAATTTAGAGAAAACTAAAGCTGAAGAATTTCCCCTTCTAGCTCAGACATTCCCAGTATGGAGAAATGATCACATCACCTATGTACCTTTACTCTCTCAATAACTTCTTCTACCTTCAACAAACAAAGAGGAATTTTTTTTAAATGTACACTCAAACTACCCTTTCAGTATGCATAGTCTGAGCAAAGTGGCCCAGGAGTTGATGTCATGAAGACAGGAGAAAAGGCAGAATGGAAACTCACAAACCTTTTCCGTGATCTCCTTCAGAGATGGGTACAGTACATCCTTAGACAACAGATTCTGCATGATACTCTGCATGATGGGGAAAATGTTCCCTTCCCCATCCCCTTCATCCATGCCCAACCCTTCCATGGCTTTGGTCAGTTCCTCTTCAGACATGCCTGAGTTCTAGACAAGACAAAAGAGAGGCGAACAGGTTACACAGCCTTCCTGAGATGCTTATCACACTTTCAGGTGGAACTATCTAAGTGTGCCTGTAACAAAAATGAAGGCAAAGTCAGATCTGGGGAGATACCCTAGAGCATCTACTTTGGGAGACTGCTCAGGAAGTATCTGGGAGTGGACCACTATCCCTTTCCCTTTACCTGAAGGTCAGTGGCATTTTTGGCTAGCCCACTTAGTGTCTCCTTTAGGCAAGAAGTAAATTCTTGTTGAGAGTTTGCATCACTGCCTAGGAGAGATGAAAAGAACCAGGATTACCTAGGATTTTAACTGTCAGCTTGTCTAGACTGACCTACTTACCAGCCTGGATAGAAAATATTTACTAACAAACTTCTACACTTCAAAATCTTAACTTTTCTTTGCTCAACTTCATGGTCATACTATAAATCTACATAATGTGTGCATTGCTCCCCACAGTAACACTTACAACACTGTCCTTTAAAAGGGTTGGTTTGGGATTATTTTATTTATTTATTCACTATGTAGGTCTAGCTGTTCTGGAACTCACTATGTAGATCAGGCTGGCCTCCAACTCATAGAGACAGAGCTCAGTCTGCCTATGCCTTCCAAGGATTAAAGGAATATGATACTAAACCTGGCTGGAATAATCTTTTTATTATTTTTATTACTTTCCAAAATATCTTATCTTTTCTTTCAGTAAGCAAGGTCCCCATACCTCTTTTTCTTGCCTTGCCCCACTCCATGGCTGTGACATTGTGACTGTTACAATCATAGTATTCTTAAGCATTAAAGAGGTCTGCCTATTATTTTGGGGGGGGGTTTCCTCACCCACTCTCCCAGCTGCCTCTGAGAGCTTTTGGAACTGTTCCACCAGGTGGGGCTCTTCTTCGGCCAGCTCCTTCATTGCCTTCTCAAACTCCGCAGTGGCTTGGGAAGCCAACTCACTGTCAAACAGTTCCTGGAAAAACTTCTCTTGGGAGGCGAAGAGGGCATCCTGCAGGGGAGAGGTGGACAAAATTCACCTCTTACAGCACTACCTATAGCCTCATATAGTCTAGCCTCCTATATGAGCTCAGGTAGTAGTTTTGGGATATGAAACATCTCCCTCACAAACACCTCTACTGAACATTCTATCTGCCTCTTCTCAGGAGGGCAGCAAGCAAAGAGTCTGGCCACTGAAGGAAAACTATGAGGTAGCATACAAATCCAACCACTTAAAACTGCTCTTTTCCCAAGTCACTTTCTTGCTATCCCTCAGTACAACCCAAGTCCTTGTTATACAGGAACCTAGGCCTGGAAGAAAACACTCAGTGGTGTCAGGCAAAGGCAGCCTCCCTCACACCCTTCTGGCCCACAGGGGCCTGACCCACCCAGAGCTCTGAGCTGCATGCCCACCCCCATGCAGGTTGGGATGTATACTTTGGCAGTGTCTCCTGGCGATCTCTTCTGGGGCCCTGAAGCATCGGGGGCCGAGGCGGTAGGAGGGGGTGCTGGGGAGGGTTTGGCTTTATCGAAATCGTCAAGAGCACCTTTGGAAACAAGAGACATGGTAGGTATGTTGGGATGAGTAAGGCTAGAGAGCTGTGTGATTCTGAGTAAACTATCAGGAAAATAATCAGATAAGTTGCCAGCTTTCCCGAACTTCTCTCTCCTGGTATCTCTCCTGCCTGGTCCACTGATCAACATGCTTCTCAACATGGGAATCACCTAACTTATTGTGACCAACTGGGAAGAAAACCTTTTACATAGAACCAATGTTCATCTCAGAACTAGGAGGAAAGGATTAAATAAGCTATGCAGAGATTTCTCCATATGCATACCATAAAAGCCCCCTAGAAACTCCGCAGTTATATAACATGAATAGAGAGATAGATTACTTCTTTGAACTCACTCTGAGGCCTTAACAGTTATGACCTCTTGTAAGAAAGCACAGAATGTCTCACCCTTCTCTCCACTGGCGATCACTAGTTCAAATTCCACACGTTCTATAGAAGGTTTGAAACTCTTACACTATGTTGCAATTTAGTTTTCCCCTCAGCAGGTACCTACAGCTCCCCCTGGCCCCTTTATGCAGTAACCCTGGGCCAATCGGGTCACTTTGGCCCGGCTCACTAAATCTGCTCATTCTCTGCCCTCCCACATCGTTGTGACTGAGCAACAGATAAAAAGTTCACCTCTGCCCTGAAAAGCCTGTGTTGTCACCACCACTCGGCTTGCTGGGGCCAGGAAAAAGGCACTGGCCTCACCCTGGGCAGGAAAACCAGAGAAGAGGAAGAAAGGTACATCCACTATCATTTCAGGAAGGTGAGATTTTCCCCTATGATTGGCTCACTCTCAGTTTCTACAAAGCATGAGAAGCAGTGTCAGGCATGGTGGTGTCACGCTGGAATGGGAAGAAAGGGGCCGGAAATCACAGGTTCAAGGCTTCCTTGAGTCTGAGGCCAGTCTAGATTACACGAGACAGTCTCTCAAAACAACAATTTTAGAACTAGTCACACGAAAGGGGTTAAGTAAAATCCTTTCGGGTTTGGAAAGATACTATCATGGACATAAGGACCCTCGGAGTTAAAGGTTACTTTGTTCTGTAAATGCTGCTACTGACAGGGGAGGAGATTTCAATAATTTACTGAAGCGGGTCCCGGCGGCTCCAGCTTGTAATCTCAGAACTCCCAGAGGCTGAGGCAGGACGACTGTCGCAGGTTCAAGGCCAGTCTGTGCTACAGGGCGAGCTCCTGCCTCAAAAACAATCTGACAATCTAAAACCAGAGAAGTCTGGGGGGGGGGGGGTTGTGAAACATCTCATTACAGTTAGTTTTCCTCTCGGCAGGGAGATCTGCGGTCTGGACTGGTAAGTAACCAAGGTGAACACCCAACTCGGACCACCTCCGCCGCCAACCACAGGAATGGTTCTCCCGCTCCGCCCCCTTCATTTAACCCCGATGGTCATCGCCCCCGACCCCTCTGGCCTTTCCCATCACCGGCTCTTACTTTCCAGAAGCTCCTCCAGTTCCCGGTCCTCTTCGACCCCAACATCACAACCTTCCTCAGCGGCCGCCATCTTGCTCCTCCGACTCGCCGTAGGGGGTGTAACCACTAGCGCCACCACAAGCCCCGCCCCTAGCCCCGCCCCTGTGACTTGTGCAGCCAATGATATCGTTTTACTGTGCAGGACCGCCATTTTTAAAGGGACAGGAAACCGTGCTTTTGCTTTTTGTTTATTTCTTAGACTCAACCTAGGTTCTTGCACAACTAAGCAAGCACTCCACCCTCGGAGCTACACAGCTACAGCAGTTGAACTTGAACTAGACATGCTGAGCAGGCTGGTCTAAAAACCAGACTCATTCCGTCTCCTTTTCTCAAATGCCCGAACCTCCCAGGCCCAGCTTGATGTGGGGGCGGGGCTTAGGGGCAAAAGAGAGAGAATTTATTTGCTTTTGCTTACTTTCCCTTTCATCCGGAACTTTTAGTCTGGAGAGGTTTTGTTTTTAGGCAGGTTCTTCTAATCCTACTGCCTCCACTTGCCAAGGGCAGAGACAGAATTGCCAAATTGAGGCAATCTTGATTGCATACCCAGAGCTTGCAAGATAGGAGAGACCTCTGCCTTGCACTGGACTCTTACAGCCACATGTGCTCCTTGACACATACAGATAAACAAAATAAACAAAAACTACCAAATTCATTTTTAGCACATAGAGAATGTCTACATACAGTTTTATGCTGGGCACAAATAAATATACAAATAACTCAGAGTTGGTCCTGCCTGTAAGCGTTACCTGGGGGTAGAATTGGAAACACAGGTGGTAATTAACAGAATGAAGACAGACTCAAAAACAAACATAAGTCTTGATCTGCATTATTTCCTTTTCTTTCGTGTGCATTTGCTTTGGCTTATCCAGACAGGATTTCTCTGTGCAGGCCTGGCTGTCTTGGAAATTCACTGTAGACAAGGATGGCCTCAAACTTGGAAATCCCCGCTTCTGCTTCCAGGGTGCTGGAACTAAAGGCATGTGCTTACCACACCTGGCTCTGCTTTCTATTCTTGTTATTGAAATTCCTAATATCCTAATATCCTGCCTCTTTCTGACTTCCTAATATATAATGAATACTGACAAAATAGTATTTTATAGCATTCCCTTACCCTTGCTTGCTTGAAGCAGGGGCTCATTTAGCTCAGGTTGGCCCAGAACTTATGCTGTTGCCCACATACCCCAAGCAAGTATTAGGATTACAGATACTCACTACCATGCCTTTTTCTGCTCATGGCAATTTTTTTTGTTATCAATCTTGTTTAAGGACTTAATGGTTTTCCACTGCTTATTAGATTCTTGGCTGATATTCACAATTATTTTATGCACACCCATTCTTCTTTCCCTAGTTAGATAAGACTTTTTTATTTTTATGTTTTTAAAGACAGCGTCTCACTATGTAACACTGGCTGGTCTAGAACTCACAAACATCTGACTGCCATGATTTAAAAAATATTTTTAATTATTTAAACGTGTGTGTGTGTGTGTGAACATATGCATTTGGGTATGTGTATGTGAGTGCATTCACTTGCTCTGAGGGACAAAAGGTGACAAATCCCTCTGGAGCTAGAGTTACAGGTGATCATGAGCCACAGATGTGGGTGCTAAGAACCAAACTGGAGTCCTCTCTTGCAAGAGCAGCATTTGCTCTTAATGTTAAGCCATCTCGGTAAACCCCAAGATAGCCAGTTTTTGAGACAGGGTCTCTCGCTTTAGCCAAGGCTAGCCTTGGACTTGAGGCAATTGTTCTGTCTCAACCTTCCAAGAATTTGAATTATAGGCATGAATTATCATGCCTGATTCTTACCCATATGTGCAGGAAGCATGTTTAAAACTCAAAAACATTATCATAGTATAGGGATTTTTGAGAAAGCAGTCTTGGTTTGAGGACTATATTTAAGAAAGTCATTCTTAGGTCTGAAAATATAAAAGCCCTGTGCTCTTTGAAGCATGTATTCGGGTTTTTTTTTTTTTTTTTTTTCAGTTCAGCCTCAGGTATACTTCCCCCACCCACACAATGTATGTTCAAGTTTATGTATTGTAGCAATGCTGCTAATTGCAATAGGTTGCAAATAACCCAGGTCCTGAGACACTTTCATAACTTAAATCATGAAATGAGAAAAACTAAAATATATATGTTATATATATATAGGAAAAACTTTAAAATGTGTTGAATGAAAAAAAAACATCCCATCATGTGTAAAAGGGACGTGGGGAAAACATACATATCTGCTCAAAAATATATACCTTTTTGAGGGTTATAGTGGTAACTAGTTACCTGCTTGGGGGAAATGTGCTAGGAACTGAGTGGCTCAGGAAAGAGGTACACAAGATAAACTTGTCATAATATAGTTGTTTTCAAAAGGCAATGTAAAGACACTTACTTCGTTTAAGTGTGCCTATAGGTTGGCATACACACTAAGATGCTCTGTAGATTTAGGACAACCTGGGGAAGCCAGTTGTCTCCTTCTACTGTGAGGATTTCTGGGATCAAACTCGGGTTTGTTAGGCTTGACCACAAGTGTTCTTACTTTCTGGGCCGTTTCACTGGCCTGACGACATAGTTCTAAATATTGGTGTTTGAACTACACAGTGAATGGGGAAAATGGATTTAAAATGCATCAAATGAAAAATCTGAGTAATTCCAGCACCCAGGAAGTGGAGGCTGGAAGATTAAAAATTCAAGTTTGCAGGGCTGTAGTGGTACATGCCTTTAATACCCAGGAGGCAGAGGCAGATGGATCTCTGTGAATTTGAGTTCCCGAACAGCCAGAGAAACCCTGTCTCAATAAAACCCAAACCAAACCAAACAAAAAATTTAAGGTCATTCTTGGCTGTACAGTTCAGGACCTGTCTCAAGAAACAACACAAAGAAGCTAATACATATTTTGTACCATCTTTTTCCTATGGATATAGATAACTCAGTAGTAGAATGCTTGCCTATCATGTGAAAACACCTTGGTTCAATCTCCAATAACTAGACAAAATTTATACTTTTATTTATTTTTGAAAGAGGTTTGTGCCACCATATGTAGTGTTAGGAACTAAATCCATGATCCTGTACATACTAAGCCAGCACTCTACAATGGAGCTACATCTCCAGCTGTGTATTTATATGCATCCTACATGTGGGCTTGTACATGTGAAGGCAGGTAGCCATGAAGCACCCCCCCCCCCCAAAAAAAAAATTACAGACTCTCCTGCAGCTGGAGGTCCTTGTGGTTGTAAACCGTCCTGCCTGGGTGATGAGAACTGAACTCAGACCCTCTGGAAGAAAAATACTTCCTTTCCTGTCTAGCTCATTTTGTTGTTTTTGAGATAGGCTGATAGTCCAGGCTGGCTCTGAAATAGCTGGGGTTATCATAAACTTAAAAATGATTATTGTGTGGATGTTTTGATGGGTATGCAGGTTTGTGCACCATGTACATGCAGCAGTACCTGTGGCTACCGGAAGGGTGAGGTTAGTTCCCTGAAACTGAAGTTATGTGAGCTACCATATAGGTGCCATGGAATTCAATCTGGGTACTCTGGAGAGCAGTCAGCGCTCTTCACTGCATATTTATTTTTATTTTTTGAGACAGGATTTCACTGTGTAGCCTTTGGCTGACCTGGAACTCACTATGTACACTGGACCAGGTTGGTCTGGAAGTCACAGATTTATCGCTGCTTCCCAAATTCTGGGATTAAAGGCATGTGCCACCATGCCTGGCCGTCTTAAACTTTTGATCCCCTCTCGACCTTATAAATACTAGAATAGATGGAGCCACCAGGCCAAGCCTGAATGTTTATATTTTAAGTCAAAGGAGTGATACCTTATTTACCCAATTATTCTTAGTATAGAAGCAAAATGCCCTATTGTGATGTCAACTCCATAATCTAGATTCTCCTAGTGGAAGGACCTCAGAGAATGTCTATGAAGAATTATTAACTGATAGGGGAGACCTGGCCATTATGGGCAGCATTTGCTGGGCTTGAGGTCCTGAATCTAAAGGAGAAAGCTACCTGCCTCTGTCTCCAGCGTGCTGGTATTGAAAAGAGGCAGATTCTCCTTCTTCTCCAGCCCCGTCAGTTCTGGGCCTGCCCAGGTCTACATACTACCTTCCATGCCAGCATAGTGAGACTCTTGTCTCAAACAAGGAAGGCAGGGAACTGTGGTCAAGTATTGGCAGGAAGCCTTGAATCCCCTGCTCTCTGCTCTTGACTGTGGGTATACTGTGACGAGTGCTTCCAATTCCTGCCACCTTCACTTCCTGGGGTGATGGGCTGACTATCTGCGGGAACTCTGAGTCAAATAAACCCTTTCTCCCTGGGGACATTTTATCACAGCAGTGGGAAAAGAAGCTAAGACAACTATATATTTATTGTAAATGTATAATTTATCATACACCAATTATCTTCTATGCAAATGTAATATGTCAAATACATACAACAGTGGACACAGATAGGTGCTCATCAAATACTGGCTGTAGTAAAGCTGCAGTAAAAAATGGAACAGAGAACTCTTTAAAAAAAATATTGGTGTTTTGCTTGGATGTCTGTGTGTCAGATCCCCTAGAACTGGAGTAATGGACAGTTGTGAGCTGCCATGTGGGTGCTGGGAATTGAACGAGTCCTCTGGAAGAGCAGCCAGTGCTCTTAACCACTGAGCCATCTCTCCAGCCCCAAGAGAACTCTTTTTACCGTTATCCAGTAACGCAGATCTATGCTTCGCATGTCTCAAGGAAACAATGTCATTTTCTCCTTGCTGTCTATTAATTTAAGAATGCATCTAATGAATATAATAATTGAAAAGTGAGTCTAAGGCAAAGAATCTGCTCTGGTGAGAGAGCTTTATACATGTGAACAGAGACCTGAAAGTAAGTGTCCAAGAAGTAAACGGCAAGCCAGGGAGCTCTCATAGAAATTTACTTTATTTAGTGTGAGCAACAAAACATAAGAACAATGGTTACAGGGGACAGAAAAATGGTACATGTTTCGAAAAAAAAAAAAAAAGACTTCTCAGTCTGCAAGTGTCTGGGTCCACAGACAGAGGGAACATCTGTGATGCTAAATGCCCAAGGGTAATATGGGATAGCTAAGAATTTCATGTCTGAGGAAAAATGGCATTTATTACAATCAACTGTTCTCTTGTGGAAACAAAGGTGGTTGAAAGAAAGAAAGAAATACTGAAAAAATTTGCTAAATAAATGTCCAGCACAAAGTTTTCATTTGTTCATTGGAGGACCCAAGCTGGAAGGCAAAGTCATCTATGTCACAACCATAATTACCTTCAGGAGAGAGGTCTGCAGGAGCAAGAAAGTCAAACTTGAAAATTCTGATTTGCCAAAGAAGAGAAAGGCCATGAAGTTTTAGGGAGACGCAAATGTCAGCAAGCTGAAGTGTGAATGTAAGGACAGAGTGAGGGTTAGAGGTAAGAGACTCCGAAGGAACAATGTGTGAACCCATGCGCATGAAGGGGCCTTAGCGAAACTGAAGAGGACTGATCCTCAGACCAATCACATCTTTACCAATCTCTGTCACCTGTGGAAGTGGAAAACAGGACCAAGTTAGAGGTTAGTGAAAGCTTATTCCCCACAAGCCCCAAGGAGCAGTCAGAAGGATGCTTGTACTGAGGAGGAGAGCGGTGGGTAGATGCTCTAGCTTCCCCCAGGGCCCCTGCCTCAAGAAGCTGGGGCAAGTATACAGTGGGAACACACCCACCATGCTTCCTTCTCCTGCCCCTCCTCCAATATCCTAGACACATTCTGAGGACAGTACTTACCGTAGTGACTCTGCAGATTTGCCCCTTGAACTCAGGGGAATAGCAAGCCCCACTGAGTGGACACTTCTCTACTGGTTTTCCACGGTAGATGGGCCGGTAAGATGCAGCACAAATGTCAAAGGGGTTGTGCATGTCATAATTGAGCTGGTAGGCATCTGTGGGGTTCTTTTCACAGGCAGACAGGATTTTTCTGGTCTAGAAGAGGGAAGGAACATTTTATTTAAGAGACAGAAAGTAGTTCAAATAATCTCTGATACAAGATGCAACTAAATGTTGGGCATGATGGTCTAAGTCTATAATCCTAGCACTAAGGAGCAAGATGATCTCAAGTTCCAGGCCAGACCAAGTTACATACTGAGACCCAGTCTCAATAAACAGACCACAACAGCAAAGTAACCATACTACAGGAATACAGGTCCCATCCTATGTACAGGATGTATATGAAAAATGAACAATTGCCATTGCTGCTGGGTGTAGTGGTGCATCCCAGCACTCCAGAGGCAAAACAGGAGATTCGGAAGTTTGAGGGCCAATTTGGGATAGACATGATATCTTTCTCTTTCCCCAACATGGCTCAATTGCTCTAAAGCCACAATTCCAACAAAGCCCCAGGATTAGGTCATTAGGACTGGGCCTCAGAAAAAGTTAAAACAAATTTCTATTATGTAAGAAGTATAAAAGATCAAGATATGTCACCTGAAGCATAAGGACTGGAGCTTAAATATAGATGCATTATCTGCAGATGCACTGGAGTTTAAGGATAATGCATTATCTGCAGATGTACTGGAGTGGGCAGACGCATTATCTGCGAGTGCACTGGAAGTTAAGGACAGATGAACTATCTGCAGGTACACTGGAGTTTAAGGACAGATGCATTATTTGCAGATGCACTGGAGCTATTCTAGACTGCAGAATCATGGAGCAGTAAGATGCAGCACAAATGTCAAATTAAAAATTAAATGTGTGCGTAGTGCTTATTTTTGATCCCAGCACTCAGGAGGCAAAGGCAGGCCAATATCTGTGAGTTCGAGGCCAGCTTAGTCTACATAGTGAGTTTCAGGACAGTCAGGTCTACATAAAAAATAAAACTGAGTCAAACTTGGGCAAGGTCCTTTACATCTCTGTATTGCTTTCTCATTACTGAAATAATTAACTATAGGACCTACTCCATTTAAACATTTATATAAAGTACTTTAGAATGCTATTTACCCAATGACATGTCTGAATAAATTATTACTCTGGTTTTAAGGGGAAAAAAGAAGCCCCAATACCAATAAGTAGCCAGAGGACAGCATTCTCTCAGCTTTTTGAGGGTTGAATGCTGTCATATCCTTTTGTTTCAGAGACAAGGATCTTGGGCTTCTACTCCTTCCATCTAGTCCCCCAAAAGTCACTGATGGAATTCCCCTGTACCTGTTGGGCCACTTCAGGTTTGGGTCCAAGTTCCAGCAGGCGACGGGCAAAGGTGGCCGCTGTCTTGAAATTCTTGAGCTTAAAGAAAAGGTTGAGGGCTGTCCGCAACACCAGGATCATATGCACAGGCTGCAGGTTTGAGTGTGTGAAATAGGCTGCCATCTAGTGGACGGAAAGAAACACAGGACTGATGCTCATTTGTTTATAAATATACACAATCATACAAAACAAAACACCAATATAAATCAAACATGATTGACTGTAAGTCAGAGATTACTTCTACCTCTTAAAACATGAGAACTGATGATCTAAGGCATAAGGGTGGAGAAATGGAGCACCTCTTCACAGAGATGAACAACCATTTCTCTTCCTCCCCAAAGCCAAGAAACATCTGAACCAAACAATTTAGATGGAACAGAGGGTTATGGGGATGGTGCCTTTGCAGGGCTTGCCCCCACATCTTACCTCACAGATGCGCTTCTGCTGGTCTAGGCTCTCCTTAGGTAGCTTCTTCCTCTCTATCTCCATGCACAAACCCACAATGTATTCACGGCAGATGGTAATGAGCTGCTGGGCCTGAGAGGTTTGCAGAAGTCAGTCATTACATAGACAAGAATCTGGAGATGCCCAGGATTGGGCAAATGGCTAACCTCTTCCTACCTCAGCGATCTCCTGCTTATTGTCCACAATAAGAAGAGGCACACTGAGCAGGATAGAACGGAATTTCTCCACAGCTTCCTCAAACTTGCCAACTGTCGTGAGCTGGTAGCACAGCTGCAATCGTTGGATCAGGTCATTAAGCTTTAGGCCCACAGCTGGCAAACCATTCTTTAGGCCTGCGTCCTTCCTGGAAAGGGAAAATTATGAAGAAAATAGGATAGTCAAGAGCCAAGGACTCATGTTCTGTTTCTAGCAAACACATCACCAACACCCTACTGTGAAAGTAGCTGGGATCAGGATAACAGCTGGTATAAACCAAACTCCAAAGTAATAAGCCACAGATCTCTTGTGGAAACCTTAGCTCCAAGGCAATCTCACATCACTGTGGCTACCATCTGAAGTGTGTACTCCAACTTGGAACAGGTAGCAAGGAGCCAAGGGTCTTACCAATTGCGATTAGGGTAACTATACATGGACGGCAAGCAAGGGAGCGCTTGATAGGTGGTGCGGCCTCGAGCATATGTCTGTAGGAACAGTTGCTTATAGGGGCCAAACTGGATTACTCCCACTTGGTCATGAAGAAGCTAGCAAGCAAGAAAAAAGAAACATGAGGGTTTGTTTTCTTTCTTTTTTGGTGTTTTGAGATAAAAGTTCCTCTGGTACCCCTGGCTGTCCTGGAACTCTCTATGCATACCAGACTGGCCTCAAACTCAGAGATCCACTTGCCTCTGCCATTAGAGTATTGGAGAATTTGTTTTATACCAATTAAAAATTAAGTCAAACTTGGGCAAGGTATTTTACAGAGGTTTTGCTTTCTCATTACTAAACTACAGGTAATTAGAGGATCTACTCCATTTAAGTATATATATTTAAATATCTATATATTTAAGTATCTATATAGAGTATTTTAAAATAATCAACAGTGACAATAAATAAATGTTAATTGTTGTTGCAGTTGTTACTGCCATCATAACACTTGATACAGTATGCATGGCACACACCTTGCAAAAAGAGGTGCTGATTTTACTAATGTAAGCTAGAAAGAAGAAAGAGGACTATAGACTATAAATGGCTGAAGATCAGCCTTAAACACTGGTAAGCATGAGCACAGACCAAAGGGAGAGCTGATAAGAGGCAAAGTCACTTAGCAAGGCCAACAACTTCCCTGAAATATAAAGCTGGCCCTACAGGTCAGATCACTCCCATTGGTTAAGATGAATCAAACACTCTCCATGGGACTCTGGAATAGACACTCAAGAGGAAGGGCCAAGTTTTAAAAGACTTACCCGCATGGCTGTTTCAAAAGAACCTGCCAGGATGTGATCAACTGGAAGCTGAGAGTTATTACACCAGATCTAGTAAGAAAGAGAAAACCTTAGCTAAATGAAAAATTTCCTTTCTCTTGCCAATTGTCTGCCTCCATATCTGTTAGAAGTAGCCAATATATATATTTACATAGTAATCAACTATTAATCAGCTCAGAAGTACTCATCCCTATAAACTGTGTTTTCCTGCTTACTTGAGTTGGGCTTGTTCCCTTGGTTGGGGGCACAAAGAACCCATCTTCAGCACCACCGGCAACTCCAGAGGGTATATCCTACAAGAAAAAAACCAAGGCTTTATTTATTTGTTTAAACAGAGTCTGATAAAGCTTCAGACTCTCCATGTATTAAGTACTGAATCTTCCTGCCCCAACCTAAAGTGCCAGGGTAAGCCATACACCATTGTGCCCGACTTATGTATTGTGGGGATCAAACAAAGGCTTTGTACATACTAGGTAAGCACCCTACAACTGGACTATGTTTGCAGGCCTCATATTAAGACATTTAGAAAAGCTGTCCAGGTACTATGTTCGGATGAATATAAGACACAACCGTGTAGATGCCTACATTATAGGAAAAAAGGTGACAGTCATAAGAGATAGATTAGGGAGCACCTCACCAAAAGGAAAATGACATACCAAGAGCTCCAATTCAGACATTAAGTACCCCACCCCCCTTTCAAGGAGAAGATAAGCATCAGATTAGAGGGAATTAGAGGGAGGCCGTGTATTCTCTTCTCATGCTACACAAGAATGAAAACAAAGTCACACACTCTGGCTCTCTCAAAATGTATCAGAGATATGTATCAGACTAGAAGGCTGCTCTGGACCCCTCCTTTGTGGAGACTTAAGGATAGGCAAAGTATAAGAGGGGTGCGTGTGTGCGTGTATGATGAGCGAGAGCGCACACCCCCAGTTTTTATAGGGTGATAAAAGGAAAGGATCTCCAGAGCAGGAACCTCACATACCAGCTCTGGAGGGAGCTCCAGATCTTCTTCTACATCCCAGCCACCTCCTTCCTCTTGTCCCTTGCCAAGAGCATCCTCTCCCAAACCTTCTGAAGCCTCCACAAATCCATCTGTAAGGAAAATCCAGGATCAAAATAGGTTTGGGTGGTCGCATACCCTCCCCCAAAGCAAAATATTAGAATGCTATTGTCTCCCTAAGTTAGAAGGCTATAGGTTGCTGCACAAGTTACTCCCATCCATGGAGCCTATTGTCTCAGAACAGCCCTAAGACAGCATTCTTACCTTCATCTAGCTGCAGTTCTGCATCCTCTCCCCAGCCTTCAGTACCAACAGTGTCAATGTCAATGTCAGCAGCCAATGCTCCTCCCTTCCCTGCCAAAGGATGGACAGAAGGCAGATGGTTAGAGACTAGCAAGTCTCAAGCCCCATCTCTACAGGCAAAGTACATGATTTCAAAACCAGTTGCTCAGGGCTGTTTCCCCAGGAACACGTGCTGTCCACTTGGAAAGTGGTAACTCTGCATGTCAGTAAACACGTTTTATTGTGTTAAGTCTCAAAACATGCAAAACAAAACAAAACACTCAAAGAGCAGCGACAATAACAACAAAACCCCACTAATTGCCAGGCTGTGTCCTGTCCATGCTCTATTCATTTATCTATCTATTTTTACATGTGTATGCATGGGAGTGTCTGCAGCTCCAGTGCTTCCAGTGCTGGGAATCCAAACTTGGGCCCTCATTCTTGCATGGCAGGTACTACTTTACCAACTGAGCCATCTCCAAAGTTCCCGTCCACATGTTATGAGACAGTGTGCTTGTTGTATGTATGTTATGCTAACTTACAACAAGTTCCACAAAGAAAGGAAGTAGAAGAGATAACCAGAGGTTGTTTGGGGGGAAGTGGTGACGGTGGCTATAGTTCAGTGGCAGAGAGCTTGTCTAGTATGCATGAGGTCCTGGGTTCAATCCCTGTTGAAGTAGGATAGAACTAAGTCCCTGTTACTAAAACGCTGTCTCTGGTGGCGCACTATTGAAGTTCTCCCTGAAATCTTTGCAAAGTCACTGTTAATACAGTCTGTATGGAGAACGAGGAAGTCAAGGAAAGAGCGGGCCAGGCACAAAATGCCTGCTCGGACTCTTATATGAAGGTGAAGTAGTGGAGCTGTCCAAACAGGAGGGCAAGGACGGCAGTAAGAAGTGGTGGTTCACAGACACACACAGCACAGGATAAACAGAAAAAAAATGAGTAGAGATGACTGCATGCACAATGAAACAGAAAACACACCAAAGTGTTTACAGACAGCAGTAGCAGCACAGGCACCCACCTACATCATTTTCTAAAGTTCTTTTTTTCTGGGGGGGGGGGGGGCAAGTAGGGCTAGAGAATTGAGAAAGGGTTTCATGTGACCTTAACTGACCTTACACTAGCTGTATAGTCTGTGATGGCTGGCTTAGAATGTTTGTTCTTCCTGCTTCAACTTTCTAACTGGTGACATTACAGGTATGTTTCAATCTAGCTCAAATTTTCTTCAATGATCTCAAAAAGCCTTTCTTCAGTTTGTGAGACTACATCCTACCCCTGGCTAGCATTTCAGTGCTCTGTGAAACTTCACACAGGAGAAGGAACAGTGGAAACTGTTACTAGTACTTTCTAAGATTGTTTTTTGTTTAAGACATGGTCTCATGTAGTTTAGGCTATCTTAAAACTGATTATTTGGCCAAGAATGACCTTGAATTTTTGATTTTCTTACCTCCAAATACATTACAGGTGTGTGTAAGTTATGTGCATAACTGAACCCAGAGTGCCATACACACCAGACAAGCAATCTACTGAGTACATACTCAGACCCATTTAGGACAGTTCTCTATAAAACAAATAACAAAAGTATGGTAGGAGAAATGAGCACTTACCTTTGCTGGCAATGGAGCCTTCAAAGAACCCTTTGGACACAGTCAATAAGGGCCAATTGGTATCCAATGGCATGATAGGTGCAGGCGGCTGGAGCAACTTGGCATTAGGATCAATGTCTGGGATCTGAGAGGTGGGATAATAAAGACATTAAACATAAACAGCTCTCAAGATCCCTACAACATCACACAGAAGAGGTGATGCTGCTTCTTCTAGACATCTTTCAGCTTCTCTCTATAATTTGCTGGTAGAGTGAAATTTATGGTTTTAATTTATCCCAAGATGAAAATGAGTCCTGTATCAGAGACACTTGTGTAAATACTCACTGTCTCCTTCTCAGGGTCAAATGTTTCTTTCAGACTCTCAGCTTCTTCATCTAAGCCATGTGTAGCAGCTGTGAGATAGGCCAGGGACTCTAAAGAAAAAACAGGGTTTGTGGTATAAGTACATTCCAAGAGAATGTTATTTTGGTAGTCTTGAGGGAGGGGGTGACCGGTATCTCCTACTATTCAAATGTTTCTATAATACCAAAGCATAAATGTGGGCTAATGCTGTTACCTAACTTCTAATGGACAGAATATTAACTTACAATAATTGTGGATTATATTTGGGGTGTCATCTTGCTTACCTGTTCTGAGGGAAGCCAGGTGCCATGTTGTGAACTTTGTGATGGAGAAGGTAACATCGCAAAGACCCAACTAATGGCCACACCCATACAAGTGAATGTAAAAATGCGTTCTTCTCCTGTCTTTGTATGTCTGTAGTCCTGGACAAGCCTTTGAACGCAGCTTTAGCAGACACACTGAATTAAAGGTAAGCCATACTCTAAAGTGAAGAGATGCTTGTTTTATTTATTGTTTTTTGTATGTTTATTGTGTGCATGTTTGTGTGAAAGTGTCACAACTTGGAAAGGCACTAGACACCACAAATGTGGCAAGAACTCCCCCGAAGAGCCCAAAACGCATGCTAAAAACATGGATGAAAAAGTAAGAGTTTTCAAATAAAAACAAGAAGAGAAGAAACTTCAGCTAAAAGCAGAGGCCAAGGGGAAAGGAAGAAACCTGATCTATCTAGTAGGTTCCTGGACAGCCAGGGTTTCATAGTGAGACTTTGTCTTTAAAAGAAAAATAGTAAAAAGAAACTTGCTTGCTGTGCCTAATGACAGTGACCCTTGACTCCACTCCTACTTAAACATCGAGTTCCCTGTCACACCTTTCGCCACTTACTGTAAGCGTTATATTCAAGTTTATTATACATTAAGTGCTTGTTAAAATAAATTAAGTAACAATTACAATTTAGGTATCCTTCTTTGGAAACTAGACTGTAACTGTTTCAGATTTTAGAGATTTTCAGATTCTGTAACATATGCATAGAAATTACAGTAGGAGAATCCTCATCTAGGACCCTCAAGAAAACAGGAAATAGGACCCTCAAGATGGCTCAATAGAAAAAGGCTCTTGCCATGAAGCCTGGCAGTCTGAGTTCATTCCCAGTACAATACCTGGAAGGGGACACACACACACACACACACACACACACACACACACACACACACACAGTCACTCACCCACCCAATAAAAAAGTAAATGTAATAAAAATTTTGAGAAAATATAAAATCTAAACTCAAAAATTTCTTTTTTGTTTGGCTTTTCAATACAGAGTTTCTGTGTGTTACTGCTCTGACTGTCCTAGAACTCACTCTGTAGACCAGGCTGGTCTTGAATTCAGAGATCTGCCTCTGTCTCCTGACTGTTGGGATTAAAGGCATGCACCACCATGCTGGGCTCCAGGCTGATAATTTCTTACAAAGCCATTAGTTCATAATTAATCCAGTTACTTATTCTTACGTACCATCATCGTTAATAATAACCTTGGTCTTACCCCCGACTCCTCTCTATCTCAGCCTATATCTACACTCAGTGTGTGACTTGTCTGCATGTATGTATGTGCATCATGTGCATAGTGGGTGCCCATAGAAGTCAGAAGGCACTGGATCCCCTGGAACTGGAGTTAAGCAGAGTTGTGAGTCCCACACAGGTGCTGGGAACTGACCCCAAGTCCTCTGCAAGAGCAATAGGTGCTGTTAACAGCAGACCCAGCTCTCTAGTCTCTTGGTTTTTGAGTGTTACTCTTAGCCCAGGATGGCCTCAAACTCATAGACATCTTCTTGCCTCAGCCTCCTGAGTGCTAGGACGAGACGGGATCACTATTCCTAGAGACTTGAGCATATCTGATACACACCATGAGCTGTCAACCAACAAACACGAGCAACAAGTCAAGTCCTGTAGACTGCAGGAGTAAGCGCCACAGCGGGAGTTAAGGAAGCGCCAGGCTCCTTGTCTGGCTCCATCCACCACCATTTGGTTTAAAAGGAAAAATTTAAACATAGTATCATTTCTCACATACACACACAAAATGTACAACAAAGGGCAATTCTCAAAAAATACGTCCAAAGGTCTCAGAAGTCCTGGACAGATACTTACTCTGCCCGCAGTTCTTCAGGATCCGCACTCTCTCTGACACATCACCCAGATATAGGGCGTTCTGATAATGGCCGCTCATGTCCTTCCGGATCTCAGCTGCATCAACAAGTCAGTGAGAAACCAACTTAAGCCCTCTCTCTAAAAACCTCTCTCTATTTACTTTGCTCCTTCCCCACAAGTCATGCTTGCCAACCTTAGTTTTAGGGAACTCACCAATCTTCATCATTTTGCGAAGTTTTTCTAGGTTGCCAGTAATAAGGTACAGGAAGGAAAGTTTGTCAAAGTTTTTGGTACGCTGATAGCACATCTCTACAATCTGGTGATTACCCTGTAGCAGGGCCACTTCTCCCAGTTTCTCCCAACAGTTCTTGTCATCCAGGGCTTTGGCTGCTTCTAGAGCAATCTAAAGAATCCCCATGGTCAGTGTTCAGTGTGGCACCACGACCCCAAACCAGGGGAGTCCATCAAAGCTTTTCCCAAGGAATTCCCGATACTCGCAACCACTACTTCCAGTTCTATCAAGAATTCTGTTCCATGTAACTTGGTCCATAGATGAAGACTCACACTATCGTGTTCTTTCCCTAAAGTTTGCTTGCACAGTACAATCGCCTATCAGCTTATGCTATCTTATTTCCTATCCACAGGAGCTTTAGAAAGGCAGAGGAAATAATAAGAGAAGAAACAAAATGCAGCTGGAAAAACAGGTTTCCTAAGTCATCTTCTCCTTCAAACAGTGCCCGTGCTCTCTGGGGCTCAGTGTTCTGTAAGCACTCCATCCTCGGGATCAAGCATTAAGAAAACAGCGGATTCTTCTGACTTCTTACTATCTTGCTTCTATACTGGAAATTCTTTCCTTTCCTTTCCTTTTTTGTTTTCCCATACAGGGTTCCTCTTATTTCAGTCCAGGAACTTACTTTGTAGACCAGGCTGGCCTTGAACTTGGAGAACCACCTGCCTCTACCTCCCAAGTGCTGGGACTAAAAAGTGTGCACAGCTTAAAAAAATTTAAATTCAGCTTGAATATAGTAACAATAGGCATTTCCTGAGAGCCCAGGAGTAGACCCGGCCAGAGTTCACACTCCTGGCCAGTATTTAATTAAAGCTTGCTTCAAATTTGACAAAAAAGGTTAGGGAGGGAGGGAGGGAGGGAGGGAGGGAGGGAGGGAGGGAGGGAGGGAGGGAGGGAGGGAATAATCACAAGAGTCAAGAGAGGAGATATTGTAGCAGATGAAGAGACAAGAAGCAGTAGAAACAGAAAAATGGCTCAATTTAACTAAACCATCCTAAATCCCATTCTGATTATGGCATGAGCTCAGGATAACACTTTCTGGAGACTCTCATCTAGCACTCTATGGAGTTACACCCACTCTAAACTTCTCCCTTCTCTTCAGCTATCTGGGATAGATAACCATATTTCTCTCACCTCAATGTTTCCGCACTCCAGAGCCAGGCTGAAGCGAGTTTTCTCATCCTTTACAAAATGCAGGGCCACTTCAGGGTAACCCTTCTTCTGGAGATAAGCAATGATTGACTGGCCTACTAGTTTAGCGTTCCTCACCATGTGCAGTACCTAGACATTTGGTTTGGGAGGCAGGAAACAGAGATTGCAGATAAGGAAAAGGGGGCACTGCCTTTTAACAAGAGCTTTTCGTTAGGTTTCCCTGCTTCCTACCTCATCATACTTTCTGTTGATCAGGGCCAGTTTGAATTTGAACTCGGTAGGATCAATGGTGAGCACTCGAGGACGACATTCCCTGTCTAGGCAGTACACATTGTTGCCCTTCACTCTTGTGACATAGATGGGCAGATCCAGAGTTCGGATGATCCCATGGTCTCTAGGAATGGGGTAAAAGGCATACTGTTCAGCAAGTGAGAGGAAGTCCAGCCTGTACTAACGAACAAGGTTAGGACAGTCTGTCTCTTTTTTGTTACCTTTCCATCATGTGTCATTTAAACAATGATACACAGAAGTGTTTTCTATGACAACAGATACCATGGACTTTTTATTTTTATGTTTTGCACTATACAGGCCTGAACCTAGAACCTTGGACTTTCTAGGAAAGCACACTACCATTGATCAGCTTCCCTTAGACAATAAAAGGTCATTATCATGAATTTGTGTATGATATGGTATAGAAATGGGTGCCGCAGTGTGTGTGTCTAAGTCAGACAACAGCTCTGAGGAGTTCTCTCCTTCACCCAGAAGGACTCTGAGGTCAAACTCAGCTTGCCAGGCTCACACTTAAAGCATTTTTTTTTTAACCTGCTGTGCCATCTCATTGGTCCCTCTCCAACACTTTATAACTTTTTCCCCAAGTCTGAAAAAATTTCTATGTGTAGGTGTGCATATGTGTGTTTATGTCTGCACACAATTTGTGTGTGGGGAGTTGGAGGAGGAGGAATCTCAGGAGCTGGTTCTTTTCAGCCACTTGGAGGAATCTGGGGATTGAACTCAGGTTGACTGGCCTGTGAGAAACTGCCTCTACCCACTGAGCCATCACACCCACATACCCCCTCCCACCCAAATGTCTTTAGCACATATATGCCCTTTAGCTTTCTCATGGAGAATGTTAACAGAGAACAGCAGTTGTATATCTTGAGCTAGCACAGTGATTTCAAGAAGACACCTTCTCCCACTGGTCCCAGAGAATGAACTTACCCAGTGGTGACAGCATATTTGATGTGGTTGCTTGTGGTATAGATAAACACCCCACTTTCATCCCAGGCCCCACTCTTGACACGAATGTTCTCATGAATGTTACATAGAGCATCCAGCTTGCGGTTACAGATCACAATGGCTGTAAGAGGCAAAGGGCATGAGTGCTCTGTTGGACAGGGTGAGTGCAGTAGACTGGCAGGGAGGAAGCGGGCTCTAAGGCGGTGGATATAATGAAGCCTTACCATGTTTGGCCAGTAGTGCTACATGAGACATGTCTGCTGACCAGATAACGTATTTCACCTTGGAAATCTTCACTGACGCCAAAGTCCTGGTATAGCAAGAGAAAGGTAATCATGAATGGGCCTAATTCCCTTGTCTCAAGCTATTACCTATGTCTTTTCCATCTTTAACTAATGTAAAAGTCAACTTCTCGATATAACACCAACGAAACATTGCATACACTGTAGGCCAGTGAGCCAAAATATTTGGGCTCACACTCTGTACTGCCTCTGTCCTCATCCTGTGCTCCTATTCCCTCCTATAGGCACCACCAGAATTAGGAAATTCTTTAAGAACAGGAACTGTGTTATTCAACACTGTCCTTCTAACTCTAGACCTGAAAGCATTCTTTGTTCAGGATGTACCATAAAAATACCTAACTACACAGCCCCTTGCTATACTGCTGGGGTGAGGAGGAGGGGTGGGGTGGGGGAGGGGGATGATGTAGAAGGAAAAAGACTACAAACAGTCTTGGAGTTAAGTGTACAAAAAGTATCTAGGGCACAGGCAAGCTTAGGAAAAAAGCTCCTATTAAAGATGTCTATTCTCCCTCACTACATCTCTGTCATGGGCATCTGTCATGTTACCGCTTTTGCTGGACATCAAAGAGTGTGATGGAATCTGCATCCCGAAGCAGGAGGTTGCCAGTGCCAGCATAGAAGATTTCATCACAGTTGGGCACCTGGATTTTTTTGGTGATCTCATTCTTCAGATTCTTTATCAGAAGCTGAAATGAGTAAAGGTGGAGTTAGGAGAAGTGAACAATTAAGGTAACAGCTAATGATGTCCCTCAGCAATTGTTCCTTTAATAAAGATTTTTTTTAACCCTGGCCAAGTCATTTATATATCAGATAGATCGCTCCAAGACTGTCTCCTTATTATTAACCTCTGTCTTTTCTCTCTTCTTCCCTCTCCCACATTTATTTATTTATAAAATTTGCGTGTGCACGTGTGGGTACACCTACATCATGGTGCCCATGTGTGGGATCAGAGGACAATTTGCACAAGTCAGCTCTCTCCTTCTACACATGAGTCCCAGGAATTGAATTTATATCATCTACCTTGGTAGGGCCCTTCCCTTCCCCACTGAGACATCTCAATGGCCTCTAATAGAGAGGGGGGGGGGGGGGGGAGAGAGAGAGAGAGAGAGAGAGAGAGAGAGAGAGAGAGAGAGAGAGAGAGAGAGAGAGAGAGAGAGAGAGAGAGAGAGATCCTAACCCTGAGAGGCTGCAGGCCTGTAATCTCAGTTACTTGGGAGGCTGAGGTAGGACTGATTAGGTGGAAGCTCCACTTCTCTCTCTCTCTCTCCAGACCCCAGCCCTAAGAAATCCCCACAAGTCAGTCCCTCATAGAGGCCATGTCTACAAAGATCTGTTCTGCATACCTTCCTGCCTTGTGCTCTCATCCGCTACCCCGCCCCCCAGCCTTCCTGGGAGTTGCTTTGATCTGCTCAGATTAAACTTGGTTTTATTAATTTGGCCTGATTTGACTTATTATACTGGTGGCATTACTCAGTATGGGGGATGAGGGTGAAACTTTTAAGGACTACAAACCCTGTTAGGGCTACAGAATGAGTTCTTTCCCAGTCCAGATCCCTCTAGTCTTAGTAGGATCCTCAAAATTATACAACAAACAAAAAAGTTAAAATGAAAGCTGGGACACAGCTTAGTGACAGAGCACTTACCTGTCTCTGCATTTAGGACATTGAACCAGGCCCTAAATTCAATTCCAGGAATTAAAAATCAGCAAACAACAAAAAAAGATATTCACCTAAATCTAAGTTTCTTAGAGAGAAAATAGCCAAGGATTAAGCTTTACTTGAGTATTTTATTGGGAAACCTTTGCTTTTCCTGAGTGGGGCCCATCCAGCCTTTCCTTCCTTCCTTCCTTCCTTCCTTCCTTCCTTCCTTCCTTTCCTTCCTTCCTTCCTTCCTTCCTTCCTTCCTTCCTTCCTTCCTTCCTGTCTGTCTACCTATCTACCTACCTACCTACCTGTCTATCTGTCTGTCTGTCTATCTATCTATCTATCATCTATCTATCTTTCTATCATCTATCTATCTGTCTGTCTGTCTGTCTCTCTCTCTCTATCTGTCTATCTATCATCTATCTATCTATCTATCTATCTATCTATCATCTATCTATCCATCCATCTATCTATCTATCTATCTATCTATCTATCTATCTATCTATCTATCTATCTATCTATCTATCATCTATCTATCTCCCTCTCTTCCATTCATTTATTTAGAGGCAGGGTCTCTCTGTGTAGGCCTAGCTGTCCTGGAACTTGTTCTGTTGACGAGGCTGCCCTCTACTCACAGAGATCTGCCTGCCTAAGGCTTAAAGGTGTGTGCCACCATGCCTGGCTCTCTAAACCTATTACATTTTAAGTACCAATAAGGAGAGTGGGACAGAGAGGAAGATCTCTGTACATAAACAATACACTTAAAATCTGATAGCCTTAGCTTCTCTAATTCAGAAGCCCAGAGCCCCAGGAACACCAACCCAATCAAATCAACTTTTCCTCCCCAAGAGACTGGTTTAGGCCTAGGGCTAGAGGGGGATGCAGAAAAACAGTGTTCTTTATTGTTCACACTGCCACCATACTCCCTAAATTAGTTTTCACTTTTAACCTTAACTCACCGAATGCATTCGATCTAGGACAGCAAACCGATTCCGAGCAACCCAAACCGCTGTCAGGCCGGAGGATCGTTTCCCTTCAGGGGCTAAGGAGAACAAAACCAAAGTGTGGGAGCATGTGGTGAACCACTAGCAGGTGACAGAATCAGGTGCCATTTTGGCTTCGCCAGTTCAGCTGCTTCCTAACTAATTCAGCCATAACCTCAGGCTACTGTCAGTGACTTTTCCCTACCAGTTCCCTCCAAACTCCAGCCCCCACCCCTGCCAAGCCTCTTATCTCTAGGCCAAGTGGCTGCATTTGAGCCAGCACCACATACTGGCAGAAATGCCGCCCATCTTGGGAGACAGCATACTCCATCAAGCTAACGAGCAGGGCCTTCCTGGCCAAGCTGAGGCACAGCAAGCAACCTGTCAAAGTCTAAGACCTCCTATCTACACAAGCTGGAGAAATGACAGGACCCCAGCCCAGGACACAGCTGCTCTGCTGCTTTTAACATGCTAATGCAGGCCCCCTGGTCAGGCAGGGTGGGACCCAGCACTTCCAGTTAAATCTTGACAGGCTCAGTGCTGGGCAACAGAGCATCAAGCTGTTGCTCTGTGAATGTCAATTCTGCATTATCGCCCTGAGGAGAGTTATAAAACGTCCCTCAGTTTGCAGCTCATTAGAATTTTGAAATGGATATTGTACTCTGAGAAACTTGTAAAGAATATATCCAAACAGTTTTGTCTGTTATAGCAATGGAGAATAGAGCACAGCACGCTGGCCAGCCTTGCTTTCTCCTTTCTGATACCTAGAGTGCCAACGAATCTACAGAATACACTTGACCACACCCCATCCTACTCAGGCTCCTGTTTTCTCCTCCCTGGTGCCCACCCCCGAGCCCCACCTCATTATCCTCTGAAAAGATGGGGAATAGAAGTTCTACTGATTGTTAACACATATGGAAGAAGCACAAAAACCAAGATGGACTGGGAGGCACCGAATTGCAAGTTTAGTTAGGAAGGCTTAAGACTAATCCGTGAGGGAGACAGGACTTTATAGATCTCAATACACACAGACTTCCCACGTCTCCCATCATCTCACTCTCAGCACATTTCCAGTACACATACCTGCTCCCTCCAAAAACCAAAAGAAGCAAAAGAGTATTATGATAATAATGACCTGTTGGCACTCACAAAAGTAACAGACCTGGAAAAATTTCTCAGGACTTTGGAGGGTATAAGATATCAAAATGCACTTGTAGAAGGCAAGGCCTGTGGGATAAACTTTAGACTGGGTAAGGCCTAAATCCACTGACAGAACTGCACTGAGAAGACTATAAATGAGATTCCAATCCATCCCGAGAATGTTTTGTCAGCAAGTTCTAACAGTAAGGACATCAACCAGGGATGGCGGTGATGAAAGAGGCAGGCAGGGGTCTCAGCTGGATCCTGGGATCCCAGGTGGGTCATGGGGCTGTTAGCAGCCTCATCTTTTTGACAAGCAAAAAGAAAGCAAATCGGATCTGGATATAGATAGGCGAGAATAAATCCCTAGTCCCAGGATGAGACATTGCAAGACTGGAGCCACATTTTTAAATAAATGAAACTACCAGGGTGAAAGTCATATCAGCTGACAATAATCTAGGATAACATGCTGTGCTGAAAGAGAAAATGGAGAGTTTCTAATAACCAAATTATAAAATATATATATCTAGCTGGGGTAATAAAATGGAGGCAGAACATGAATATTTCACACCACAATTGCCTCTGGTACAACTGTCAGCAGCACCTGCCAACAGACATGAGTGATACAGCCTCGGCCTGCGGATGGGATGTGAAAACCTTGAAAAGAAGTGATGGTATGGGTGAGGAGAGCGGCAAGCAGAGTGCAGGAGACAAAGAGCACCTACCATCGGGATTCTGGGAGTCTGCATCTTTGGGGATGGTGTATAGATCATAGGTACTATTCTCTAAATTGCTTGCTCTCTGTAGGGAAAAAGGAAACCATGTTTAGCAAGCGGCACTGAAGACAGTTTTTCCAGTCAGAGAAAACGTTCCTGCAACACAAACATCATTGAATGCATACATCCATTCCTGTACCCAGAGGGCACGTGAGCTATTTCACATTAAGAATTGTAATGCTCTTAGTCAAACAACTAAGCACCCGATGGCACTGTTCTTAATCCTCTAAAAATGCAGATATTATCTGACTAAAACCAAAGATATCTCCCTATTTTACAAATTAAAGGATGAGAAACCTGAATATACTTGTCAATTTAAAAGTCTAGGTGGGAAAAGAAAAGAAAACAAAACAAATCTAAGACATTCAAGAAAACTGTCATGAGAACATGGAAGTGTTAGATACTAAATGACCAAGGTGAAAAATCATACAGCCACCAAAATACTAAACTTATAATGCCATTTCTTCTTTATTTTTTTTTTTCTGCAAATTGTGTGGCAGAAAACAGGGAGGGCCCTGATAACTGGGAAAGTGACTTCACAGAAAAGAACCAACTTCCCAACACAGGTCTTCTAGGTCACCTGAGCAGATAGGTCAGAAAAGGCACCTACTGTGCATAACAAACAATTTCAAACCTTCCTTCTGACCACTTCACACACCTTTAATAGGTTTATGACAACTGAAGCCATTTAGTGTGAGCCTGAGTGTCAACTGTATTAGCTCTTACAAAATACTCTTTTGAGCTCTATCAGGAACAGGGACAACTTGCCTACCAGGAGCCTACATGTTTAATTTTCAGTACTGGGAGAAAAAAAGCTTTAAGAGATCGTCAGAGGCCAGGCAGTGGTGGCACACTTTTAATCTCAGCACTCGGGAGGCAGAGGCTGATGGATCTCTGAGTTTGAGGCCAGCCTGGATACAGAGTGAGCTCAAGAACAGTCAAGGGTACACAGAGAAACCCAGCCTCAAAAAATCAATGTTATTTGAAGTTCTCTAAGGCAATGAGATACCTACAAAAACTAAGACCCCAGAGAGACTTCATAATCAACTTACAGTGCACAGTAGGACTGCATTTTCTGCTGGATTGTATGACATGTTGAACACTGGAAACTTGGAACCACTATATAAGAAAGGAGGAAACAGAATCGGTATAAGAATAGAAAAGAATTATCCCTTCAGTGTCTACATAACCACTCAGTACACATATGCTCACTACTTTTATACTGAGGAAAAACAGATACTGTGTTTTTTCCCTCTTTCCATTAAAACTTCACTACTTAATAGTTCAAACAGCAAAGAACAGCCACATTTTCACCAGAAGATGAGTGGTGATAACTGCCTGGTACAGATTCCTATGCATAATTGCAGTGGACACACAGCGTAGCATGTGATTTCTCTGCCTGTTTTCTTCTGTCCCTAGGACTATTCACATAAACCCATCTTTCTGTCACAGTGAAGCTAGTGGGTGGTTATCAACCTTGCATGCCAGGGTTTTTGCTACTATGAATGTTTCAGCATGAGGCAGCTGGCATTCAAAGCACAGTTCCTTTGGCCAGGCATCCAGAGGTTGTCATATCTTCAGAGTTAATCATTCCAGAAACACACTTCTGCTTTTAGGGTTGTGGTATTTTGATGTAAAGACAGAGTTCTGATAAACTACAACTCTTCTAAAATATATCTTCAAGATTTTCTTATTATTCCGAACTATAATCACTTAGGTCTATCACCCCACTCTGCCACAGGTTCCTCAAGGCATAAATGACAAAGACCAAAAGTTCTATCACCAAATTGGGCTACTCTCTACCTAGGAGCTTTCTATGATCTGCAAGAGATTTTTCAGGCATTCATACGAAATGTCTTTGGCATGGGGCCACTAGGAGTCCCAACAGGAGGCCTCCCATTCTCCTCATGAACACCTCTGCATTTGTCATAATGGGATTTAAACTGAGGAGGTTTGTTCAATGGGAATCCATATCTAATAGCTGAGATCCAAAAGGTTGGTTAAAGAGCCCTGCTTGAGGAAGTGCAACAGACCAAGTGGTTTGGAAAGGAGAAACAGGTCAGACTTACCTCCTCAACTGCATCACAGCCACATCTTTGGAGCTATTGAAATCCAGCTGACGTAGGAATCGATCCTTTACATAATGCAGCATATTGCCATGAACAGCATAGGCTGGACGCTCACGTTCCAGCTTAAATACAATCATTCCACCATCATGGCCTAGAGTACAGGAGGAAGAGAAAAACCAATCAGCTGCAGATAAAAGGATTGCTAGAAATAGAAGATACACAGATGAATATATTCACATGCTTAAAGGGTGAGGGGCATCTACTATGGCTTGCAGATGGATTGTGCCTCAAGGGCTCACATGTAGAGCTTGGTGTGAGATGCTGAGGTGGTAGAATCTTTAAGAGATGAGGCTTAGTGAAATGTCACTAGGTTATTAGAGAAGCACCTGGGATTCATGTTCTTGAAAGATACTTACCAGTCAGTACCCTGGGAAAAATGTTGCTATACAAATTGTATCCAAATTCTCTCTGGATTCCTGCCTGATTATGCAATCTCTCCCTCTTGAACACTCCTGACATGATGCTCTGTGTCATCCTGTGATTTTTTTGTTTGTTTTGAGACAGGGTTTCTCTGTATAACTTTGGAGTCCGTCCTGGAACTTGATCTGTAGCCCAGACTGGCCCCAAACTCCGAGATTCACCTGCCTCTGCCTCCCAAGGGCTGGGATTCAAGGCACACGCCATCACCAACAGGCAACTCTCACAATTCTTAGAACTTCTTTCCAAGTAATTTTCTGTCACTCACCTCCTTGACCTTTCTTTTTGAACCTAGGACCTCATACCAGCTAGGAAAGCACTCTACCAGTGGACTATATTCCCAGCCCTGTGAATCTTAGTATTCCCTTAATACTCATTAGGCCTTCATTAGCATTCAGTCTCTCCTCCCACCGTCCGGGTTCTCGGAAGGCAGGATTTCAATTATTTTTCAGCAACTAAGAAAACTATAGAAACTATCTGCTTAAAAAATGAATGTTAAGTTTTTTCTACATTTATTTGTTTATTGGGGAAGGGCATATCATGATGTATGTGCAGCTGTTAGAGGACTACCATGTACACGGTATGTTTTCTTCTACCATGTGGGCTCTGGAGATGAACTTAAATGGTCAGGCTCATTGGCCAACACTTTTTATCAGCAAAACCATTTTGCCTGTATATCAAAGTTAATTTATAAAGTCTTATGAAATAAGTAAATAAAAATCAAAACAAAACAAAACAAAAAAATTTTTTTGAAACAGAGTCTCTGGTGTGTAGTACTGATTATACCAGAATTCATATTGTAAACAAGGCTGACCGCAAATTCAGAGCTCCACCCGCCTCTGCCTCCTGAATGCTGGGATTAAAGCATGGGGAACTACTTCCCAGCCCTAATAAAAAAGCTTTTATGATTGTTTTTAAGAAAATGTTTCTAGATGGTTGTGGTGCAAGCCTTTACTCCCAGCATGGAAGCAGAGGCAGGCAGATTTCTGTGATTTCAAGGACAGCCAAGGCTACACAGAGAAACCTTGTCTAGAAAAACCAAAATAATAAAAAATAAAAGTTTGTACTTTCTTGATTAGCACCACCCACCCCTTGAATAGTCTCATTTTTATATTCCACCTGCCTGCCCACATTTAAACCAGCTTTACTTTCACACTCAAAATCTTCCAGTGGCTTCTTTTTAAAACTTGATTTTTTTCAAAAAAGTTATTGTATTTTACTGTGTATGGGTGTTTTGCCTACATGTATACCAGCATACCACATGTGTGCCTCCAGAGGTCAAAAGAGGGCATCTGATCCTTTGGAACTAGAGTTATGGTGGCTGTGAGGCACTGCGTAAGTTCTGGGAACCAAACCCAGGTCTTCTCCAAGAATAAGGGCTCTTAACAACAAACCATCTTTCTAGCCCCTTTCCAGTGGCTTTTAACCCATTTCAAATAAAAATTAGTTTGTTTTTATTTCTCTGTGAAGTCCTAGTTGTCCTGGAACTTGGCTCTGTAGATCAGTCTGGCCTTGAACTCACAGAAATCCTCCTATCTCTGCTTCTCCACGTGCTGGGACCGAAGGTGTGCGGCACCACACCCAGCCAGAATAAGATACTAAATTCTAGCCACTGCTGTAGAATATTAGTATAATGATGCAAAGAAATGTTGCATTCTTTTATATTGCATCTGTTTAACTCTGTGAAGCTGTGCTAGTTTGTCTGCCTAAAACACCTGATTGGTCAATAGCTAGGAGAAGGATGGGCGGGGCTGGCGGGGGCGGAGAGAGGAAAAAAGGAGAGGAAAGGAGGGTGCCAGCGGCCGGACGCCCAGCCACACAACCAGCAACAGAGTAAGAAGTAAAGAAAGGCAGAGAACAGATAAAGGGAAAAGGTAAATGGGAGCTAAGGCTGGGCATTCTTAAAGGGGCCTAAGCCTCTGTGGGATTATCTGGGAGCTGAGTGGTGGATCTCCCAAACAGCAAGTAGAAAACAACCACCATATTAAGAGAACATAGCAAATAGCCCAGAAAACCCAACAGGATTTGATGTGGCCTTACTACCATGTAATGCCTTACTATACTCCAATCGGCGTCTCTAATACCCATCCTGTGCTAAGAACTTCCGCTTTTCATCAACTCCATAGTCTTTCCTCTGACAGTCTTCCCTTCTCATTCATTTTCATCTTCCTAAACATGCAGTATAAACCAGTGGACACATGCTGCCATCTCTCTTCTTTTGGCTTCATTTTTGGTGAAAGCCTTTTCAAACACACATCACTTTATATACTCATTATTCACAGTCTATCTCCTTACTAAAGCTCCATCAGGACAGGGACTCTTATCCGGAGTGATACTTATTTACCATGTATTCGACAGATAGATTAGACTTGGCTTCTGGCTCCTCAGTCTGAGAACTCAAAGTGTTCAGCATTAGTCTACTAGGAGCTCCAGGGAGCATCCAGGACAGTGAGCTTCAGGTTAAGCAGGTCTCAGTAGAGAAGAACATTAATAACACTATCCCCCCAAAGTAACAAGTAAGAGGTAAACCTGAGAAGACCTTCAGTTAGGCGGCTCCGAGAATTCTGTTTCTTTTCATTATCCTATTACCACATACTGGAGACAAAGCTTGGTGAAAAATCACTTTCAAACCTTGCAAACGCTTAACTAATGGGAGGGAGAAGAAACGGTCCTTACCTGCTGCAAAGAGGTTAAGGTTGGGATGGGCAGCTAGGACCCAGAAACGATCATGATCCCTGCGGAAAGTCTGAACCCCAGTCCTAGGAAACAAAGAGGCAGACAAAGAAAACTGTTAATAAGAAACTTCAGTATATCATACACAAGAGGACTGAACAGAAAGCATATAAGCTGACTTTAGAAGTACAAAAGGCACAGAAAACTGTGCTATGTCAGTTTCCTGGTTTTCTTTCCACCTTTCCTTGCTCCCTCCTTTCTCTCTCTCTCTCTCTCTCTCTTTTTCTTCCAAAACAGGATTTCTCTAAATAACAACAGCTCTGGCTGGCTGTCCTGGAACTTGCTTTGTAGACCAGGCTGGCTTTGAACTCACAGAGGTCTACCTGCTTATGCTGAGATTGAAGGCATGCACCTCCACTGCCCGGCTTAATCTAATTTTCAGAGACAGAGATTAAGGCAGAGAAGGGACCTTATCTTGAATGTGTTCACATAAATTTCCTTACCGCTTAGACATATCCCATACTCGAATACTCTTGTCCTCAGAATTGCTGAGAATCAGCTCTTGGCGAGGGTGGAAGACAGCACAAGACACATTGTTGTAATGGCCCCGACAGGTGTCAACCTCCCATGCCTTTGATTCTGAAGAACAAAAGGAATTATTACCACAATTATCACAGTTCTCTATAACTCTGGGATCTATAAATACAACAACCTGTGTTTAAAAAAAAAAAAGGTTTTATTTGTATTTGTATTTTAAATTACGTGTGTTTTTCTGTGTGTGGGTTTGTGCATCTAAGTATAGTGCCTATAGAGGTCAGGTGCTAGAAACCCAAATCAGGTCCTCTGCAGGTTCACTGAGCCATCTCTATAGCCTCAATGTTTAGAAGAGACAGGGTTTACTATGGGCTCAGGCTGGCCTTGTACTTGGGATCCTCCTCCCTGAACTTCACAGGTGCTGAGGCTGTAAGGATATACTGCCATGTCTAGCTGTGATACCCACTGCAAAATACTAACTCATTTTTCCCCAAAAGGAGCTATGCTTTCCGTGTCTCTTCCTCTTTATGTATTCTGTTGTTTTGACTTGTTCTTATGAGTCCTCTAGCCCCAACACCCTCTTTTTGTGAGGTGAGACATTTTGCTGTGTTAAGCAGTCTGGCTTTGAACTAGGAACAAATAATGCTGAGGACTCAGCCTCTCGAATACCTGGAGCTACTATCACATACTATGTCAACTCTACGTTTCCCAGTTTTCTGTACATCTCTGTTCTTTTATTCTGAGCCTCTACTGACTATAATACCTGTATTAAAAGTTTCGTGATGCTTTTAGTTTATTTTATCCTCTTGATATATATCACTAGCTGATATTTTAGAACAAATTAACTGTATAGCATATAATAATATAAACAAGAGTCCTGAACATAGTCTAAAACAAAAGTTATTTGTCAAATGATTGCATGAATTTTTACTCTTAACATGCTCATGTCTCTCAAAATCAGGTTACAGCCTCAGGGTTAAAAAGGAAGAGATGATGACTATGTGCTTAGAACTGGCAGGAAATAATTGCTTAAGGCAGAAAAACAGATCAAAGTCCAGAAGACCTGGGCACTTTCCCTTGCTGGCCAGCAGTCACTTTCTTGGATATGGCAATACCACCACCGCCCCACTCACCATTCATGCGCCAGATCTTCACTTGCCGGTCATCTGCCCCAGATACAATAAGAGGCATAGTGGGGTGGAAGGCAGCCCAGTTTACTCCCCGATCATGACCCTGTTGAAAAAAAAAAGGGGGGGGCCTTCCACAACTGCTTTACAGACACAATTCAAAGCTGGTATTTATAACAAAACGTCTGCTTCTTTTTCTGTGAGATGAGTGTTCTAACACTATTTTGCAGATGCTAAATCGCTCCACCACTGAGCTATTTCCCAGCCTTCTGAAACGCTCAGGGACTGCGCCACTGTGAAGGTCATTTGTTGTTTTACTTTAATTTGATTTGGTTTTTTGAGACGGGGTTTTGTTGTATGGACTGAGCTGGGTTTGAACTCCAGACTTTTCTGTTTCAGCCTTGGAGGAGTTCCAAGATCCATCTGGAAAGTCTGTAAGTTCAAAGCTATTTTCCTAATCCTAAGACATTATTTGCCTTTATTGTTATTATTCCCATTTTACATAGAAGCACATGATAAATGATGACATCATTGCTCTGATAGCTAATGAGATGTATGCTGACAGTCCATAATTTTAAAGGATCTGAGTTTTAGGCTGGGGGTATAATTCAGTGATAGAGCATCTGCTTATGTCCAAGGTACCAGGTACAATTCACACACACACACACACACACACACACACACACACACACACACACACACACACACACACACACACACACACACACACACACACACGGTACTGAAGAGATGGCTCATACGTTAGGAGTATTATTGACTTTTCTTGAAAAGGAGCCATGTTTGTTTACTAGCAACCATATATGACTGCTCATAAGTGCCTACAACTCCAGTCCCAAGGGATCTTGCGCCCTCTTACACGGACTCTGAAGGCATCAGACATTAATATGGTACAGATATACTTGCAAGTAAACACTTTAAAAAAGAAACTGAAAATAGATTCTTCTCTCATACAACACATCCCACCCACAATTTCCCCTCCCTCCACTCTGTGCTCCCCAAAAGTAAAACACTCTTATACATAAAAATAAAAAAACCTGCTTTATTTCAAATATGGCTAAAATTGACAGATATAACACACACACAAAAAAAAACTCTTTGGAATTCTTAGGAAAATTTAAGAGTACAAAGACCCAAAGGTTTAAGGGCGATGACCAAGATAGCCTCTATTCTATTTATAAATTGTACTTCATTCTTTGACAGAGTTATGGATAAGGCAGTTTTGATTCAGAACTATTTTTTAAGAGTATCATTTGTTTGTAAAAGCATCTGGGTTTTGAAGGTAGAGCCACGTTTGGAGCCCAGCAGTTCTCTGCATACACCTAGACTTTGGTGAACTGTCTCAATTCTCTGAATCCCATTTTTAAAAAATCTATGAGATTAAACAGTACACATTCTAGTGAGTAGTTATATAATTTAGACTTTTTTTTATTTTAGAAAATCTAATTTCCTTTTTATTCTTTCCTTCTTTCTTTTTTTGACAGGGTTTCTTTGTGTAACAGCCCTGGCTGTCCTAGAATGCTCTTCATAGATCAGGCTGGCCTTGTACTCAAAGAAATCTGCCTACCTCTGCCTCCTGAGTGATGGGATTAAAGGCCTGCACCACTAATCAGCACCAGAAAACCTAGTTTTTCTTCTCCTTACCCTTTTCTATTTCCCAGCACGAACAAAATTTCTTATGTATGATTGGATCTTAGTCCTTCTCACTGAATTTCTTTAGGATCCCTCCTTCCACAGGCCTAGGAATGGGCTCTGCTTTGTGACCGTTTTCTTCCTTTCTCCCCACTGGATTTATAAGATGACCTAACTCTCCTGGAATGACACATAATCTCCCTTTTATTGCTGGTCTACTTCCAATTCTATTCTCTAAATCACAAATGGGGTCTGGCACTTAAATATTCGCTGGAAGAACAGCAACAATGTGGGCCATCGAGATGGCTTAGTGGATAGAATGCTTTCCTAAGCCACAGCTCAAATCCTGAGACTCACACAAAGATGCAGAGAAGTGACTCTACGAGCCTGTCCCCTAGACTTCACACGGGTTGTGGCACATCACACACTCGCACTGAGACTGAGATTTTCCCTAGAGGGTGATAGCACATACTCACCGACAGCAACAGAGATAAATACCTCAAGTACGTGCTTCACCACCGCATCTGTAGTTCCAAACAGATCAACCCCGGTTATTCCTCTCACATCTGACTCCACAGCACCAGGAGACAAATTTTTTTTCCTTAGGCCTTTGGAGGGTTAGGGAATGGGATGAAAGATGCAAATATAATGTCATAAGAGCAAAGTAGCAGAACCACACAAAGGTATATTGAAAGACTAAGATAAAATGAAACAGAGGCAAATAAACGTAGGGAAGGAGGAAAGGCTGTCAGGCCATACCTATGTATGTACCAGCTCCTTCCTTAACACTCAGAAGACTGCCTGTTGGGAGCCAAGCAAACGTCTACACAACTCAGTTCATTAAATCTCACCTCAAAGAGCTGTCTATTTCAAATCAGTAGCACCTTCCACCCTTCAACCCTCCCTAAACGTGGCCTCAAATGGCAACCATTCAATGTCTCCTTTCAGGCTCATAAAATCTACAGAAACTTTCCTCCATCATCTGAAAATTTTATGTTTTTACTTTTGAATTTTTTTAAAAATGTATTTTATTATTTGATGAATATGGGTGTTTGCCAGCACGTACATCTGTGCACCACATGCAGGCCAGGAGAGGCTACAGATTCTCTGGAATTAAAGTTACAGGTATTTGTAAGCTGCCAAGAGGGTGTTGGGAACTGAACCCCCAGGTCCTTTGGAAGAGTAGTTAGGGCTCTTAACCACTGAGCTACAGCTCCAATCCTCATGATAAAAGCAATTTAACAAAATGCCCCAGGGGAGATCACACTTCAGTGTTTTCTAAAACGGAAGCAACATACCTTCCAGAGGCATTGCAGAACTACACACACTAAGCAAAACAGCTTTCTAGTTCAGAAGAACTACTACAAATACTATGAGGAAATTCAGCGATAAGGTACTTGCCTCTTGGATAGGATACCAAATAATTAAAACTGCTGTGATTTTTCATGTTCTTGCAGAAAAGGCTGGTTACAGACATGAACGCGTGTTTTCCCATTAAAGCTGACAGATGCCAGTTTCACCAGGAGGAATTATTAGCTGGTGATTTTTGATTGTTGTTTTTCAAGACAGGGTTTCACAGTGTAGCCCTGGCTCCTCTGAACCTCACTTTGTAGACCAGGCTAGCCTCAAACTCACAGACATCCACCTGCCTCTACTTCCTGAGTGCTGGGATTAAAGGCCATGAGCTAGCTGTCACTGCCTGGCTGAGAGTCAAGAGACAGCAGGATAAGAAGTGTCTTATTTGTGGACAAACCATGTTTATGACTCACCTGCACATCGTAAACGATGACCACCCCAAGTAAGGTGTAGTATTAACATACGACTCCAGCACTCGGGTTAGAGGCAGGAGGACTGCCCCAAGTTGAGCCTAAGTTCTAACTGAGCAAAGCCCATTTCAAAAACAGAGGAGAGGTGGGGGAAAGCTGACTACTTGTGTTAAAGCCACAACCAAGATTATAGTACAAATTACTAGCATCAGACTGGATTCTGATGACAGCCCTTAAGATAGGTCATAATCATGTATATCATGCCGAATTATACATAACAAAACAAAATTGGGATGAAAATCCTTTAAAAATATTTGAGAGAAAAAATGGTAAGATAAAGTGACCTAACATTTTTTTTTTATTAATTTTTAAACAGACAGTATTTTAAAACGGGGGCTAAATAAAACCCAAGGAGCTTCAGACTAAAATGTGACATCTATAGAGAAAGAAAAGAAAGTCAGGTTCAAAAACTGAACTTACTGCCATTGTTTTAAACCATACTGATGTCTTCTGTTAGGATAGTACCTAATATCAGCATTGGAGGAACAGTTTTAATTAGTTTATGCCTAATTCAAGAGAATCCTTGTATGTATATAGACATAAAAGTGATTAAAAAAAAAAGAAGCACTCTCCTCAAGCTTCATAAATACATGATCATAAGTTTGCCCTTATTTCATTTGTCCCTCTAATAGGATCTGTCAACTTTTTTAAAAATGAGGCTAGTGTATGAAATAGGTTCAAGAAAAGATACAAAAGCAGACAGCTGTGAGGAACTTCACTTCCAATAAGCTTTAACAAACACATTAAAGAGCCCCACGACAGAACTGGAGCCTTTGTTGCACTTGCCTGAAATGATCCAGGAAATGGGGAAGGGCAAGACGGATGAATAGTGACAGGCAGTGAAAAGACACTTAGAGAAGAAATATTTGAGCCTTCGACCAGCCACTCACTAGGACTGAGCGACAGATGGAAAATTTCTACAGCAGCTACCCAAATCCAGAGGGAAAAGAGAACACTCTCAGAATGGACCAGTTATTGTATGCCTCCCAGTGGGGACCAGAGGAAGCACGAAAGAGAGATGAGAAAAGGATTTGGCAGCATATTAATATATTTTAGTGGGTTTTCAAAGATGAGTCTGAATTACATGGGCTTGACATGCAAAGATAAGCATATTAAAATAATTTAACTGACAGTTTACTTGGAAGTACAAGCTAAAATAGTAACCCATCTTCTACAGCTGGTCTTTAAAACCCTTCCCCTAGAAAAAGATGATTTTGCCAACAGAATATTTAGGTTATAGTAAGCTCCAGAGCTAAATCCACATGGGAGAGGTGGTAAGGGATTGCTTTGCCTTTAAGGAGTTCTACATTCTCTTGATGTTACCCACTAACTTTGAGTGTTCTTTACAAGAGAACCAAAATAAGAAATGCCACAGTCCCCTAAATTTGGAAGTACTCATTCCTTTATTCAAAAGGTCCTTTCCTGTCTTGGAAATGTTATTATTAATCCCTAAGAGACCAGAATGCTGGTTTCTCCTAGTGTGTTCAGACTAACCTGAACTAAAACAAAATGGAATTCTGAAGAGTATGCTAATTTTGAGAACAGGAAAATATAAGTATAAAAGGTCTAACCCAAATGCTCTTCCACTTATGTAAATATCAAAGCATCTCCTTCCACTCTAGTTAAAGGATTAAAGTCAACAGAGTCAGCAGAGAAATGATAAAGAACATTCACATTAGTATAGCAAGTTAGCACAACATTCTTACTATAACACCCACAAATTACAGCAATTGCAATACCACGTAGCAATCCATGGAATTCACACATTCAAGAGCAACACAGACCCACTAAGGTCATCCTCTCCCTCACTCCTCTAGTCTAAGGCCCTTAATTTTGATGTAAACATACTTTCTCCCAGCAAAAAGTGAAAAGAGTACTTCTTGCCCTGGACATTTCATGGTCACAAATGAGAACCTAGCCACCTCCCCAAACTGTTTGTTTTAATTACAGATTTTAAAAATATATTTCCCAAATCAGTTTAGTTAGAGCACAGGGAACATACAGTGCTGGCAAGTGGCACCAGCAGTGCTTTTAAAGTGGAACAGTATAAAGGCCATCTCAACTCAATGTTCTGGGGATGAACCCCTACACCTAACAACAGTTTAAATATGAAAGTAACATGTTCTAGGATAAAATTAGCTCTATACCATTCCTGGGAGAACTGAGAAAAGTCACTCATGATACTTCCTCTAGCACCTCTCACAGAACTCAAGACTATTCTATATGTCTTTCCCTGATCAGTGGGGACAGCATGAGCTGTATGGGGATATCCTGAGACAGCGAAGGTGTCTTGAATGTGTGCATGGAGAAACCCTATGAAAAGCCACAGCTAGGTTATTGCAGAGTGAAGGCTAAGCTCCCCAGTACTGGCAGTGAGGAGAGGGTACAGGCTCACAGTGCCTGTACCAAGCTCCTCCTGTTGGCATGGCTGGTCACATCTGGGTGGACTTCAAATGGCCTAGTCAGTCTGACGGAAAATTGCAATGGCAAAGCCCTAGAGGACTAATACAACTAACTGCCCCCTCTCCAAAACTATCTTGTTACCACAGTCTTCAATTCTAAGCTTTTGAAAACTACAGAGACAGCATAGTGACCTCACTCTCTAACTGGTCTCCTCTCTTGTATGTTTTTCCTTTGGTTTGGTTCTTTGAGACAGGGTCTCATGTAGCCCAGGCTGGCCTTGAACTCATTATGTTGTTAAGAATGACTTTGAATTCCTGATCCTCCTGTTTCTACCTCCCAGGTGCTGGGATTATAGCATGCAAGACCATGCCCAGTTCCCTTGGTTTATTTCTACAACGCATAAATTGTAATTGCTACTACAATGTTGCAAATGCTGTATTTAGGAATCCAAATCTAAATTTTGTACTTACTGTTCACTAACGATTTATAAAAACAGTAACTACTGTACTCTCCTAGCCCAGCACTGTCAGAGGGAAGTTGGGCAGTTACCACTTTAGCAGTATAAAGGGAAAGCTAACTCCTTTACTTCCATAGAGAAGAAGGTAAGAGCACATGGGGGCCCTTCTTTTTTGGGAAGATACACTGTTTTGCAGTCTCACATGACTTTCCTAAGAACTCAATCTCTTAGACTTTCTGAAGTGGCAAATAAAGATAATTCAGTGAGTGAGTTGTTTTTGTTTTTTTAATGTAACTGGGCAGAGAAGCACAGCATTTAGAACCTCAGTTCCCTATTCCAGCAGGAAGCCTTTCATGTCATAGATAGCATCCTCTTTCAGGGTTTAAATTCTCTGTGTGGCAGGCAACCTTTTAGATCTCTGTATGACACTAAAATTTGAAAATTTTTGAGATCAAAAATCATTATATATAAACTATGACAGGAGAAGTTGGCCTAATTATCCAAAGATCTCAGAAAGTTTATTGAAAAATATTCTGAATAAAAATGCTGCCAACTCCTTGCCACTCTATCTTCCTTATTATATAAGAAATGTAACTGGGAGACTTTTCTATTTATAAATAAAGCAACAGGATTCACAATTCTATTTACTTTCGTATTTTCATTTTTCTTTCCTTTTTTTGTAAAATATGTATCTTATTGGAGTGGAAAGTTTGGTTCTTAATCAAATAATTCAGATGTACATATTTTAACGAAATTCTGAGGTAACTAAAGAAATCAAACTAGCTTCCTAGAAACTAGCCACTTTCATAGAAAATACTGCTAACATGAAGAACATCAAAACAGATTTGATACCTTCAAAAACAAAAATATAGCAGAATGGAATATTCTCAATTTTGTTGTTGTAAGCCAAATAAACTTGTTGTTTTAAGCAATTGCAGTTTTGCGACAGACATGACTAGGTTGTCCCCTGAACTTGGGCAGCTCACCAGAAATATCCCAAACGCGGACAGTCTGGTCCAGGCTAGCTGATACCACCAGGTCTTCAGAGGGGTGGAACTGAGCACACATTACATAATGGTTATGTCCCGTTAACACACTGCAAGGAAAAAAACAAAAAACAAAAAAAACCATTAAATTAAAGGTAGAAATTAACAGGCTCCTAAACTAATACCTTTCTTCATATTCAATGGGAGTTTTTCAGATTATATTTTTGTGAAGGCAATGTAAGTCACCCTAACTGCCACTTGTGCTAACAATGGTTCCTTTTTTTTGGGTGGTGCTCTAAATCCCAAATGCTGGGATTAAAGGTGTGCCCAACTATTAATAACTTTTTTTTTTTTTTTTTTTTTTTTTTGGACCTGGGTGCAGTGGCACATGTCTTTGATTTGAGCCAGGAAGCAGAGGCAGACAGATTTCTGAGTTTGAGGCCAGCCTGGTCTACAGAGGGAGTTCCAGGACAGCCAGGACTACACAGAAAAACTTTGTCTCGAAAAACTAAACAAACAAACAAACAAAACAAAGTATTACTTTCTTATTAGAGCGGCAACAGTGGGTGCCATGTGAAGTCAGTTCTCCCTTCCCCCTTTACACAGATCAAACTCAGGTCGCCAGGCTTTCGTGGCACCTTTTTCCTGCTCCAATAATTCTCTTCCTGACATTAATTGTTTAACATATATTATAAAATGTAAAAATAAATACAATCTTTGTAATTCATATAGGAAATATACTTGATAGATTTTAGTAGAGTACCTTTAACGGCTGCTGTTGAAAATTCTAGTAGAGGGCCAGTCCAAACACTAAGACTCATGGTCTATATCCCAACTCAAGAGTTATGGGAGGGAACAGAACTGAAAAGGAATTTAAATGTTCTACTCCAAAAGCCTAGTTATATGACCTACTTCTCGTTAAGATATCACAAAATCCAGACTGATAGTATTATATTCTTAGGAATCATACAAATATGATTAGTAATTAGCCAGCAAACATGGCTTGCCTGGGAAGGAAGATGACTGACCTGAGAAGAAGCTGATTATAAATATTTAGAAAGAATTAAAACCCTTTTTTGAGGCTACTGCCTCTTGGTTTACCAGACACAGGTTCTAGATTGCCAGTTCCACACTCGAATTGTCTGGTCATCTGAAGCACTCAGAATCCAAGGATACTCCTGAAAGACATTTCACATAGGTCTCTAAACAATCTTGTTCTGTCAGGCCAGGGCCTTGTGCATGCTTGACAAGTATCCCATTACTGAGTTACATCCCCAGCCATTGTTTTTTCAGACAGGGTCTCACTATGCAGTTTAGGCTAGCCTTTATTCACAGTTGTAATACTAGTGTTTAGCAAAGAGATATATACATACTTTTAACCCTTGTATGTGACCCTGGCCATTCTGGAACTGACAATGGAGATCAGAATGGCCTCAAACTCCAATCCACCTGTCTCTGCCTCCCAAGTGTTGGGGGGCATGCTTTTAGTTTTAATCCCAGCACTTGAGAGGCAGAGGCAGAGGTAGGTGGATCTCTTTGATTTTGAAGCCAGTGTGGTCTACATTATGAGTTCCAGGACAGCCAGAACAGCATAATGAGTCCCAGTTTAAGAACAAAAACAAAAATCATGTCCATAATCCCCACCCAACAGTTGGCCATATTTTAAATTTTTAAGGAAATAAGTAAACTTAACCAATCAATACTTGCTTACTTGAATTATAGCACTGAATTATAGGGAGATCTTAGACATGAGGGTATTAGACTAATAAGCCAGGCGCCTCTGTAACTCACTCTCTAATCTACTATGAAACCAGACAAATGGCAAGGCATGGTGGCTCTCAACTTTAACCCCAGTACCTGGCAGATAGAAGCCAGTGGACCTCTGTGAGTTCAAGGCCAATCTGTCTACATAGTGAGCTCAAGCCAGACATGGCTACATAATCAGAGTTTGGGGCGGTGTGTGTGTGTGGGGGAGAATATGAATCTTGATAGATTCATGAGTCTGGTTAAGGGAACAGGTTCCACCAGACTCCAAATTTCTTGGAAAGAAAAACCTGATTATTAATACTTTAGAATGTTTATTAGCTCATCCAAATGATATGTTACTTTGACCTTCTAGGCCTATCTAATACTTAGTAACAATACCACATGGGATCAACCTACTCACTTTTGTTTGACAGCTCAACAAACAAAATAAAATCCTTACATTTTTCTATAGAAAAGCAATGACTTCCTCTTAGAGCCCACTGGATCCAATTAAACTTAAGTCTAAGCTCAGTTGTCTATTTTTGGCTTTTTTTAAAAAAATTATTTTAACTTATTTTATGTGTATTGGTGCGAAGGTGTCAAATACCCTGGAACAAGTGTTACAGAGAGTTGTGAGCTGCACGTGGGTGCTGGGAATTGATCTGGGTCCTCTAGAAGAGCAGCCAATATTTTAACCACTGAGCCATCTGTCCAGCCCCTCCATGCTTGGGCTCTTGAGGGTACAGACACTACTGCTGGGGTATTGCTCAGTGTATTCATAAACCACTGATCCAGAGAAGAAGGAAGGAAGGCTGGTGATCAGTTGGTGGTCAGGTCAAGTATAGAGATTACTATGGAAATTACAGAATGCTGCATAATGAAGGTCAACAGTCACTTACATGATGGAAAAATGTAGTACGAATATAATCCAAGTGCCCAAGCAACGTGAAGAGGCAGCGTCGAAGTTTATAATTCCAAACCTAAAAAGACAGAAAATCAACCAAGGAATAGGATGTAAACATCTTAGACTTAGGAAAGTCTCATCAGGTTCCTCTTGTTTGCTTGTCTGAGACAGGAGCTCCACACAGCCCAGGTGGTCCTTGCACTTGCTATGAAGCCAACAATGACCTTGGATTGCTAATCCTGCCTCCAATTCTTGAGTGCTGAGACCCCTTTTTATATGGTGCTAAACTTTAAAAACATCAGGCAATCATTCTACTTAAATGAGCTATATCCCCAGCCCTGAAATCTATTTTTGAAGATCCAAAGTTGCTGCCCTATCTTTGACCTTTATTGTGGTTAACCTTCAAAAAACTGCCTACATTTTATTGACTATCTCATCTAACATTAAGGTGCTATTATTACTAATAACCTCCTAACTCAGCAATCTAAAGGCTTTTCCTTAGTCTGAATCTTATTTTGATGACTTCATCTTTCCCCAAACATCCTTTTTCCTTGGTTTTTCCTTAGTTTACCCCCAAACTATAAAATCACTCTTTCCTATACCAATACTTCTTTCCCCTTTAGCTAGAGCTGGGTTTTAATAAAGATATCTTAATGCAGACTTAAGCACAAGGGGTAAGAGAAAGCAAGGTACTCAGAAGAAAGTAAGACACATCCAAGAGCATGAATATAGGCTTCTCAAAGGCAAGTGACAGAATGTAAGACACATCCTTGTATGGGAATGGGCTCAAGGGCTCTCGTGGATTGTCATCTATCATCCAAACTACTCCCTGCACGGCATCTTCTATACTATGGCTTTAACTCCCTCCTTTGTGCTGACACATTTCCGAATATCTTCAATGAGTGTCCTAGGTACCTCAAGCACATTACAGCCAATATAGAATTATCCATTCTCCCAAACTCCAGAAAACTGTACCTACTCCAGATTTGTCTTTTTGGTTAGGGCTGGGGACGTAATTCAGTGGTAGAGCACTTGCTAGCACACATGAGGCCCTAAGGTCAATACCCAGCACTGAGGAGAAATATATGGCACTGACATCCCATTGGCTTTTCTTTATCACCCTCTAATGTCCATCACAGACTACCTCGGCTTCTTTTCCTTAAGCTCTCAGCTCTACTTCCTTCTCTCCATTTCAAATGCTACTGCCTAAGTTCAGGCGCTATTCACTTTCCACAGCATTTATAAAATACTTTCCTCACTGGTATCTACGTCTTTAGTCCTTCTCAATTCATCCGATCTTTTCTTTGTTGTCATCTGAGTAATGTAAAATTTTCCACCATTCCTTTATATAAGCCGCAGCATTGGTTCCGGGCTGTGTAACAAGAGACCTCCAGAGCACTGCAAACACATACCACGACCTCACCCTATCTACAAGATCTATTTTCTGCCCCTCTTTCACTGTTTCCAGATTTTATCTCTCTAAAAGGAACTGGATATCTCAAACACATCCAGTATGCCATGTCCACCTCTGTACCCAGATTACTCTTTCCTATTCTGAGTATTTGTTATATTTTGGTTAGAGTTTCTATTGCTACAATGAAACACCATGACCCAAAAGCAAGGTAGGGAGGAAGGGTTGGTTTATTTGGCTTACACTTCAGCACTGTTGTTTATCACTGAAGGACGTCAGTACAGGAACTCAAACAGGGCAGAATATGGCAGGCAGGAGCTCCATGAAGGGAGCTGCTTACTGGCTTGCTTCCCCTGACCCTCTCAGTTTACCTTCTTATAGAACCCAGGACTACCTGTCCAGGGATGGCATCACCCACCATGGGCTCAGCCCTCCCCCATTGATCACTAAATAAGGAAACGTCTTACAGCTGCATCTCATTTCCTCAACTGATGCTCCTCCCTCTCTGAGGACTCTGGCTTGTGTCAAGTTGACACACAAAACCAGCCAGTGCACTATAATGCTATTGTTTGGGTATACATTCAACTCTAGAATTAGAATAAAGGCTCCTTGAGAACAAGTTACTTTGTACTTACCTTTCAATTCCCATACAAAAGTGAAGTTTCCGATACACAGTAAGTATTCAGTAAGTGTTTGTGGGATAAGTACTTTGGATAATGTTAGAAGTCTAAGTTCTATATAAATGAATTCTCCTGTCTTTCAGGTCCTTAATCCCCAAACCTTACCACCCTCTCCTATCCATTACTCCCAGCTATGACAGATCTCCTGTACCTTAATTTTATAGTCATCTCCTCCAGAGACAAACAGTGGCTGCTGCTTATGGAAGTCAATGCCTCTCACTGGACCTAGGGAATAAGGCAGACAATGGAATTTAAGAAGTGTTATCCTCTGCTTATTTCTGTGTATGGGTGCTCATGCAGACATCAGACTAGCTGCAGGGTCAATTCTCTCTTCCTACCATACAGGCCCTGGGGATGGAGCTCAGGGGACCCAGGCTTGGCAGCATTTGTTTTACCTCTGAGTCACCCACCAGTCCCTAAGATCCTTTAACAAAAGTCCAGACCCACTTTTGTTAACTTTTCATTAGTTTTCATCTGTGAAGGACACCACCATGTGGATTCTGTGTCCAAAGGCCTTTGTAGGAGGCTGCTTCAGAACTGGGCATGAACCATGCCACTGTTTCTGCCCAAGTCCTATCTCCTAGATCACTCTGTGTCTGCTTTGCCTCCAGGACTCACTGGATTGTTTCTTGCTTTATAAATATGTAAGTGATCTCTTTCCTAAGTAGAATTCAGCTTTATCTAGCAATTTTAAGAGCTGTGTGCTCCCTCTGGTTCCAGAGAGCAACAAAAATGGCCTTGCACCTCAGCCTTCCAGAAGTTCTGTACCCAGGCAGGCCTCCACAGGTGCCAAGACGGAGGAAAGATCCCTAGTAAGATTCTTTTTTTTTTTTTTTTTTTTTGGTGGGGTGGGGGTGGGGTGTTGAGATAGGGTTTCTTAGTGTAGCCCTGGCTGTCCCAGAGCTCAGAGATCAGCCCGAGTGCTGGCATTAAAGGCATGAGCCACCAGGCCCTGCTCACATTCTTATTTGTAGTTTTGTTTCTACTCCTTTTCACTCCTACACTCTTTTCGGGAAATCCTTGTCAAACTAGGATTCTTATTTGGGGAATGATTAAATCACCCTATGCAATGAGAAATACTTGGCCTTTAAAAAGTATTCATTTTTACGATGTGTATGTGCATGTGTACATGCATTCAAGTGCTAGTGGAGGTCAAAAGAGAATATCAGATGCCCTAGAACTGGAGTTACAGGTGATTATGAGCCCTGAATTGATGTGGGTGCAGGGAACTGAACTCAGGTCCTCTGCAACAAGTCAGCACTTTTTACCACTAGCCCCAACACATACACCTTTAAATTTCCCCCGAGAACTAACTTACCATCATGTTCATCAAACTTGTCAATGAGAGTGCACATCCGATAGTCCCATAACTGGATGACCCCATTGTGTAAACTGGTCAGGATCCAGGGTCTTTTGGGATGAAAACTAAGGCCTGGGGAAGGAGGAAACGCAGAAAATTATACAATGAGGTAAGTTTTCTGATGTCTGCTCTTGTCAAGTGTGGGGAAAAAAAGGAACAATTTCATCAGTTAGAGGCTATCTACCTAGTCCTTTAACACGCTTGATAACTTTCCCCCATCTTTTAAAGTATCTCTGTGCAGCCCTGGCTGTCCTTGAACTCACTGAGATCCACCTACCTCTGCCTCCCTAAGTGCTAGGATCAAAGGTGCACACAGAATCACCGCCGAGCTGATAGTTAGCTTTTTATTGGATACCAAATACTGCTGTTCAGGGAATACCCACCAGAGAGTCTCTATAGGATGCTCAATAATGTCAGAAAAATCTTTCTTAACTACTGAGCTATCTCTCCAGCCACACAAGAAATCCTTGTTCGTCTTATAGGAGCACAGACTATTTCCAGCTTTGTGTGAGCTCCAAGGATAATTGTTCTGCTTTTATTTTCATTTTTAATTTAAAAAGTATTATTAAGATTTGTTTTTTTGTGGGGCCTAAGAGATGGTCCACTGCTCTTCCAGAGGTCTTGAGTTCAACTCTCATTGGCTCACAACCATCTATAGTGGGATCTGATGCCCTCTTCTGGTGTAAAGGTGTACATGCAGACAGAACACTCATTCATAAAAGTGCATATACCTATGAAGGCCAGAGCCATTGGATCCTCTGGTACCCTTTTCTGTATACTGTATACATAATCAATCAATCAATCAATCAATCAATCAATCAATCAATCTAAAAAAGAAAAAAAGGCCTCATTCTTATGTCTAGGCTAGCCTAAAAATCACAATCTTCCCACCTCAGCCTCTGAGTGCCGGGATTACAGATATGTACAGCCACCATACTATCTGAATTTTTTTTAATTAAAAATTGTTTTTAGATATCAACCACAGTTCCCCTTCTCTTCCCTCCTCCCACTCACTCCTCAAAGATAAAGCTTTTCATGAGGAGTCAACAAAATCTGGCATACCAAGATGAGGCAGGACCAAACCAACCCTCTGTATCAAGGTTGAGCGAGGTGTCCCTCCACAGGGTTTGAGCTTCAAAAAACCCACTTTATGTACTAGGGACAATCTTGGTCCCACCGCCAGGGGCCCCACAAACTGTCCAAGTCACACAACTGTCATCCACACCCAGAGGGCCTAGTTTGGTCCCATGCAGGTTCCCCAGCTGTCAGTCCAGAATCAGTGAGCTCCAGGTAGCTTTGGCCAGCTGTCTCTGTGGGTTCCCTGTCACGATCTTGAACCCTTGCTCTTATAATTCCTCCTCCATCTTTGACTGGCCTGGGAACTCTGCCCAGTGCTCAGCTGTGGATCTCTGCATCTGTTATCTCTTAATTTTTAAATATATTTTTTATGTATATGAATATTTTGCCTGTATGTGTCTATGTGCACCACATGCATGCCTGTGGCATTCAGAAGATGTAAGATCCACGGGAACGAGAGTTACAAATGGTTATGGGCTACCACGTGGATGCTGAGAACTAAACCTGCGTCCTCCGCAAGAGCAGCAAGTGTTCTTGACCACTAAGCCAGTCTCCAGGCCCACAAGTACCTCTTGATGGCTCTTTTCTAAATTTTGGTATTTTTCTCACATGCATGTACCTACCTATCAACACTCTACTAAAGGCCCAAGGGAACCCATACAGGCTTCCAATGGTCCCCCTTTCCTGCAAGTATATTTTTTAGCCATCTTTGTTGCCCCAAATGCTGAACTCTTGTTCTCAGCTGGACCACAGGGTTCTTCCTCCTTCATTACAGCCTGGGATCTCTCTCTAAGCACTCATCTAAGCAAACATAGGACTCATCCTGTTTACTTCCCCTCCCTCAAGAAATAATTTCCTGTATTCTTACTGACCAATGTCTGAAAGCTTTGTAGTTTTGTTTAGTTGTTTTAGTGATTTAAGGCAGGAAAAATCTAGTCCTTGCTACCCCACTAGGATGATAAAATGACAAATGAGAAGAACTGTTAACAGTCTGACACATGTCTAGGTTTTTAATGCAGCTACATATAAACACAGGCCTTACTATTTTATGGACATCGAATTATATGACGCTATTTTGTAAATTTTTCTCACCTAAATATATGACATAAGTCTTTTTTACACTTAATGGAAACCCAGTCTTTTCTTACAACTGTGAGGAACAAAGACAACAAATTTAAAATTTTTAATTACTTTATTTATTTACTGTGTATGCACATGTGTTTCCATGTGGGTACACACATACTATGGTGCATGTGTGAGAGTTTGAGGATAATCCATATATGATGTGGGATGTCTTTCTATATGCTGTGAATACTGCTGGTTAACAAAGAGGCTGTTTTGGCCTATGGCAAGCCAGCTTAGAGGCAGGAGCAGAGATAAAGGGAAGGACAGAGTCACAGAATGCTGCTGCCCAAGGAAACAAGACGTGAAGAAACACAGGTAAGCCATAGGCGACACGAAAATATACAGATTAATAGTAGAAATGGGTGAAGATGAAAGAGCTAGTAACTGACCAAACAGTTTGTGATTAATATTAAGCCTTTGTGTGATTATTTGGGGCCAAGTGGCTGCGGAACTGCAGGTCTGGACCTGGAGCCAGACACTTCTGGCAACACACACATATGTGGGCTATATATGGAGACATTGCCTTAAGAAACAAACAAACAAAAACCCTGCAGGTATCAAGTCCCTCCTTCTACCACAAGGGCCCTGGGGACTGAACTTTGTTCATCAGGCTTGGTGGTGAGAACTTTATCCACTGAGTCATTGTTCTAGTCTATAACATTTTAAGCTATCTTGGAATTGGAGATTTACTTCAGTGGAAGAGGGGTGGCTTGCCGAGCGCTGAGTTCAGTCACCAACACACACACACACACACACACACACACACACACACACACACACACACACATACACACACACACACACTCACCAGTTGAGCATGGTGTTACACACCTGTAATCCTGGCCTCTGGGAGGCTGAAGCAGAAACTCCATGAGTTTAAGCCCTTTGGGCTATATAGCGAGACATTGTCATTAAAAAAAAAAACAAAAAAAAAGACAAAAGCAAACAAACAACAAAATACCTTTACTCTCAGAAAACATTTAAATTTCACCTTTAGTTTCTGGCTACCAAAAGAGTCTGCTGAAGCTGGGTGGTAGAACACACTTTTAATCCCAGCACTCAGGAGGCTGAGGCAGGCAGGTCTCTGAATTCGAGGTCAGCCTGGTCTACAGAGTGAGTTCCAGGATAGACAGGGCCACACAGAAAAACTTCGTCTCAAAATAACAACAACAAGTCTGAAGATACTTTTCTATACAATCTAGGCCAGTTGCCTTAACAGTGTTTTAAGCCGAAGACTTGAAAATGCAATGGCTACAAAATAGAGCAGGTACATTAGAATTTTTGTATTACATTTATTTGTGAGTATATATAAATGAGTTTGTCCACATGCACACACATCATAGCATACATATGCAGAATCAAATCACTCCTTTTATGTGGGTCATGGGGATCAAGCCTTGGTGACAGGCACCTTTACCCACTGAGCCATCTCACTGGCTTAGAATATGTACATTTAATGTTTTGGTAAACATCCGTTGCTTCCGTTTTTCAGAGCTAAGCTTTCTTTGTGTAGTCCTGGCTATCCTGGAACTCACTTTATAGACTAGGCTGGCCTCAAACTCTGAAATCTGCCTGCTTCTGTGCTACCACACCCAGCAATGTTTGGATTTTTAAAAACAAGAGTCTCACTTTGTAGTTTAGGCTGTCTCAAACTTGCAGCAAATCTCTTGCCTTAGCCTTTCCATGTGCTGGGATTACAGGTGAGAGCCAGTACAGCCAACTCGGGTAACTTACTGCTTACTTGTAAAAACACTGTATGGATATACTCTACCAACAAGTTTATGAAGTCACCGATTTTGCGTGATGTTTCTTTTATTTTTATGACATACTGTTAATACTTTTCTTTTTTTTTCTTTCAGTCAGATCTCACCATGTAGCTTCCAATTCATAACAATTCTCTTGTCTCAGCCTCTCTTGTGCTGGAATTTACAGACACGAACCACAGCATCCAACTTAGAAACTATTTTTTTTTAAAATTAGGTGTGTCTATGTGGAAGTTATATGCACATGAGTGCAGGTGTCTGAAGGGGAACAGAAGAAAGAGGTCACTGAATCTCATGGAGTTGTAGTTATGGGCAGTTGTGAGCCATATGACATGGATCATGGGAACCAAACTCTGTATGAACAGCATGCACTCTTAACCCTGACTCGACACTTTTAATGAACTCTCAAATACTGATTCCCCAACCCCTTTCTACTGACCAAGACATCTTAAAAGAACTAGTAGAAAATGAAGATTCATTTCAACTATTCAAGCATCAGAAGCTGGTCTGGTTTTGTTTTATTATGCTCAGGCATGTGTGAATTCTGGTGGCTGTGAGTTGCTAAACACGGGAACTGGGAACCAAACTCAAGTCTAAATCTTATTAACGGAGCCATCTCTCCAGCCCTAGAACCTTGGTTTTTTGGAAGAATGTCACACTGAGTAGCTTTGACTGGCCAGGCGCTCACTGTGTAGAAAACACTGGCCTCCAACACAGAGATCGGCCTGCATCTGGCTCCAGAGTGCTGGACTGAAAGCCACCATGACTGACTGCACCAGAGGTGACGCTGCTTTTCTTTCTTTTTTTGCCATTTTGAGTCAGATTCTACATGACTATGTAGAGTCACGGTAGTAGCAGGATTCTTTTTGTGTTTGTTTGTTTACAGGTTGTGCTTTATTAGAGGGAAGAGGAGGGGAAAGAGAGAGGGAGGGTCAGAGATATGCACAACCTCTGGCAGGAGGAGAGAAAGAAGCAGTAGTAGAAATTCTTAATAGTACCAAATTTCTCAGGAGAGTTAGAAATTGCTCAGAATACACCCTCACACTAAATAACCTCCAGTTTTTGAGTTACTGAGTATGGCCAGGCATTATTATAAATACACCTAATATACTTTCTCATTTTAATTCTCTTTTTAAAAGAATGCTAATTATCCTTATTTTTAAAAAGAAGAATATAAAGCTTTAGTGATACTAAGTATGCTGCCTAAGGTCATATAGTGGATGTTTCAGAATTCCTAAGCAAGTCCACTTGACTCCAAAGAACAAATTCCAAACCATTTCACTATAATGCATTTCAGGAAATATTCCAGATACATTTTAAATCAGATTTCCATAGACTTAATTCTGCTTTTCTAATTTTAACATTCTGAAGGACTGTGATCTCCGGTCTTTGTCCTTCAAAAATTATCAAAAAATTGTTTGTCTGATATTCAAACCTAATACAAAGCATCGTGTATTTCATGGGACAATCTGGCCAGTCTTGGGACTTTATGGGGCTGTAGGCAAGTAGGCAATAAAATCCAACGGAAGCACTGGACATTGAGATGGTGCCGATAGGGTAATGGAGTAGCCAGTACCTGCCTCCAAAAAAGCTACAGTGACAGGGGCTGAGAACCAGTCCCCAGAGGTCCTCCATATAACATGGTCATCAAAAAGCATAAAAGACACAAGGCCTTAAGAACAGAAGGAATTAACGCCGGAGCACAGGCCCCAGAAGAGGTGGATGGAAAGACCAGGAAGCGGGCCTAAGGGATCTCCTACAATGCAGGAACCATTTCACGAGTAAATCAAAGTTCCAAGACTCTGTAAGAAGCGCAGACTGCAGACTCCACTAGCCCTAAAACCCTCGGGTATCCTCTGGGCTCGAGAGGGTCCAATTCCATAGCCGTCCATTCTCTCTTGCTCAGTGACAGCACCGCCCCTAACATCCAACCTCCGTTGTTCCCCTTTTCTTCTTCATTACCTTTGACTCGCGCGCTCTTGGTCTCAAATTTGGTTAGCATCCTTCAGGCCTCCGACTGCCAGGCACGACTAACCCGATCCCGCCGATCCCGCCGATCCCGGTGGCCCTCCCAATGTTTCCACGTCAGCTACCCCAGGTCGTGGCTCCCGGAAGCTCCTCAGACTCTAACTTCCGGTCTTTGGAACGCTGGGCCACAGAGACAGTGTCAGCAGAAGCCTAGAGAGGCCGGTACGAGACGGGAAGGGACCCGAGGCTTCCGCCCAGCGCAGAGGCAAGATGGCTACGACTAGGGGCGGCTCTGAGCCTGACCCAGGAAGTCGGGGTCTTCTTCTCCTTCTGTCGTTTTCCGTGTTACTGGCAGGTGAGGCCACCCCACCCCGGAGCTCAACTCTGCAAGGAGAAGCGTCTGGATCGGCCCATCGCAAATGCAGGCGTTGTCCCTCTGGTTCCCATTGCCCCTCTGTCCCCCCGCCCTGTAAATCCTTCTTGTCTTTCGTTCCCATGACATAAGTTCCCTCCTTGCCTGGACCTTCATTTCTTATCTCCCCAGGCATGCCGTTCCGCTTAGCTTTCTCCAACCCTTTTCTGGGTTTCCAACCTGATTCTCTTCTACCTTATTCGCATGCCTCGTTTTCTTTAAAGCTCCAGCCACCCCACCTACAATCGAAAGGGACAAATGTAAAAAGCTCAGCCTCCTTTCTCTGGTTTAGTGTTTTTGGGACCAAAAGTCTTGTTTTGTGGACGCCTTTGCAACACTGGAAAAAAAACGAGAGCTCTCATTTCCTCCTGTTGGTTCTATACTAAATATGTGTTCCTTATTTTCTTTACTTAGTAAAGTGCAGCTAACGTGGGCTTGGCCATTTTAAACTGTTAAGAGGAAAGTAATAATTCAAGGAATTTAGACGTTTAATGTATAGGAATATTTTCATTTTTCAATCTGATACTTAGTGATTTTGCAATTATGAATTACAGTCACTAACATCTGTAATTCTTTATAGTCTGTTCAACTAAGAATTAAGCAAAGCTATAAATGTTTCCTTACGTATTTGACTTTCTAGCAAAGCCCTAAAATGAAAACATTCTGGTATATAACATGACATATCTTTCCCTCCATACACGTTATTTTTGACCATCTTCAAGGAAGAAAGTGTAGCTGCCCCATACTCTAGGTTTGCATTCAAATGATCTGATGTTTGATTAACCTAACAGGTGTGTGCCATAAGGTTTCTTCTAGGTCTGTTCAGATTCTTAGCTGGATTTTGCTGTTGAATGCTTTTCTTTGTTTGGTGCTGGTTATCTGAATTCTTAGACCAGACGTCTTTTGCTAACTAATTAGTAATATACATACAAGATAGAAAAGCAGAAGTGTTTTACCCATGCACCTATACACTGGCACATCTAAAGTGAAAGACTTTACTTTTGACAAATCATTTCTTAGCTTTATTGTTAATTAATCTTTATGGATTTTAATAACTTCCTAAGATACATAGCTAGGTACTTTTATGCAACATTTATGTTCCAGTAACGTGACAAGGAAGTGAAAACAATGATCATTAATCCCATTTTAGAAAATATGATGAATGATTTATCCAAGCCATGAATCAAGCTAATGATGGTAGAGACTACTACTAAATATCTTTCACTTTTTCCTAATACTTTTTATCTTCTGGTCAGGATTGTGTGGGGGAAACTCAGTGGAGAGGAAAATCTACATCCCCTTAAATAAAACAGCTCCTTGTGTCCGCCTGCTCAATGCCACTCATCAGATTGGCTGCCAGTGTAAGTTGAAATTGTGATTTGTATTTGTGGCTATTAATAATTTAGTTTGTATCTTGGATACTGAGAAATACTCATGTCCTGCTTAGGAGTCTTGCTATTCAAATCAGAGTGTGTATATAGGAGGTGATTATCCTGTGTCAGACCAGGCAAGATAGAGCTAAAATTTAGTAAATGCTGTTTTAATATAAGCATTTTGTTTTTACCTCTGCGACAATCCTTGTTATTAACATTGTACAAACGATGAAACTAAAACTTAGAGAAAATGCTTAACTTCCCCAGCATCAGTATGATAGAAAGAAATCACGCGAAGATCTGAATCCTGGTGGGGGCTTTAACTATCTTATCATACATTTCTCTCAGGAAAAAAGAAACCCATATTCTATGGCATCTAATCATCACTCTGACACTCTGAGCTATTGTTTTTTTTGTTTTTTATCTATTTGAACAGAACTTGGCTGGGTACCACAGTCTGCCTTTTAGCTGAGTTCTGGGACTGCAGACATGTACCACTATTTGTTATTTTGTGATGCTGTTGATTGAATCCATACTCTCAAGCTAGTACCCACCAACCCTCCAGCTTCTTCAAGGGCAGTAGCTAGCTAAAGAAAAGGTATTAGCCGTGCTAAGCAGGGGGCTGGAGAGATGGTTCAGTGATTAAGAGCAATGTTGCTCTTGTAGAGGGTTGGTTTTTGGTTCCCAGCACCCACACAATGGCTCTCAACCATCCATTACTCCAGTTCCAGGAGATGTGGTGATGTTTCTAGCCTCCACTGGCACTGAGCACACACGTGGGCATGCATGCATACAAGCAGGCAAAACACTCATATGCACAAATAATTTTTTAAAAAATATTTATTTTTATTCATTGGGTTTTTATGATAGCTAAGGGCTGCGAACATGGTTCAGTGAGTAAAAAAACATGCACGACGATCTGATTTTGAATCTCTAGAGCCTACATTTTTTTAAAAAAGCTAGAGGCATAATGTGACTGCTTATAATTCTAGTACTCCTATAGAGAAACAGGATGCAGAGATAGTAGAATCTGTGAACACTGACAGGTCAAATAGTCCATTATGTACAGCAGAAAAAACTGCAAAGAGATCCTGCCTTAAACAAAACAAGACAAGGACAGATAGCTGATGCTGTCTTATAGCAGGCATTTGCACATATGTTGTGCACATGTACACATAAATGCCAAATAAAGGCTGGGGATGTAACATAGTCAGAAAATAAAAATCACAGCTTGTTTGCAGCTTAAGCCATTTAATATCATCAGATTTTAGTCTTCCATGAACAGTAGCTCTGTCAGGATATAGTTTTGCAGATGAGCAAGGTCTGATCTTGACTTTACATCAAATTAGCCACTTCTGAATTTTAGCTTATACTTTTAATAATGGCTAGAATAATGATATGTAAAGCTGAAAGTTAGAGTGTCTTTTCTTTTTCTGTTTTTTAAGACAGGATCTCATTATATATAGCCCAGGCTGGTCTTGAACTTGTAACCTTCTTGCCTCAGACTTCATAATGCTGAAATTGTAGGCATGATCTCCATTTCCTTCTTCAAACACTTTTCTAAATGTTTGTTGTTGTGGAATAAAGTGTCAAACAATATTATGTGACTGCTGGAAATTTTCCATCTTAATAAGAGACTCAGTTACTGAAAAGTAAGGAATTTGCTCAGGGAGGTAGTTAACGCTTTCTACCTATACTTCCTGAGCTATTCTACAAGCCAATTGTCCCATGTCCCCTATACAGGAAACGCTGCAAGTAGACTCATTGGTCACAGACAGCCTTAAGGTTTTTGTTGGACCTTAGTTTTTCATCTGAGTTGTGGATGAAGTAGAGGTAGATCCGGGGTAGGCTGAGATCAGACTGCTTGATGTGTCAGAGCCTGACTGCAAGGAACCAATTCTTCTGAAGCTGGGCTCTAAGAACTCTCTGTGGAAAGGAGTCATTGAATTGCTGTTCTTCATGAAGCTCTGTGGGAATAAAGCAGTAGTCTCTGGAGATAAAGCCAAAGCCAAGTGCAGATCGAAGTGGGAGGGGCTGGACTCTGGCCATTTCCTCATTAGGCTCTTGTTTCCTTGTCAACCTACTTGTTTCTGAGTATTGCTTCATCTCAGCTGTCCATTCCTTCACAGACAACGCCCTTTTTAATTAGGGTTGGGAGCATAATGAAACTGAGGAGAAAGTTTGAGCTCCAGATTTGATTTTCTTATTATTATGACCTACTTCTGTTGAATTCCAAGTGCCCAAAGAGCACTTGGGCACTTGTAACTTGAATTTCCCTCTGTCCCCACTGTAGAAGATGAATGGGGAGAAGAGAACTATTTCTCACTGAAGATCCAAGAAAGTAAACATGTTACTTAAAATTGTTGGAACCAGATGGAATCCATGTTTCTTTTCTCTCCCTGTCCTCCCTAGAGCTGAAGTTACTTTATTTCTTTTTAATTTATTGCACTAGCTTCTCTCTTTCTCGTGTTTTAATATAAGAGCGTTGGCAAATACTGCTTTCTTCCTTCTATTGTCTTACTTAATGTCTTTTTTAGTATTTGGATCTTAACTAAAGCTGTCTCGACTATGCTATCCCCCATCTTTTATTATTACCATGGGCATGATCCTGTTAAGTATTCACTAGATATAAGCTGTAGACAAATGTTGTAGACTATTCTATTGTATTTACTTTAGCTGTCTTGGAAGAATTCGGTTGGGTTAGCCATTGGAAAGAGCATGATTATAGTCAGAAGTTTCTCTGTGTCGCCCGGCCAGTCCAAAGCCATTTAATTCCAAATATACATAGAGAGGTGTATATGAATTATACACTGTTGGCCTGTGGTCAGGCTTATGACTTGCGAACTCTGACACTTTAGGTTTAGCTCATGATTCTTATTATGCTTAGCCACGTGGCTTGATACCTTTGCTCAGTGCAGCATTCTCATCTTGCTCCCACTGTTTCAGGCTGACCTCTGCTCTCTGCTCTTCCTTCCTCTTCCCAGAATTCTCCTCGTCTTATAGCTTCGCCTATACTTCCTGCCTGCCTTCTGGCCAGTCAGCCTTTTTATTAAACCAATATTCACAGTGACAGATATTTATAGTGCACAAAAGCATAGTCCCACAGCACCACCCCCCTCCCCCATTTTTTCTTCTGCCAGTTGTATGACTGTTCCAGTGCTGTGGTATAGAAGCATAGAATTACATATGGTAATTTTAGAAAATACCTATATCTAGAGCCCACTGAGAGAAGGCCTAGGTATTTATATTTCCTAAAATTCCAGGGGGTAGGGGTACAGCTCATTGATAGGTATTGTTCATGAGGCCTCTGGCTCGGTCCCTAGTACCACAAAGCAAAGCAAAAAAAATACTTTTATTTTAACTATACTTCACAGTTGTGTTGATGACTCAGTCTAAAGCAACCCTTGAATAGCTTATCCAGTCTTCCCTAGGATGTCTCCACCTGAATCCCTGGAGACCAAGGATATCATGTCAAGTTCTAAACGTCCTGGACTGTGTCATCCATCCTCTGAAGCAGTACTTCCCAGGCTTTGTCATATCATGAGATACATAGAAATATTGGATTTGGCATCCTAATACATATAAAATGGATATCATTCATAGGTTATCCTTGGTAAATAAGGAGTCTACTCTTGTATTTGGACAATTGAGGGCCTTTTGAAATCCTAGATTCCCAGGAAGGAGTCTGATTATCAGCACATCTTCATTCCAGGCCCATCAATTGGGAAGCTCTGCTCTAGAGAGCTCTAGGCTCTAGATTAAAATCTTCCCAAAAGTCGCTAGAGGATGGTTATTGGGCCATGGAATCTATGTCTTTTCAGAGGAAAATCAAACCTGAAGCCTGAGCTGGAAATGGAGAGTCTGACATTTTCTGGAGGAAAATTCAGATTTAAAAACTTGAATGTCTGGTGTTCTAGAATTTTATGTATATGGTTAATTTTATGTATGAGGTTGTTGGAATTGGGCAAAAAAAAAAAGGAGAGAATTGAAAAGCCTTTCTGTCATCTACTTAAAAAGGCTCTAAGGCCAACAAGGTGATTTGGGGTAAAGGCGCTTGCTATACAATCCTAATGGCCCAAGTTCAAGCTTTAAAAAAAAATTCAGAAAGACTTCGAATGTGTCCTGTTGGGCTTTGTTCACCTTTTCCTCCAAGTGGAGCTGGGATCATTCAGCTCCTCAAGTCTAGAAGTGGCGGTGTTTACCCTAATATTTTGTGGCGTCTTTAGAGATAAAAGAGCTACAGAAGCTGGATGTGGTGGCCTTGAATCCCAGCACTTGGAAAGCAGAGGCAGGAGGATCACTGCAAATTCAAGGCCAGCCTACACAGTCAGTCCAGGTCAGCCAGGGTTGAATAGTGAGACCCCGTTTTTATTTTTGTTTTTTTTAAAAAAGAAAGGAAGAAAGAAAGAAATGTGTCTGCAGAATTATCAGCTGTAGGAGCTTTAATCTGACCCGTTTTGTTCCGGCAGCTTCAATTAGTGGGGATACAGGGGTTATCCACGTAGTAGAGAAAGAGGAAGACCTGAAATGGGTGTTGACAGATGGCCCCAACCCCCCTTACATGGTTCTGCTGGAGGGCAAGCTCTTTGTCAGGTAAGAACTGTATGTGTCTTTCTGGGACTATATGTAGAGAAAGAAAGATTCACTCCTGTACTGATGAGTGGCAGTTTCCGTTGCTCTAGTCTGGTGTGGGGTAGGAAGCAGGGTTTATATTCAGAAAAAAATAAGATAACATCAAAAGGAATCATCTTCCGATCTCAGAGTTAGACCTTCTTCCGGGAAGAAGGGATGCCCCCAAATCACTCGAGGCCAAAGTAGATGAAACACTGATCTCAGGTTGGACTGTAGTCCAGACTCAGAAGTTAAACCCTAAAAGAGAAGAAGTTGGTAGTTTCTGAGTCCCTAATTCTCCAGGTGTTGTCCACCCTGAGCATTAATCTGTCCTATGCCTTCCTGTCTTCTGTGTCCTTCTCTACTCCAGGGATGTAATGGAGAAGCTGAAGGGGAGAACCAACAGAATCGCTGGTCTGGCAGTGACTCTAGCCAAGCCCAGTTCCATCTCAAGCTTCTCCCCCAGTGTGCAGTGCCCAAATGATGGGTTTGGTAAGAGCCTCACAAGATCACGAGAACCTTCTATTGTACAGAGCTAACTGCTGCATCAGTGTCGGGTTTGGGGCGGGGTATGTCTGTGTGGACCAGGTACAGCTGACTCCTCTCCACTCCCCACCCTCCACCCCCACCCCACTTCATCTATTTTCCCTCTTCCTCTTTCTTCTTGTCACATGCCAGCCTAGGGTTTCCTGATACCGGTTTCTGTTCTAGTGGGGCTGGCGATAGATTGATGTCTGCCTCTTAGTCCCAGCCCTATGATATTCTAACCTTCATACTTCTGGTTTTTAAATACTCGGTTGCCTCAATAAACTGTTCCCTACACCCCTCCCTGCTTCCTTCCTGCAGGTATTTACTCCAACTCCTACGGGTCAGAGTTTGCTCACTGCAAACAGACATTGTGGAATGAACTGGGCAACGGACTGGCCTATGAAGACTTTAGTTTTCCCATCTTTCTTCTTGAAGATGAGAATGAAACCAAGGTCATCAAGCAGGTACTGACTCTGCAGTTCCAGTGAGAAAGAGGATTATTTGTGTTCCTGTCCTGTTTGGAGGGAGGCTTGTTCTGCTAGTGCTTACCTTGAAAAACGGCTTCTTGAAACAACCACCAAGGAGTTTGGCCAAGTGGGATGGTACATGCCTGGAATCCTAGCACTCCATGCAGATGTACAGCAAGTGCCAGACCAACCGGTGCTACGTAGCCAGCCTGTCTCACAAACAGAACAAGAACTAAAAACTTCATTGTTTAGTGTCTTGACATTTCTTTCCTGTCTGATATTATAGCAATGAGAGCTTTTAGACTGGACAGAAATACATGAAAGAAGAATGTGAAGCAAGGTGTTCAGCCATGGTTAAGAACCAGATAAAAAGCTGACCTTTAATCCCAGCACTCAGGAGGCAGAGGCAGTCAGATCCCTGAGTTTGAGGCCAGCCTAATGTACAGAGCTGGTTCCAGGACAGCCAGGGCTATGCAGAGAAACCCTGCCTCAAAAAAAAAAAAAAAAAAAAAAAAAAAAAAGAGCATTGGACCAAGCATGATGCCTTATGCTTAATCCCAGAAACAGGAACGATTAGGCCAGCCTGGCCAACAGAGTGAGTGAGACCTTGTCTGCTAACAAATAAAGCAAAATCAGAAAGAGAGAGCATTGGTTTAGGAGTTGAGAGGTTGATCTAGTAAATTCCTAAGGTTCTCTCGTTCTCTCTCTCTCTCTCTCTCTCTCTCTCTCTCTCTCTCTCTGTGTGTGTGTGTGTGTGGTGTTTGCATGCACTTGTGTATACACGAGTATATAATGTAAAGGTCTGAGGAAGACATCAGATACCCTGCTTTATTACTTTCCACCTTGCTCCCTTGAGACTGGAAACCTGACCCTAGGCTGGCAGTCAGCAAACACCTGAAACCTCTTGTCTTTTCTCCCAATATCACTGGGGTTGCAGGTGCATGCTTGGCTGTGTCCAGCTTGTTACATGGGTGCTGGGATTGGAACATAGCTTTTACCCTGGAGCCATATCAGATCGGTGTGTGCCCTCTAGTATATCCTGGTTCTATCTAGTATAGTGTCTTCATATTAAGATAAGTTAAGAGATTTTGTCTTTAGAAGGACAAAGTGAGTTGCTGGCCAAGTTGTCCTGAATTTTTATTCTTTACTTCTAGCCAGTTGCTCCTTATCACTCTAAGAACAGTGGCGAAAGCCAGGCATGGTAGTACAGACGTGTATTGTCAATGCGTGGGAAGCTGGAGCAGGATTATGAGTTTGGGACCATTGTAAACTGTGTAGCAAGACCCTGTGGTGACTGAAGTTTGAACCACACCAGTTAGACTGTGACAAGCACATCTGCTCCAACCAATCTCCTGAGTCCATGCTATTTGTACTGATTGAAGAATTTTTCTCTTTGACCTTATATGGTTATCCCAGGACACCTGTAGCTTGGGAACTTTTGTCTCCCAAAAGGGAGTGGCTTAAGAATGGAGCTGGGCCTTCCTCTTCCTGGAAAGCAAGAGAGGGCCTCCACAGCTAGCTGTCTCAGTGGGGTCCATCTCCTCTCCAGTGCTATCAAGATCACAACCTGGGTCAGAATGGCTCGGCACCAAGCTTCCCACTGTGTGCTATGCAGCTCTTCTCACACATGCATGCCGTCATCAGCACTGCTACCTGCATGCGGCGCAGCTTCATCCAGAGCACCTTCAGCATCAACCCAGGTAGGCAGAGCCATGCAAGTGGCTCTGTGCTGAGGGAGGTGGACCCAGCCAGGGAGGTTGGTGAGATCGTCCAGGGAAGAATGGGCTTGGGCAACAGGCACTGGGTGGAAGAATTTTGAAGAGCTAGCAGCCTGCACCTGAGGCGGATGGTGGCAGAGAGCCAGAGTGAGGTGGAGAAAATGGTCCTTGGATTTGACAGGGGCTGTCTAAATGGTCTTAACGGTCTTCTCTACAACTACCCTGTCCCTTTATACTATTGATCTCTCACTGTTTGTGTCCCACTCAGAAATCGTCTGTGACCCCTTATCCGACTACAACGTATGGAGCATGCTTAAGCCTATAAATACATCTGGGGCATTAGAGCCTAATGACAGGGTTGTGGTTGCTGCCACCCGGGTGAGTGTTGCCCCTGTGCAGCATGGGCAGGGGGGCTCTTTAGATATATCTGATCTCAGAGTGAACACATTGGGGAGCCTTAAATGGAGAGGGAACTGGGCTGTTGGACTCCTTGGCTCTAGTACTTGCCCTAAAGAGAAGGAGCTTGGGTTTGGCTCTGATGGTCCAGTTTTAAAGTATGCCACCCCATCTTGTCTTCTGCTATTCCAGCTAGATAGCCGGTCCTTCTTCTGGAATGTGGCCCCAGGGGCAGAAAGTGCTGTAGCCTCCTTTGTCACTCAGCTTGCTGCAGCTGAAGCTTTGCACAAAGTACCTGATGTGACCACCCTACCCCGAAATGTGATGTTTGTCTTCTTCCAGGGGGTAAGGGCTTTTCCCTTAGGGCAAGATGGCAAGGAGGAAGGGGGTGAGGGCAATGAGGCAATGGTGGGAGAAGAATATTGACCCGACCGTTAGTCGGAGATTCTGCATGTGTCTCCCTGTTTCCCCTTTGAAATCCTCTGTTGTAGGAAGCTTTTATTTCCTCAGTTGATGTATCCCCCTCCTTCCCCCATTAACAAAATCTGTTTGAGGCATTTGTCCCAATTCCTGTGGTGCTACAGCCTGGCTCAAGTGTAAGGTAATGGCAGCCCGAGCTGTGACAGGAAAGTCAAGAAGCAACGATGTAACAGCTGGTGTTAAAGGCTGCTTTCCCCACTCTACATACATGTGAGGGACAGCTGGGAAGTTGTTGGGGTGTGGTAGATCACATGGCTGTAAGATGACTATCAGCTGAGGTGACCCAACCCGCTTTGTTGACCACAGACTGCCCTATCCCTTGGGAATCTCTCCTATCTCCACCCCTCAGGAAACTTTTGACTACATTGGCAGCTCAAGGATGGTCTATGACATGGAAAACGGCAAGTTTCCTGTGCGGCTAGAGAACATTGACTCATTTGTGGAGCTGGGACAGGTGTGAGCCTCTATCCTTCACCTTTTCCTTGAACTCCAGCACCCTGTTCTGCAGACACTACCCCTCCGCGGGTGTCTGTCTCCTAGACATTGGTCACAGCAGGAGACAGGTCTTACATGGCGCTCTTCGTCCTTCCCAGGTGGCCTTAAGAACTTCACAAGATCTCTGGATGCACACAGATCCCATGTCTCAGAAAAACGAATCCGTGAAGAACCAGGTAACCCAACAGATAAGAGAAAGGATAAAGTTAGGTGTTGGCTAAAGATCAGCGCCACCACTGCTTTGTGAAAAGAATCATGAGCACAGTGGTATGGCACTGGTTCCCTAGAGCAGGCGTTTCTCTCGTCATTAGCACCTAAGTCCCATCACTGCTGACAGGTAGCTGACCTCCTTCCTTCCTCCTCCTCCTCCTCCTTCTTTCCTTTCTTTTCTTTTCGTTTGTTTTTCATGACAGGGTTTCTCTGTGTAGCCCCCACTGTCCCGAAACTCACTTTGTAGACCAAGCTGTCCTTGAACTCAGACCTCTGCCTCCCAGTGCTGGATTAAAGGTGTGCACCGCCACTGCCTGGTATGAGTTCATCACTGTTCTAGTTTTGCTGTCTCGCGGACCCAGTTGTCAAGCGCCTGCAGAATCCTGTCCACATCAGGCTCCTGCCCAAATTACCCTCTGTCTTTTTTTTTGAGGGGGGTGGGCATAGTTTTATTTTATGTGTATGAGTATTTGCCTGTGTATATATGCATCATGTGTGGTCCCAGAGAGGTCAGAAAAAAGGCAGATCTCCTAGAACTGGAATTACAGATGGTTGTGAACCACCGTATTGGTACTGAGGAGCAAACCTGGGTCCTCTGCAGGAACAACAAGCGCCCTTAACCCCAAAGGCAGCTCTCTTGCCCTGCCCTCCTCTCTCTTCAAGCTTGCCCTCTGCTCCTACTCCCACCTAGTGGAGCCGTACGTCTGCCTCTCTCCTTATGTACGTCAGCGTTCTTGTTGCTGCTCCAGGCCTGGCTGTCACCCCTGCTCTGGGCCTGGCCCTCACCCCTGCTCTGGGTTCCTGTCGCACTTAGAGAATCACTGACATAGTCGGCATTTGCTGTCAGTTGGTCCCCTCTAATTCTGCATGGCAGATGATACATGAAACACCCACTGAGGATAAGGCAGAGCCCTGAGGCCAGAACTTGCCTGTAAATGTGGAAAAACCAGGCCTCTTTGTGCCTAACTATAGAAAGAACCATGGAAATTGCAGGAAATTCAGTCTGAGTTCCAGAGTGTTTGGAGAATATATCTCAGAGAATATATATATGTGTGTATATATATATTATATTTAATGTTAATGTGTATTAGAATCTATCATAGGCTGAGAGAGCCCTCCCCCACCTCCTTCCCCCTCCCAGTAGTCTGCTTCTGCTCCTCTCTCAGGTGGAGGACCTTCTGGTCACTCTGGAGAAGAGTGCTACTGATGTCCCTGAAGTTGTCCTCAAGAGACAGAATCAGTCACAGGCCCTTCCACCATCATCTCTACAACGATTTCTTCGGGCTCGAAACATCTCTGGTGTCGTTCTGGCTGACCACTCTGGTTCCTTCCATAACCGGTAAGTCACCTGGGCCTGTGCCTCTATTCTGTAGTCTGCCCTCTACCCCGTGGACTTCCTCCAAAAACTCCAGGAAGTTCGGATTCTTTGCCCAGTAGCCAGGGCACAGGAGGCCTGGAGCCCTGGTCCTTGGCCTTTTGTGTTCCTAGTGCATCCCCTGCTGTGCCTCCACTTCTTCCAGATGCTCCTGGCACCCGAATTCCCAAGGCTGCCATGGAGGGCATCCTCTCAAGCCAAGGCATGGGGATAGGAGTTGTTGGCTGGAAGACAGGAATGGTTCCCTCTGGGGTCCACAGGCAGTGTTCTCGCGCTGAAATGTAACACGCTCTCACCAGCGCGTGGTAGGTGCACGTGGCGGAGAGGACTAGGAATGCGAAGATAAGAGAGCGCCATGTTCCTCTGCCCTGGTTCTGAGACCTTCACCCTGCGCCTAACTTGAGGCCAGGGATAAAGGGATTCTCACTCAGGCCAGATGGCTCTCTCTAGCTTCACTGGGGCCAAATGAGTTTTTAAATAAGAATGTCTAAACTTTGAGTCTCTGGCCTTAGCAAAGATCTTTTCTCAGTCACTCAAGAGGGTGACAGTTCCAGGTGACATCAGCTTTCCAAACCTTTTTTGGGGGAAGATAATTCACTTGATTGTGTGGCTGCCTTGGCTCCATACGGGACAGCAGTTTCTCCCTGCACGAGGGGCATTTGGGTAGGAAGGCTGAGGGTGCTTTTTAATGTCTGTCTTCTTGGAGCTCACAAGGACAATCACAGTGATGTTAGCAGAGTGTGTATCTGCCTGAGCATACCTGATCTGAGCACTGACAGCTTCCCCTGTGTCACTGAGAGCACTCATGGGAATCCTCATACAGGGCTGTAGTTCTCTGAAAAGCCAGCCAGCCTCCGGTGTGTCCAGTGCTTAGGACTTACTTACTTTTTATATTTTTATATAATAAATGTATAATAGATAAACATATTTATTTATATTTTTATATAGCTCTGTCCAGCAGCAGAGGCTTTCAAGTTTCTTCACCCCACCATCGTTCCTGATTTCCCATTTCCAATACCTCTTTAGTAATGGAGCCCAATTTTCTCTCTCCTTTTCCCACTGGATGATGAAAAATAAGATAGTAAGATCCCATATAAGGACATTAAGATAGGAAAGGGTCAAGGACCTGGCTTCATATAGCCGGGGCTCATACTGATTTGTCTGGCAGGTATTACCAGAGCATTTATGACACTGCTGAGAACATTAATGTGACCTATCCTGAGTGGCAGAGTCCAGAAGAGGATCTGAACTTTGTGACAGACACTGCCAAGGTAGCACTGGCCTAGGCTGGGTGGGAACATGGGAAATAGCATGGAAGTGGGGCAAGTGAGCCACTGGAGACAGGTGAGCCACTCCAGTCCCTCCCCTCCTCTGCTGCAGGCACTGGCGAATGTGGCCACCTTGCTGGCACGTGCATTGTATGAGCTGGCAGGAGGAACCAACTCCAGTGACTCAATTCAGGCTGATCCCCAGACAGTAAGAAAAGATGGGCCACTGGTCTTTTCTGCTTCTGTTAACACAGGCCACCCCTCTTGTCTATGGTCCTTGCCAACTTTCTAAACTTTGGAATTTAGCATGCCTGTTCATGCCTGCAAGGAAGATACACTTGAGAGTTCTTGAGTGGGCTTTGTCCGCATCCTTGTGACTTGGCTACTGTCTCCTAGCCCCTAGAGTTCCTGCCTTATGACTGATCTCTGCTCATTGTTTCCCTGGTCTTGTTGCAAATCACAGCATTTTTTTTTTTCTTCCCTGCGTCTCAATCCTAGGTTACACGCCTGCTCTATGGGTTCCTGGTTAGAGCCAACAACTCATGGTTTCAATCTATCCTCAGACAGGACCTAAGGTCCTATTTGGGTAAGCATCTGCTGTGAGAAGGGGGATTCCTACATGACGCAATGCCTAGAGAACAAGACATCATTTTGGTTAATCTTCACTCTTTTTTCCATCTCTGCTTTTCTTCCCCTGTTTTTCTTTCTTTTTTTGATGTTTTTGGGGCCCTTTTCTCTTAACCTGCTTTCTTCTGGTTCCTGCCAATTCTGGGGTCTTTCTTTTTCTGCCCACTTGACCTCACCTTCCAAATCCTCCTCTCCCTTTGGCCTGCAATCAGATGATGGGCCTCTGCAACACTACATCGCTGTCTCCAGCCCTACCAACACGACTTACGTTGTGCAGTATGCCTTGGCAAACCTGACTGGCAAGGTGACCAACCTCACCCGAGAGCAATGCCAGGATCCAAGTAAAGTCCCAAATGAAAGCAAGGATGTGAGTGTCGGTGGGTGTCGGAGATGTCCTAGGTCCTATTTCCCTTGGAAGAGTTGGAAATCTGCTGGGAGATACGGGGATATTGGCATGGAAAGGTAGAGGGATGTGAACCTACGCATTGGGGAAGCAGTAGGCTGTGGAATGAAAAGTCAGCTAGTTGATGAAGTTGGTTGGAATATGATGCTAATGAAGGGCACAGGGAGCAAGTGAGAAGGACGTCACCTCAGCCCTGTGCTGTGACCTGTTTTCTTGTGCAGTTCTATGAATACTCATGGGTACAAGGTCCTTTGAATTTCAACAAGACAGAGCGGCTCCCCCGGTGTGTGCGCTCCACAGTACGACTGGCCAGGGCCTTGTCTCCTGCCTTTGAACTGAGTCAGTGGGGCTCCACAGAATATTCTACATGGGCTGAGAGCCGCTGGAAAGACATCCAAGCTCGGATATTCTTAATTGCCAGCAAAGAACTTGAGGTGAGACTGGGCTGGAGGGAGGGGGTGGAGTTCCCTTGAGGTCTTTTTATTTCCTCGTGTCTGAGTTCTGTTAGGCTCCTCTCTGTTGTTTCTCATTGTCCTAGATTTACAGCAAAAGCAGTGCAAATCTGTGCCTGGTCTGCCATTGCCTCCCCTTAGGTGGCCTCTCCGCGCTGATAGTTTGAATGCACACTTGTTTAGGGAGCCCTGTGTGGATCTAAGCAGGTCTCCTGGGTCTTTCACTCCCAGCGTCTACTTTATGGCACAGCTGGGAGGAGTCGGTCAAATAGTTATTGAACCCCTTTTATAAGTAAGTCATAAGCATCAGTATAATGCTGAGGACAGAGCCTTGGGTTCTGCCTACCCTCAGATCACTTAGACAGAGAACACAGACACTACTTGGTCTGTTCACTGGGAAGATGCTGCCCATGGTTGTTGCTCGTTTCTGGTACTTGAGTCAACTGCCAGATTTCCAGTGTCGTTTCTTCTTTCCTGCTCACCGTCACCCTTGCAGTTTATCACGCTGATCGTGGGCTTTGGCATCCTCATCTTCTCTCTGGTCGTCACTTACTGCATCAACGCCAAAGCCGATGTCCTCTTCGTTGCTCCCCGGGAGCCAGGAGCCGTGTCTTACTGAAGAGGACTCCAGCTCTCCCTGCCAGCTTTGGACTTCACTTTCTAGATCAGCTGTTCCACTGGGAACAAACCACTAATTTGTCACTGGACTGTCTCTGGGTCTGTCCTACACTGAGACGGACACATTGAAATGGAGGTGTGAGTGAGACAGGGAGAGACAGGCAAGTTTCCTCCCCTTCCCCACTCCCTCTTCCTGCTGGTGGTCCTCCTCTAATATCAGAAACTTCGGCTCCTGTTTGATTCCCCGGTTGCCCGCCCACCCTCATCTGCCTTTCTTGGGATACCTCTTGTCTTTCCACCCTGCCCTGTACCCATCTCTGATCCCACTGTTACCCTACCCCGTCCCTACCCATCCCTGTACCCAGCCACCTGCTGGACCAGGAAGGAGGGTGTGAAGAACTGAGCATCAGGATCAAACTGTCCTGAACCCTTGGGGGAAGAATGAGCTCTGGCTGAGGCAGCTGCAACTTTCTCATCGTCCTCCTCCAGGTCCCCAGATGCCATGTTAGTGTGGGCATGCTGTTAGGTGGGTATCCCACCTCTAGCCCACAGTGCTCGGTTGTACTTTTTATTATTAAACTGTAATATCTATTTTTGTTGGGTTTTTTTCCTTTTTTGTAAATATATAAATAGCAAGTTTCATTAAAATTATCCCATACAATATATACGTGTTGCTTTGCGTTCTTCCCAGATCACGTGTTCAGTGACCCCAGACTAGAACACGGTGTGTGCTGCTTTGTTCTCCAGAGATCAGATACTGTTAAAAACACAGGTGAGGTGGAGGAGGGCCCTGACAGAGCCCCTCCAAAAAGAGCAGTAGCAGCGGACTTTCTGCTTACTTTATTTACTCTAAGCAGGTATAGAGTTGAAGCAGATGCAGCCCGTAGCCTTGAGGAGCTCGGTGTGAGAGACGAAAAGGCAGATTTACAACTGGATGTAATATTTAGTGCAATAAGCAGAAGCATTGTGATGTGCTGCAGATGGGATTCGGGGCACTGGATGTGACTGAGTGAGGATTTAGAATCCACTGCATGCAGAACCCAACAAGCAAAGGCACGTTTGGGAAATGGTGAGTGTACTCGGTGCGCATGAACCACGAGGGTGGGCAGATGATGCGCATAGGGTCACACCAGAAGGTTCTTGATGGCATGCTAAGGACTTTGGGCCCTCCGTTAATGGTAGACTTCTTGTAGCTCAGCACAGGGGTGGTTTGGAACTGCTTCAGAAAGAACCTCAACTCTTGAGACAGATTCCCAGCATCTTCATGGAGGCAAAATTGTAGAGTAAAGCAGAGCTGCAAGTGACCATGGGCTGTGGCTGAGTCAGCTGAGAAGAGAACCAGCAGGGGTGGAAACCTAAGTGGGGCTTTCTTTGTTGCCCGGAGGCTACTGCTCACACTTGCCTAAAGACCAGTTCCAATACTGTTCCTTGGTTGAGCTGTTTACCTTTCTGAGAATCCTGCTGAGAGGAGATGATTTTTTCTGCAGGTTTCTCTCCAGGCTCCCTGGAGGAAGCATGTTTAGGGTTCTGAGCTCTCCTGCCAGCCCCCAGTTGGAGCTGGAGAAGCTGTGCCTTGTGCTGGCACTGGAGGGAGCTGAGCACAGCTGCCGCCATCACCATCATCTGGGCCAGCTCCATGCCTCCCTTGGCCAACAGGTCTCCCAGTGGACAGAGCAGTAAACTCCCTCATTCTGCTGGCAGCTTCAGGAAGCAGGAACATGGCTGAGTACCAGAGAGGGGGCTAAATAGAAAAAACAGAGGCTTGGGCAGAGTCATGGGATTGGGGTAGGTAAAAAAGAGAACAAGATGTCTCCTGTTCTTAGGGAAGAACACAGAATACAAGCTCATCTCCTGCCTTCCGTGCTGCCTTGCAAGCTTCATGTTGCAGCACCCTTTATCCGCCCCCCACCTCCTCACCTCCCCCACCAACAACCACAAATGCAGTTCATGGTCAGGCTCCATGGAAGGAACATAACCACCAAGGCTAACCTTCAGGCACTCTCAGACACTCTCCCCACCCCCTCAGACCAGTGTGCTGACCTACAACCCTCTAGGGGCCACGTACTTTGTAATCCCTTTTCCTTTGTCCCCTAGACAGGCCAGGACCCAGGAATCAAAGCCTGTTGTCAGGCTTACATGGCAAGCATTTCCACTTGCTGACTCATCTATTTTGGTCCAAGTTTTTTGTTGTTTTTTAATCTGTATTCTGATGTACCTTACTCATTTGTGCCTTTGAGAGAAATTAATTAATTTTGAGGTAGGGTTTCACTATGTAGCCCCAGCTAGCCTTGCTCTTGCTAGGTAGAATAGGCTGACTTCAAACTCACAAAGATCCACATGCTCTACCTTCTGAGTGGTAGGATTTAAGAAGTGTGCTACAGCCAACTTTAAAAAAGAGTTTTACTCTTTTTTTAAGTTTATTTGTATTTTATATACATTGGTGTTTTGCCTGTATCTATGTCTGAATGAAGGTGTTGGATCTCCTGGAACAGACAGACAGTTGTGAACTGCCATATGGGTGCTGAAGAGCTGAGCCTGGGTCCTCTGGAAGAGGACTACTGAGCCATCTCTCCAGCCCCATCAGCTTTTTTTTAAGTTAGCATACAAAGCAACAAGTTTCTTTATTGCATTTCATATATAGGCGTCATCTCCTCTCCCCCGTTGCTTTTCTCATACTCACTGCATCCAGGGACTTAGAATTTCTAAGATCTTAAGAATTATGCACATTTTTTCTTTTTTTTTGAGACTAAGTCTGTGGGAAGCCTGGGGTATCCTCAAACTCACTCATTCCTGCCTTAGTATCTTGAGTGCTAGAAATACAGGCATATGCTACCATATCCAGAGGCTCAGCTCATTTGATCTGATAAACGGGGAACTATCCCATAGGAGTGAGGCTGCTTACATAGGGACACACAATAAAGGAGAAGCTGAGGTTAAGTCTAGAACACGTCTTATAGCTCTGTCGACAGCTGTAGCAATAATAAACATTTACTGAGCATGGCTACAGGGGAGGCACTTTGCCCCTGCATGGTAAAAGCATAAGAGATACGGCGTGTTTTCTTTAAGATTCCATAGTTTAGATGGAGGAAAGAACGTAACATAAGGCCCAGTAAGGCTTTGTATGCTCCATACCAGATCAGTGTTCCACCGGTTCAGCCTGGCTTCGGAGGATAGCGGGTTTGCTTCAGGCAAAGGTCAGTGGAAAGGAGCCTCGTGTGAAGGGCTGAGGACCCTCAGGACCAGAATTTTTGGTCTGCTGCTGTGTTGCTGGGCGGGGCAGCGCCCCTCTCTGAGTTCCAGTGCTCTCTTCAGAGTATAGTCTTTGAAAAGGCTACTCTCTCTAGTCCACACTGGCTCCGTCTGGTTCTGTGAGGGAACAACTGGGGTTCTAGCATCCCCTTCTTTCTCCCTAAGCTCCTCAAGGCAAGAACCATTTGAAAAACTGATGAACTCATGAACTCTCAAAGTAGTACAGGGATCAACTCTAGAAAGGGAACAGTAAAACATTTGATAAATATGGCATCATTTCCTCAAAAGGTATAAAGAGAGAAGGAGAGAGGAGGGAAGGAGGAAGGGGGGAGAGGAGGAAGAACGAAAAATAAACAGAAGAAAAGGCTTCAGTTTGTGAGAATCTGAAGCTCTTGGAAGGCCGGGTGTCCCAATGGGCTTCTAGATAAATTTTTATTTCTCATGAATTCAAACTCCTGAGGTGCAGAAGGGCAGCTCAAGCTGGAGGCCCAAACAAAAACATGGAGCAAGAGAGGAGGGTCATCTCAGGGGGCCTAAGGAGAAGTCATTCACCTGAGATGATGCAACCCTGAGCCAACATTACCATCTTCTGCCCCAACTAAGTGGTTGCTCGGGGGTTAGGGGCTGGGACCCTGGGGTCCTCAGTCTTCCCCCAACCCCCAAGTCAGAGATCCGGGGAGGGGGAGGGGATTAAAACCTGAAGTGAGAGGGGACATCTTGAAAAAACAGGATTGTGAAAGGAAACAGAAGAAGTTGAGTTCCTAGTGGGAAGGAGGAAGGGGAGGGAGAGGGAACTGAGCCCGAGGGGAGAAAGGCCAGGCGGGTGTGGCCAGGAGGGGAGTAGGGCCAGTGCTGGTGGTGACAGATGGAAGACACAAAGAGGAGAGCTTCAGGAAAGACAGATGGATGGGGGAGGGACGAGAGAAGGCTGGGGGCTGGGGGGTGCAGTGGTTGGAGGCTCAGGCTGTAATGAGATTGGGGATGGGCTCTGAGGTGAGTGGAGAGGAGGAAGAAAGGAGAGAGGTCGCCTTAGGAGACAAAGGCATGAGGCCTAAGGGGGCCGGGCCACAGGGCTTGGGCTGGGTGCTGGGGGGGGGGGGGGCTTCCAGCTGGGCTGGCCACGCAGAGAGTGACAGATTGTGTAGTTAGCCAGAGAGGAGAGAGACCCGCTGTCACCTTCTAGAGGCACAGAAAGGTAAAGACAGAAAGACCATGTGGAGACCCAAGAACAGAACCTCAAAGATGATGACACATGGAAGCACTGGTACCATTTCCAAGTGACAGTCCTGTTCAAGCTTCTGTGGCCTGCCTTGGCTCCTGTGACCAACACACTTCCAGTGGCTGACAAAATTACACATCCACCACAGCCTCTCTCAGAGAAGGGTCAGCAATGTGGAACAGCAAGGGTTAACGTTGTCTGTTCTCCCTGCCAGCCATTTGCCTGGTTGGGTCCCCAGGGCTCCCCACATATGTCAACCCCTCTCCTGCCAAGCCCACTGCTTCCAAGCTTCTCCAGGCCCTCCCCTCTCCCTCAAGGACTAGCCCCAGCTCCTGTGTCTAACCTACCCTCCAAGCTTCCCTCCCCTCGGAACCTCATAGTGTACCTAAGGATAGAAAGAACTTTTTGATTCACATTCTGAAAAAGTAGATGACTATAAAATACAAAATAACAATAAACTGCAAAGGTATAATTATTTTCTCCACCTCCAAAGCCTGCTTCCTTGTAGGAAAACTAGCCTCAACACACACACACACCCATAGCTCCCAACATGGAGAGCTCACCTCAGGTTTCCTCGGTCATATTGATTTACATATATATGTGAATGAAACTTCCTGTATCCGATTAACCATCATACGTATGTAGAGAATTGGGATAAACACTCTGTGGAGGTCACTCAGCAGTCTCCCATGAATGGTTTTACTGGGTGTCTCAACAGCCCTGTGGCAAAGGCAACATTATGCCCATGTTAGAGATGGTGAAAAGAATCCAGGGAAGGTTACATGACTTGTCCAAGGTCACAAGGACCTGGGCCCAGGTCTGACAGACTCAGCTTCAGTAGATACAGCTTTCCATGGTCTAGGCTAGTAGTTCCCTTTATTACTGACTGGCCTGTGTTCTTTTTCAGCTATTGCCCTAAAATGTAAAAACTGAATTCCTGAGTGAGGCCTGGGACTGGGAGTCCCCAGAGCCTAAGATCTTGAGATGACAGATGTGTAGGAGGAAGAAATAGTCCCCAGAGTATGTGGGACAGCTATGGCTGAATGCTTCAGGGACAGGGGTTGCAGGGCTGACTGTATCTGAGCTAAATAGCCTGCAGGGGAAGGCAGGCTGCAACAGTGTCCATTCCCAATACTTTTTTCTCCTCTGTGATCTCCCAAGCTTCTATTTCTGTGTTTCTCGATACCTTACCCTTTGGGACCTGGGCCCCCCATTTTGGTGACACTTAATACTTGATTATTGTGTCTCCCTACCTTATCGCTCATAATTTTTCTCTCCCTGACAGCTGTCCACTCTCTGCTTCCTCCATGTCTACCTCTCCCTTCTGTCTTACGGCTCCTGTCAGACTTTCTCATATTAGTACTTTCCCATCCCTGATTATGTCCCTACACATCTGGATCTCCATAACAGCCTCTTTCCAGGTTTCTCCCCAAATTTCTCTCTCTCCTTATCTTGCATCCTCATCTTCTGCAGACTTAGCAACCTGGTCCTACCCTCCTTCTCTACCTCTGTCTCCCCTATGTCTCAGCATCTCCCCTTCTCTCCTTCATCATTTTCCTCTGCTTCTCCCTATCTTCCCTCCTCTCTCCCATGGCATTTTCTCCCAATTTCTTGGATGGGTTGGAGGGCCAGAGGGTGGGGAAAGTAGGATTGTTGTTGCTGGGGGCTCATTAGGTGGAGATTGGTTTTTAATCAGCACCATGGCAATGATGATGCAAGACCCAAGCCGCCACCTGATCCCCTGCCCCTCCACCCCCTCCTCAGGCCTTCTTCCCCCTCCAGCTCAGCCCATCTGCTGGCGCCTGGGCACCTGTCTGGGCCTGCCCAGGTGGGAGTTGGCACCTCCCAGGCCTGGGGGTGGGGAGAGGAGACCGAGCTTGGGGAGGAATTATTGAACTCCCAATAGGGAAGGCCTCACCCTGGAGAAAGCCCAGAAAAGGTTGAGAAGGTACAGTGAGGGGGCAAATACCTCCCACAGCTAGGGCTCCTGCTAGGGTCTAAGCTTATTACAAAGCACTATCTCACTTGATCTCCATGGCAGCCTAAACAGTTATAATTTACCCTATTTTAAAGAAAAAAGACATTGAGGCTCAAAGGTCATTACTTGTCCAAGGTCATACAGCTGTGCTCACTGTTTGAGACACTCGCCAGCCATGGTTTGTTTCTGATACTGATGCTCAATGGAGATGTCCTACAGCTGAATACATGGGAGAATTTCCACGCTGAAACCCAGCCCACTGCTTCTCTCCACTTCCCTTGGCCCCAGAAACTTGCTCCCCCTCAGGCCACCCTGTAACGCACCCACACAGACACAAACACACTCATATGTACAGGCTCAGACCCTGGAGGCGGCTGAGCTATTGATGTGAACTTAATCAGTGCTCATTTGCACGTGACTTTGTATCTGCTTTTCATGTTGCTCATTTGACGGCCCCACACACCGGCCGCCTGGACTGCCCTGCCCTCCTCTCCTAGAGTCCTTCCCATCTCTGTTCTGCCTCTCGTGGACCTCTTGTCTCTCCTGTTAGCTCTTCCCAAGCCCTCGATGCCCCGTGGATCAGCTTAGGCTGGCCAATTTAGAATAACTCCCCATGGTGTGTGTGGGGTCTCTATCCAGAATCTGACCTCACTCCTGCTCTGGTGATGGGGTAGGTAAGAGAATGAGTCCTGGAAGAGAAGCCGTAACATGGTGTGTCTGAGTCCCAGGATGGCAAGGACTAGGACCTGAACAGTAGTGAGAAGCAGCCTGTCAAGTTGTGAATACTGTTTGTATAAGAACTTATTTAGGAGGAGGAGAGTCAGGTCCTCTCCCACATTTTAGTGTCCTCATAGTTTGGCTGTTAGTATTAGGCAGAGCCTTCTTCCCAGGAAAAGGGGTATGTGGAGAAGGGGCAGTCAAAGCCATTCTGGGACCCAGACTGGAACTATTTTAAATCCAGCTTCTTTGGAGTCTCTGCCCTGCTACCTCTAGTGTGGAGATTGAGGGGGTTCATCTGTGGTCCCTGCCCGGGCTCTCGCCCCAGCCCCACCCCTTCCCCAGCTCTCTATTTCTTGCTTATGAAATATGCATGGAGAACAGATGTCCCTGCTCCCCCACTCCCCGCCCCCCTCAGGGCCAGCCCCCGCCCCCAGCTCCCAAGGGGTTCCCAGATCCCTCTGCCAATGGCTGCCTGGCCTGGCTGTTTAATATTGATGAGGGGGCTGCCTGGGCCAGCCAATGGAGAGCTGGGGGTGTGTGTGTATCTCCATATATACATACACGCGTAAGGCTGGGCCAGTTCAGGTGTGTACGCATATGTGTCTTGAGCGTGAGTGTGTGAGGAGTGTGAGTATGAGTGTGGGTGGCTCCAGTGCTTGACTGAGACCACCCCTTCTGCCTAGGCTCAACCTCAACCTCTCCATCATGTCTCTCTCTCATCTGTCCTGGAGTCTGTGCAGCCTCAACAAGCTATCCCTAAGAGATCTAGAAAGTGGTCACTAACTTTGCAGACAGATGACCCTTGAGCGGCCAGAAGAGACTGGAGCTCTCTACACTGTTCCCCTTGCTCGCCAGCTTGGACCCTTTGGCAGAGTTCTTCTAGGTAAGGGGAAACCATGGGCTGGGGAAGGGTGAGTCTGCCACTCCCAATCTCTGGCTAGAGTCCCCTCCCACAACCTTTTCCTAGCTGGGCCTTTCTCAATCTCTGCTTCTCTTCCTTCCCTGTTTCTCTTGGGTTCTTTGTGCAGCCTTGGCCAGTTGCAGTTAGAGGAAGGAGGGTGGGGATTCCTATCTTGGACACTTTGGAATTGTTGCTTCACGGCTCCTTGGAGCCTGAGACTTTGAGAGCAGACCTGGAGGGGAGACTTGATGGGAAAATAGAAGCTGCTGCCTCAAGTGGAGGTGGGGAGAAGGGAGGGGCAGGTGGAGATGGGTTGTGACAGATGGGGAGCAGAAGAAAGGAAGGGAGGGCATCAGGGAGTGATGGAGGATGCAGGAGCGTGGGGATTGGACTGGGAGGGGATCCAGTTGTGATAGATGTTCTGGGTACCACAACGCTGAACTGCTGATTCTGGCCCATCCTGAAAGTGGGGAATTAGGGATATACTGGGAAACGTTCTCCTACTTCTCCACACCGTCTCTCTCTCTTTTTTCTTTGGGCCCTAGAAAAATAGGGTATATATAATTTCAGCTTTAATCAGCTTCTGTTTTATGTGGTAGCTGGTGTGTAGGTGCCTTTGCAAAATCCGATGCTGGTGGTCTTGGGCCTCTCCCCGCCCCAAGAGCTTAGTAACTGCTCTTGTCTCAAGTCTGTCTTCCGTGTGGTGGGGTAGGAGCAAGGCTAGGAGAGAAGGTGGGTCCTGTGAGGATGTCTGTCAGCTGGAGTGCCAGGGATGAGGACGAAGGGGATGGTGATTGGAAAGGAGTCTCCACACTCCTGTTTCTATTAAGGCTGAGCTCACTGTGAAAGACCCAGGGATTCTGGGACAAGCAAAGTTAGCTGGCTTCTGTAAGGGTAGCTCCAAGAAACTTCCTAAGTGCTCCTTTGTAGGCCTTGTCACAGGCCGTGGGTGAGTTTCCAGGCTTCCTTACAGAACTTCCAAGAGGCCATGGAATGGCAGGAATTAAATGTGCTAACGGCAGAGCTGGAGAATCTGGTGATCCTGAGCAGCAGTGTGTGATGAGGAGAAATATCTTTCTTTGATTCGAATGGGCAGGGTGGTAGGGCCTAATGTCTCCAATGGTGATGTGGAAAAAGTTGTGCCAAGCTCCATATATCCAAATCCACTCAACAATGACCAGTCTCTCTGTTTGCCTCCCCTCCCCTGCAAGAAACAAGGGAGCAGAAGGTCCCAAAGCCAAGGCTTCCCTGGGGGGCTGTTGCTTTTCCTTTACCCTTATTTATTACTATGTGTCCCCCCAATACATAACAGAATTTGCTATCACAACAAATAAGGGTAGAGCCTGAGTGTTATGTATAGTCTCATTACGTGAAACTGATCAACAGAACTTTTTTATCCTGTGAACATGAAATTCTATGCTCCTTATAAAACAGTTCTCTTTTGCTTCTCCCTCCAGCGCCTGGCAAGTACCACTCTACTTTCTGCTTTTATGAATTAAACTACTTGAGAGTGGATCACACTACTTGTCTTATTGTGAGATCTTACTTCATTAGTATAATGTTCTCAAGGTTCACTCGATGTTGCAGTAAGACAGGAATCCCTTCCTATGCAAAGTGCAAAGTCTACTATGTATAGGTCGGACCTGTGTTCTGTTTATCTGCTCCTTCAAAGGTGAACATCTGAGTTGCTTCTGCCACTGTTATGAACATGGGTGTGCCAATATCTCATGAATGCTAGAACATACTATATTTCCAGTTTCGATTTTTTTTTTTTTGAGGGCCATCCAGGCTCTTTTCCACAGCAGTCATAGCACTTTCCAGCCCTACAAACAAGGGTTCCTATTTCTTCACATTCTTGCCAACACTGGCTTAGTTTTAGTTTTTTATTCTGTTTCTCGTGGGTGTGGGGTGATGTTTCACTGTGCCTTTAATTTGCATTTTTAGTGATCAGTGACGTGCCAGGTATTTTCGTGTTGGCCATTTGTGTATCGTCTTTGGAGAAATGTCTCCTCAAGTACCCATTTTAAAATTAGGTTATGCGATATTTTGGTTGTTCCGGACTTTCCTCTTTTGAGAATGAGTATGACTGTGTATCCAGTCCCAAATTCACAATCCTCCTGCACCAGTCTTCCGAGTGCTGGGGTTGCACACGCATAGGATATGACACTTGGCTAAGAGCTTCTTTATATGCTCTGGATATTAACTTACTATCAGATAATATGGTTTACGACGGTTTCCTTATTCTATAGATTGAATTTTCACTGTGGTAATTGTTCTCCTTAGTGGGTTACAGTTAAGTTTGGTGTAGATTTTTTTTTCTTTTTGCTTATGCTTCTGTTCTTATATTCAAGAAATGACTGCCAAGTCCAAGGTCACGAGGGATTTCCGTTTTCTTCTAGGAACTCGGCGGTTTTAGGTCTTCAGTTCTCTTGTTAGGGATGGCTTGCCTGCTGCCTCTTTCCTAATATTTTCTCATTCTTCTGTTTTTCCTCTCCTTTCCACGAGATGGTCTCTCTAGCTTTGGACAGCCCTGCCTCCGAGTTTAGGCTCTCAGCTCTGAGCTGCCCACTCCCTTAGTGGTCAATTCTCCGTTCTCCTTCTCTGTTTCAGACTCCAGGCTGGAATCTTGAGCATGGAACCTTGAAGTGACTCTGCTTTTCCCGAACTCGGTGGCAGACCTCAGCACTCCAGGCCCTTCCCGCCTCTCCCACAGCCCCATTTTTAAGCTCCTAGAGGGGAGGGGTGGGGAAGTGACACGGCTTTCACTTGGTCAGGTGGGCTACCATCATGATGCTCAACTCCGACACCATGGAGCTAGACCTGCCTCCCACCCACTCGGAGACCGAGTCGGGCTTTAGTGACTGCGGAGGCGGGCCGGGTCCGGATGGTGCTGGCTCGGGGGATCCCGGAGTGGGCCAGGTCCGGAGCTCGGAGCTCGGGGAGTCGGGCCGCAAAGACCTGCAGCACCTGAGCCGCGAGGAGCGCCGGCGCCGGCGCCGCGCGACGGCCAAGTACCGCACGGCACATGCCACGCGGGAGCGCATCCGCGTGGAAGCCTTCAACCTGGCCTTCGCCGAGCTGCGCAAGCTGCTGCCCACTTTGCCACCAGACAAGAAGCTCTCCAAGATTGAGATCCTGCGTCTGGCCATCTGTTACATCTCCTACCTGAATCACGTGCTGGACGTCTGAACTCAGCCCGCCTCCCGCCCTGCGTTCTCCCCTCCTCCCAGGGCCTCTCCTGGAGCCCCCTGTCATTACGCATTAAGAATGGCCGTCTTCTTCCCATCCCAGAGGACCGGGCTCACACTTCTGGTCCTGAAGGCCAGTTTCTTTTCACTGACCTGGGCATGTGAGGAATGTTCTCATGTATTCCTTCAGAGAGTTCTTAGGGTCTAGATGGTTAGCCCTGCTTGCCAGAGTGGTCAGAAGAAGTTACTAACCCTAGCCTCTATTCAGCTGCTGCCTCTTCTATTCTATGTCCAAGTTTTCAGAGACCTTAGACCCAGATCCTCTTCTGACAATTCAGCATCAGAATCCGAAGGGGAACTGACTAGTGGCAGAATGAGGCATGGGTACCTAAGTCTGAAGACTTCTCTAGCCATGCCTCGGGGAGGAATGGGCTCTTGGGACACAGAGAAATGAGTGAGGTGACTCCTGGATAGCCGGGGTTTATAGAAAAAGTCTGCCTTTCCTTTGTCTATCTGGTTCCTGAGGCTTAGAATATACAGACCTCAGATCTTACTTGGTAGTGAGTGCCTTGCCTTCTTGGATCTGTCTGGCCACTCCCTGTCCCTTCCCATGTCTGCCATTTGCTGGCTAGAAGAAGGAAAACCTCAGTCATGGGATGAGAACCATGTCTCCAAACAGCCCAGCACCTTGCAGAAGGCCCAGGCCCTGGGTGGGGCAGCTCAGCGGCAGCTGCTTTTCTCCCAGCAGACCTTGAAAACATGCAAGCCCCATCAGCTCCTCCCTCCGATGCAAGGGGATGCCTGCTACTGCCCCCTGTGCATGCTCTAGGGCCTTCTTATTAAGCCTCCCTCCCCCATTCTTAAGCTTCCATAGAAAGGAAGGTGCCCCGCCCATGCTGCTGAGCCCCACCTGTCCATTGGAGCCTTTGCAACGTGAGTCGTGAGTCATGGGCCTTAGAATCCCTGTAGAAGAAATGAACTCACTGCTTTTTTGTGCTCCTCAGACCAAACTCCTAGCTCTACAAGGATATTTATTTATTTATGTATTTATTTATTTATTCATTTATTTATTTATAAATACTATTTATTGCTGAGTTATGCACTTTGGGGTATGATGGGGGCGCTCCCCGCAGTTAGCTCTAGCTGGGGCCCTCCTGTCTCCCTGGAAACCACTTTTCTTGTTCCTTCTCTAACACAGGTATGTGTGGGGATCCCTTCCCCATCATACCAGTGCCCCCTTCTCAGTCCCATCTGTTCCCATCCCTTTTCCTCTGCAATAGTGTCCCTCCCCCAGCGTCTCGCCTTCTCTCAACCCCCACCCCCACCCCTGACAATCCCACTCCAGTCCTATCTGCCTTCAGTCCTCTTAAGGGCCCTGCTTTCTCCAATAGCACCAAAAGCAGACCCCAGCCAGGATCTGTGACTGGTGTCCTGTGTGTAAGTTTTTCTTGGGTTGTATTCTTAATTTCCTACAAAAAGAAAAATTAAAGTGACCTCGATCTAGTACCAGATATGGCTGTGACTTCTTTGTGTTGGGGAGCTAGCCTGATGACTGGGGAAGGTAGACCTTGAGGATCCCAGGCGTTGAAGCCTCTTCAGAGTGTCCATATCATGAAAGGTTCATGTGGTAAATAAATGAAATCAGAAAAGATGGATTGCAGGGAAAATAGGTCATACACAGGCCCAGGTCTCCTACCAGAAAGTCCCTGAATTCTGTCTTAGCACTCACTGGGTGATACTTTTCTGTTTTTCAGATCTTTCTCCCTATGGTCTTGAGAGAAGATAGCTGAGTGTTCCAAAGAACCCAAGTTAAACCGGTGTCTGTAGGTCCATGCTGCTGCAGAAAGCCGAGCTATAAAATCAAGGCATTTCTTTTACCATCTCCAGGCTAGGCCAACATTACTTGAAACCTCAGCTCTTTGTCTGTTCTGTATTTCCCAGCATTAAATACAGGACGGAGCATAACGGAAGTCTGAGAGAATGAGGAAGGGGGTTTTTCTTTTCTTTTCTTCTTCTTCTTTCTTTTTTTTTTAAGTAGAGGGTTGAGTGGCTGGGTTTGTGAGGCTGAGGCAGGCAGTCTGTCATGGATTCAATTCTGGCCTGAGATCCTGTCCAAAAACAGCAAAGGGGGAAGGTGCTGAACTGGCATCAGAGGAATTTTAGAAAAGACCCTAACATCAGTTATTAAGACCAAGGAAGAACCTTTCTCAATTTAGAGCAGTGTACAATGGTTGAACATAAAGGCAGCGGAAAGGGGCATGCTGAGTCATCCTCCCGTACTTGAAGGGTGACTACAGAATGCTTGGATTAGAGTTGGAAAGGAACTCCTCAGATGCCATGTCTTCTCTTTTGCATGTGAGTTAAAAAATGAAATATCCTATACCGGAGCCTGGCAAGAGACAGGTCAGGAAAATCTGAGTCTTACAAAACACCGGTGTCAGAAGGACCCTGGAAGATCCCTGGGCCCTGACTTTCCCTTTCCCGTCTCTACCCTTAGCTCACTTCCTCCGTGCCTTCCTTTTAACTTAATTTTTGTTTATCTTCTTTCTTTATTTTTAATTTTATTTGTGTGTGTGTGTGTGTGTGTGTGTGTGTGTGTGTGTGTGTGTGTGTGTGTGTGCAGCCCTGTCCTGGAACTCACTCTGTAGACTAGGCTGGCCTTGAACTCATAGAGATCCACCTGCCTCTGCTTCCTGAGTGCTGGGATTAAAGGTGTATGCCACCATCACCAGCTTCCAATTTAAATTTTTTTTTTAAAAAACAAATTTGAGACAGGTATCACTATGTAGCTCAGGCTAGCCTCTGACTAGTCTCCTGCCTCAGTCTCCTCAAGGCTAGAATTACAAGGGTGAACATGGCCAACACCTTTGATTACTTATTTACTTATTTGGATAGAAAGCCACATTAAATAACCCAGGCTGGCCTTTAACTTGCCAACAACCTGTTTCTGCCTCTAGAAAGCTTGGGTTACTGGCCTGTGCCATCACGCCTGGCAACATTTTTGTTTCAAAGACAGGTGCCTATCCAGAAAGGTGATGTGACTCACTATGATGACAGACTGAGATTTTAAACCAAGTCCCAGGATCCTGGGTGTGATTCCTCTGGGCTCAGGGACTACCCCCCCTTCCCCCACAGGCTGGACTGCAGAAGGGTTAGGGCCCTTCCCCTCGCAGGTCTCTCAGGGCCCCGGGGTGATGAGAGAGGGCTGCTGCAGCTGTTCTGCTGCTAACCTGAATTTCTTCAGATAATCAATTGGCCTCGGCTGCCTCTCTGCTCTGCATGGCCGGACAGGGAAGGAGGCAGAGGGGGAGGAGGGGGAGGGGGAAGCAGGAGATGGGGGACAGAGGAGCAGTGAGGGAGAGGGCCATCCCTGGGCTGAGGGAAGGACAGAAAAGTGGGAGCTGCAAAGAGAGGACAGATCAAACAACAGGGCTCTGGAACCCAGCTCCAAAGCAGGGCGTAGTGACTCATGTCTGAAGCCCCAGCACTAGAGGCAGAGACCAGAAGATGCTTTCAAGTTTGAGGTTAGTTTTGGCTCAATAGACAGTTCAGGGCCAACCAGGGTTACATAGCAAGACACTATCTCAAAGAAAGAAAGAAAGAGAGAGAGAGAGAGAGAGAGAGAGAGAGAGAGAGAGAGAGAAAGAGAGAGAGAGAGAGAGAGAGAAAGAAAGAAGGAGAGAGAGAGAAAGAGAGAGAGAAAGAAAGAAAGAGAGAAAGAGAGAGAAAGAGAGAGAAAGAAAAAGAGAGAGAGAAAAAAAGAAAGAAAGAGAGAGAGAAAGAGAGAGAGAAAGAAAGAGAGAAAGAGAGAGAAAGAGAGAGAGAAAAAAGGAAAGAAAGAAAGAAAAAATCCCAAATAAGAAACCAAATGAAATGACAAGACAAACCCAAACCCAACCACAAAACAAAACAAAACCCAGATCCAGAGCCAGCCGGTGTCACGTGAAGGGGACATGGGATAAGAGGGGAGGTTGTTTGGAGACCCAGATGAGGGACAATCTGATACATCATCTCTTTCTTCTTCTTGCGTGCATGACGTGGCTTCTTGTAGTGTTCACCCCTGGAGACCACAGGCCCTGATCTAGTCCTGTCCCCTATAATTGTTCCCCCGCCTTCTCTCTCAGGAAGCCTTAAATCAGTGACAGCAGGATGGTAAGGTCCCAAGGGCTTCAGAATGGGATCCCTAAGCCAGGCCTCCCTGTACACACACACACACACACACACACACACACACACACACACACACACAATGCAGTAGACTGGCAGACATATGGCTCCTTTGTGCCTTCACAATGGAGGCCTGTTTGTGCCCCTTTACAGCCTGGGCATAGAATGTGGGTTCTTCTCTCTCTCAGCTCACCCCTTGGACTGCTTGCCTCCTCTTCCTGGAAGGCCCCATCCTTTATCTTCCTAATGACCTTGCCTGCGCCTTCAAATTTTGACTAGGTAGGGAAGGTGAGTAACAAGAAAGTCAAAGCCACAGATTATTAACACAAGAGAAGAAAACACAAACCCACTTGTCTGTAAGATTGAGAGGTAAGGGGTGAGGGTGGAGGTGAGAAACAGGTGGGAGAGAAAGCCCAGCCAATAGTGGTAGCCAGTGGACTGGTGGTGACTCAGTCCCCCCTCCCCCTCTCCCCCTCCATCCCTCTGTCCCTCCCTCCTCCCTCCCTCCCTGCCTGCCTGCCTTCCCCTCCTCTTCCTTCTCCTATTAGTATTTTTGAGGCAGAGAACTTGCTGCCATCCTCCTGCCTCAGCCTTCTGAGTTCTGGGGTTACAGGTGTGGGTCACTACACCTGGGTCATCTTACTCTCTATGCTACAATAAGCAAACTTATTTTTTTTAATTTTTTTTTGATTATTATTTTTTGATGCTCTGCTGTCAACTTCTTCATCTGTAAAGTGGGAAGTCAAGACCTGTCAGAGTGACTGGAGGATTAAATGAGATTTGCATGAAAGTGTTCCACATGCCTGGCAGTGGTGGTACTTTAATCCTGGAATTCCAGACATAGAGGCAGGTGGATCTCTGAGTTCAAGGCCAGCCTGGTCTACAAAGAGGGTTCTAGGACAGCCAGAGCTACACAGAGAAACTCTGTCTCAATAAAAGAAGGGAGGGAGGGAGGGAGGGAGGGAGGGAGGGAGGGAGGGAGGGAGGGAGGGAGGGAGAGAGATATCAATACAATACATGTTCAGCAAATAATACCTCGGGGGCAGTAACTAGGAGGGTCAACATGTACTTCTGAATAGTTCATTCACTGAATGAGCTAACAGGTTTCAGCAGAAGGGTCTGACATTGTGCTTCTCTTTCTCCAGACTACCCAGCTATGCTCTAGGAAGGATATACATCCTTCGAAAAGAGGCCCTGAAATCAAGCCTCTCATATAGGTTCCTGAAAATTGGTCCGGAGTCAATCTTCTTTGGAGAGTTGGGGATAAGAAAGCTGTGAGAAATTAAAGCCAAGGAAGCCGGGGCGGGGCGGGGGTTGATGAAACTGAATAGGACCTTTTTCTTTGGCTTCCTTCTCCAGCTCCTCATGCTGTAAACCTTGATCATTACTTATTGAACACTGCCCCCTGCTGGCCACTAACAGAGATGGTCTTCAAACTTCCCTTTTTCTGATGGAGAGCAGCTAAGGAACCATCAGAGTCGGGACAAGTAGAAGAGAAATTGTCAGTGGGGCGTGCAACCCAGGATTCTGTTCCTGGAAGATGAGGGAATGTGGGATGTCGACTAGGCACATAGAATAGACCGTGTTTTATTACATCTATTAATTAACTAGAATTTCAAATCTTTTTTGTCTATGGCTGTTTCATTTGGTGTGTGTACACGCCTGCACTTTGACGCTCATTTCTTGTGGGAGCATGTGCGCGTGCACACACACACAGACATACTCATGCACATATACTCATGCACACACACACACATACTCATGCATATACACATACACACACACTACATACACACATACACACACATACACACACACTACATACACACACATACACACACATACTCATGCACACACACACACACATACTCATGCACACACACACACACACACACATATACACATACTCATGCACACACACACACACACGCTCCAGTGCAGATGCCAAGGGAGGCCCGAAGTGCTGGATGCCCTGGAGCTGGAGTTACAGGTGATTGTGAACCATCCAATGTGGGTGCTGGGGACCAAACTCTGGTACTCCACAAGAACAGTGTGCATGTGTAACCGCTGAGACACTGTTCAGTTCCTTCATGCTTTTCCTTACGTAGGAATCTGTGTAGCAGCCATTAGGTAGGCAATAAGAGCAAAGCACCGTTTTCTCCTCCTCCCTGGAGCTCACTTCTTCCCCTGTGACTATTCTTCCTTTCTGCAGCCACGTGGCTGTTTGCATGTTGGAATCTTTGGTTCCTGTCTCTCTTCATTTACAGCTTATAACACTTGCTTTTCTTTACTGTGGAAGATTTGGATCTTCCAAGAGAAGCAAGGACAGAGATAAGGGTCTGAGATCACACCCTGTCTGCTAACTACCTTTTTTTTTTTTTTAATCCTCTACGACATTCAAGTCCTGCTTTCCCATTTATAATCAGAGAGGATTCTAATCCACCCAGTACAACACATATATACTGAAAAGCCTCGTGTATCCAGCACTGCTGCAGGTTCTAATACAGACTCAGCCCCACCCCCATCTACTTAGGATGGGATGTGTGGGCACAGACAAGGAAACATGAGTTATATGTGAGGAATAGAAGGGGTGTAAGGAAGGCCGATGAGGTAGTGATGGGTAAAAAAGCTAAACTGGGTTCTGAAGGCCAGTGGGCCTCTCATGGCAGCAATGTGATTATGGCACGCTGCCAGAACCCCCTTCACACATTCCCGTCTTCACTGAACAGAGGCACTCTCTTCCCGGGTGTGGGAGTGCTGACTCAAGAGTGTCTCTCCAGGACTTGCCTTAGGAGAAAGAAAGTTCTCTCCCGGGGGCATCTGCGTGCAATGACTGGTTGGTGTGAGTTATCCCAAGCCTGGGAGTCTTTGTGGGATCACCAGAGGCCTCTGTAGCAATCCTGTGATTACCTCACGCTGAACAAGTTCACTCCTGAGATCACTCGCCTGTGTACAATGCCAGAATCAAAGAACCCAGTTCCCACCGTAGATGTAGTTCAGTAATAGTCTGCTCACGTAGTTCGTCTGTGGGAGGCCCTGGGCTCAATCTCCAGAAGTGAAAATAACAAGCAGAAAACAGAACAAACAAAACGAAGTGTGGTGATATATGGTGTATTTAATAAAGTGTGCCTGAAAATCAGAGGACACGGCCAGCCGCAGAGTTAGCCATGAAGGTCAGAGAGGGGTGACTCATGCCTCAATCCCAGTACGTGGGAGGCAGAGATCCTTTTAGATCTCTGTGAGTTCAAGACCAAACAGCTGTTGGTGGTGGCACACACCTTTAATCCCAGCACTTGGGATTCCATACCCATGCTTCCAGTACTTGGAAAACACACAGGCTGGACCAGTAAATGGCCAGAGAGAGAAGGATAAAGCAGGAGGAGACAGGAGCTCAGAGCTTCACTGTCAACCCCTTTCCTTTTGGCTGAGGACTCGGAGGCATCATTCTGAGCATTTATGAGAAGTGACTGCGACTTGTTCCCCCGTCCCTCTGATAGTTCAGCCCTTCCCCAGTATCTGGCTCTGGGTTTTTAGTATAAGACCAAATAGAATTCATGCAATAACAAAACAAAAGAGTGTTTTAGCAGGGTGTGGACAATCCCAGTGCTTTTGAAGGTAAGGAGGGAGAAAAACCCTACATCCGTTTGCCAAGGAACTCTCCCTGGGACAACAATATTCTAGGTATCATTGACGTGAGGGTGTGGAGCCCTGAGAGGGTTTATTGTGCCAATCGGTATTGCTGGGACAAAAAATGCCAGGGGCTTGTGGGACAGAGAGGGATGAACAATGGTCAGGTAAGGTAGATAATGTCCAGTCATTTGCTACACACTGATGGGAAACAAGCAGTGGATAGGCTTTAATAGGGTACCTAGGTACTGACATTATTTTATATCTTAAAAATGTCACTTTAAGGGGCTGGAAATATGGCTCAGCAGTTGAGTGCACACTGCTCCTGCACAGGACCCAAATTCTGTTCCCCGCACCCAGACTCACAACCAGCTGTAACTTCAGCTCCAGGATATTTAACACTATCTTCTGGCCTCTGAAGACATTACATTTGTATGCACATACACAGATAATTAAAAATAAAATTAAATCTTAAAAAATAATAAAGGCAAACTTATTGGTGCATTCCTGTAACTCTGGTATTCAAGAGGATCTTGGGTTTACGTTTAAGGCCAGCCTGGGTAATGTAGCAAGTATGGTGATCTGAATGAGAATGGGCCCCATAAGCTATATGTTTGAATTCTTGGTCCCTAGTTTGTGGAACTGTTTGGGAAGGATTGGGAGGTGTGGCCTTGTTGAAGGTTGTGTGGCCTTGTTGGAGATATGCACTGGGGTGTGCTTCAGAAAGGTAGTGAAAAGCTCATACCATTCCAGTTGGCTTTTTCTCTCAGCCTTATGTTTGTGGATCAGTTGTACCATGACTGCTTGCCCATTACCGTGCTCGCTACCATGATGGTCATAGACTCTACTAATTCTCTGAAACTGTAAGCAAGCCCTCAATTAAATATATAAGTTGCCTTGTTCATGGAGTCTCTTTCAGTGATAGAAGAGTAACTAAGACAGCAAGACTTTGCCTTCAACCATCTCTTCCACATATATATAGATATATAGATATAGAGTTGAAGAGACTTTTTTATATAGTGATATATGTATATTGAAATGATATATTGTGATAACACACACATCTGCACGCATGCATGCACGTACGCACACATGCATGCACCATAGGGGTTAGACTTGGGTAGGGAGCTGTTTTAGGCAGCTGTTGCGAAGCTAATTGCACAAGGTTCTGTATTTGGATAGTGGTGACAGGGAAGAGAAAACAGGTTTAGAAAAGCTCTTTAAGCCACGAGTACAACAGGACATGGTAACTTCGTGCACAGATATAGTGGGAGCGATCTCCTAGACGCCTAGCAAGGGCAACCAGAGGAATCGGGGTTCCCACTTTCCAAAGCAGAACACAGAGGAGGAAAAACTTTGCTGGGGCTTCTGATAAGTGCGGTGGTGAAAAGTCATGGTGAAAGCTGAGAAGCTGTACCACCAGCATCCGGGGCTCCTTCTGTCCGGGGCTCCTTTTGTGGAGCTGTCTAGGAGGACATCAGTTTCTCGTGTTTGTAGCTAAAGAATTGGGTCTCTTTATCAGAAATCTCCAACTTGACATACCCTGAAGAGGTTATTTTATCTTCTTCCCTCTTTCTGTACCTCCACTGATGTCCCCCACCAGTGCAGACAGTACATCACCAGCATCCCACTGCCCTGACTATCATGAGTTTCCTCTCTCTCATCTGTATGCCGTTTTACCTCCACACAGCAGCAGCACCCGAATATACTGCTGTTTCACCCAGTAACTGTGGCTCCAAAGTTACTGTCTTGCTCCCCGGCAGCAGCTGGTTGACTTTTATATCCCACAAGATCCACCTCCTGCAGCTGCCACCAAATGTAGTTTTTAAACTAAATCTCTATCTTCTACTTATCAATAAGACTCAAGAATCAGAGGCTAGAGTGAAAACCTGCTAGCTCAGAGAGGTTGAGGAGCAGCTAGTTGACCTTCCCCCTTCACCTTTGTCTCTGATAGAGTCCCCTTCTGCTTCACAACTCAAAAAAAAGCACCACACTCAAAGTCTCTACTACTTCCTATGTCTGTCTATCCATCTTCTAGATGCCCTCTGACTCTCTATGCTTACTTTCTGCCAACTGGTTGCTGGTTCCACCTCCTCAAACCCAAACACAAGTGTGATTGAATAGCCTGAAATGCCTGCAGCCTGTCATCACAGGCTATAGCTTTAACCTCCTAACCTGCTTTTGTGTCTACACTTACATGGATTTTCTGCCCGTCCTTTTTGTGCTCTGTCCTTTACTTGGGATCTCCTGTGCCCTGCACTTCATCTGTGTAAGTCTTACTCATCTTTCAAGACAATGCAAATGTCTTCATCTAAAAAACCCTTCTTATATGTGGCATATTCCCAGTAGCCCGAGGCAGACCTTACTCCGCTGTTCTTCTCTGTGTATGCTTGTCTTCATGTTTGCTCTCTGCCTTAGGGTTTCTATTCTATTTAACATCATGCTTTTCTTTAAGTCCTTGAACACAGGACTTAGCTCTGTTCTTCTTCCCAGTACCCCATTTTCTCTCCAAACTGTACATTTTGCATTTTTACTTGCTTAGCTTGCTCCTTTTCATTATAGATCTGCATAAGAGTGACCACTAATAACAACACAACAGAGTCCACACTAGGCTGTTTTGAGACTTGTTTCTGCCAACACCATCTAAAACTCTTTGTAGGGGATTGTGTTGTTTCATGGTAAATAATTGTCCCACCTACTGGTTTAATAAAAAGCACTGATTGGCCAAAGGCAGGCAGGAAGTGTGGGCGGGGCTACCAGACTAAGAAAAACTCTGAGAACAGGAAGCACAGAGCAGAACGCCAGAGAGAAGACAGAGGAAGCAGAGGACAACTATGCTGCTCTAAGAAAAGGTACCAAGCCACATGGCTGAACAAGAGACATGGGTTAGATGAAGGGTAGAGAGCTAGCAAGTTATATGCCTGGGCCTTAAGTTGATCAGCCTAAAACTATCTTATGCATCTGTGTGTCTCTGCAGGTCTGCAGGTCTGCAGGTCTGTGGGTCTGAGGGTCAGTGGGTCTGTGGGCCTAAACCTTGAGGTTAGGTCCAAAAATTCGGGCCAGAAACCTCATACTACAACTCTTCACTTTAGCCTCAGGCAGACATTTTGGAGAAGGAAAAAAAGCAGCTGTATTCTTCACCAAAATAATACAAAAGTTTCTAGGCCGCATACTAAATTTTTTCCTCTGAAGACTTTTGAGCCAGACCCCCCCCCAATTCAAATCACCCTCCACACCACTATCTTTCATGCTCCTGCTAGTATGTCCCATTAAGTCCTGCTTAACATGCCCAATTGTTCTTTAAGCTCAAATCTCCACATTTCTCCAGGTAAAAACATGGTTATGCCTATCACAACAACCCCCCCCCCCACTGCTGATACAACCTATGTCTTAACTAATATTTCTGTTGCTGTGAAGAGACACCATAACCACAGCAATTCTTATAAAGGAAAACATTTCATAGGATCTGGATTACAATTCAGAGCTTTAGTCCATTATTGTCATGCCAGGAAGCATGGTGACGTGGAGGCAGACATGGGGCTGGGGTGGTAGCTGAAAGTTCTTCATCTGAATTCACAAACAGCAGGAAGAGAGAGAGAGAGACACTGGGCCTGGCTTGAGCATCTGAAACCTCAAAGCCCACGCCCAGTGACATACTTCCTGCAACAAGGCCATACCTCCTAATAGTACCACTTTCTATAAGCCCATGGGGACCATTTACACTCAAACCCCCATATCCTCTCAACATGGAGCTTTATTGAAATCACCTCTATACTCTCAGAATATATTATATAAAATCTCTTGAACACCTATTTCCTTACCAGAGATAACACATGCAGCCCTATTCTGGTGCAGAACAGTGTTCAAAAATGGCATCTGTGTTAGAGTAATTAATGTTTTTAGCGTCTACTGTTTCAAATTGCTGAGTTCTCTCAGCATCCATCTGTTGTCATCTAACTTGAGAATATGGGTTTGTTTCTCTCTTCCAACGTACACTTCAGATGGGTTTTCATAAATTATTTCCTCCAGAGCCATGTCTTCTTTTTTCCCATTTTACTGGAATATACAGGACTACTTAAAACATCATTTGAAAGAATTAACAAAGTCATATCACACACAATTCAGATATTGCTTAGAGTTCAAATAAACAACCAAATCACATGGTTCATCCCTAAAGTGTATGCATGTGTGTACATGCTTATGTAAACATGTACATGCAACAGTATGTGTGTATGTGAGTGGGAGAATGTCAAAAGACAACTCGTGGAAGCTGGATTCTCACTTTCAACCACGTGAGTTATGGGGATCAAACTTGATTTTCAGGCTTGACATCAAGCATTCTTACCTCCTGAGCAATCTTGCTGCCCCCCAAAGTAATTTTCTATCAATCTCTCTCTCTCTCTCTCTCTCTCTCTCTCTCTCTCTCTCTCTCTCTCTCTCTCATATTTTGAAGATAGTTTCTCTCTATAGACCAGGATGTCCTGAAACTCAATGTATAAACCAAGCTGGCCTTGAACTCACAAGAGATCTTCCTGTCTCTGCCTCTCAAGTCCTGAGATTAAAAGCATGCATCACCATGCCTGTCTCCTAGAGTAATTCTTATTAGCCAGTTTGAGTAGAATCCTTTTAGACTTTGTATTTTTCAGTATTTCTAAACTCCAGTGCACTAATTTAATATTATATAAATGTATCTTTAGAGCCTGAAGAGATGGCTTGGGAGTTAAGAGCACTATTCTTCCAGATGACCCAGGTTTGGCTTTCAGCACCCACATGGCAGCTCACAGTTATCTCTAGCTCTAGCTGGAAATGGCCACTCTTTTTAAACAGGAGAAAGGAAAAAAACAAAACAAAACAAAAAAAACAGGTGTAAATTTAATGCCCCCACTTATTTCTCTGAACTTTCTGACTTCAGACAGTGGGGTCAGCCTCCTCATGGTCTCACAGTTGTTTCTTCCTACTCCAAAAGGCTGAATTCTTTCTTGAACCATGAGTTAAAACCTGTTACACCTTAAGTAGCCCTGTCAGGCATTCTGTCACATGGATGAGAAAGAGAAACACACACATACATGCTGTTGTTTAGTTTTCTTTTAGCTATGTATTATAAATATTTTTCTACACCTTACACACAGACTAACACCACTTTTAAAACCTATACATGGGGCATGTATTGTGACCTGTTAAACTATCATCCTGAGGCTGATGAAATGGCTCAGCAGTTAAGGGCACTGGCTGCTCTTCCAGAGGACCTGAGTACCACATGGTGGCTCATATCCACCTGTGGTGGACTCTGATGCTCTCTCCTTGCAGAAATAGCACTCACACATAAAACAACAACAGGCAAACACTGTAGTCGGGCCTAATGGTTTGTATCTCTACAGATGGCTGAGGCACGAGGGTATAAGTTTTAAGGCCTGGTTTGGTTGCACAGGGAATTCAAGGAAGCTGGCTCAATTTAATAAGACCCTGCCTCAAAATAAACATTTAAAAAGGATTGGGGAGGGGGTTGGAATGGATAAGAATACTTAATGCTCTATCATGAGGGCCATCACCCACATCAAGTAATTCACAAACATCTATAACTCTAGCTCCAAGGGATCCAATACCTTATTCTGGCTGCCACAGGCGTGTGTGTGTGTGTGTGTGTGTGTGTGTGTGTGTGTGTGTGTGTGTGTGTGTGTGTGTGTAAATATACTAACTCTCACACACACATAAATAAAGACTAAAAGAAACATTTAAAAATAGGATGCATATAGAGAGAAATAATGATTTGGGATATAGCTCAATAGCAGAATGCTTGCCTAACATGTACCAGGTCCTGGGTTTGAGCCCCCATATACATCATTTTTTAAAAATTAAAAAAACTTATATTTATTCATTTGTAATTTTCTCCCTCCCTCTCTCCTTCTCCCCCTCCCCCCCCCCCCCCCGTGTGTGTGTATGTGTGTGTGTGTGTGTGTGTGTGTGTGTGTGTGTGTGTGTGTAGGCACATGTGTAGAGGTCAGAGGACCATGTGGCTCCCAGAATTGAATTGTGTGATCAGCTTTCAGCTGAAAAATTCTTCACCTGCTTATTTATGACGTGTACATTTTTTACACTTTGATATTATTGTGTGTGCGCTGTGTGTAAGTGGATGTGGGTGCATATATCCTATGGTGTGCATGTGGAATCCAGAGGACAACTCTGGCAGTTCTTTCCTCTAGATTTCACGTGAGTTCCCTAGGATCAAACTGAGGTTCTCAGGCAGACAGCTATTTTGCTAGCCCCATTTTTTTAAATTTAAGGTAAAATAAAAGTATTCTTGTTTTCATAAGACTTAACTGCTATAATTGCTATTTTCCTTAGATCTCATTTTGTCTTTTTTTTAAAACTTTCTCCTTTCCCATCTCTGACCCCAGTCACCTTCTCACCCTTCGCATAGGTATTCAGTACAGGCTTTTAAGTCTTTGCCTTTTTATACTTGTATATACCAATGGCAAATGCATTAGTCTGTACACTTTACATTTCAAACAATATTATAATGTAAGTCTCACAGCACTTTTTTCTCTTTTTCCTTTTTATTGAACTCTATTTTAATGCTCTATTCTTTTTGTTTGTTTTGTTTGGAGATGGGGTAACTCTGTGTAACAGCTCTGACTGTCCTAGAACTTGCTTTGTAGACCAGGCTGGCCTCAGACTCACAGAAATCTGCCTGCCTCTGCCTCCTGAGTGCTGGGGTTAAAGGTGTGTGCCACCGCTGCCTGGCCCTGTTCTTTAGTTTTAAAAAAATGCAATTTATTTTTAGTTTTTAAAAGTATAACATATTTACAACCTTCCCTGTGATGATATATTGTATATATAATACAATTAGCCTGGAATATCAGAGAACAGATTCACACACAGCCAAGCCATGAAGGTTCAGAAAGCGGTGACCCACACCTTTAATCCCATCACTCAGGAGACAGAACTATTTCCTTATTTCTGTGAGCTCAAGGCCTAACAGCCAAGCAATAGCAACTCACATCTTCAATCCTAACTCTAGGATTATGATAACTCTATAGTTGAACTGGAAGGGAAACAGCTGGGCGGGAATAATGTATAAGGCAGGAGAAAGCAGAAATTCAGGCATTCTGTAGACGAGACCAGTCAGGCTGAAGACCCCTGAAGAGAGCACTTACCGTGTTCAGCATGAGAAGTTGGTGGGTGAGAATAGACTGTGGTCTGTTTCCTCTCTGATATTCCAGCTCCCTCCGCAGTATCTGGCTCTGGGTTTTCATTATATGCTAACTAGAGTTTGTGTAATAGTGCCCTCCCTTAACTTCCCCCCCAACCTTCCTATAACCACCCTTTGCTCTCTTTTAAATTCACAGCCTCTTATTTATTTAAAAATAAATAATTAAGGGACTGGAGAGATGGCTCAGAGATTAAGAACATTGACTGCTCTGCCAGAGGTCCAGAGTTCAATTCCCAGCAACCACATGATGGTTCACAACCATCTGCAATCAAATCTGATGCCCTTTTCTGGTATGAGGCAAACATGTAGACAGAACACTGTATACATAATAATAATAATAATAATAATAATAATAATAATAATAATGAATCAAGAACTCTAATTCTTTAATTTCTTTATATTAACATATAGCTTATACCTTTATTAATAACTATATATAAAAATGTTTGTGTATGTATATCATTTCAGGGATGACCACATGGTATTGATAATAAATTGGTGTTCGTTCCCCTGGGAAGTTTATTTCTCCAGCTCTCAGAGTTATTTAGTTGCCTGTGGTTCTCTGAGTAGGGATGAGGCCCCTGTGAGACCTCCCCCTTTCTTGTTAGCCTGTCTACTGGTATCATCATTAGGCAGCCATGTTGATGAGATTTCCTGTATGTAGCCTCTCTGACATTTCTAGGTGACATAATCTCACAGCAAACTTTCTGTTCCTATGACTCTTATAATCTTGCTGACCCTTCTTTTGTAATGATTCCTGAGTCTTAGATTCAAGAACCGTGTTGAAGGTGTATCACTTGGGTACCACACAATCTCTTGTTATTTTAATTTTGATCAGTTATGGCTTTGTAATGGTCTCCTTCTGTTGCAAGTGGAAGTTATATTTGATGAGGGGTGAGAACTACATTTATCTGTGTATAAGGATAAATATTTAGGATACAGTTAGGGATTATGTTGGTTTAGTAAAGTGATGGCTTTAGGTTCTCTTCCAAGATCCATGACTTCTTTAGCCCTGGGTTATTAGTTGTGTTTATGTCCCAGGCATAATTTCCCTCCTGTTGGCCAATCTCTAAATCCAATTAGAGGGCTGTTGGTTACCTCTAAGATATGTGTGCTACTCTCATACCCTTATGTTATTGTGACATGTTAGTCATTGTTGTGGCTTACAGGTGTCATAGCTGGGTTGGTTGCTTCCCTCTTTTGGAGGCTTAGAAGACACCTTCTGGTACCATAAAAACTATTCCTCAGAGAGACTTTCAGGTGAGAATCAGCTCAGGTCCTCTGAGTCCTGTGTCCAGAGTGCATGTGTTCTCATCAATAAGGACTTACATTTCACTTCTGAGAAAACCCAGAGCTTTTCTCTGGCTAAGCACATATTCTACCACCGAGCTTCATTCTCAGCTCCACTATCTCCACAGGTTACCCAATTATTTTATATATTTAATAGGACATCAGTGTATTAAAGCATATTTCTTACTTTGCAATGTTTTTACAGATGTTTCCTTTCCTAGCCATTTTGTTTTGGGTTTTTTGAGTCAGGATCTCATGTAGTCCAGACTGGCCTCTAATCTCCTAGGAAGTCAAGGGTTTCTTGAACTTCTCATTCTCCTACCTCTCTGCTACTGGTTGGATTATAGGTGCACAGTGCCATGTCCAGTGTGTGCAGTATCAAGGACTGAACCCAGGGACTCACGCTAGGCAAGTACTTTACCAACTGAGCTACATCTTCAGCTTCTGTTTTAGTTTTTGAGACATTAAACATATTTTTAAAGTTTTAAACGTTTATTTTGCATGTATGCGCACATACACATTCACACACACGTGTGTGTGTAAAGGTATGTGTGCATATATATGTATGTATATGTATGTGTGTGTATGCACATGTGCCATGGCGAATATGTGGTCAGACAACTTACAGTCCATTCTCTCCTTTTATCATGTGGGTTTACATGAATCAAACTCAGGTTGTTAGGCTTGGTGGGCAGTGAGCTCCTGTGTTGGATAATTTCATGTCAAATTGATACCAGCTAAAGTCACCTGAGAGGAGGGAATCTCGATTAAGAAAATGCTTCTTTTTCAAAGTTGTTTTGATCCTGTGAATTTCTATGTTGCTGTGAAATAATCTTTTGTCCGCTATGAAAATGTGTCACTCAGATTGGTTTAATAAAGAGCTGAATGGCCGAAAGCTAGGCAGGATTTGGGGGTGCAGAGAGGATGCTGGGAAGAAGATAGAGATGTGAGGGAGATACCATGAGACCCAGATGAGCAGGATGGTTGCCATGTGGTAAGCCCAACATGGTGCTGCCCTAGGCTTGGCAACATAAATCTTTCCCACCCGTTCTCCTAAAAGGAGACGCCACATGAAAGTCTGCCTCTATTTCTCTTCTGCTTTTCTCCCTAGTACCAGCTCAACAACTCTCCTGAATAAACTCTAGTGTGGCATCTGGTGGTGTGTGTCTGATCTCACATTCGAAACCAGCAAGGATAGACACTAAGACAGCTACTATATATAGAAATAATTGATTCTTTCCCCCATCTCTGGAATTTGAATTAAGGGCTTTGCACATACTCTATCACCGATCTATATCCCCAGACCTCTTTGGTTATTGTGTGTGTTGTTTGAATGTGCATGACCCACCCCTTTATGCTTTTGAGACAAGGTTTCACTTAGTTGCTCAGGTGAAATTACTCTGTAACCCAGGCAGAATCCTCCTGCCTCAGCCTTCAGAGTAACCAAGATAACAGCCCTGGGCCACCCATCCTGGCAAAATTGTTTTTTCTGTTTTTATAAAATGAACTTGGAACTATTTCTCCTGCTTCAATCTTGTAGAAGAGTTTAATAGAGGGTTTAGAGTATGAGTGTTTCAGCTCTTGGGGGAAAGGTATCCTGACTTGTTAGGAATCCAGGCTATACCCACAGCTGCAATAGGACAACTCTGGAGGCTGGAGCCATAATAGGACAGCTCAGCCCTGGAGGGAAGTGTATCCTGACTTGTGGGAAAGCCAGGTTATACCTAGAACTCCATTAGGGAAATAGAGCTCTGGAGGGAAAGGAATCCTGCCTGGTCGGAAAGTCAAGCAATACCAATACCTAAGGCTGTGTATGGTGAGGGATTCCACCCCCCCCCCCCCCCGAAGATATAGCAATCCTGCTCTTCTACTGGAGGGAGCTATTACAGCTGAGCTTTGCTCAACCCCAGCCCCCCTTAAGGGAGCTTCTCAGCAGAGCTCTGCTTCTTCCTCTCTCTTGTCAAAGATGTTGCCTTCTTCAGCGTCACTCTGCCAAGGGGGAAACCCTGCAGAAATGTAGCAACCTACTCCAGCTCCAGCAAAACTTTTTACTTTTTTTTTTTTTTTCCAACTCAGCCCCCTAAGGGACATCTCAGCAAGGTCCTTCTGTTCTGTTCTGTTCTGCTCAGCCTTGCTTGCCCCCCTAAAGGAACATCTCAGCAAGTTTTTGTTTTCCTATGAAGATCCCTAAAAGATGTCTTAGCAAGGTTCTTTTGTTCTGTGCTGGTGAATGAAGATCTTCACCCAAGATCTGTTGAGAAAGAGATTTATTTGGGAAGGAGGCTTTTAGGAGACTGGCCGTCTCTGCCAGGGTGGGAAAGAACAGCCAACAACTGAACAGAGGGATTTAGATAGGGTTTCTTAGGGGTGGAGTTTCTCCAGGGAGATTATCTGCTCAGGGATTGGTTGGTTTCATTGGTCAGGGACAGAGATGCCTCTGATTTCAGGGTCAAACTTTCTTTCACTGTATCTTTTTAGCTTTTTGGCTCTAATCCTAAGGTCAGGGTATATTTCTTTCACCGGCTCTGATTCTAGGGACAAAGTGCGTTCCGTTGGCTCTGGTTTCAAGGTCAGGGTGTATTTCTCTGGTTCTAAGTTCAGGGCTAAAGTGTTTCATTGGCTCAGCTCTCAGATCCAGGTGTGTTTCTTTCACTGGCTCTGGGTTCAGGGCCAGGGTGTGTGTCTTTTACTAGCTCTGTGTTCAGGGCCAGGGTGAGTTTCTTTGGATGGCCCCTTTTGCCTACATGAAGAGCTATCTCCTTGTTTAAGAGTATTTGCTGCTCTTCCAGAAGACTGGAGTTTGGTTTCCATTATCTACATTGGTCAGCTCACAGCTGCCTGTGATTCTAGCTCTAGGATATCTAACACCCTCTCCTAGCCTCTGTAGGCACTTGCACATACCCTCATAGGTACACATATATAATACACATAAAACACATCTTTTTCTAAGGAAAGAAAAATCTCATTGACAATAGAAAGGTGGGCTGGAAGATAAAACGGGTTTGGAAGTGGCAAAGTTTTGAATAAATCAACTTGGGCACAGACACTGAAGAAAGATAATATATCTCTTTGAAATTATTTTTTACATTATAGGTACTGTGCTGGCTGGTTTTATGTCATTTGACACAAGGTAGAGTCATTGGAGAGATGGTATCCTCAATTGGGAAAATGCCTCCATAAGACGGAGATGTAGGAAAGCCTCTAGGGTAGTAGTTCTTAACCTTCCTAATGCTTTGACTCTTTAATATACTTCCTCCTGTTATGGTGACACCCCCCCACAATAAAATTATTGCTGTTGCTACATTCTAACTGTAATTTTGCTACCGTTATGAATAGTAATATAAATATCTGATCTGTAGGATAGTCTTAGGTGATCCCTGTGAAAGTGTCATTTAGTCTCAAAAGGGTTGAGGACCGCTGCTATACGGCATTTTCTTAATTAGTGATCGATACGGGAAGGCCTAATCTGTTGTGAGTGTGGCCACCCATGTGCTAATAGTCTTGGGTTTTATAAGAAAGCAGGCTAAGCAAGCCAGAAAGCCAGCACTCCTCCATGGTCTCTGCGTTAGCTCCTGCTTCTAGGTTCCTGTAGTGTTTGAGTTCCTGTCCTGACTTCTTTTGACCATGAACAGTGATGTGGGAGTGTGAGCCAAATAAGCCCTTTCCTCCCAAACTTGCTTTTCGTCATGGAGTTTCATCACAGCAATAGTAATCTTAACTAGGTACCCAAGGAATATACGTGTCTAAATGCCTAGTAGGGAGTTGGAGACTTGAATCTGATGCTTAAATGAGAGACCTGGATTCTGAAGCGTCAATGAGTGATCACTGACTGAATTGACAGGAGAGTGACATTGTTTGGGAAAGTAGTGTGAAGACTAAAGGAACACAGGGATGGATTCTAGGCATTTAAGAGGAAAGACATCCCAGGGGCTTCATAGTGAAGGTAGAAGGAAGGATGCTGATGAGTAATCTGTTCCTTTAAGAAGGTATGTGAAACTGTGAGTATAGCTCAGTAGGCAGGGTGCTTTCCAAGCATGCATGACACCCCAGAGTTTCCAGCACCATATAAACTGGACATTGTGGTATACACCTGTAGTCCCAGCACTTAGCACTTGGGAAGTGGAGCAGGAAGAATAGAAGTTCAAGGTCATCTTTTGTTACATAGTTGTGGTAGGTTGTGGTCAAGGGAAGTAGGTAGAATGAGAAGGTAGAGAATGCTGAAGTGAAGATGGGTGCCGAGCAGAGGGAAATGTAGCACAAATTCTAGTTGGTTTTAATAAAATCAGAGCCAGATATTGGGATAAGTGCTGAAATATTAGAGAGGCAAAGGAACCAGCCACTAGAGAGACTTATCACCTCTACTGAATCCTTGGGCCAAAAAAACTGAGATCCTGTCTTCTTCCATCTTCTATTTCTCTCTTTGCCCAGCCATATCACTTACTGTTTCCACCTCTCTAGTGCTGAAATGAAAGGTGTGTGTCTCTCCCAAGTACTGGTATCCCAGGCATGAGATCCCAAGTGATGGGATTAAAGGTGTGTGCCAACACTGTCTGGCCTCTATGACTAAACAGTGGTTGGCTCTGTCCTCTGATCTTCAGGCAAGTTTTATTTGTTAGAGCATAAACAAAATATCACTACACTTACCCTTTTTTGTTTAAAATTTAAAAGTTAATATAAATAAAATGAGTACTATAACTATATACAATATATAATTACATAAGTAATATTTAGTCTATTAACATTTGAATAATTAAAAAATACTCTATTATTAATCTTATTTTGGTGAGTCTAAAGTGTTGTACCTAATTCACTTTCTGTCCTAATGTATTACCAACAGAAAATTATTTTTTGGTGTCTTTCAAATTTATACATTTTACACTTTTTTAGTGACTTTCTTTTCTGAATCTGATAACAATGAAAACTATAACTATAAAGTCTTCAGCTCCTACAGAGAAGGAAATAATATTACTCGAAAAAGCAGGAAGTGCGAGCAAATGATTTCCAAAAAATGTGAGAAATGACTGAAACTTCTGGCTGCCTGAAGAGTCACCCAAAGTTTTTCTACAATGTTGGGATATCCATCTTGGGCCTACAGGCCTATTATATCTATGAAGCATAATTTTCTGAGGGGCAGTCCTACCTTGTCCTAGCAGAGTTCAGCAGTCCTTTATTTTATGTCCTGCTTGTTCATTAGGACAGCATACTGTCAGCAGTCAAGGCAAAGGGACTTTCTTTCCTATTGACTAAATTTTGTCACAAAGAATTTAAACTCCATATGAAGTTTGATGCCCATTAATTTCTCTGAAGTATATTGGTGCTGCCAAGAGCAGTCATGTCATTAAAAAGAAAAAGAACCTATGTTATTAAAACATCTTAAATGCCATATCCTGTAGATCTCTGAAGTGTTAGAAGATGACTTGTTTATTTAAATTATGTCTCTGTTTGACCTTGAAAACATATCTGACATGATTACAAGTTAAATTGTAGTAGGTGACTAATAACCTGCATTTCTTTATTATCCTAAATAGTTTGTAATAATAACTTTAAAGATTAGCAATTTGCATTACATTGTTAAATGAGTTGCATAGGTATGCCTTGAACAAAAGTAGAAATTTATGTACAGTATATTCTAACAAAAATAAACTCAAATTTGTATTAATATTCAAAATTTATACAATAAAAATATAAAATATACAAAAATCTAATCCAATGTAAATATTTAAAACTAGTAGTTTTGAATCATATCCATATTTTTCTTTTTAGAGTAGATTAAATAATCTACCCTTTTTTCCTATCATATCTGTATCTCTCTTTTTTCTTTTCAAAACAAGAACCCCAAATCGAATCTCCTTTTGTTCAGCTTTTTTTTTAATACTTACCAATAACAACTACTCTAAACAATGACAAATATTTATAACTCACTGAATGACTAAAAACCACCCACTCCATCTCTTGGAAATGTGGATATTGTGTTCTTAAAATTACTTCCTGTTGACTGGGGATGAAGGCATATTTAGGGGATTCTAAAAAGAAAAATTTGGGTTAATTGTCAAGTCCTGGGAAAGGCAGCTGTATCATTTGTTGTCCAGTCTCTGCATAATGGGAAAATGCAGGGCTTGTCTAAGTCTGTGAGGTTAAATCGTCCCAAATAGCCATTTCGAAATTGTTCTGAGCATTTGTAGTTGAAAGCCAATATTTGGGTGGTGTTTGTCATAGGCCTGGTGGAATCACCATTGTTGGACCCCATCGTTCTTTTAAAGATTTTAAAGGTCATTGTTATGCATTTCACTAAAGAAAACTAATAAAAATTCAGACCTGAAGTCATGCACAGGAAGCTAGATAAAGACTTTTTTTAAAGTATTAGTATCTATATGACCATTAATATCTTGACAAAAAGTTTTAAATATATATATCTTGTAAATTTTGATATAAAATTTATACCTTAATAAAAGTTTTAAATAGTCAAAATAAAACCAAAGGATCATGAGAATAGTAGTAAGAGAGTAGTCCCTTAATTTCAGTTTTTCTTCTGTCTCACATCAGGTCACTCTTTTAATATGATACAAAAATTGAATTTTCACACTCCAACTCCAAAGGCAGCTTTAATTTTTAATTGAACTGAGACTACAAGACCATTTGTATTTTATGTCTGTAGAAAACAGCAGAAACAAACAACTAGTAAGATTTATGGAATTTTATCCTGTTGGAGATGTGATATGCCAATAGGACAATTTACTCCTCTTCTTGGGACATTTTTTCCCTGGATGATTTATCCTTTTTCTTCCCATGTCTCATTTGTCCAGTGGTCTTCAGAGTCCTTGACTGGATGCCTTAATTCTCCTGAAAAGACAAAAACAAAATCCTACCTCGACCCTAATTTTGTGGGAGGTTTCCTTTTGGCAAGTTTTATCTGATCAAATTAAAAGCATTTATTAGTTGTATAGGTTAGTTTAGATTGAATAGTCATCTCTTCTAATTAAGAGGTCTCTCTTGTTCAATCAAAACTTTTATTAATCTTGATGGTAACTTTTCTTCTCTTGAGGAAACAAAAGCTAAACCTCTTCCCCAATGTAACACCTATCTTGTTTTCCATTCTGAGGTCAACACATCTTTAAGGATACAGGCTGATTTAATTCTGTAGTTTCTTCTATTGTCCAGTGTCTCTCCACAGGTATTGTTTCTTTATCATTAGCTCTTAGAAAATTCAAAGTTAATAAAGCATTATGTAATCTATTTCTGAGGGTCTTTGTTGCACCTTTCTGTTTATTTAGCATATTCTTTAGAGTTTGATTTGATCTTTCTAACTGCTTGCCCTATAGAATTGTGTGGTATATCTGTAATGTGTCTTATATTATAATAAGCAAAAAACAAAACAAAACAAAACACAGTTTCATTTTACTTGAGACATATGCTGGAGCACTTTCAGTCTTAGTTTGTATAGGTATTCTCAGGATGGCCATAACTTCCAATAATGTGTACTTACAGAATCAGCCTTTTCAGAACCCAAAGCAGTTGCCCATCAAAATACTGAATAGGTATCAATGGTGTGATGTACATATTTTAATTTTCCAAATTCTACAAAATAAAACACATCCATCTGCCAGATTTTATTCTTTAAGTAACCTTTGGGTTACTTCCTGTAAGAACTGAAGTTTGGTTATGTAAAGAACAAGTGGGACATTTCCTTTTAATTTCCTTGACTTGTTGCCAAGTGACAGAAAAATCCCTTTTTCAAGCCTTTGCTATTGAGAAGACATTTTTAAAAATGAAACTATGAGGCCACAAGCACATTTCTTACTAATAGCTGATCAGTTTCATCATTACCTTGTGCTAGAGGATCCTGGCAGAGCCACATGGGATTAGACGTGTGTTATATATAAGGGATGACTTCTATTCCTGCTTACTTTTGTAACTAACTAAATAATGACGTTAATTCTAACTCACCAAGAATAAAGTCAGCAGTTCCAGAGTGTAAAACAACCTTTTCTGCACACTGAGAGTCAGTAACTATGCTAAGGGTTTCTATAAAATCCAACAATACCATCATAATCGCATATAATTTTGACTTTTGACCAGAATTATAAGGGTTTCAAGCCATTTTACTTACATTTTCTAATTTGTAATCTGACTTTACTGATTTATTTACACCAGTATAAAATGTAGGGACTCCAGAAATTGTTGTTTCCCATAAGAAAGAATCTAGTTAGTTCACTTTATAAATTGAGTTCTTTTGCTTTTTGGATATTTGTTGTTAATCTCTTCCAAAAATTTGCTGCAAACTATTTGCCAAGGTTCACTTTCTACCCATAATTTGTCAATGCCATCATTAGTCAAAGGTACCACAATTTGTGCTGGGTCTATTCCTGTTAATTTACAAAGTCTTGATTTTCCTTTTAAAATCAAATCAAAAATCTTTTCCACTTATGCCTTTAAGTTTTTACTCTGTTTACCTGGTAGAAGTAGTCATTCCAATACAATATCTTTCCTATGAATTAAAGTCCCTGTAGGAGAACCATAGAGTATGATATAACCAGGATGCAGTTAAGCTTTGGATTCACATAATCCCTATGTGCATTCTGTAATTTCTTTCCTACCAAAGCCAGTTCTCTCTTAGATTCAGTTGATAATTCTCTTGTATGATGTAAGTCCTTGTCACCATCTAAGGTTTTGAACAAATTACTTAATTCATCAGTCTTTACCCCAACAGTAGGCTATAAATTGGGAATGTATCCTAGCAATCTTTGAAAGTCACTAAGAGTTTATAATTTATCTCTCCTAATTTTCACTTTTTGGAGTTTAATAGTTTGTAAGACTGTTTTATATTATAAGTAATTAATAAAGTATTTTTTTTAGTATTTTTTGCTTAGTATTTTTAGTATTTTTTAATACTTAGTATTTGTTATTTTAATTCTTAGTATTTTTTTCAGGAGCAATTTGTAGTTCCCAACAAGGCGAACTTTTCTTTACTTTTCAAAATTCTAAAGTATCTACATTTGAATAAGTTAGTAATATGTTGTCCGTGTAATGGTAAATTATAGATTGAGGGAATTGTACAAAATAGTATTGTAGGATGGTCTATTTAACATTCCTTGTGGGAGAAGCTTTCACTGATATCTCTTAATAGGCTGAGAATCATTGTAAATAATCACCATGAAGGCAAAATTTTCTCTTGTCTTTTTCTTGTAAAGATACAGTGAAGAAACAATCTTTTAAATTTATAGCTATAAGAAGCTATCCATTAGATAACAGAGAAGGCAAAGGAATTCCAGCCTGCAAAAAGCCCATTGGGCTGAATCTGTTAACAGCTTTTAGATCTGTTACCATTCTTCATTTTCAAGATTTCTTTTTAATAACAAATACAGGAGAATTCTAAGGGCTGGTTGATTCTTCAATACAATGAGAATTTAACTGCTCTTGTACCAGATGTTCTAAGGCCTGTAATTTCTCTGATGTTAAAGACCACTGCTCAATGCATACAGGTTTGTCTATTAACCATTTTAAAGTTAGTACTGTTGGTGCCTTTGTGCCCTATTCTTATATACCCTGAGTGGTCAATGACTGTTCTTTATAATACCTTTTAATATTTTTCTAAGAAACACATGTTAGTTTATGGTTTGTTTCTGAGATATGAGGAATGTTAATCTGTGTATTCCAAATCACATCACCATAAATTCATTGCTATATTAGTCAAATGTAGCTTTAATTTTCTTTTGTGTTCTTATGGCCTTACACATTCAACCCATCTCATAAACTTTGTTTTATCTGAGATAACATTTCAATCCCCAAAAGTAAAATACTTACCTCCTAAAGAGGCCAATTTGAATGCCAAATTCTGGTGCAATTATTGTTACATCTGCACCTATGTCTACAAGACCTTAAATGACAATGCCATTTATTTATATTTTTAATTTTGGTCTTTGTTCACTTATAGAAGTTTGCCAAAATATTTGCTTTATGATTTCTCCTAATTTGTTTGTTGTAGTGGGATTCAGGTGTCAGCCAATAAGGTCCAAAGACGCTTACCCAGGGTCCCGGGCTCCTGGAGGGGGTGTGGCCAACCCCATTGATAAGGGGTTGCCAGGACATGGGGCGGCCTCTTCCTGGTTCCTGGCTGCTGGGGAGAACAGTTTGGAATCCATCATCCGTCCATCACTCATCCATCACTCGGATACTCCAGTCCCTGTTCAGGTGCCACTATAAGCTGTTACCTGTATCGTGAGTGTTGATTTATATTCTAATAAATATTAATCTTGGACTGGTGCCTTGTAAGTAAAACTCCATCTACATCTGGCTCCCAACATCCCTGGGGCCTGTTGCCCACAGGTTTACAGGGTCCCTTTGTGTTTTGGACACTTTAAGAGGGCAGGGGACATACAGACTGTTTAGCATCAAAGATCTCTTTTGAAGAAGAAAAGGAGGATAGATACGATAGATAAAGGTAGATTGTTCTACCTACCTATACACCATTCTAGCTGAATGTATGGGCTAAGTTAAAGACAATTTGCACTGGCATAGGTATTTGTATATTGATACAAATGTAAAATCATTTTATATGTTTAATTGTGATAATTTGTTCATTGGTACAAAGTTTAATCTGAAATTGTTTTATATAACCAAAGCAACTTGTACTTCGATATAAATCTGAATCTGTAACTATTATGTAAAATTGAATCTGTAATTGCTATATTTTATATACGCTTCTACCTCTGTTAAAAATATTTGCACATCATTGTCATGTACACTATGCAATTACTACCTTCATTTAACTATACTAGATATAATATATGATTGCACTAGTTATGATATATGCACAAGATGTTTTATGTACCTCTGTTTAGATGATATATATATGTATATACATGTCTAAAATGCTGTGGCCACTTTACATAGTAATATACCCCTGGCTAATGTTTGATAGTCATACTAAAAGTCATTGTTCAGGGATTGTACACCCCTTATATAGGTATTCTAATTTTTAGTACAGGGTTTATTCTTTAAGATGATAAAATCTGCAGTCAACATTACTTAAAGTACCATATCCCAGTCATCTCAGATACAGGTTAGAATATCACAGATAGACAGGAATCTTCAACCATTTCATAGACCCAGAGAATATGGCATTTAACATTTGAAATTCGGCCACGAGAGACACGACGACTCCTGGTGTCACTGCTCTTTCCCGAGATGGTGTTGAGCATCGAGGATACTCCATTGGAATTTGTCCTTTTGGCAGAGAATGGCCAGTTAGGTAAGGAATTGTCCTTACCTTGATTTCTGATAGTACACACATGGTGTCCAAGCTGGATGAACAAGTTGATGGATAAAGACTGATGAAACCTGCCTGGACAGGATAAGACAGTCCCTCCAAAATTGCCCTGCTTGTGAAAAGATCTGTCAGATACCATAGGCCTGTAGCCAATATGATAGATGCTCCAACGGTGCACAAAACCAGAGGTGATTGTCCAGGTAGCTGTGTTGTTGTCCTCTCCCAAATTTTGGAAGCCAGTACTTCCATGTACTTCTGACTTTCAAGTGATACATCTTCCTTCTTAGGTCTTGAAGGGGTTGAAGAATAGGTATTTAAGGTTACTACCTCATAATAATTCCTATTGTACATAGTCTTAGTTTAGAACCTTCTTAGTTAGACAAAAGGGGAAGATGTGGTGGGATTCAGGTATCAGCCAATAAGGTCTGAAGATGCTTATCAGGTGCCACTATAAGCTGTTACCTGTATCATGAGTGTTGATTTATATTCTAATAAATATTAATCTTAGACTGGTGCCTTGTAAGTAAAACTCCGTCTACAGTTTGTTCTCTCTTCTATAGCTGCTCTATCACCCAGAGCAGTGTGGTTTCTTACAATAGGTATTAGGTTCTTTAATTGCTCTGGGAAGTAGTTTCCTCTACAAAGACAGGAAATGACTGAACTGTATTTGATATGGGGAGTCAGTGAGAAGCCACCTAAGGTACTTCTCAACATCAAAGGGTTACTTTGCCTGTCCCTTGTTGATCTACATTTATTAGTCCAAATGCCTGCCTTTGCCATATCTTCTGCATAATTCAGAAGGGAGAGGTGTTATGCTGAGATTATTCTTACCAAAAGCAGTTTCTAGGAATGTTCTGTTTGCAGCCCCTTTTTAGATAACCTTATTTACCGCAACGGATACATTTGACATTTTGATTTTTTTCTTCAAACCTCTAGAAATCACCCCTCCTATCCAAGCATCACTATGGTTATGAGATTCAATATTGATGGTATCTTGGATCCATTCTTCCAAAAGTGCTGATCTTGCTTTTATGACCTAATTTCCCTTTTGCATTGTGAATTGGCATTTTCAAAAGCCAGAGATTCAGTTATTATTTGTCTAATGTTTGAATTTGGTATTATTCTTTTTACTGCGTAAGTCAGTCTTTGTAAAAAATCAGTGAAGGTATCTTTTGGGTCCTGTATAAGTTTAGTAAACAATTCAGTTTTCTTTTCTACTTCTTCGATTCTTTCCTAAACATTCAAGGCAGCTGCATGGCATAAAGCTAGGATGTGATCATTATATAGAGATTATCTTTCTACATTACCATTATCTCTCTCTCCAAGAAGTTGGTCTTGGGAGATTTCAATGTCTTTAGCCTTACTTTGTTGCTCAATGGTCTTAGCCTCATCTTTCCACCAGGTACTCTACTGTAACTGGGGACCAGGACCAGGTTTGAGGGATAATTCTATTACATGTTGACCATGAATTTAATATCTGTTTCACAAAAAGGGCAAATGTATGCCATGTGAGACTGTTGCTTCCTTGAATCTCCTCAAATCTAACATTTGGACAGGAGTTCATTCAGCTCTTATACAGTCTGGGGAATATCTATCATTTGGCAGTTCCTGTAGGGTTACTGAATAAATTAAGCTTGTTTGTTTTAAAACCGTAGGCTTTTTCTCTCTAACCTTACAATTCGATGATGAGATTGATTCTCTTTTGAATTTTTCTCTCTGGGTCTGAATACTTCTATGGCCTGTTTTAACAAGTTTTTTTTTCCAAACTTTTATCTTGGCACTCATATTAACCAATATTTTAAATGACAAACAAAATGATCGAACAGTATTTATAATTGACATTATGTAAATCCCATCTAAGTTAATTATTCACTCATTTAATGGTTACATTTTCAAACTGTATACTGTATTATCTAACAGAGATCTGATTCCTTCTGTTAAAATATTTTTTCCTGGGCTGGAGAAGCACCTCAGAGGTTAAGAGCACTAGCTGCTCTTCAAGCATTGAGTTCCTAGTACCCACAACCATCTGTAGTGAATTCTGATGCCCTCTTTCAAATAAATAAATAAACCCCCTTTTTTTTAAAAAAAGAAAATTTTGTTTTCTCCTTTTTAATATGGAAAAATACTCTCTCTGTTTTTTTTTTTTTAAAAACTAATTCTCCCTTTTAAGGAATTCTAATTAGCTTATCAAATCTGCTGAAGATGATGATTCAGATGATGGTGAAGAGCGGCAGATACATAGTGTGGAAGCAGCCTGACCTGACGGGGGGGAGGGTGTAGGGAAATTCCAAAACCTATCAGGAGAGGAAACCTGCTAAACCTGAAAAACACACAAAGGGGATCATAGAGGAAAAACAAATGTGGTGGGAACTGCCTAAAAGGCAAAGAGCTGGCTGGTGTTGAGAGTCTAACTCTGAAAGGAAAACCTAGATGGTGGAGTAGTGACTGTAGCCAAGTGTCGCTCCAGCCTGTGCTGGTGGCTGCAAAACCACATGCAAGTGGCTTTTTTGTGAATTATTTTTGGTCCATAAGTTGGACATTAAAAGTAGCACAAATCATAATTGGTCTTATTAAAACCCAGAGCCAGATATTGGTGTTAATGCTGAAAGATCAGAGAGACAATGAAGCCAGCCACTAGAGAGACTTCTTACCTCTACCATCCTCAGGCCAAAAGACCTGAGCTCTTGTCTCCTTTTACCTTATATTCCTCTTTTTGCCCAGACATATTACTTCCTGTCTCAACCTCCCTAAGTTTTGAATTAAAGGCCCGTGCCTCTCAAGTACTGGCATTAAAGACATGAAATCACAAGTGTTGAGATTAAATGTGTGAGCCACCACTGCCTTGTCTCTATGGCTAATTAGTGGCTAGCTCTGCCCTCTGATCTTCAGGCAAGCTTTGTTTGTTAGAGCATAACCAAAATATTACCACAGGGAGGTATTTGATTTTTTGTTTGTTTCAATACAGAGTTTTGATATGTAGCTCTGGCTGTCCTGGAACTCTCTCTGTAGAACCATGCTAGCCTTGACCTCACAGAGATCCACCTGTCTCTGCCTCCCAAGTGCTAAGATTAAAGGCACGGGCAACCACCATTTGGCTGGTGTTTGATTTTGTAATATGAGGTGCAAGAGAGTGAAGAGGTCAAAGTCAGGTGTGGAAGAGACTGGGGTAATTGACAGAGAGAAAAAGGACAAGACTTACCTTCTGTGTGTGTGGGGTAGTCCCAAGAAAGGACAGCCATTAGTTCTTCCAGAGAGAAAGAAGGAAATAAAAAGTTTGTGGTGGTGAATAAGATTTGTGCTTACTCTTCAGTTGGTGGCACTGTTTGGAGCTGCTCTGAGTACGGCCTTATTGGAGGAAGTATGTCAATGGAGGCAGGCTTTAAGAGTTTAAAGCCTGTTATTACTTCAAGTTTCTTCTCTCTGCTTCTTACTGTCTGTTCTAGATGTGAGCCACCAGCATCTGTTCCAGTCACCAAATCTAATGTTTCTTGCCCTATTTCTCCTACCATGGTGGACTCTTATCCTTCTAGAACTGTAAGTCAAACAAACCCTTTCTTCTATAAATTGCTTTGGTCATGGTGTTTTATCACAGAAACAAAAAAAGGTCACCAAAACAAAGTTACAGTAGTGATTTTTACATTAGAATGATCACTAAGGTAACAGACAAACAAACAAGAAGCCAATAGTTGGACATCTTGGAAGTTTCTGGTTTAATTAGCATGGGATGAGTCCTGGGCATTACTATATTTTAAAGTTTCACATGAGATTATAATCTATGATGAAGGTTGAGAATCACTGGTTTAATTTGTAGGTAACCCTTTAGATTAGTGATAATGGAATTGGATTCAAAGAAACTCACAATTAAGAAGAGATAAAGAGTAGAGAGCCATACAAGTTTGGGACAGATGACAACTGAAAAAAGAAAGAGGTTAGTAAGGAAGGTGGTGGACAGCAGCCTAGTGGTTTTTATACTCCAAAGGTCTAGAAATGATACAACTCAGTCCTTCTCCCCTTTCCTCCTTTCCCCTTCCTTCCTTCTGCTGTTTTTGTTTTGTTTTGTTTGAGACTTAATTTCACCACATAGTCCTGGCTTTCCAGGAACTCCCTATGTAGGCCAGGCTAACTCGTGGTAGATAAGGGCTAGCCCACTGGGGTTAAAGGTGTGTCCTGCACATTCCATCTGACTCCTTGTTCTTACTTTAAGAATATAAGGTGTAGTGGGATTATGTTGTTACATTGTAAATAATTGTTCTTCCTACTGGTTTAATAAAAATGCTGATTCACTGAAGGCAGACAGGAAGTGTGGGCGGAACTACCAGACTAAGAAAACTCTAGGAACAGGAAGAACAGAGCAGAGATACAGAGAAGCCAGCAGATGTAGAGGACAACTATGCTGCTCTGAGAAAAGGTACTGAACCACATGGCTGAACAGGATAAGAATCATGGGTTAGTTTAAGAGCAAGAGCTAGCTAGCAATATGCCAGAGCCAAAGGTCGATCAGCATAAAATTAATACAAGTGCCTGTGGAACTGCAAGTCTGCAGGTCTGCAAGTGTGCAGGTCTGGACCACAGGCCAGACAGGCCAGAAACATAATACTACAATCAGGTTCTTCTGTGAAAAAGGCACCTCACACCAACTCTAGGGCATCAGAAGAGTTTTTGACCAATTAAGAATTTTTGTTTATTTGCTACTTTTATTCTTCTTTTCATTAAAAGACAAGAAATTATCAATTCTATAGTATAGGTTGGGTTTAGAGATAGCCATCTCCATACCCATGCTGGCTCCAACAGAGAGGTTACATAGGTTGTGCCAATCATTGAGCCATATCTCCAGTCCCTTGTGTTTCTGTGATGGGGTCATGCTATGAACTCAAACTGATCTGGAACTTGGTATGTAGCCAAGGCTAGCCCAAAATGTCTCAATCCTTTGGAATGCTAAGTGTGTCATCATTCTGGTTTATAAATACTTTTGTCGGAATCGAGAACAGTCCTTCCAGGAAGGTAGGCAAGGGCCAAGAGAAGCTCTCTGTCTTATCCCAGGTTTATCCATAGAACAGTAAGAAGATGGAGGCTGTAGTCTGGCCTGTGGGTACCTTATTGTGGTCACCAAGCCTGATAGGTTTGTAAAGTATCTAGTCAGTTACACTTTGTGTTCCCAACACTTAATGTAGGCCCATAACTTCCTGAAACTCTGGTGTCAGAGGATCTGGCACCTTCTTCTGGCCTCCTCTGGCATCAGGCACACAGATCAGGAATACATACAGACAAATCATTCATGCACAAAAAATAAAATATCTTTTTATTTTTTTAAAGAGCAAGTCTTTTTAAAAAGTCCTACTTTCTATTAAAGCAAAAGACCTAGTCTTTGTCATGAGAACAAGGACTAATATCTGGGGACAACTTTTGTGGGTATTTTTGTTTGTTTTTTTAAGACAGGGTTTCTCTGTATAACTCCGGCTGTCTTGGAACTCTGTCTGTAGACCAGGCTGACCTTGAACTCAGAAAGATCCCCCTGTTTCTGCCTTCTAAGTGTTGGGACTAAAGATGTGTGCCATCCTTGCCTGACCTCACTCTATTGATACTGGAAACAGGTATTTTTCTATATCCTGGACTGTCTTCCTGAAGAGAAGCTATTCTCACGTCTCAAATCTTCCCCGAAACACAAAATCTCCATGGTTTCTGAGACAACTCTGGGATATCTGCCTGCTCTGTCCCAGCTGCCAGACTTTCACTGAAGGCCTTGACTTTAGATTAGGGTTTGCCTTCCCTGAACAAGTGGTGCCCTAGGCATGGAACAGGGAGGGAAGGGAAGCTTGACTGGAAACTAGGGCCTTGAGCATCTATGGAGGGGCCTCTTCTGTTACCTCATTAGTACCTTTTACATGAGAGGAATTGAGGTTTGAATAAATAAGTGGTCTACGTATTCAACATCCAAGAAGGGTAAGTTAGACACGCTGGTATTTGGGAGGCTAAGAAAAGGGTTTTACATTCCAAGCCATCAGCCTGACTACATAAAGAGACCCGGACTATATAATGAAACACACACACGCACACGCACACCGCACACGCACACGCACGCACACGCACGCACGCACGCACACTCAGAGTCTGATTGTTTATAGTCCTTCGGCTTCCTGGCCACCCTAGTTTCCAGTCCCACTCTGCTTCGGCAGGTCGTCCTCCTTGGGGAAAATTGTGGCTGGCTATCGTTTGTCTCAATGCTCTTCTTCCTAAAGAATTAGGCTGAGTCCTTCAGACCCTTGTCTTCGGGTCTTTGCTTCTACTCTGTGATTTGAGGAAACGTGAAATTCATTCTCTGGGTGAAAGCGGAGGGTTGTTCAGAGAGCTGTTAGATAAGATATACTACAACAGTTACATTTAATGTCAGATAGCTCTATAGACAGTATTTTCATTGCAGATATAATTTCTCAATTATGCCTCATTCTCAGAGGAGAGAAAAAGAACTAAGTTTATTCTAGGCTCACGCCTAACAGGCGTTAATCCTAAAGTCTCATGTATTGACATGACATCTTGACTTACATTTTAAGCTTTAGCTGGGGCCAGTCTACAAAGTCATCTGTAATTCTGAAACTCATTTCCAATTCTTTGGCGGCCTTCTGAGGTTTGGGAAAGAAGCTGGCAGGGCATGAATTTAGTAGACCCTAGACCTAAGTGAGTGCCTGCCAGTGATGTGGTAATTCCAACAATGTCAAATTACAAACTTGTGTTCAACATTGAAGGTGTGCTTTGAACAGGGCTCTGGTGTCTTTCCTATCTCCTCATCCAGTCTTCTGCTCTTCTGCTCTCCTGCCATTCCTTTCCTTCTGTTCTTGGTGTTAGGGGACCTCCCCAGAGCATCTCAGGGCCTGCTCATGATAGAAGTAGAGCCAGTGTGCTTGCAGACTGTGGTACTTGAAATGATGACTATTTCATGAAGCCTTGGTGCTAAATTCTTTGCTAACCCATAGTGGGGGAACGGTAGCTGCGGAAAAGCAAGGGTTTGAGCAAGGTAGACGGGAAGCATTTGTTTTAGACTTCACCTTTATAAAGCAGACAAAGACAGTCTGTTCTCATTTGGGGACCGGTTAGAAAGTACGGTAGAGATGAGGCAGTTTTAGACCCCATCAGAGAAACGAACTGAGTCTGGGAGTCGTCTTCTTTGGGATTTCTTAATCACAGGGTCTGGAGGGCAAGTATCATGATTGAAAGGTGGAGACGGTGGGGGTTTTGAGACGTGTGTGAAGATGTTTTTGAAGCGCTGCTGTTCTAGGTAAGTGGCAGGTTACAGGGTAAGTAATACTAGCGGCAATATAATAATACTTTTGCGTTCACTCCTAGGGCAACCTGGCCTTCCCACAGCCAGGTTTATGGTGGGCTCACTCCTGTTGGGGTTCCATCCCCCTTTAGAAACTCTTAACTGGTTTGTTTCTTAGTATGCTGTGAGGTGGGAATGCCTTAAATGTGCCAGCTATTTTGTGCTAACCTACCTTCCCTGGACCCTACCCCAAAGTCCTAGGGTGGAGGGCCAGGAGTTCCGCACCGACCCAGGCATTTTCTTTTCTTTTCTTTTTACTCTAGGCTTCCCGGGAGAAGGCCCCCTTCTCCTCCGCCGCTAAAAGTTGCGGGCCCTTGTCATCTCCCCTTCCCCCTCCCCCGTTCCCGTAGGGCAGGATTCCCTTTGTAATTAAACCCAACACTCAAACCAGAGGGGAGGAAAATGTGTTAATGAGCGAGCGTCCCAGTCTGACTAGGCGGTCGTCGCTCACAGCTAGAACACCGAGTAATTAAATTATTTTTGGAAGAAGGGGGGGGGGTATGGTGGCGACGGTGTCAGGGAAATTCCGTATACATGGGAGAGGGGCCTGTCTCCTGTCACTAATTAAAATCAGGGATGACCCTTTTCGCAGCCCTGGGCGCCCGAGGGGGCGGGGGGGGTGGGGTGGTCGGGGATACCAATCTTCCCACGTCTCAGATTCCATTGGATTTTGTGTGGCCGGGTTTGTGGTCCCAAAGAGAATATGGCCAGCATCAGGGCCTAGGGGAAAGGTCCTCAACGCGGGAGTCAGAGAACACAGCTCCAAGAGGGGCAGCGGGCTGGACCAAAGCCAAGAACCGAGGCGGCACCAAGCCCACCTTTCTGGCCAGGTTCGCAAACCCGGAGCGGATTCCCAGGATCCCGAGGGCGCAGGGCATGGCCGGGCGCAGAGCTGGGGGCGCAGCGACTTGGGGAAGAGCCCGGCCGCAGACAATGGACGCAGCGGCGGGAGGGGCGGCGGCTGCGGGAACAGCCGGGAGGCGGCACCTGGGAGCGCGCTCCCCGCCCCCTGCCCCCCTCCGGTCCCCTCCCCCTCTGTCCCCTCCCCCTCCGCCGCCGGCTCGAGATCTGATTCCTGATCCCCGATTGCTTGGTCCTCGGTCCCGCCATGGGAGCCTGAGTGCCCTGCAGTCCCCTCGGCCCCCTATCCCCGGGGCCTCGAGGGGGAAAGAGGCGAGTGGTCTGGGACGGAACCCGGGTGAACGGTCTCAGGAGCCCCCCTCGACAACCCCCATCGACCGCGCTGCCGGTCCTGGAGCGCGGAGTTCGGAGCGACCCGGTGCGCTGCGGATACAAAGGCGCGGAGCGGAGCGGGGCGTGCGCCCAGTCCACCCGGCTGTTCGCAGCGGCGGGTGAGTGGCGGGCCGCGGGGGCGCGGGCAAAGTTTGCAAAAAAAGAGAAAAAAAAAAAAAAAGGAAAGAAAGAAAGCAGCAGAAAAAAGAAGGAAATCATGCAAAGAAGCAGGGAGCGCCCGGCCCTGGAGAAAGCGGGTAGCTTCTGGGCGGAAGGGGGGCTTGAGGCAACCCCCTTCCGGTCTGTTCTCCACTATACAGCGTAGTACCCCCAACTTTGGGGAGAGGAAGGGGCGCGTGGGGAAGGGGCGGAGTCCAGGCCTTAAGAGCCGGGGACTTTCCTGGGCCGGGGGCCCGGGTCCGGCGCTTGAACGATCTCAAGGGAGCTCATTGAAGCCGGAGATTGGGAAGCGTGTGTTGGAGGTGGTGGGAGAGGCCGTGGAAGGCTCGGAGGCTGGAGGTATTGGAAGCTGAAGGTATGTAGGGATGCATATACACCTTTGAAGTGTGGGAAGGGAGGGGGCAGGTATATGTTCAGGGTGTAGAGTGGATCCCCGAGAGATGGCTCTGGATAGCGCTCTCTCTCTCTCTCTCTCTCTCTCTCTCTCTCTCTCTCTCTCTCTCTCTCTCTCTCGTGTGTGTGTGTGTGTGTGTGTGTGTGTGTGTGTGTGTGTGTGTGTGTGTGTGTCCCTCCCAAGGATGGGACTTACGGCGTTACTGGGGAATGTGTGTTGGGGTGGGTGGATGGGGGGAGACGACATCATCTCTCTCCCTCGTCCTATTTCCTCATCGAAGGTCTTGAGCTCTGACTGCATTAGTGAGTTTTAAAGGGTTGTTGGGGGGAGATCAGTATGCATGATTCTTTGTTTTTGTGTGTGTGGGTCTTGACGCGCTGCGTGTTCCTGCAGGTGGGCCCTGGGTTTGGATGTGTAGATCTCTCTCTCTCTCTCTCTTTCTCTCGCTGTGTGTGTGTGTGTGTGTGTGTGTGTGTGTGTGTGTGTGAGAGAGAGAGAGAGAGAGAGAGAGAGAGAGAGAGAGAGAGAGAGAGAGAGAACCACATATCTGCTGTGTGTTTGGCTATGTATTTGTATGTATACTCTAGGGAAGGGGTGTGTATCTGCTGAGAGAGGGGCTTATAGGAAGGAGGTGGGTAAGGTATTAGAGAAGGTGGGTTTATAAGAACAGAATGAGTGATACATGTGGGTAAGGTATTAGAGAAGGTGGGTTTATAAGAATAGAATGAGTGATATATGTGGATAGGTGTGTGTGCACCTGTGTGGTGGGAAGGGGTGTGTGTGTGTGTGTGTGTGTGTGTGTGTGTGTGTGTGTGTATAAAAATCTGCTCTTGTGAGTAACCTATACTGATACGTAGGTATCAATGTGTATGCCTGCTTTTGCTAGGGTGTGTATTTTTGAGTGTGAATAGGGGTACCTCTTGTCTCTGCAGGCAGATTTTCCTGGCAGAAAGCCCACAGAGAAGGCTGTCTGCAGGATTTGAATGGCCCTGCCTAGATTCAAGGGTAGTGTCTTGAGTATCTGAGACTCTAGCTGGGAATGTACATTAGGGGGTAGTGAGTTGTCATAGGTGGTACATATTTGGGAAGATGGACTTTTCTGGAGTGTGTATTGTGGGGAATGGGAAATAGGTTTGGGGGAGATGGAGAGGCTCTGTAGTCCTAAAGGAATTTGGGGTTTAAGTCAGGAACGTAAATTAGTAATAGTGACCCCCACACACACTGTTGTAGGATAGGCTTTACTGCTCTTTGAGGTCCTTGCTTGGTTTCTCTGTCCCAGTTACTTTCTCTGAGGCCACAGTTCTCTTGCAAAGCCGCCTTGAAAGTGGCAACTTTAGAGGCCACAACTCTGCTCTGCCTCTAGGAGCCTGAGGGATGTTTGCTGGAATTGAGAAGCATGCACAGGGGCATGAGTGACATGGGGTGCTTCTCTGGGAGTTTCTGCAAGTGTGTCCAAGTAGTTTATCCTGCAGTTTCTTGATGAGAAGCACCATATGTGTGTACATACACACGTGTGTGTACATGTTTGTGTGTGCGCATGTGTGTGTGAATATGAGGTCATATGTGTACGTGTGATTGTGTTCAAGTGTGTGTGTGTGTTGGCACTGAGTTTACCAGAGGCCAGATGACCACATGGTGGGAAGGGTCAGTATTCATCATCATGAGCGTGGGTGGGAAGTCAAAGACCATGAAGAAGACGTCCCTTCCTCTCTCCATTCTCTTTGCCCTTGTCATTTTCTTTTGAGGTGATGGAAGAAAGGGGTCGTTTTCTCCTCAGAGACCCAAGTCTTGTTGTTCCTAAGCTGCATATTCTCAACCATTTTCCTCTTGCTGCCAGAGGTCAGTTAGGCAGAGACAGCAGTTTTAAGATGGGCTGTAGTTGCACATGCCCGTTAGGGTCCCTGGGTAATTGCAACTGGAATGTTGGTCTCTAATGGGCACGTGCAGCTGGAATGTTCCATCTTTAGCCTTCAGAGTTCCCTGCCCTTCATAAAGCCTGGGAAAAGAGTGGAGAGGTTTAGAAAATGTAGGACTAGGAAGAGGAGCAGGCAAGGACCCCAATGCTCCATTACTTCAAACCAGACACCTATCAGGTGGTTTTCCTCAAACCTGCAGAGCGTTTGTGTCTAAGACAAGTGAAGTGCCTTGGCTGCTCGGTTTATGCTCCCTACCAGTGGGAGTTGTCTTCCAAGGGGGTGGGGGATTGTGGTTGGACAATAGGAAGTGCCATTCCAAAAAGTACTTCCAGACTGGGAGCCAGTGGCCACATTGGCCCCTCCTTCTCTATTGTCTTGGTCCTGCTTTCTACTTTCTCTGTTACCTCAGACAAAACTTTCGTAAGCCTCACCTGTTCCCGGGGTTGCTGATAAGCCCCACCTCTTAGGCTTATGAGGACCAAGTGATAACCTGGGAAGATGTGCTTCTCAATGCCTGCCTGGCGCAAGGAAAATGACTCAGTAAGTCCTGGCTGGTGTGGCTTGGATTTTAGTCCACTGGAGGTAGTAGGGAAGGAGGTCTGGGCAGTAGGGCAGAGGAGGGAGCTTACTTTGTGCTCTCCTCTGGGAGATGGAAGGGTGAAGGGGACACTGTTAACAGGGGAAACGTGCTTGAACACGCCCATCCCCATAAGCCCCTGAAGGCCGGATGGAGGTGTATTGTGGAGGCCATTACACTGTAGAGTTTGGATCTGAGGTGGAGTACTGGGCAAGGTTCCTGAAGGAGATGTGTTGGCCACTGGAGTTTTAGAAGTTAACATGAAATGAACATTAAAGAGAAGGGATTTTAGCGCACACACGCTACAATGTAACCATTTCTGTCTGGTTGTGCAACATTTTCACTAGCCCTGAAAGAACTGCAGACACATTAAGCTGTCATCCCCTGCCCTCTGTTCAGCCCTTGGCCACCACCAATGTGCGGTTCTGTTTCTCGAAAATTACCTGATCTGGCCATTTCCTCTAAATACCATCATTTTATGTCTGGCTTCCTCCACTCAGCATGTTTGCAAAGTTTATTCATGTGGCAGCATGAATGTTCATCACCCCCTTTTATGGCTTAGTAATATTCTATTACATATATATTCCTTAGATGATCCCATTTATCTATGTCCATATCTATATCATCTACCTACCTACCTATCTATATTGAGGCAAGGTCTGGCTTTATGTCTTTGGCTGCCCTGGAACTCGTGGAGATCTGCCTGCCTCTCCCGCTCCTGGGTGGAAGGTTAAAGTCCTGTGCCATTATGCCTGACCCCTCTTAGCTGAGTTGAAAGGATAGAAGGCAGGGCCAGAGAACTAGGCTTGCTGGTAAGGCTGATCATGAACAAGGGGGCCTGTGGAGAGTTTGGTACTGCTCGATCTTGAAGTATGAAGTGAGGATCTGGTCTCAGTTTTCCTGGCTATAAAGCATAATGATTCCTTTCCTCTCCTACCCTGTGGTGTTTGTTGGTAGAAATGGCTGCTTCAGGGAGAGAGACTGGGTTACTATTGTCTGGTCTCAGATCTTTTTTTTTTTTTTTTAAACCCATTCTTTCCTCCTCTCCCCTCAAAGCTCCCTCCTACCTGTGCGCTTCTACTCTCATTCCTGTGGGAATTCATCTTCCTGCTTTGCCTCCAATCAACTTCCTCTCTCTCTGAGCTGACCTGAAACCACTCCCCTTCTACAGGTGGGTAATCCTGTGCTCCGTGTGAGTTTGATAGCAAAGGTGCAGACGAACTCTGCTATCCTGTTTGCTTGACAGCAACCTTTTGACAGAATTACAGTGGGCCATGTGGGATCCTCCCCCCACCCCCCCGCCCCTTGGTACAGAGTGGGAGGCAGAGGTTTCTGTGGTGGGGCCCTTTGGAAGAAATGAGCTGTTTGAAGTGCCAGTGTGATGCCCCTGGCAAGGTTGGTAATTACAGACACGACAGCTGGGAATGGGTTTGGGAGAAGCAAGCTTGGAATCAGCAGCGCTGGGGCTATCCTGGTAATCAGGGTTGGGCCCTGAGAGAGGAGAGTGGGCAGTAGCTAGGGGCTGGGGTGGGGCAGGAGGCATGGGCCTCCTTCCTCTGCCTATCAATGAGTAGCTGGGATGAGAGCCTGGAGAAGAGTGGGAAGCCATTGGATGCTAGGCCTGACCTCACGGAGGCAGAGGGAGAAGAGAGAAGCTAGGAGACCCAAGAGTTCTCGAGGAAATGGATCACTGTGGGATTAGTTTCTGGCTGAAGCCATGTTAAGGAGGAACCACCTATGCACCCAAAGATGATACCTCCTTATTCTGAGTGGAATTGTAATATCTAAAATAGTCGGGAAATCAACATTTCACTGAACATCAATATCTATATCTATCTATCTATCTATCTATCTATCTATCTATCTATCTATCTATCATGTACCTATCATCTATGTATCTATCACCTATCTATGTTTCTATCATTTATTTATCTATCTATCATCTATGTGTCTATCTCTCTCTCTTTTTTTTTTTAAACATGGTCTCACTGCATGGCCCTGACTGGCCTAGAACTTGCCTTGTAGACCACACAGGTGGTCTCTGCCTCTCAGGTGCTGGGATCACAAAGGCATGTAGCCATCACAGCCCTTATTGAGCACCTTGTATATTACAGCTGTGATTCTATGGAAAACTATTGTGCCCATTTTATAGATAGGAAAATAAGCTTAGAGAAGGTAAGGAAGTCTTCAAGGTGACATAGCCACTAAGGGCTGTGCATCATCTTTGTGATTTCTTTGCTCTTTGGTTTTTCTTGTCATTTGTCCTCCTGTCATCCCAGTTCTATCTGATTGCTCATTCTGTGTTTTAATCTTGAAGGTAACTGATTCCCCTTCCCCCCTTGGAAAGTCCATGTAGCCTGAGGAGTGGAGACATCCTCTAAGGCTGAGAACCAGATGGGAGCTTGTGGAGAAACCCAGTCTTTCCCCAGGAGGGGCAATTCATTGTGTAAGCCATGGCAGGGCTCCTGTTGAAGCTGAAGCTCTTTCTGTGTGGTGGGGGGGTGGGGGTGCAGCAGAGACTCGAAGCTTCACCACCATAGCTCGTGGAGTCTTGTGTGGAGAAGGGCCCTGGCCATCTCTGTGTCAGGATTCTCCCATGGTCGGATTGTTGTACACTCACAAGTGCCTGGCTCCCCCAGCCTGGACAGGAGACAAGGGGGGGGGGGTTTGTGGATGGGGGCTAAGGAAGGAGGTCAGACAGAAACAGGTGCTGAGCCTGAGGTGGTATGTAGTAACTCAGAAAACAGCCAGGTGGGAACAGAAACACATTTTTTGACACCTGCTTGATTCCAGGAATGGAAGTGGTAGATGGGGGAGTTGATAATCTTCAGAAAGCATGAGAATCTCTGGCGAGGGAGGTGGGTGTTGTCAGGACAGCGGAGGCTGGTTGGAACCCAGGCCTTTTGGCCTGCTCAGTGTTCCTCGATGTAAGTGGCCCTGGGCTGAGTGAGGTAGGTGGAGGAGGTTTTAGGGAGAAATCCAGGCCTGGCCTCCACCCCCCCCTCCTCCCACGCACAGTGTGTCTCACACCTTGAGGCTCACTCTACTGCTTCCCTATACAATCCGGCCTTCACTCACAGTGTCCCATATGTCTTTCTTCCTCCACACTCCTTCCCCACGTCTCCGCTCTCCTGATCCACATTGCCAGCCTGAGGTTGGCTGGCTTCCCCTTCCTAAATAACTCTTCCTGCCTTGAGGCAGAGGCTGAGTGAGCAGGCTTTGAGGTCTCTTGGGGTCAGGGACAGTTGAGGCCTACTTCGGATATCAAGCAATGAAGACAGGGAGGCATTTTATCTGACTGTGTGCAGGAAGTGGGCCTGTGGGTCTGCACAGCTCAACTACTTCCTGTTGTCATCCCATTTTCCTCATTAGTCCGTCCACACCTCACCTGATATCTGGGGAGGGGCCTCTTGCCACAGCCTGGGAGGCAGCAGTTCAAAGCCCTGTGGGTGGTGGAAATTAAATAGAGCATCCTGACATTTCAGTCTTGCTTGCCTCTGTACAAGTTCTGTGTCCTTATTCTCCAGAGCCTCAACCTGGGAAAGATGCCAACAGGAATATTTATCCCTCAACACCTGCTCAAGATTGATAAGAAATGGGTCTAGGGGAAATTAGAGGATGGGATGCTGTGGGCTGTACATGTGTCTGTATGTGCGCATGCGTGTATGTGTGCTGGATTGGGGGCAGGGACTTTGATGGGGAGAGGGGTGCCAGAGAGAGCAGAACAGGTCTCTACAGAACCTGCCTAGCCAGGGTAGGTGGAGCTGGGTGGGGCAGGCAGGAACCATTCCAGGTTTTAGAAGGGGAGCTAGAATGTCTGCACATGTGTATGTGTGTCAGTGTTTCTTGTCTGGATTTGGAGGGTATCCTCCAAGCTTCCCTGCTTTACATCGAGGGAGATCATAGAAGGTGGAAAGGGGCGTGGCTCTGCTTTCCAACTCCTTTCTAGTTAGTATCTGGTACCCTGGCAGGAGCCCATGTGTGGGCCCTTCCTCTGCTACTCCGTCCCTCCCCTGCTAGGAGAAGCCTCCTGCCCCCACCCTGGGGCTCTGAGGATGGTGAGCTCATGTCTGGCCCTCTTAGGAGAGTGCTTGGTTAGCAGTACGGGGGTGGGGCACCAGTGCCAGCTCCTGGGCACCCTAGTCTTGCAGCCTTTTTACCGGTTCCCCTGAGATCCAGCTGCCTTCTTTGGTCACTAGAGTCACTGGGTCTTTTCTGAAGGTATAAAAGTGAGTCTGGAGTCCATTTTCAGGCTAAGGGTGGTCCTTACCCATTCTGTATCTTGATTCTTTCTGGGATGGGAAGGACCTAGCATGAGCCTCTTGGGATGGGTGGATTGTCCATATCCAAGGCTGAATGGGGAGGAATGAAGGAGGACTGACCTTCTTTGGAGTGGTGGCTAGTTTTAAGTAGGAATTCTTTGCCATTGGGCTTATGCCATTGTGACTTCTGACCCTTTGTCACTGGTGGGAAGTCTCAGGGCAGGAATCTCCCCCTTCCCTCTGTTTCTTATAGTCTTGTCTGTTGAAAGGGCAAGAGCTAGGCTCACAGAAGAATCTGACTGCCCCTCAAGAGATTTCCCTCAAACCCAAGCTAGAAAAGTTTTCCCAGTATTCAGAGGTCAGAATGGGCTGTCACAGAAGTAGTGACCATTGGCCAGCCATTTCCTTCCCTTTGCTGGGCCTTTCTGTAAAACTTGGTTGGTTTTATGGCTCTGAGTTACCATTTAGCTAATGCTTACAGAGACTGAGAGAATTGGGTAGGTCAGTTCACCGTCTCCAGATGTAGGGACAGGAGAGCAGAATCAGAGAGCTCCACTCTCCACCACTTTCTTTAGAGAGCCAAGTTAGGGGTCTATATTTTCACCAAGATCAAAGGCCTTGAGTCTCCACTGTTGTCTGACAGGGCCATCTGTTTGAACTTACCTTTGAAACTCGGGGTATAATGTGGTGAAGAGCAAATGAACCTTTGCTCTGCCTCTTGATGACCAGCCTTAGGTGCTCTGCTCCTGGCCAGATAGCTAAGTAACCCCTTTCCCAAAGTAGGCATCCAGCACTTGTAAGTGCAGCTTAGGGGACACTCACCTACCAACGGGTTGTGGTGTGTATGGGGAGGGGGGCACAGATACAGTAAGATCCTTGCTCTTGTGTAGGAATCAGAGGTCTGTATCGGGCAAGATCTCACAGACGCCTCTTCCAGGGGCCTCCAAAGGAGTAACTGTGCCCAGGCAGAACTACCCTTCCTGGTTCCTGGCTGAGAAGAAGAAATGGAGTCTACCAGAGACAGACCTCTGTCAAAGCAGTACTTTTAGCTTCTTATCTACTTTCCCATCCTCATGAAACCCAGCCATATCTTCCCTGCTTCCAGCCCTGTCATATTGGTGTAGATGAAGAACAGTCAGTCCTTTCCGAGGTGTGCACTTGTGGCCAGTCCCTTCCCTACCTTTCCCCTCTGGCTTAGTCACCCTGACTCTTGTGTCCCCCCCCCCCCCCCCCCCCCCCCCGCCATGTATCCTTATTATGTTCTGCCTCACATCTCCACTAAAGACTTGAACTGCACTGCTGGGCTGGAGCAGTGTCAAAAGGAGGAAGTGACCACAGGCTTCTGTGCCTGGTTGTTGTCTTGAGCATGTGCCACATGCGAGGTGCCTCTGTGTGTGTGTGTGTGTGTGTGTGTTTGCGTGTTTGTGTGTGTTTGCGTGTTTGTGTGTGTGTGCGTGCATGCCTGTGCAGAACACTTTGACTGTCCACTCAGCTGTTCCTGTGAGTGGTGAATCAGGAAGGGTTAGTTGGTCCTGGTCTGTATTTACCCAGCACCCATATCCACCCACGTACCACGTACACCAGGGCCTTCTTGCCAGGTTTTCAGTTTATTTTTTTTCTAGAGGCCTCTGATTGTTTCTTGAAGAAACCCAATCCCCAGCTCAGACAAAAGCTAGTGCTGCCAGAGGAGAACCCTCTCTCTCTCTCCCTCTGTCCCATTCCCCACCTCTGTAACCTTTTTCGCTTTGGATGCTGGGTATGGGTTCCAAGACCTGGCTGCCATCACCTAGGCAACAGGGGGCTTTGGTTGCTATGGTGATCAATGTGGGAGAAGCTGGGCAGCCGGGACAAAAGCCCCCACATTCCCCTCAGCCCTCCCCCCAATTCCCTTGGGGTGATACTGAGACACATTCCATTAATTTTATTTCTGAAAGGCCTTTGGAGGGGAGAAGGGTGTCCTTTTTGTGTGGGGCTCTCTCTGCTCTCCCTCTCTCTCTTCTTTGGCCTCCTTTTAACCCCAGAAAATCCATGGCTGGTTTGAGTGGGTGACTGGGTGCCTGTGTTTGTGTCTGTGTTTGGGGAGTGGGGTGAGTTGAAAAACAGTTGCATATATTTGCTTTTTACAGCCTCCTACCCTCTGCCCCTCAGCTGGGAGCAGCTCTCTGCCCTGTGCCAAGTCCAGCCTTCTCTCCTGTCTTCTCATCGCTCTGACATTCCTACTTGTTGGTCTCATCCACGGATCCCCTCCCCCACCCTGTTTCCTGGGAACACTTCCCACCCCGAGACCTCCAAGCCCAATCCTTGAGACTGATTAAGTAAGGTCTCCCTTCTGTCCATCTTTTTGCCTACCTTTCATCCCTTCCCAATGCTGGGATTAGCTCCCTTGGGTATCCAAAGGGACAGCAGGCAAAGGCTTCAGGGATGTGGTCCTTTGTGCCCCCTGTCTTTGGTAGTTGAGGGAGGAGCATGTTTTGTTGCATTTTGGGTAGCCCTCTGTATGCCAGGGCTGTAGGGTTTGTCTTTTGCTAGGGAGGAAGGGAGGGGGCTCTGGGCTAAGTAACTCAGAACAAAGAGTTGAGAGATGGCTGGTACCCTGTCTGACTTGAAATTTATCTGCAGGGGAAATAGAGCAGCTTCACCTCACATCTGGGTGTGCTTGAAGTAATGGGTCTGGTTGGGGGGTGTGTGTGTGTGTGCTCCCGCACGCCCGCGCCCCTGAAGAGTTCTTTATTTAGTTGTACAATTTATTTATACCACCGCCTTCCCTAGTTTCAGAGGAAGTGGTTGGGAACCGGAGTTTGAGAGCTTATTAATTGCTTAACTATTAGTAGCTGTACAGCCTGTGAAGGCACTTCTTCCTGTGCTCCTTACAGCTTCCTCAAGAAGGAGGTATCATCACCTCTTGTTTTAGGGGCCACTTGGCCTTAAGCATGAAAGGGTCAGTCACACAGCTCAGCAATGGGAGGGGTAGGCTCTACACCCAGATCTTTGTGTAAATCCCAGGCTCTTTCTGCTGTTGTCCCTGGCAGATAGAGTGCAGGTATTTGGGGGTGAGGATGATGAACGAGAGGACACTCTAGCGTCTGTCTGGATCTAATCCATGGCAGTTCTTTGTCCTTTTGCTTCATCGTCTCATCCCCGTCCCCCAGCCTCAGTTGTTAAGAGGAGAACTAGAAAGAATAGGTGGAACCACATCAAAAAGCAGTGGAGCCGCAACAGGCTGAACTGTGTGGAGGAGTAGACCAGTGGAGTGGGTTCCCAGGGAAGGGGGAGAGGAACCCAACATGTAATTTGCTGACAGAGGGGTGAACATAGGATGTGCCCTGTCTGTGGCCATGTTTTAGAGAGGTTCAGGTTTGGGTTGAAGTATATCTGTCCCCAAAGTATGTCTCTTATCACATATTGCTTTGATGTGGGGGGTACCGATATCACTGGCTCATGGGTTGCATCCACGTGACTAGATTTCACATTGATTCTTATCTCCCTGAAATGGCAGTTTCCCTGACAGTCTGACAAGCCTATTCATTTACTAGGTGGGTATCGGTTACTTGCCCTGTACCAACAGGCAGGGAGATGTCTGCAAATATGTATGACTTACTCTGCTCATTCTCCAGTTGTTGGTGATTTAAAGTGGTTGGAAAAAAGGCAACTCCACAAAGCAAGTCTTCTTCGGGGCATAAAACAATGGACTTCTTAGTAGCGTTGGGCCTGGTTGTGTTTATTCCTCTCTGGAAATCCACTCGTCTTATTGGCTGTCTTGAGATTACACTCTACTGGTCTCTTGCCTCTCCTTAGCCTCTGCTTGGCCGCTGCTCCCCACCATGCAGTTGGAGTTCTTGCATCTAATTACGTAGTCTTCTCCTGAGCTCAGTGTAGGGTCTGTTGCCCATATCTAGCTCAGACTCCAGCTCCTTGGATGCCCAACTGTTTGTTCCTCATAGCTGTGGGCTTCAGTGCGTGGAGAGCAGTACCCACAGCCCTCCTCTCCAGGCTTGCTCTTCTCCACAGATGCTCCTTCATAAGCAGTGTCCTCCCAAACCCAGCTTCTCATTCCCTGCCTTACCAGAAACTGAGTACCTTCTCCCTGCCAGCCAGCCTTTCATCAGGTCTGGTTGGTTCTGTGAGTCCATTTCTTACCCCTTCCTTGGTTCTGGTGGCCAAGTCTTCTGTCATGGGGCTTCCTCACTGATCTCTTCATCTACTTTTTCTTCTTTCCAGCCCAAATCTGCACAGCTAAATAGGTGTTCTGAATAAAATCCAACCCTTCAGTCGCCTCCTGCTGCTTCTGTCATCCTCTGCTGTGCTGATTGCACGAAGCCCTTTCTTGACTTGGTCTTCCCTGGTGTGGTGTGATTCTTTCCCTGGGACTTTTCCTTCCTTTCTTGGGCATCTGTTTAAGTGTCATTTCCTCATGTTTCCAGACACTCAGTTTAAAGTATCTCCACGGAGCGGGAGATGTAGCTAGCTCAGTAGTAGAATGCTTGCTTAGAATGCAGGGTTCCATCCACAGTACACTTGCCTGTTGTAACCCAGGCTCTTTTCCTCTTACCACACTGACATGGCTGCTTATATTTATCGGCTTAGCTGTTTCGTGTACATCTTCCCGTAGACCATAAATTCAGAGTCAGTTACACGGCAAGACCCAGGGGCGGAGCAAAGGATACAGTTTAAAGTAGGTGAGCTAGAGAGGTTTACTGAGGGCAGAAGTGCTCAGGGCACTGTGATGATTTAGCTCGTGCTCCCAGCATCAGTGGAGAAGATGACCTTGACTGCTAGAGTAGCTGGGGCTTTTGTGAGAGTTGGGTCTGGACCCTGAAGGATTGTGGGTGGCACTTAGGAAATTAGAGAGGAGATACCATCCTCTGCTGCAGAGTTAGACAAAGTGTAGATAAAGGAGGCTGCCCATCAGCCCAAAGTGGAGGTAGATTTTCGTCTTGTTTGTCCAGAGATTTTAGGCATTTGGAGGATGCTTCTATCTGTTTTTTATTCTGGCATGCTGTCTGTCTCCATCCGAGAGAGAGAGAGAGAGAGAGAGAGAGAGAGAGAGAGAGAGAGAGAGAGAGAGAGAGAGAGAGAGAGAGAGATTGAGCTTGTGAGCTTGTACATACACTCGTGTGTCTCTAAGTGTCCATTTTTCTGGCTGAGAATAAGAAAGTACTGCCTTGATTCTTCCCAATGGGCATCCAAGCTGAGTTATTCAGGTTGTCCTTCTTACCCTGGGAGCATGTGGCAGCATTTCCCTAGACTTGAATAGGCACACTGTAGGTGGAGGGTCTTCCTAGTTGGCAGAGCAGGAGGAACAGAACAGGAACCAAAGAGTATTCTCAGGTAGTGTCTGGGCTTACCCAAGCTTCTGGTGACATTTGGGAATTTTTTTGTGTGTGTCCTCACTCATGGGGAGTCTGAACTACCCTTAAGCAACTGCTTTACCTCCTCAGGGATCGTCGCTTGAATTTCTCTGAGATAAGCCCACTCGTCCAGCAAAATAGAGTCCCTCAGGGTGACAGTTGACTTCCTAAAGGTGCCTCTTGGCCTGAAGAAGCCTGTGCTGAAGGAGGTGGCTGTGGGGCCCCCCAAGAGGCCCCAGCCCGCGGCCCTGGAGCGCTATAAGGCACGGCGTTCAGACGCCATGGACACCGAGTCCCAGTACTCGGGCTATTCTTACAAGTCGGGCCATTCCCGGAGCTCCCGAAAGCACAGGTGGGTAAGGCTGAATAGAGGGGCTGGCTGCTAGAGAGGAGGTGTATGCTGAGGTGCGGGGAGAGTCAGGATGCTAGGTGAACCTTGACCTTGTTCCTTTTCTCTGGCTTCCTGTGGCAGGGATCGCCGGGACCGACACCGTTCTAAGAGCCGGGATGGCAGCCGTGGAGATAAATCAGTGACAATCCAGGCTCCAGGAGAGCCCCTGCTGGACAATGAATCCACGAGGGGAGATGAGCGGGTGAGTCTTGGGGATGAAGTGGTTTAGATCTAACATTCTGATCCCTTGGGGGAGGTGGAGGTTGCGCCAGGCAAGGGACATCTGGTCTCCTAGGACAAATACAGGATCCAGAAGGGCATCTTTTTGTTTGTTTTTCAAGACAGGGTCTCTCTTTGTAGCCCAGGCTAGACTTGAACTTATTATGTAGCCCAGACTTAGGGTTGTGCTCCTGTGCCTCTCTCTCTCTCTGTTGTTGTGAGACCTGGTCTCACAGTGTAGCCCTGGCTAGAGAGATCACAGAGATCTGCCTGCTCTTGCTCCCTGAGTGCTGGGATTAAAGGTGTGTGCCACTGTGCCTGGCTGCCAGACTGGTTTTAAAATGGAATTCTGACTCCTAAATGTAGGGACTACAGGTGTGAATTACTATTCTCTTCCTCAGTTGAGTGTTCCAAGGTGGGGTCTTGTTGGAATTCAGAGAATTTTAGTGGAAACCCTTCTGGAGCACTAGCTTTTACCCTTTCTCAAGAGGCAGAGGGGCTTTAGCTGAGTAAGATAAATGTCCCTGCGCCTTGGAAGCTCCTGTCAGCTAGCCAGGCTCGAGTAGAAGGGTAGCAGGCTTGGTCTCTCAAGCCTCAGGTTTACACCCTCTGCTGTTGTTTTATGGAATAGCGTCACCTAGGGCCTAGGGAAAAAGAATTTTGGGAACTGTAGATGGAGCTAGGGTAAGAGAGGAGCGGCTGAGCAGTGAAGGGAGGCTGTAGGTAGATTATGTTGTTCCATTGTAAATAATTGTCTCACCCACTGGTTTAATAAAAAGCGCTGATTGGTCAAAGGCAGACAGGAAGTGTGGGTGGAGCTACCAGACTAGGAAAACACTAGGAACAGGCGGAACAGAACAGAATGCCAGAGAGAAGCTGGAAGAAGCAGAGGACAACTATGCTGCTCTGAGAAAAGGTACTGAGCCCCATGGCTGGACAGGATAAGAGTCGTGGGTTAGAATAAGGATAAAGAGTTAGCAAGTTATAAGCCTGGGCCTTAGGCCGATCAGCCTAAAATTATTGTAAGCATCTGTGTGTCTCTGCGGGTCTGTGGGTCTGTGGGTCTAAATCTTGAGGTTAGGCCCAAAAGTCTGGGACAGAAACCTACTACAGGAGGCACCTTGGAAAAGAATTCCCCAGGGCAGATAGAGCCATTGTACCTGTCCTAACTTCTGGTTCATTGTACTCCATGGGGCTGAGAGGACAGTAGGCAGATCACAGTCCTGGAATTCGGAGGGACAGGGTTGGCAGTGACACTGAGATTACCCAAGTACTTTCTTTTTGGGATTATCTTAGGCAATGGAGACTCTCTTTCCTCGCAGGAGGGTAGGGTGGAATGGGGGCATGGATGATGGACAGACCTGTCTGATATTAGGTACTCATTTATTTTTGTGATACCAGGCCTCATGGATTTTTGAAGTGATCTTGGGACATGATTAGCTCTCTTCCTATTGGAATGGGCTTCCTCAGGCCTTGATCCTTGAGAGGGTAGACAGTGTATATGGGGTCTCTGAGTGACGGTGTGGTTCCAGTCCCACAGCTGACAATGGCCGTCTCTTCTATTTTCTATATTCAGATCAGATTCTTCTTCCATCTTTGGGAGAGGAGATTCCTCAGCTCTAGTCAGTGGCTCTTCCAGGCTACCCCCTACATTGCTGTGTGGCTAGTCCTGTAGCCCATATCCCTTGGGTTTCAGGGTATGACTTGATATGCCCATGCTGTCCTGGAAGTGAGTTGTGGGTACTCTAGCCACTGCAGAGAAACAGATTTGGGCAGATCACACTCGGAAGGGCACCTGGGGAGCCCATCCTGTCTAAGGCTTGTCTCTACAGACTGTAGACCATGGCTATTCAGATGGCCACCCCGCAGAGCTAGCTTCATAGAGACCCACAGTGACCGTGAGTCTGCAGTACTCTATGGGAATTCACTGGTCCTCCTGTCTATTTTTTCTGCTGTAGTTCCTCAGGGTTGGAGGCTAGATGATTTTTTGAAGAGGCAAGGTTTCATGTAGCTCAGTCTGGCCTTGAACTTACTAATATAACTGAGGGTGACTTTGAACCTCTGATCTTTCTTTACCTCCTCAAGTGCTAGGATTATAGGCATGTAAATGCCCTTGGCATTCTTTCCCCCCATTTTGAGACTGTCTTGATCTGTTGCCCACACTATCCTGAACTCACATGAGTGTGCTGGGATCATAGTCACACATTACCTCACTTAACCAGGATAGATGTCTATCGCTCAGCCTAGCATGGCCACATGGGCTCTACAAGTGGCTTTTGACTTCCCCTGTGGCACTCTGCTCTCTGCTACTGCACTTGGATCCCCAGCTCTCTGAATCTCTGCCCTGAATATCTATCTGGCTTCTGCTGAAATTATGGACTTCTGCAAAAGCTGGAAGAAACTTAGGAGAGCCCCAAGTTGAGACAGTTCATGGGCATTCCTGTTTAAATGCAGATTGTGGCTTAGTAAATGTGGCACGTGTGGGCCTGTGGTTCTGTATTTCTCATATGCTCCGGTGTGGTTTCCACGCTGCTGGTCCACAGAGTGCATTCTGACTAGCAGCCCTTCAAGATCATTAGTTCAGAGTTCCCAGTCTCGGCTGAACATCATAATCATCTTGGGAGCCTTTCTCTTTAAAAGATTGACAAGCAGATCTCACTTTGCATAATTGGTATGTTTTCTAAGATCCCTAGGTGATTCTAATGTGTGTAGCTGGGGTTGGGAACCACTAATTTAAATGAGCTTTTGCGTGTCACCTGCTGCTGGGGGTCAGCTCGGGTCCTATCCTTTTCTGGGAGCTGCCTGTTTTGCCTGGCAAGCCTGCCCTTGGGTCATTGTCACTTCCCGAGCTGTTCCCTTGGCAGTTGTCCTGTGCTTGTTTTCTGAGGGTCATCACTGCACATGTTTTCCTCCCTCATCTCTGTGCAGATCCCCAAGGACTTGGGTTGATACTACAGTTTCTGCAGAGATAAGACGGGCACATGGTGGAGCTCACGGGGTTCACTGATTGCATCTTTGGTGATTTCCCCTCTTCTGCTGTCTCCTTTCCCCTGTACCCCTCTGCCCTCTCTGCTGTCCTTTCTTCTCCCCCTCCCCTTCCCGGCTGTAGGATGACAACTGGGGAGAAACAACGACCGTAGTCACAGGCACCTCCGAGCACAGCATCTCCCACGATGACCTCACACGAATCGCCAAGGACATGGAGGACAGTGTCCCGCTGGATTGCTCACGCCACTTGGGCGTGGCCGCAGGGGCCACTCTGGCCCTGCTCTCTTTCCTCACCCCGCTGGCTTTCCTGCTTCTGCCTCCACTACTGTGGCGGGAGGAGCTGGAGCCATGTGGGACAGCATGTGAGGGCCTCTTCATCTCCGTGGCCTTCAAGCTGCTCATCCTGCTGTTGGGCAGCTGGGCTCTGTTCTTCCGTCGGCCCAAGGCCTCCTTGCCCCGAGTCTTCGTGTTACGTGCCCTGCTCATGGTGCTTGTCTTCCTGCTTGTTATCTCCTACTGGCTCTTCTATGGTGTGCGCATCTTGGATGCCCGGGAGCGCAGCTACCAGGGCGTGGTTCAATTTGCTGTTTCCTTAGTGGATGCCCTACTGTTTGTGCACTACCTGGCTGTAGTTCTGCTGGAGCTGCGCCAGCTCCAGCCCCAGTTCACGCTCAAGGTCGTGCGATCGACAGATGGCGCCAGCCGCTTCTACAATGTTGGCCATCTCAGGTATGGGTGCATGACAATAGATGGGACTTGCATAGGACAAATATGAGACCTGAGAGAGTTTGGGGGGTGGGAGAGAGTGTGATGGTGGGGGACAAAAAGTGATGGATTAGAGGGGTTGGTTGGAAGGGAGTTTGCACACAGTAAGAGAGTTCAGCATATTTTCAGCCTAATGGCAAGTCATACATAGGATTATGGGTAAGAGGCCTATGGGAGTTGTGAACTGGGGCTGATAGACAATTCAAAATCAGGAATCTTAGAGGTGGATGGACCAAAGGGGAAAGAGGTATGGGGTATAAACAGAAGGCTCTAACCTTTACTTGGAGGCACAACTTCTTGTGAGTAGTCAGTGAATGTTACAAAGATAAGTCAGCCAGACACTGGACTGCCAGAGGGAGAGATAGAACGTCAACTCCCACTGGGCAGGATGTCCCCCTCCCTCCACCTGGTTGTGCAGAGCATCAGTGACACCTCCCAGGTCCTGTCAATAACCTTGGAAGAATGTTGGAGGGGAGTGATGAGGCCTTTGGCTAGGGCCCTGTTACCTCTGGGCTTCGGTTTGGTAGGAAATGACTAGCAGACCCAGTCTTGGGAAGGGTTAGGGCCTGGTAAGTAGACCTCAGGCTTGAGCCAGGATTCCTGCAAGCAGCTTGTCCCCCGCCACATGTCCTCTTCAGCCCTGCCGACCTGCCCTGATGTGTCCCTTCCCCTGTACCCCTTGTCTGTCCCTTCTCCCTCCCCCAACAGCATCCAGCGAGTGGCAGTGTGGATCCTGGAGAAGTATTACCATGACTTCCCTGTCTACAACCCCGCCCTCCTCAACCTGCCCAAGTCCGTCCTGGCCAAGAAAGTGTCTGGCTTCAAGGTGTATTCTCTCGGAGAGGGTGAGCGGCCCTGCTCCTCTACCCTCCCGGCCTCTTCCTAAGCAGGACTCCAAGCTATTTGCCTTGTCTTTTCCTTTCTCTGGCCTGTGTCCCCAACCCCGCCCCCTTCTGTCATTTCCCTCTACTTCAGGTAGCTGGTCTTAGCTGCTGATCCTTTATGCTACAGTGTATCCCTTGGGTTAGCACCTGTGTCCTCTCATAGCCCTGGTCTCTACTCTTCAGCCCTGAGCTGCCGAGCCTCCTGAAGCAGGACTTCTGTCCTTCTGATACCTTTCTGGTTGCTTTCCTACAGTTTCTCCCAGAGGTGGCCAGGAGGGCTGGGACTTACAGGCATTGATGGGTGGTGGGGACACATCCTCTGAATGTGCCAGGCCATTTTCCCAGAGCTCCAACAAAGCGCAGAGGCGACACTCTTTTTTTGTGACCATCTCCTCTATCCTGATCCTGTGCAGAAAACAGCACCAATAACTCCACTGGCCAGTCAAGGGCTGTGATTGCGGCGGCAGCACGGAGGCGGGACAACAGCCACAATGAGTACTACTATGAGGAGGCTGAGCATGAGCGCAGAGTGCGAAAGCGTAGAGCCAGGTGGGTACCAGCGGCAAGTTCAGGGCCTGGTGAATGCTTGAGGGATGGGAAGAGCCAATAGAATGGAGGTGAGTGCCTGTGGGATGAACTAGGGAGGGGAAGCCCAAGAGGCCCTTAGACCTGCTGGGACTAGAATGATGATGATAGAGGTTTTGCATCTTCATTTTCTAGAGCTTCCTGGACTGATTACCTGCAGCTGTAAAACAGTACATTTATCATTGCTCTGTGCCAGGGGTCAGGTTCAGGTTTGCTGGACCATCTGCTTGGACCTTGAAGGCTAAAGTCTGAACACCCCTCATCTGAGCCTGGGCTTGCTTCTCTTCCAAGCTTTCTGGCTTTTGACGGAATCACTTTCATGGCATGCCTCCCACAGTTTTCAGCTTTTTCTAACAGGAGCCTGTCCTTCCTACAGGGAAGACTGGTTTTCAAGTCTCCAAAGGATATTTATCGTGTGTGTGTGTGTGTGTGTGTGTGTGTGTGTGTGTGTGTGTGTGTGTGTGTGTGTGTGTGTGTACATATATGTGAAGGTCAGAGAACAACCTGGGCTGTTGCTCAGATGTCATCCACTTTTGTTTCGAGAGTGTTTCTTCATTGCTCTGGAGCTCACCAAGAAGGCTAGGCTAAGCTGACTGGCCCCCAAGTCCCAGGGATCTGCTGGTCTCTGCTTTCCTGGTGCTGGGATTAAAAGTACAGGCACTATACTAGGGATCTTGTTGTTTGGTTGGTTGGTTGAAACAGGGTCATAGTATGTAGCCCAGGCTGACCTCAAACCACAGAGATCTGCCATCTCTTCCTCTCAAGAGCTGGGATTACAGGGGTGTCCCCATGCCTGGAATCATTTGGTAAATTCTTAAGTGCTGTCTTCATGCTTTCCTTCTATGTAAGAACCTAAATCTTATGTGAAGGATCTTTCCCAGTGCCTGCTGCTGCCAGGTTCCACCCGGAGCTTCCAGGAATTCACCAGAGAAGAGAGGAGCAGAAATATGGGACTAGAGTATCCACCCCGCCCTCTATCTACTTCCCATCTCTAGGCTTCAGAACAGAGAGGCACGCCCCATCTTGGTTTTAATGTAGCTAGTGTCCCCGGAGAACAAAGGCTAGCTACCAGCTCCAATTCTGTGACATTTCCCCTGAGTGGGGTCTTGGATATCATGGGCTGTCACTGTCACTCTTGATACGCAGGTTCATCAGAAACAAAAAGATATTATCCCAAGAAACTTCACTAAGAGTCATAGGGAGGCAGAAGGATGTTGAGAAGTAAGGTATGCACACCGATGACGTGTACTGGCCCAGAGTCCCACCCTGAGCTCATTGAAAGGTCCTGAGGGGTCTGGATTCTGGGATGTAGGCCTCACATCTTGTCCTCTCACTTCAGGCCACTCTTAGGTCAGTGGCTTTTGGACTTAGAGTGCAGAACACTTGTCACTGTCCTCAACCATAACACCTGGGGCCATAGTTTCTTCGCTGTCTTTCTTCATCTATGTGAGTCTTATGTGTGGGTTTGTGTGGCTCTGTGCTATTAGTGTAACCTGACTTTTTTGTTTGCTTTTCTGAGATAAAGTCATCTATGTTGGCTTGGCTGGCCTGGAGCTCTCTATGTAGACAGGATGACCTTGAACTCATACAGATCCTCTTGTGTGGTAGGTTTCTGGCCCGGACTTTCGGACCTAACCTCAAGGTTTAGGCCCACAGACCCACGACCCGCAGACCCGCAGAGACACACAGATGCTTTCATTAATTTGAAGCTGATTAGTGTAAGGCCCAGGCATATCACTTGCTAGCTCTCTACCTTTCATCTAACCCATGATTCTTCCTGTTCAGCCATGCGGCTCGGTACCTTTCTTTAGAGCAGCGTGGTTGTCCTCTGCTTCCTCTGGCTTCTCTCTGGTGTTCTGCTCTGTGCTTCCTGCTCTCAAGAGTTTTCTTAGTCTGGTAGCCCCGCCCACACTTCCTGCCTGCCTTTGGCCAATCAGCGCTTTTTATTAAACCAGTGGGTGGGACAATTATTTACAGTGAAGCAACACAATCCTCCTATACTCCTGCTAAATGTTCTTCTTCCTCCTTAATGTATTTTGAGGTTCACCCATGTGTTCTGTTTGTCCCTCACATCACGTGTTATGGCTACAATGTTGCTCATAGAATGTTCCTGACTTCCTGTCCAGTGTTAGGATTATAGTTTTCTTCCATTTTGTATTAATGTCTTATTTATTTTTAAAAGTTACAAAATGATTTTATATGTATTAGTGTTTTGCCTGCATGTATGTGTACTGTGTATATGCCTGGTGTCCAGGGAGGGAGACTGTGGCATGGGATCTCTTGGACTTGAGTTACATACAGCTGTGGATTATCATGTAGGTGCTAGGACCTGAACCTGGCTCCTCTGCAAGAGCAGCTGATGTTCTTAGCCACTGAGCCATCTCTCTAGCCCCTTATTAATGTTGAATTTGTATCTCTATTTGCCTAGTATTGTTCAGGTTTCATATGAATCCTTTACTTTCTTGGCCTGGTTTTACTTGAGACACAGTCTCACTAAGTAAACCAGCCTGGTCTGGAACCTGTGATTCTCCTGTTTCTGCTTACCAAGTGCTGGGATTACAAGAATGTGTCACCATTCCTGGCTCCTTTGCCCACTAAAAACAAACAAGAACATTACATTTATTATTATTATTATTATTATTATTATTATTATTATTATTATTATTTTTGTGTACATGTGGTCATGCACACCTCAGAGGGCATGTGGAGGTTAGAGGACAGCTTTTGGGTGTGGGTTTTCTTCTACCATGTAGGTTCTGGGTATAGAACTCAGGTTGTCAGGCTTGGTGGCAAGTTCCTTTCCCTGCTGAACTGTCTTAATGGTCTCTTTTGTTATTATTTTTTAAGGGTTCTACCCCCTCCCCTGACTATAGTGAATTCTTTGTGTATTTTAGATGCCAGTACTTTGTTGGCTTTAGCTACTGCTGATCTCCCCCCCCCCCCCCCCCCAATCAGGTATCAGTATATCAGTATTCCCTGTGCTACTGTGGCTGAGGAGAAATGCCATTTCCAGGGCAAGGAGTAAAAGGCTTCCTGGTGACCTGAGTTCAATCCCCAGAACCCATATATTAGAGAGAAGGGATTTCCCAAACCATCACAGAAGGCATGTGCATGCCCACACACACACAAATAACTTTAATGGTAATGGTAATAATAATAATGATATGATAGTTTTAATAGTAATAATAAATAATAAGATGATAACAAGCCATTTCCTTTTACTTATATCTATTAATTTTTTGCACAGTGTAGTGTGGTGTGGAGTCTTTGGGTCTGTTGGGATACTTGGCATTTTTTGGAGCATAGTTCCTTTCTGGATTACTGATGTCTTTCTGGATTTGACACTAGACCTGCTAGTCTGAGTCCACTGAGTTCTACAACTATTTCTTATTGCCTATGTGCAAAACATTGCTCTCATCTCTTAATCCCCAGGCAGATGGCTCCAGATGGGCTTCTATTACTTCAGGGAGAGCAGAGAGGTCTGATCTTGCTCTGGCTGCAGTAGTCAGAGTGAATGGGTGGAGGGTAGAATGAGTGGTGGGCATCTGGTCCAGATACTGCCTGTCCCCCAGGCTCGTGGTGGCTGTGGAGGAGGCTTTCACGCACATTAAGCGGCTGCAGGAAGAGGAACAGAAGAACCCCAGGGAGGTGATGGATCCCCGGGAAGCAGCCCAAGCCATCTTTGCATCCATGGCCCGTGCTATGCAGAAGTACCTTCGGACAACCAAACAGCAGCCTTACCATACCATGGAGAGCATCCTGCAGCATTTAGAATTCTGCATCACTCATGATATGACGCCCAAGGTAGGCCCGCTGCTTCTAGACCTTCCTCTGTGTCCAGCTTTTAGTTCATTTTGTTCATGGCTGTTTTCGCTTGTTCTCTCTTCACTAACCTTTCCCCTCTTTGTCTCATCTTCACCCCTTCTTTGTAATCTCCTTTCTCATCTCCACCCCATCTCCTGCCTGTGTGGAGTGGAAGAGGCAAGAACAGGCTCCCATACCATTTGGGGTATGTCAGAGGCTCTGGAATTTCTGCATTCTAAGTCTCACCTTTACCTTCTTGCCCCCTTTACCCCCAAAGTAAGCTTTGCTTGTGCTTACTTTTAGCCATTGTTTACCTCAACCCAGTTGCCAGCTTCCTAGCATGGCTTTCTCAGAGCCTTCTCTGAGTGGTGATAAAGAGGCTGGGAATGTTGCTCAGTGCTAGGTCAGGCCCGTCTTCTTGATTTCAGTTACTAGCAAAACACACACACGCACACACATAGCACATGCATACACACACACACACACACACACACACACACACACACACACACACACACACACACACACACACACACGCAATGTTACTCTTGAACCTTTGCTTGACCCATTTCTCTCTGGGTGCAGACTACATGGCTCAAATCATATAAGCCGTATGGAAAAGAAAGAAGGAAGTGTGAGGGTCCAGTTGCCCTGGGCACAGCCTGGTGCAAGGAACAGAGTGAAGGATAGGGGTGAATTCTGGTCCTGACTGGAGCTATATCACTTCTGTGCATGCCACCCTTCTCATCTGTACATCAAGCTTCTCTCAGGCCCTCTTCTGCTCTTGCCTTTGAAGATACTTGTTCACATGTATAGAATGAGCTCAGAAACATCCTGGCTATCTTTGAAAGTTGTGTGTGTCAGACGATGAAGGTTGGGTGGGTGGGAGAGAGGCCCAGGCAGTGTTTTCTCCTCTCCTCAGGCCTTCCTGGAGCGATATTTGGCCGCTGGACCCACCATCCAATACCACAAGGAACGTTGGCTGGCCAAACAGTGGACATTGGTGAGCGAAGAGCCGGTGACCAATGGGCTCAAAGATGGCATCGTTTTCCTCTTAAAACGCCAGGACTTCAGCCTGGTGGTTAGCACCAAGAAGGTGCCATTCTTCAAACTCTCTGAGGAATTTGTGGATCCCAAGTCACATAAGTTCGTCATGCGGCTGCAGTCGGAGACCTCTGTGTGACTTTGCAGCAGCTGGAGAGGTGGAGGAGGGGTTCCTGCAGAGTATCCTGTCACATTCTGCTGCCCTACTTCCTCTTGTTTTTGATGTTGTTATTTGTTTCTTTACTTGAATTAACTTATCCTGTATCTGGTCTCCATCCCTCTTCCTCCCCTTTCCCTTGGAAATCTGGAGAGACCACCTTGCTTTAACAGTATCTGGGAACCACCCTGCCTCCCAAGTTTGTATCACTCCAGGCTCTGCAGGAAACAGTGCCTCTTACCCGTTCTTTCCCAAAGTGTTCCCTGGATGGAAGTCCCTTTCCAAAGGGCGCAGGGCCTTCTTGATTATACCCTGACCCTGAGCTCCCACTTAGCAAATCCAAGTTCTTAGAGTCCTGCTCTCCAGGGAACCCTAATAGGGTTTCTCAGGGGGCACAGCTTTGACCCCAGAGAGCCATGGTGCCAAACTCCTACGGGACAGCAGCTAACCCTGTTCCCTGTTCCCACCCATACCCCTGGGTCTCTGGGCAAGGATGCACTTATGACAGTAATCACAGTTAGGATTCTTTCTGCAGTGTTATTTGCTTCCCACTGTACTTTCGTAGTACACACACATACACACACACACACACACACACACACACACACACACACACACACACACACACACACATGACAGAACAAGTGGGAAGCCCCATCTTCTACCCAGGAGTCTTTTACTGATATTTCTGATGTGTGATCACATGATCATAGGCAAATTGAGGTAGAACCTCTTTGACTGCTTTATCAGGACTGTGGGGGAGATCTAATATTTCTTTTTTTGACAGTTCCTGAGGGGAAGGGTAGGATAGACACCTGAGGTTGGAGAGACCCTTGTCACTGACCCTTATCCCTCTGAGCTATTTATTCCTACCCTTACTGGTGAAGGATGCATATTGACTTCAGTAGGGACTTTATGACACATGCAGACTCTGACCAACCCTATGGTCTAAAACAGTTTTCTTTTTGCACCTGCTACCCTAGTTCTGCTGATTTCCAGCTCTAGAGACCTCTGGCCTCATCTCTACTTAAAGGAGGGGCCGGCAGGTCCTTCTCATCCCCTGCCTTAAGATCAGTTCTTTGCCTCAGGGGTCTCTTTTTCCACAGCCTTCCAGGGTCCCATCTCTTCTCTCCCTGCCTCGCTTTCTAGGCTTTATGTTGTGATGAAGGGCCAGGATTTCTGCCTTTTATGGGTCTTAGCTCCTTACCCCATTTTAACTAACATAGCCTTTCGACTAAATCTGAATCTCAGTAATTTAAAGCTCATTTTGAGCAGGATTCACTAACCCTCAAATTAATATTTCCAGCACAAATTTGAGTCTTTAAATCAGACACCTTTAAATTTTTTTTTTTTTTTTTTTTTTTTTAAAATCACAAGGAATAGAAATAGTAAATACCCACACCCATCCTTCCAGGACCTGTATGGAGGAGGTTCTAATGGCTGTGATGGAGCAACGCTCCTGGACCACTTCTCTAAACAACTTCCAAAGCCCCTGCATAGGCCCTTCACTTTCCTGGAAATTTTGCTGGTATTTGCTGGGCAAAGCACACACTGAGATGAGATACCGATTGATCTCTCTGTGAGGCTGGGGGATCCACAGCCCACCCACCCCTCACTAAGGGGCTCATCCATTAGTGCTTACTTTGTTCCTACAGGAGTGGGCTTTTGGAGCTGTCTTAAGCAGGGCCTCAAGGATAGCCTAGGGCTGTGGTAGAGGTTCCTGGGTAGACTCCAGTGAAATAAATCTGTACTTGGGTCATTCATGGGAAGGTATCTTTTCTTTTTTTTTTTTTTTTTTTTTTTTTTAAATCAGATTTCAGAGGAGTTCCTTTTGGGTCACATAAATACCTCACTATCCTGGAGGGCCTGGATGGTGACTGGGGTCACTGCCTTTGTGGGCAAGAATGGGGTGTGGTGTTGGTTTGAGCAGTGGGTGGGGGTGGGAAGAAGGAAAATATTTGGGACTTAGTTGATGCCCTAGGTTAGGGGCACAGGAGTGTTTATTTTAAGAACCTGCCGTGTTTTTTAATCACTGTGATATTTTCATTCCTTTTCCCTAAAACAAAAAAGAAAAGGTTCCCCTCACTAAGCACTAAGGGCTGTGACTAAGAATGGTACATTTTGGTCCTTTGTGTCAGAACTGTGGTATCTTTGTCTACTTTGGTTATTATTTTTTAAAATGTCAGGATGAATTGTCAAGTGTATAGCTCTGTGTGTGTGTGTGTGTGTGTGTGTGTGTGTGTGTGTGTGTGAGGAGAAAGAGAAAGGAGAGGTGTGTGTCTGTGTATCTGTGTGTCTTTCTCGCTTCTCCAGGATAGGAAGTTGTCTTCATGCTGTGAACTGCTATGGGTGGGCAGCCGACTCTGTCTCTCTGAGCAGTTCCCCCTACCATCCTGCCCCACCACTCACTCGGTTTCTATTCTTCCACTGTAGGAATGTGCCTACCCAGCCCCAGGCCCTCACCATAGGGGATGCTGGTGGCTACTTCAGTGCACTTGTTTATCTGTGTGGCATCCTAGCTCATACCCACTGCACAACTGGCCTTTGTTCCCGTGACCTTGGAGCGCTTCTCCCGTGCTTCAGTCCTTCACCTACCTCGTCACCGTCCCTGTCCCATCGGCCCCTTTCCAGTTTATAGTGTTCTTGTTGTTTTTATTTATGCCCCCCCCCCCAGTCTCTCATGTATTCCTACCTCCTTCCATCTCTTCTGCATTTCCCAACCACAGCATTCCCACTGTTCCTGATTTAATAACGGCCAGGAGGCAGGCCCCCTGGGAGGGCCGCACTCCAGGGTCTGTTTCCAGGGGGCCTCGCTCTGCCTTGTCCCCTCCTGGTGTCCCTTCCCTTCTCCACATGTGGTAACATCTACTGATGGATCCTGTTCTGATGTCTGATTGTTGTGATTTGTTCTTCTATGTGTGTGCAAAATGAAGAGGCTTCTTGAATCTCTTCCAAGTGAGACTGTAAGTGTAGAATTTTCCATTGTTGGATCTAGATTTTTTTTAATTCCTTTTTCTTCTTTCTTTTTTTATCTTATATACCTTCTTTCTTCCTTCCTTCCTTCCTTCCTTCCTTCCTTCCTTCCTTCCTTCCTTTCTCTCTCTCTCTCTCTCTCTCTCTCTCTCTCTCTCTCTCTCTCTTTCCTTTCTCTCTTTTCTTGGTTACAGAGCTGAGACCTTGTGCATGCATGTAGAAAATTGTAAAATGTAAATTTTTTAATATATAAAAGCTTGTTTTTACAGTTTGCAGTGGATTAAACATTATGCCAATTTTAGGGGATTTTTTTTCTTAAACATAGGAACTAAAATTGTACAATTTTTTTTTTATATATAAAATAAAGACATTTGACTTTTGGGGGTGGTATTTGATTGTATTTTTTTTCAAAGCTGGAGCTAAAGGTGACCAAGGAAGAGAGAATATGTGACTGGACAGTAGGGGGCAGTGTGAGCCTTGTCTTGGCCCAGGCTCTGGCGTGGAGGAGAATGAGGGAGGGCGAGACAGGAAACTGCTTGCTCTTAACCTGATTCTGAGGAGAGAGGGCTGCAATGGCTGATCTTTTGGGGGTGGTTATCGGGATGAGGAGGGAGGGATTACTTTCAGCCCGTGTCTTTCCCAGTAACTTTATACATGTCTTCCAACTGAAGGACTGGAGTGGGCTGTCGAAACCAGAAAATGCTGATGTGATGGTGCCTCACATTTCATTTATAAAAGTCCCCAAACTTCACCCCTGGTTTTATGTATTTTTAAAGATAGAATCCTGGGGCTGGAGCGATGGCTCGGTGTTAAGGAGTACTTGTTGCTCTTACAGAGGACTTGAGTTCGGTTCTCATCACCTACATTGGCAGTCGGGATCTGGCGCCCTCTTCTGGCCTCTGGGAATACCACTCACATGCATGCAGATATCTCAGAGATATCGACAGAACACAGTTTAGCAGGATGCACAAATAGGAAAAGGGTCAGAGACAGCCCTATTCCCACTGTTGGGAGTCTGATGAAAACCCCAAGCATAAGATATGTGGAGAGGGCCTGTGCAGGCTCTCTGGTTGATTTAGTCTTTCTGAGCCCCTATGAGCCCTGCTTAGTTGATTTGTGGACCATGTTCTCCTAGTGATCTTCACTCCTCTGGCTCTTACAAGGCTTCTTCCCCTTCTTAGATTCCCCAAGATCTTAGCCATTCTGACAGGTGTAAGATGGGAATCCCAAAGTAATTTTAACTTGTATTTCCCTGTTGGCTAAAAAACAGACATGCTTATCGATGAAATCGAGTCAAAGACCCAGACATAAACCCACACACCTATAGACATATGATTTTTGAATAAGAAGACAGAAATATACAATAGAAAAAGAAAGTGCTGCATGTGGAAGAGTGCAAATAGATCCATATTTATCACCGTGCACAATACTCAAGTTTTAGTGGACCAAACACCTCAACATAAAACCAGATATACTGAACATGACAGAAGAGAAAGTGGGGAACAGCCCTGAATGCATTGTCACAGGAGACAACTTCCTGAAGAGAACACCAATAGCACAGGCAGTAAGATCAACAATTAATAAATTGAGAAGATGTAAGGCAGAGGATACTGTCAATAGGACAAAACAGCAGCCTGCAGAATGGGAAAGATTTTCACCAACTCCATGTCTGACAAAGGACTGATCTCTAAAATATATAAAGAACTCAAGAAACTAAACATTACCAAAGAATCCAATTTAAAATGGGGTACGGATTTAACATAATTCTCAATAGAGGAATCTGAGATGGTTGAAGAACACTTAAGGAAATGTTTAAAAGGAAATCTTAAAGAGAAAGGAGGGAGGTCTTACACTGTACCCCAAGCTGGCTTTAAATTCCTGGATTCTAGATATTCCTCAATTTACAGAGTACACCTCTGCTAAGCAGTGATGGAACAGCCTTTAATTTCAGGACTTGGGAGGTGAGGCCAGCCTGGTCTACAGAGCGAGTTCCCAAACAGCTAGGGCTACACAGGAAAACCTTGTCTCAGCAAACAGCCACCACCAAAAAGAGGGCACCTCCATAGCAGGTTCTCCGTGGATGCGTGTGTCTGCACCCTCTTCCCTCTCCTTCCACCCCACGGTGGCTGGCCTTACACTTGTTCACCTCTTCCCGACAACTGCTATTACCAGCTGCTCCAGGCTGGACCTCTAAAGTAAACCTATGCTTTCCTCTGTGGTGATGACACGTTTACTAGATATTGTCCTACTTTTCCAGCCTCATGGCCTTTTCCAGGCTTTGTGGATGCAAATGCAAGTCTTAATCTATTGGAGATCTGAGAACCAAAATGGGAGGCCCAAGCAGTGTTCAGTGTGGAGATGCTGAGACACAGAAGGAATTTAAGACTCCGGAGGGAAGTACCACAGTCTTGAGATTAAGTTTCATTCTCTAAGTATTACTGGCATTTATTCTAACTCACATAATTTGGTGGTCAACAAAAATATTGTTAATGGGGCTGATGAGATGGCTCAGGAGTTAAGAGCACTGGATGTTTTTCTAGATGACCCAGGTTTCATTTCCAGCACCCACAGGGCAGCTCACAACTGTCTGTAACTCCAGTTACAGGGGATATAATACCCCTTCCTGGCCTCTGAGGACAACAGGCATGCATGTGGTTCGCAGATACCCATGCAGGCAAAAAATCCATATGTATTTAAAAAATAATAAAGTTAAACATATTGCTAAATAAATAATGAATTAGATTAACATTGATAAGGACTAGAAAGATGGCTTGCTGTTCAGTAAAGTGTCCACCACACAAGCATGAGAACCTGAGGTCAGATCTCCAGGATTCATGTAAAAAGCTGGGTAGCCACAGTGGTTTTGCTTGATGAAGAAGGGAGACAGATAATCCCTGGAGCTCATTGACCAGCCAGCCAGTTTAGCTAAACCAAGGAGCTTCAATCCTGTCTTAAAAATGAGAACAATCAAGGAAGACACTGTTTCCACATGTATGCATGTGTGTGCCCCCACCCCAATAAGGGTACACATAGGACCATTAGCTTTTGTTTTGTTTTGAGATAGGGTCTCATGTATCTCAGCCTGTCCTGGAGTTGACCTTCGATTCCCATTGGCCTGCTCTCACCTCGGTGCTGTGTCTGTAGTGGTGCTAGGGATTGAACCCAGGGCTTTCATGGCTGCTGGGGAAGCACTCTGCCAATTGAGCTGTACCCCAGTCTTTGCTTCTCCTTTAAAATGTCTTTCTTCTGTGGAAACAAAAATACTTCTCTTGAAACTACACTCAATGTCCTCTTTGTAGTTAGACTTGTGGAAAAATACTTTTATTTATTGTTTTCAGGTCACCTCACAGTCAAATTTTGACTTTTACTGTACCAGATTTCTGCCTCATACCTTTGAAATTATTGAAATAGAGAATAAATGTCATTTAGCATACTAAGTTTCTGTTTGATGCCTTAATATCCCCAGACTGGTACTAAGGTGACTTACCTTGGCTGGTAAAGATATTGGCCATGATCCTGTCCCACCGAACTGACCCGTGCGGACCTTTGACTAGTCTATTTAACATCATGAACCTCTTTTCTTAAAACTGGTCCAGGCTAAGCATGGTACACAGTCCTTTAGTTCCCGCACCCTGGAGTTTGAGGCCAGCCTAGTCTATAGGAGGTTCCAGGACAAGCCAGGGTTACACAGAGAAACCCTGACTCAAAAACTCAACTCAAAACCAAACAAACAGAAACGCTGGTTCAGGAACTAACCAACTTCAAGACCAGCTCTCAATGCTTGTCGGTAAGACCTTATTTTCTTTAGGGATTTGCTATCAGTGCAAGTCATGCTCTCAACCATTTGTCAAGTAAACAAAGGGTATTTGTAACCTTGTGCTGTGGGGGTATTGCTCCTGTACACTGTCAGTATTTGTCACTGTAAATATTGACTTAATAAAATGCCGATTGGTCAAGTAGCTAGACAGGAAGTAGAGGCAGGGCAAGCAGACTAGGAGAATTCTGGGAAGGAGAAGAGCAGAGCAACAGATGCCATTGAGATGCAGATGAAGGAAGACAAAAATGGTTTTTCTTACCTTAGCAAGTTTTAGGACGTCATTTGTATGAGATATTGAGATGCAAAAGTAAATCAAACATCACTCCCATTCCCTAGGGGCTCCCGGGAGTTTTGCTAGCACAGTGGGAAATACCATTATCGTCATTGTCTCCTGCTGTGGACAACTATGGAAATATATTACACTCTCCCCAGAGGAGGTTCATGGCATAGAGAGGAAGACTGAAACAAGCAGTGTGTGAGTGTGCAAACTATCTTGAAGCCACTACTTCAAAGGCTTTCTGTACTTTGGTATCCAGTAAGAGAATCTATGGTTGGGAAAAAAGTTTGGATATGGTTGTGTCTTATTCCTTCTGGCTTTTTCACACAACTAGCCTGTGATGCTTGTTGCTTAACCAGGGCAAATATGTGGTTCAAACTGGAAAGGTAGGCTTTTAGGGCAATGAGACTATGTATGTTACTATGGTGGTGGTGTATGTTGCTATAATAAACACAATAATTTGTTCAAAACCATAATATACCTTAACAAGACTGGACCCTAATGTCAGTTCTGGGCTTGGATAGTGTGCATCATTGTAGGTTTACCAATTGTGACCAATGTCCCACTCTAGTGCAGGGTGCTGAATGAGGAAGGTTGTGTATATGATGGGGCAGGGCAAGGAAAAGCTCTGTACATTAGATTCAATTTTCCTGAGAAACTAAGAATTTTTTAAAAATTTTATGTGTGTGTATGTGTTAATGTGTGTGTGTATGTGTGTATGTGTTTGTGTGAGTGTGTGTGAGAGTGTGTGTATGTGTGTATGTGTGTGTGTATTATAACACAAACAAAAAACCTAAGCAAACACCAAGTACAACCATATGTAGTTCTAGACATGGATTGAACAATAAAAGCATTTGTGTAGTACTTAAGATTCTAGATTTTTTTTTAAAAATAGAAATTCAACAAAAACATCTGAAGAGGAAAGGGAGGGCTTCATGATCTACCACAGATGCCAAAAATTTGCATGAGCTGCACTGTGCTGGGAGATAAGGTGGATAGGGGTAGGTTTTGCCCTTAACAAGTTTCTGTTAATGTTGGTTCCCACTGACACCTTAACATGTAATTTTAGATAAACTGGGAGAGGTTTTACAGTGTAGATGAATTCCAGTCTGATTGTATCTTCTGCTTCTGCATCTATACCTTATACACAATACCTTGCCCCCAAAAGATGGGGTGTCAAGCTGGAAAGAAAGTAAGTATAGCTAATGATGTAGGTATCTTTTGCAAGGATTTCCTCTTGATTTGGAGCGTATTAAAGAGCTGGACACCAGGGCTCGCTCTTTCTTAGACTAAAATGTTCAGGTGGGTTTTATTCCATCTTGAATCAGTTTTGCCAAATAGAGCTTCTCAGACTGTCACTGTGCTTATGACACATGTGCGGATCCCTTCAGCACCTTCTAGAAATGCAGCTTCTGATCCTGCAGGTCTGGGATAGGTCCTGGGTTTCTCTGTGTAGCTTTGGCTGTCTTGGAACTCACTCTGTAGACCAGGTTGGCCTCAGATTTAGAGATCTTCCTGCCCCTGTTTCTGGAATTAAACCATCACCACCTCCACCACCACCAACACCACCAGGCTAGGAGTATGTATCTTGAGGGTCTGATATCTTAGTCAGCTTGGGCTACCATGACGAAATACTACAGGTTGGTGACTTAACAGAACTTCATTTCTTATTGTTCTGGGAGCCAACACTGCAAGGTTTACATGGTTGGGATTTAGACAATGTCCTTCTTATTGTGACTTCACGTGAGGGGGTGGAGAGAGAGAGAGAGAGAAGGAGAGAGAGCAAGAAGGAGAGAGAGACTAGGTTTCTGACTTTTAGCTAGGTTACTAAAGCCATGATGAGGCTCCTCTGTCATGCCTTCATCTTATCGTAATTTCTCCTCAGAACATCGAATTAGGTGAGGCTTCAGTGTCTGAATTCTGATCACACAACTCAGGAGATGCCGATGCTGTTAGGCAATCCTTACTTGGAGTAGCAAGGTCTTAAGAGAAATCTTAGGTACTCATCAAGTTTAAGGAGCCCAAACTTGCCTTAATAAGAAATAATGCTTGATGAAAGAGATTGTTTGCTGAGTGTGGAAGTGTACACTCATAATCTCAGGCTGAGGCAGGAGGATCACTGTATAATATCTTCCAGGCTAGCTTGGTCTACATAATGAGACTCTATCTCAAAAAATAAAAATTATTAGAAGGAAGCTTCATGACTATAATAAATATCTTGGTAAAGTTATTGTTGCTCATGTTATGTGATTGCATATATGCATCAAATTGTGATTTCTGTGAGACTTTTAAATAATACGCTGTGAGATGGCCTTTATGTGTGGAGTTTATGCAAGAGCTTCTTGGTATAGTGGTTGAAATAAAAGCCATGATGCTGAGACTTTTTATCACTAAAATCCTCTCCTTCCAGAGGACCTGAGTAGCTTACCAGCATCCACATGTGGCAGCTCACAACCATCTGTAACTCCAATCCAGGGGATTTACATCTTCCTCTGACTTCTATTGGCACTACATTTACACACACACACACACACACACACACACAGGCACATGCACACGCGTGCACACACATACACACACAAACACACACACGCTCTCACACACATACAATTTGAAAAGTTAAAAATAAATCTTTAAAAATGCCAAGAAGTTAAAGCAGCAGCTTGCATATTGAATGAATTAATTAACTTCTGCCAGAAACACTACCGATAAAACAAAGGATATTTAGGACTTCCACTGTTTTAAAGAGTTCTAGATAGGATGCTGTGACACACTCTGATATTTATATTCATCGCAATAGGTATAGAACGAAAGTAAAGGCAGAGACAGGGAGAATTCCCAAGAGCGGGAGGACCAGGTAGCCTGGTATACAGAACGGGAAAACAAGAGGGCCCCTGCCTCTGGGTGGTGGTGTTCTCTAAATGCCAGCACCTGGGAGGCAGAGGCAGAGGGAATCTCTGTGAGTTCGAGGCCAATCTGGTCTCCAGAGTGAGGACAGTGAGGGCTACACAGAGAAACAGACAAACTGAAAAACAAAATATTAAAACAAAAAACAAGAGTAGACCCTGTTATAAATAAGATAACAAGATGGAAGGTAAAGAGATTGTCTTCTGACCACATGTGCACCCTGGTATAAGCACACTTACACTCACACGAATGCATTCACAAGTACACACACACACACACACACACACACACAACAAAGGACCTTAATCCTATCTGTTCTGTAATGACACCGTCCAAATAGTTGCTAAGAAGTGAGTGTTAAAGTCACTGGACCTTACAACGTTGCTCAAAGACTTCTTAGCATTAGAAGTAAGAGTGGGATGTTATGGAGACCAGAGATGATGTAATCATGGTCCTGCGCTGAAGCCTTGGTGGGGGAGAGAGAGATGTGACCTTCCTTTGCCTATCAGGCCACAGCCCTTTGCTCACTTACAAAATTAGTGTTTTCAGCAGGAATGCATGAGTCTGGAGCTCCAGAGATCCAAAAGGGTTCCCTTCTGCACAGGGCTCAGACTTCTTTAGGACAAATTTTATTTGTGAACCACGGGGAGGGCTTTTCCTGGGAACCTCCCTAAGTTTGCCACATAAGAATCCAACATCATAAGCACCATTGGGGAGCAATGCACCACAGACAGGAGGGCTGGGCAGGTTGGTGTTTTGTTTAATAATTATGGGTTAAAACCTTAACTACTACTGTGGCCCTCATCCACTGCAGGGTAATTATTAGACCCAAATAATAGTGCAGACAGCCCTGGGATCCCTGAAGTGGACCAAGCAAACTCTTCATTAATGTTTTTCAGGTTCCCTATCACTGGCAACTTTTTACTTCAAGTTCACCAATTAGGTCCTCTCAAGTGATAGTGATATGGAGTGATATCTCTCAAATTTATCTTCACTATCACCATTCAAGAGTGAATTTAGGATTTAATAGATAAATAAGAATGTGCTTGTCTAGACTCTGGGTTTGATCCCCAGCACCATCTAAACCAGTCTTGGTGGCATATACCTATAATCTGGCACAAGAGGTGGAGGTAGGAGAATCAGAAATTCAAGGTTGTCCTTGGTTAACCTGGTAAAGATTCCAGGTCAGCGTAGGGTACATGAGACCTTGTCTTAAAAAAGTGCTTTATGTGGTACTGGGCTGGGTCTGTGGCTGGGTCATAATTGCCAGTCAACAGTAGATAAGCCTCTAAGAAGGTCGTCCTGCTGGACCACACTTTCTAGGGCTCACCGGAATCCCCACATGAAGCATTGATCATTCACAATAGGTCAAGCCATTGTACACATAGCCATATGTATTTTTCCAGATGTCTTCAAGGAGGCTCGATGAATGAAAACAGAAATAAAACAGAGTACATGCTCAGCCTTAGTGTTTATTTACTTACTATTTGTTTGTGGTTTGTTTTGTGCCAAGATCCAACTTTGGCTGGCCTGGCACTTGCTACGTAGATCAAGCTGGCCTGGAACTCACAGAGATATAACTGCGTCTGCCTCTCGAGCATTGGGATTAAACCTGAGAACCACCACTCCTGGCCTTTCATATTTATTTTTGTTTTGTTCTGAGCTTATTAATTTTGTGTTTCAAGAAAGAATTATATTTTATTATGATTTTTGGTTGAAGCTGCCAGGGTTAATTTTCATATCAATAAAGGATTAACCCAACAAAACGGTGTCTCAGAAATTAGACTGAAATAGGTATGGCATCATAGTTTAGGCCCTAAGAAGTTCTCAACCTCCCTAATGCTTCTACCCTGTATCACAGTTCCTCATGTTATGGAGACCCCACCTTTAAAATTATTTTTGTTGCTACTCCTTAACTGTAATTTTGCTAGTGTTATAAATTGTAATATACATATCTGATATGCAGGATGGTCTTAGGTGACTCCCCCCCATAAAAAACAAAGGCCATTAGATTTCCCATAAAGGGGCTCATGACCCACAGGTAGAGAACCATTGGCTTAGGGAGATTATTATTATTTTAAACACTGGCTGGTCTGGATTCACAAAGATCTGTCTACCTGGCATTGCCTCTTCAAGTCCTGAAATCAAAGGCATGAGTGCCCAGCAACATGCCCCTTTTATTAATTTTTCTTTAGTCGGCATACAGAATAATGGGTTTAATGCCAATTTTTCAAACATACTTTTTCGATTATGTTTCTGCTGTTTTAAGACCAAGCTTGTTGAGACTAGGGATTGGGCATTTTCTTATTCTTCTGAATATAAACTGAGCTTCCCACCTTTTCTAAAGCCTCTTGCTGATGTAGTGGGGTGGAGTAGTTTTGGGGTGGGGTGGGGCTGTTGTTGCAGTCCATATCCTGTTTTCATAGCGGGTACCTCCTACTTCCTATGTGCAGAACAACCAACAACCAAGCCATTTGCTAGCCCCAGTGAGACAGAAATACTCTCTAGAAGAAAGCAGCCTGTAGCTGTCAGGAAAAGGATCTTGCAGACTCTCAGCTGCCACTCCTGGTACCTTGAAAATCCTGACTGATCGCAGCACCTCACCTTTGTGAATGCATGGGGTCATGTTGGCTCACTTGACAGTTCCTTTGTTAACGGTTACCCTAGTGGCTGGGTGGCTCAGTTGGTAGAGCAGAGGACTGTAGGTTGTCATAATAAAATGTCTTTGGAAGAAATTTCCTCTTAAGCCAAAGTCATGAAGGTGTTCTATGGTTCTTTTAACATCACAGAGTGTCTTTTGTCAGCATTCCTGAAATTCAGTGTTATGTATGGTGACAAGTGGCAGAGAGGGAGAGCCACTTCTTTTAGAAAAATTACTGTCCTCTCTGGCCCTCTGCCACCTCTGCCAATCAGTTTCCCGTTGACTTTTCCAGTCTGAGTCATCAGTGTTCCCTGTGTAAAAGCGAGAGTAATGGAATTACTAACTGGTGGGTCCATTTTTTTCTTCTTCTCCATTGACTGTTTTCTTGTGGTCATTCTGCGATTTTGGAGTAGTGAAGACACTTCACACCCAGTACTGAGTACTTCTCAGCTCCCCAGAGGCAGCCTGAGGGCAATCATCAGGATGGCCAGCACTCACAATTTCCCTTTCACACCAGTTGCCAGCCTGCCGCTAAGTCCAACAAGTGGGAGTCACCTGCGTGTGATATTTTAAGGAGTATAAGGGATGATTTTAAGTTAGCAAGCAGAGAATTGTGACCGTCAATGAGTAGTACCTGTAGAAGTTGATACTAGATGAAAATCTGGGTCAGCTGTGTGTGTGTGTGTGTGTGTGTGTGTGTGTGTGTGTGTGTGTGTGTGTGAGACTCAAGTTTTAAGTGTTGGACTACATGAACTTCAGTGTCTCTCTGACTCCTAAAATACAGCAGGACTCTGCTCCCATCTTTCTGTGTGGATATAGGAATCTAAGCATTCTTTGGTCTCTTTTGCCATTGCTCCAGATGTTCTCATAGCACCTGTTCAGACTGAGCGCTCACTATGCAGAGTAGTACAGATATACCTAGTGAGAAACAGGAAAGGAAGCCTCCTATTTAGGATAAATTAGAGCTGAGAAGCAAGGATGAAGGCCCATCACTCTGCTCTAGGAGTGAAGCCCTAGGGCAAGACAAGGACCTCTGCAAACAAATAAGGAAAGCACTATAGAGATTTTGTTCATTATGTGAGCTTGTTGGGATGTGCAAACAGGGTAATAGATATGCAAATGGTAAAGTTTGGGGCTGAAGATGTAGCTCAGTGGTAGAGTGCTTGCCTAGCAGTGTGAGGTCCTGGGTTACATATCAATCACCACTACCACCACCGCCCAAAAGAGTATTTAAAAATAGAATGCTTGTTGGGTACCTATTCTGGTCATGTTACACCATATAACATGTGACATCATCCTCAAATAGCTTATGGTTGGCCCTTAACTTCCCTAGAGATAGCCTGAGTGGCCGGTGGAACTGGAATAGAAACTGGAAATCTGTTTTCTTAATTTCTTCAAGCATGAGTTTTTGTATTTGTAAAATGAAGCACGGTGAACTGGTTAATTTTTGTCAACTTGTATAATCCAGAGTTACCTGGGGAGGAGGAACCCTCTACTGAGGAATTGCCTCCCTCAGATTGGTCTATGGGGAGTTAATTTTCTTGTTTAATTGTCCTGACCCGTGGGACTTCAGTGGGGTCCCTGTCACCTGTAGGGAGAGAATGATAGGGGAAGGTGCAGAAGAAGGAGCACAGGACAAGCTGTTCGAGTGGTCTGTCTTTATTATTTCTAGGCTTCTTATATGTTTCTTCAGGGCTATAGGTGCAGGGGGAAGGGAGGGCTAGTAAGAGGGCGAAACGGTGAGACAAGGTCAGTGTGTTAGACCATTATGAGTCAATGGTCAGTGGGTTCCCTTGTGGCTTTTCCAAGGACTGTCTTAATCTAAAGAATGCTGTTCTATCTGAAGAATGACAAAGAAGGGAATTCTCTATTTGACTCTTGGCTAATGAACCAGCTCCTGACAATTAATGATTGATGTGGGAGGCCCAGCCCTCTGTGGCCAGTGCCAGCCCTAGGTAGATGGTCTTGGGCGGTATTAAAAAGTAAGCTGAGCAAGCCATGGAAAGTGGCATCCCTCTCTGTTCTCTGCTCCAGTTCTTGCCTTGAGTTTCTGCCTTGGCTTTCCTTGATGTAACCGACAACCTAGAAGTCAAATAAACTCTTCCCTTTCCCAGGCTGCTTTTAGTTTATGTTTTTATCACAGCAACAGAGAAACAAACTCGGAAACATGGGAAAGAGATGTTTGGTAATTTCTCTCTAAAATTTTCTGAATCTTTTTTTTTTTAAGTAGGTAAATTGTAAGGGTCAAATGATAAATGTGTGACAGTTCTTTCAAACCTGACCAAGGTTTTACAAATAAGATGTATGGCTGTTGCCACTGTCCTTGTCCACTATCTTTGCCCCCTGATGTGTGAATGGACCCCATAGCTGGCTACAGAGCACCCAAGATGAAAACAGATTCCTTTGTCAAAACATTATGAAGAGCTTCAGACATGGGTCAGTAGCTGAATAAAAGGGAGGCTAGGAGATTGTGGGAGCCCAGGAATTTAGGGACAGCCTGGAACGTGGAGCTATGATCTTGCCTAAATGAATAAAATAAGTAATATATAAATGAGTGATAATGATAATATATGTCACAAACTCACAGTCTCATATGTAACAGTTTTATTTCCAGATGACAATTTCCGGACGCCCAGTGTATCTGCCCTCCTTGAAGCCTCCAGTGGCTTACGGAATTATGGAGCTGCCTCTAGACTTTTCACACATCTAAGGCAGCACAGGAGCCAGCCAGGAAAGTTATTAGCCAGTCAGTAGACAGTGTGACATTGATCAGGTGGGATTACATAAACAATCCCAGTTTTAGATTCCTTTTTAATTACACAGCAGTAGCTTTGGTTCGCTTCAGTGGGAGGCTATCTTGACTGTTAACATGAAAACTTCTGTCCTAAATTGCTCTAAGCAGTTGCTGGAACCTTTTCACTCTGTTGGCCTTTCTTTTCTATGCAGATGTGCTCCCCGCTGTACTCCAGCTCCCCTGTCTTGAAGGTGATGCTCCATCCCTTGGTCTCTTGGAACTTTCTTTTATTGGCTTCAAATGTCTGTTTCCGTGCTTTCTAATGTAATCTTCAATCCTAGAAACTGTCATACACACACCACCCCCACCTCCACCAGAGCTCCTTTTGAGTTTCACAAATTTTAAGAGTGCTGGAGTTGGGACTTCCTGAATTTGGGCATATGGAAGGCTTCATTCAGTACTACAAGGTGAAGAATAATTGAGTGACATATAGGACTGGACAAGAATGAAATGTGTTAAGTAAGATAGTTACTTACTTATCACTGAATGCTGTGTAGCTAGGCTTGGTAGCAACTCATCAGATACTATGTAGCAGTATGAGCCCAGCTGCCTATGAGCTTCTGGGGGCTAGAAATGGGGCCATTCTTTGATAGCAAGTTATCACTGGGCTTCCTTCCTTTTTTTTTTTTTTTTTTTTTAATCTATTGAACTAAAATGTTGTGAGGATTTTAGGGAGTGATGAAGTGACCAAAAGTTAAAATGAAATTGAGATGATGATAATGCAACTCTAAAATTTCTAAAATATGTTCAGCTTTGCATGGTGAATTATATGTATGTAAATTATGCCTCAGGTTTTTTTCCTTTTTCTTTTTTTTTTTTAACTATATAATTTATTTTTAGTTATGTTCATTGGTGTTTTGCCTGCATCTGTGTCTGTGTGATGGTGTCAGAAGCCCTGGAACTGGAGTTATAGACAGTTGGGAGCTGCCGTGTGGGTGCTGGAAATTGAACCGAGGTCCTCTGGAAGGATAGCCAGTGCCCTTAACTACTGTGCCATCTCTTCAGCTCCCTCTTTTCTCTTTCTCTCTCTCTTCTTTGAGGCAAGGCCTTGCCATGTAGCTGTGGCTGTCCTGGAAGTCACTCTGTAAACCAGGCTGGACTCGAACTCACAGAGATTCACCTTTCTCTGTGCCCCAAGGGATTAAAAGGGTGCACAACTATGCCTGGCTTTTAATAAGTGTCTTTAATAATAATTTTAAAGGTATTTATTTTATCTTTTGTGTACGAATGTTTGTCTGCTTACATGTCTATATACCTCATGTATGCATGGTGCTGGCAGAGACCAGAAGAGGACCTTGAATCCCCTGGAGCTGGATTTATAGATGGTAGTGAGCTGTTATGCAGGTGCCGGGAATCTAACCTGAGTTTTTTTGGAAAAGCAGTCAGTGCTAACAAATGCTGAGCCATCTCCACCCCAGAATGCTTCTTAAAACATAACGATCATAGTTTTAAAAGAGTGCATTTATTTTACAGTATATATTTTTGTGCTTAAAGTAATTGAGATTCTCTTAAGAGTCTAAGCGTTTAAAGTAAAAGTTAAATTTAATACCTGGAAACTTATCTAGGGCTTATTAAAATGATGCAAACTTAGACAAGATGGATATGAGTTACCACTGATACTGCTGCTGTAGTTGTTTTAAAAATGTTAATTTTAAATTTCAACACATTAAAAATCCATGCTTATGGTATGTAGTTTTATGGGTTTTCACAAAGGAATACAGCCATAAAGCCACTCTTACAACCAAGATACAGAACAACTCTATCACACTGTAAAGCTCCCTGGGACTGGCATGGTTGTATGCATCTGGAATCTCAGCACTCAGGAGGCAGATGTAAGATGGTAGTTTGAGGTCAGCTACATAGTGAATGAGATATTGTCTTTAAAAACATTTCTCAGTGCCACCAATTTGTAGTTGACCTCTTTTCTCACCCCTAAACCCTAGTTAATTCTCTGAACTATAAGTTTATGTGTTCTAGGACAATGTATTATATGTATATTTTGAAAGTATGGTCATTTTTCTTTTACTTATTACCACTGTGTGTGTGTGTGTATGCATGACAGAGAGAGATATAGTATGTTTTGTTTGTGTGTGTATGGAGAGAGAGAGAGAGTACATGTATGCTATATTCATGCATGCATGTATAGAGGTCAAAGAGGTCAGAACACATCTTTGTGGAGTTGGTTCTCTTTTTCCACTGTGTGTTCCAGGCATCAAACTCAGGCTGTCAGGCTTGCATCCTGTGTGGCTTGGGCCCCTGACTCGGGGTGGGGGGGGGGGTCAGGGAATGAATGAAAGACAGACCCACACAGAAAGGCTTGGATTACATGGGGCATGCACACACTGATGGAGTGGCACCAGCTCACACCCTGCAGCCTTCACTTTTATTATGTACAGCACAGAGGGAGGAGGCAGCTAGTCTGAGGAGGATGCTTCTGTAGGCAGTGTTTCAGCGTAAAAACTTCTGGGATCATAAACCTAGAGTTACTACTTTTTGCACAACTGGTTAATGCACAACTGGTTAATCATCTGTACTCAGACTTGCACACTCTGTCAACATTTGCACTTGGACCAATGTCAGCATTCACATTTGGATGTCTGCCATCTGTCAGAGACTCACAGATGGGATAAGGTTTTGCCATTCCCATGAGACTGAGGCATTGAGTCTTTGATTCTTCTTGTTCATGTCAAACAATACACTTTCATTCAGGACTTCATTTGCTTTTTATACATTTACTCAAGGCTTTTTTGGCTCCTCCCCACAGCCAGCCTTGAAGAGATTGGCCTTCCTTCCTTCCTGAGATAGGATCTCTATGTGTAGTCTTGGATATCCTGGAACTTGCTATGCAGACCAGGCTCTTCTTGAATTCACCGAGATTCTCCTGCCTCTGCCTTCCAAGTGCTAGGATTAAAAGCGTGAGCCAAGATACCCTGTCTTGAAAAGATTTTCAAATGCAAGATTTGAATTTTAATTTTTGAATTATATAAGTAATGGTTATTTTGGGATTGTGGGGATTTCTTTCTGTCACCTAGTCATACTGAGAAGGGTATAAAGTAGTTAGATGTGACACCTGCATCACCTGAGCAAGGTGATCATTGAGCAAGGGCTTGGAGATTTAAGAGAGAGACAGAGATGTGGGTCGCTCTTGAAACAAGAATGCCGTTTATTAGAGCTCAGGGGAAGCCTTATATATGGGGGGTGGTGATGGTGGTGAGGGTGGGGTGTGGGGGTTGTTGCCATGTTCACTTTGAGTAATCTCTGCAACTTACAAGCCACACTTGGCCTTAGTCAATTTCTTTGTTCTCTGCTAACTTCCTGATTCCTAAATCGCAGCACTTGCTTGGGCAATGTTCCGATAATGAAAACAAATCAATTGGTTCCTGTAAACACTGCAGGCCACTAGACAGTGCTAAGCCCAGAGGGCTGCAGGTTGACCTCCCCAGTCAGAGGACTGCATTAGTCTAAATTGAACCATGTTCATAGAATCACAGACTCTCAGAGTCAGCCATCATCCCAGCTCTACCAGTGAGGAAACAGATTCCGGAGAGAAGAGTGAGCCCCACATTTGCATAACTATCTACAAAGGGGAAAACCCAGCACTCTTTCCCAAAAGTCAACTTCAACGTACTTTTGACTACTACTGTTGAGATTTTTGTTTTCATCTTTCCCTTGACTGACTTCTAGCAAGCATTCTTCCTTTTTCTGCTCCCTCACTGTACCCCTGATTCCTAATGATTTTAACAATACTCAGTATAGACCGTGAGAATTGGGAAAAGACAGTTTTGAATGATCACCTAAGTTACTGTTAATATTTGTACCACAGAACCATAACTCAACGCCCTAGCTACCTTTCTATTGTGGTTTAAAAAACTATGACCAGAGCATCTTACTGAAGGAAGAGGTCTTTTAGGCTTATGGCTTCAGAGTGATAGGAATTCATCATGGAGGGGAGCATGGCAGCTTCCATAGGAAGTTAGAGCTCACAACTTGAACTGCAAGCACGAAGCAGAGGCAGCAAAGAAAAATGGTCTAAATAGTCTTTAAACTCTCAAAGTCCTTCTCCAGTGACACACTTCCTCCAACAAGGCTACATCTCCTAAACATCCTAAACAGCGCCACCAACTGAGGACTGAGTGTTCAAATCCATGAGCCTATGGGGGGCATCTCATTTATTTAAACCACTAGGCTCATCTATGACTATTATTTTTAATGTGTATTCTACCCAAGAGAAAATGTGCTCTAAAATAGTCTTGTTTAGAAGGGAGAACAGGAAAGGTTCTGGAGTTCTCTGCAGGCGGTTCTGAAGACTTCTTGGGCATCCCTAGAGTCCCCACCTGGGTACTTAGGGAGAAATTAAGGAGAAGGCTGAGATGTGTCCATGATTAAAGCACCTGTCACCATTTCATTCTTTCTGAAGTTTCCTGTAGTGCTGATATGCTAATGATGACTTCCTTCTGGTTTTGTGTATATGAAGAGTTGCTTTTGAAGAGTCTAGACCTCTAGGTCAATTGATGCTGATTGCTATTGCTTTCGCAGTCTCCTGGACTGACCTGTTTCCACTGAGAATCAGCTCTCCCCTTGTCTTTCTTCCTTGGCATTTCCTAAGCCTTTTCCATCTGGTCACCAAACAGTTTCCTTTTTAGCATCCGCTTTAAGAAATTAAAAAAAAAAAGATTTATTTTATTTTTAATTGTCTATGTGTGTTGGGGAGAGATGGTGGAGGTGTATATTCATGTGTGAGTGTAGGTGCCTGTGGAGTCCAGAAGAGGGCGTTGGATTCCCTGGAGCTGGAGTTATAGGCAGTTCTGAGCTGCCTGATGTGGCTGCTGGGAAATGAACTAGAGTTCTTTGGGAGAGCAGTTATGTGTTCCTAGCCACTGAGCCACCTCTCCAGACCCATGTAATTGATAATTCTTTATCAATATTGGGACAGATATTGGGACATTGTAAAATTTTAGTTTTGAACTTTTGCACTCCTTTAAATAATTTTGAGTGTTGTGTGTACAACTAATTTGCTTGGAAATTGTTTACTACTTTGAGAGATGTTTTTTAGGTGATGCTGGGTGAGATTAAACTTGGAGCTCCTAGTTCGTTTGTACATATCTGAACTTTATATTTGACCTCGTGAACTTCTTTTACCACTGCATATAATGTATGTCTTCTAGCTCTGAATTCTTTTGATTTCTATATCATAATTTTAATCTGCTTCTCTGATGTATTTTCTTTGGGTAGAACTTTAGACTTAGTGTTTTTTATTTTTACCTTCCTTTCAAGACTTTAAAGATGCTGAGTTTCTTCCGGATCAGCGTTGTGCTTTACTAGAATTTCGCATTCCCTCACCACCCCCTCTACCTCTGCTGTGCTCCTGGACCTTTTTTCTCATTTTCTTTTTTCCTTAGGTTACTTCTCTTTTTTCTTAGAGCCATTCTCTTTTCAGTTTGGTCTTACTACTTGGTGCAGTTTGCATCCTGTTTCTCTTGTATGAGCTTCTTGAGCACCTTAGATGTCTGTGTTTGGAGCTTTATCAAATTTGACATATTTCAAGCTACTACCAATTCTTTTTTTAGCTCCTCCCTCTTTGGGGGTCTCCGATTCCCTTTGTATTATATTGCTCAACAGTGTCTCACTTGTTTTCTTTCTTTATTCATAATTTAGATGTTTGCACTGAATACTGTCAAGTTCACTGTTCATCTTCTGCACCAGTTAGGTCCGACCTAGTGAATCTTATTTCAGATTCTGTATTTTTCAGCTGTACAGCGTAGCTTGTTTCCACATGAACACAACGAGGAGGGATGTAGAATGTAAAATATATCCAAATGTGACTTTTGCTTTTTTAAAGTCTTTTTATTGAGCCCCCCCCCCCTCCATCGGGAGAAAGGACACTGCTCAAATCTTTTGTTTTGAGAAAGTCTAAGTGATGGATGACTTAGCAGCTGTTCTCTGAATTCACTATTGTGTTTGTACTTTTAATGGGCTTTCCTAGCCGGTGATTAAGGGTGGTATGAATATTAATGCAGACTCCTTTGATGGGTGCCTTTGACTTGATGACTCCCCAGTGGCCTGGCTAAAACTTTCTTAGAATGGCAGAGCAGTCTGAGTCCCAGATAATCTAATCCTTCCATTCTCCCAGGGGTCAGGTCTACATCACAGTCCCCCTGCTTTTTCCAGCTCTTGATACATTTTCTTACACAGGCATCTTCTCAACACAGCTTTGGCTTCCTCGAGGACCTGAATTAACCTATTTATTCTTGTTATTTTAGTCTTTATTTATAGCCAGACAAAGGTCTTCCAGATTGGTGTTTGAAGACTAGTGATCTAGTTTTCATCCCTTTAGAGCTGCGGGGACTAAGGAGCAGAGGTCTTTGTAATTCACTAACTTTAAAAATTAGTTTATGCGCTGGCAGTTTGACTCATATGTAATACATCTCCCAGCCACACTCGCTCTTCCCCCCTCTCTTATCTTGTTTCTCACCCTTCCCCTACTTCTTCAGAGTCTTTTCTGTTTTGACTTTTCCCTCGTGAATTTGCTAATTAATTAACTTATTGTATGTGTGCGTTGGGAGAGGTGTGTGTCTCAAGCGTGCATGTGGAGGTCAGACACCTTTCAGGAGTCAGTTCTCCTTCTGCCCCGTGGGTCTCAGGATCAAACCCAGGTCAGCTGGCTCTGCAGCATCTTTAACCTCGGATCCACTCTACTGGTTCTTTGAATGTCCTTATGTTTTGTTTAGTGACTTATTGGGTTTAACCGAGGCTATTCTCATGGTCACAGGTGTGAAGCTACCCACTGGAATTGGTCAATAGCTTCCAATACTTTCTTCTCCCTCACTAGCCCTAGACTGCCGTTTGCTCTTCCCGGTGGGGTGGGGTACTGTGACTGCCGTTTGCTCTTCCCGGTGGGGTGGGGTACTGTGAGCCCCTCTCCCATCTAAGGCTGCATGCTTATGGCTCAGTCGAGGGGCCCTTTGTGAGCAGCTACAACTGTTGCTGTGTCATGCACATGAGTACTGTTTTACAGCTCCCAGCTCCCTTTCCTGTAGTGTTCCTGCAAGCTTGGAGGGAATGATGGGGTGTCTCAACACTCAATGGTCACTTTTCCCCAGCACCTTGACCCAGCCGCTGGTCTCTGCATTAACTGCTTCTCATTGGAAAGAGAAGCTTCTCGGATGAAGACTGAGGCCTACACTGGTCCAGGGGTATACATATATTTAGGAGGCAGCTGACAACATGTCTATTTAGCAAAACAAACATACTAGTTTTGCTCCTGGTGCCTAGGACTTCCCCAGTCATGGGTCTTTGACCAGAATTATACTGTTGGGAATGTATTCCTTTCTATGGAGTGTCCCTCAGATACAACCCAAGATCTGTTGATGAACTCATTACTGTGCACTTCAGACCTGGGAAGCCGGTATTATAGCTTGAAAAGTCCAATGCCAGGAAAGACTATTGGTATTTTTCCTCTCAGCTGCCTTCCAAATATCTTTGCTACTTGCAGATTAGCCAGCAGAGAGACAGCTTCCTGCTCAGTTCTAGCATGATTTCTCTGATCCATAACTAAATTGTATGGTGTCTTCAGCAATAGAATCTTACCCTCCAGTTCTGGTGGGCAGTCAAGGGCAATGGCCATAGCCTGCATAGTTTTTTTGGGGCCTTTGGAGCCTTCCTGGCAACTCCTAGGAAGGTGGCCTATATCCAGTTTCAGCTTCATAACCCATGGTTTCTGGGATTGGAATCATCTACCATGCATGCGTCTCAAAGTCTTTTTTTTTTTAAATTATATTTTAAAATTAGCTTATAAAGTAGTATATTCTCATGTGACTTCTTCCTACATCTTTAGTTTTGGTTAATTTTCCTCCTGCCCATGAAAGCCCCCCACCCCTCATTTCTCCTCTGCCACCCCTTTTTAAAGCTTGATGTCACCACTACTTCCTAACTCTGATTTCATAGTAATTCTACTTTCTATTCCTCTTCAGGCCAGGGGTCCCTTTCAAAATGAACTTTCAACCTAAAACAACCTATATTTTGGTAATTGTTAAGTCGGAAAGGCTTCACTTGTTTCAGGGGAGCTCTCCACAAAAATTCAGAATCACAATTTTTATATTACTGCTAACTTCTTTCTACCATTAGGCAATCCACTTGGCTTCTCTAAGCTTATTAAAGAGGGAAGCTAGCTCTTCTATATAAGTCTATAGAGGAAGGAAAAATAATTTACCTGACCAATTGTCAAGAAATGTATTAGAAGAATGTGGGAATATATTTCAAATTTAATAAAAACCAGTCTGAGATATCAGAGGGATCTACCCACAGTCAGTCTAGGAGGATCAGAGAGTGATAACTCACACCTTTAATCCCAGCACAGGGAATATCCGGGAATGGTGACCTAAGCCCTTAATCCCAGCAGATCTGAGTTTGAGGCCAGTTTAGTTTACAGAAGGAGTTTCAGGCTCCCAGGCAGGCAGTGGTGGTGCCACACCTTTAATCTAATGTGGATGTGAAACAATTGCATGCAAAAGGTATTTAAGGCAGACATAGAAAGACAGAGCAGGCAGTAGAAGCCACCAGGAGCACGGCTGAGGAAGCTGGAAGCCAGCTGGGTGACTGTGGTGTTTCCTCTCTTTGATATCTCAGACTGGTTTTTATTAAATTTGAAGCATATCCCCACAGAGGAAGGCTCCCTGGTTTGAATTCTTTCCTGAAGTATTAACAAATGGCTCACGTCCCTCCACCCCTTTCTCTCCAGTGTTGATAACTGAACCTAAAATATGCTGAGTGAGCTCAATACTACTGAGCTCTATTGTAGCCTCCCCTTCCTCCTTCTCCTCATCCTCTTTAATTACTTTTTTTTTTTTCTGAGACAGAGTTTCTATGTGTAGCCCTGACTGTTCTGGAACTTACTGCACAGACCAGGCTGGCCTTGAACTCAGAGATTCTTCTGCTTCTGCCTCCCACATGCTGGGATTAAAGGCATGCGCCACTGTTGCTCTACTTTCCTCCTTGTCATGCGGTCCTCTAACTTGCAATATAGCCCCTCTCTCTATGTATAGACTGCTGACCTTGAACCCCTGCTGTTTCTACTTCCCAAGCACTATGATTATGATTATACCACACCTAGGACGTTTTTTCTTGTATTGAACTATCTTTAAGAAAATATCCAAATAAAATACCCATGATGAAAAAAAGTGATCTGAAGACAAAGAAATCACATAGGTAGGGAAAACTTACAAAAAAAAGATGTGCACGGATATTTTATCTGCCTGTGTGCCATGTGTGTGCAGTACCTGTAGAGGCCAGAAGAGGGCATCAGATCCACTGGAACTGGATTTACACAGCTGTGAACTGCTCCGTGGGTTCTGGGAATTGAACTCATGTCCTCTGGAAGAGCAGCCAGTGCTCTTCTGAGTCATCTCTCTAGCCAGGGGGGTGGGCATGGTTGGATTTTTCTGCATAAGAAAAGGAAGAAATCTAGTTTTGATCTTAGGAAGAAACAGGAGACAAAGTTTAAGGTATATAGAAAAAGCACAGAAAAGTGGGTCACTAATGTGTGATAAACAACCATATCAGAGATAGGAATTTAGAGATGGAGTCACCATGAACTTTGCCCTGGAATACCATAGGGACTAGAATGGAAACTGTACCAAGGACTCAAAGGCTGATTTTGCAAAAATAAAATAAAATAAAATAAAATAAAATAAAATAAAATAAAATAAAATAAAATAAAATAAAATGGCACATTGTATTATTCACTTTTCCATAATTGTGGCAAGTTATTCAGAAAGATAACTTAAAAGAGGAAAGGTTCCCCACCCCAATGATTCTAGAGGCTTCAGTAGCCCAAAGGATTTGGCTCCATCACTGTGGTCCTGAGACAAGATGGGAACATTCTGCCAGAGCAGAAATGTTTACCTCCTGATGGCTGCCAAGCATCACCCCCCCTCCCCGGGGGGCAGTCATGAAGGGTAGGTAGGAAACAGATACCCCTTTGCTTCCTCTAACCAGGCTTCATCTCTCACTATGCTCTGCAATGCTCTCAGTAGCTTAGTCCTCAGCAGGAGCAAGATGGTAAGACTCTGTTGCTGAAGATACCATACACTTTGAGAAATCAAACTGGACTGGAAACTTCTTCCCCACCAGCTAGCTTTCCTAATGCTGGAGGGTGCTATTCAGGCTGCCACAGGAGAAAAGCTATTGATAATCTTACCTAGCTGTGAACCCTTTGAACTGTAATGCCAATATACCAGGCACGCCGCGCCTGTTGGTGTGATGTTGGCATGACTGTTAGAAAGATACTCAATTGCTTTCCAGTTAGATTCAAGACCTGCCCCACAAAAGGAAGTTCATGACTGGTACCGTAAACCTGGTCAAAACCCCATGGATGAGGAGGTCATAGGCCCTAAAAGAGAACCTACTGTTGGTGCTTTGCTAAATGGATGCATTATCAAAATGTCTCTTAAATATTTAAACCTGTAGATTAGGAGCTTTTGGGAGTTAATGGTGGCTAAGGAAGGTGAAATCATTTTCCTATAGTAGTAAAGCTACTGGTATGTTGGCTATACCCGTGTTCATGGAAGCAACCCTAATTAAAATCTGTGAGTCATTTAAAAAGATGCATGAAGATAGAAGAGAGACTTTTTTGGGAAAAAAACGGAGGTGAGGTCCAGAGGAAATGGGATGCAGATAAGAGAAGGTAATATGGATGTATGTAATATAATCAAAATACAGTATATATACGCACATGTATAAAACTATCCAATAAAAATAAACCATTAATAATATTAATCAATTGATTAGGTTAGAGTCATCATGATTCAACCACCTCTGGCTCCACCAGTTGGAGACTAAGCTTTCAACATATGGGTCTTTTGGAATGTTTTTCATACTTGAACTATTACAGGCAGTCATGAGTTGCACTTGGGTAGTCAAACGGGTAATCAAAGGCAGGATAACACTTAGCATATCTATTCTCCTTTTGTGGTCTTATACTTTGTGTCAGATTTCTACTCAGCTCTGCATACAGGCCTGTTAATCCCTTAAGTAATGCCTGTGTAAAACCTGGCAATACTGGTTGACTAGCCTCCATTGGTTTTTAAATTTATTTTTCTTGATTTAGCCTCAAATTTATCTAATCTGCCTCATCTTTCAAGACTGAAATCATCAAATTGCAACTAAGGCATTTTACCGCTAGCTTTCACAAAATCTATTCTAGATCTCTGAAAATGTATCTGAAAGTTTCTGAACTTGCTCTAAATCTACAGTCGAACTGTGGGAATTCTGGGATTCTGTTGGATCCTGGGAACAATGGAGTCTTGGAGACATCTTGTTGAGATGATCCCAATAAGCAAGGAACGATGGTAAAATCATCTCCTGGTGGGAACTGAAATCATTCCTTAATTGGTGTGACAATGACTTCTCTGGACCCACCTAATAGAGTCAGAACTGAGATAATGGTCAAGCCGACCACAGTTTGACCAGTGCCAGTTATGCATCCCTGTTACCTTTATCCTTCAATTCTTCCTTCATCAACTCTAAAGCTCATCTCAGTGTCCTCAAAGCCAAGTCTAAAATGCATTGATTTATTTTATTTTCTAAATATATTAATAAAATTCCCATTTACCATTACTTTTTCCTTTTGATTTCTGTAGTGAGTGACCAGATCTAACTTATTGGGATTCCTTGAATTCAGGCCCTTTATAGCCTGGGACTTTGGTAAAAGCTCGAATACTTCTCACATCCGACTGTGACCTGAAATGTAATATATATGAAACAGAAGGCTATTTCTCACATGGAATATACTTAAGATTCTTCAAAGACCCCTCTGCTGGGGGCTTTTAGCTCTGATAACTGTTGTCTGGCTTGCTGGGTTTTTTGTTTTGTTTTGTTTTTTTATTGCAGCTTTTCTGCATTGACCTTTTCCTAGTCTTCATGGACTTCCATGCAGTAGTGAACTTTCAAACCACTTCCATCCTGGAATGCTTATGCTGATCTGTAAAAACACCAGTGTGTGCCCATCCATAGGTGGATGGTCACACTCTTTCTCTACTATGCTCTCCAGCACATCTGCCACTGCCTCTCTCCTACCATCTATACTCTAGGGATGTATGGCTCTCTGAACGACCCATTCATTGTTGATTGACTTGACATGATGGGTGTTTCCTTTCCCGTAGGGAAGAGAGAATAGAACACACTATTCCAAAATAACCTGTCAAAGAAATCTTTCAACTTCCGTTCCTAAAGTAGGTGATGTGCTGATAGTCACAACATCAGCTTTGTTTGTATTCTTTAAATTAGTGCCCAAGCTTTGTAATATAGGAAAAACGTATAGTTTAATTTTGGATTTTGGAGCACCAGTTAAAACAAAATGAGAAAGAATCCCATTTAAGATTTCATTCGCACTTGGACTACTCAACTTAATCATTTAGATATGTTGGTGCCATTTTACACAGAGGAAAAAATGAGATTTATAGAGGTCAAGTGGCTTGTTTGAGATCACTTGGGTAGTAACTGGCAGGAACAGAACCTGAATGAACTCAGGTCCCTCTGATTTCGAAGTCTGAGCTCTTTTTCTCTTGATAACCACAAATTGATTCCTATGGAGTCCTGGACCTTGAGTCTTTGGGTTCATGTTCTGAATTGGCATAAACAGCCTTATGCTGGAGCCTCTGACTCAGTATTGTGTTCTTAATCTAGTCACCTCTGTGTCTAAGTTTTCCTTTTTGTAAGCTGTGGAACATTTATAATCATACTTTTAAAAAAAATCTGTTTTCCAGCAGAACTGCCTTGATGATGAAGTCTGGAGGTAGATCAAGAGGAAAACCACGTGTGGAACTAAAATTAATTGAGCATTTACATTTATGTGTCAGACAAGCTCTGTGATAGGTTACTCACATGTAAAAATGTATTCAGTTAACATCTCTGTAGCTGCTACAGCATAGCTATTGGCAATTGGGATGGTACCAGGCACTGAGAGTCCTAATGGTAGCCCTGTGCTGATGAGAACTGCTGAGACAGACAGATAGTGAGGACAGCCAACATTTCATCTTAGAGAAAATCCACAACCAAGTGTACCCTCTTAGTGATATCTTGCACACTTTAGAAAAAGTAGCCCCACACAGGCCAGCCATAAATATTCTCAGAGGCAGCTTTACTGATGACACCAGGCTAAGGTGTTACATCTTTATGGTTATCTTTGCAAAAGAGCTCTGTCCCCCCCCCCAAAAAAAAACCCCAACACCAAAAACAGTGGAAATAAAACCCTTTATTTCTGATGCTTCTAAGAGATCAACCTGGAGTTCAGTTATAAGCTTCAAAATCTTCGTCTTGAAGCTTTACTTCCTGACAGACATGGTGGCACTGTGGGGCCCAGAGCAGCTTGACCACACAACTGCCATGACAGGCTTCAGCAGGTTCTTGCTGGCAGCATCTGGTGGTACCAGGAAGGGCCCAAAGTGCCCACTAGCAGACAGCATCCATGGAGGAGCCAGCACCCAAGGGAGAATACCTGATATTCCAAACATTCCCTTCCTGGGAAAGGGATACAGGTATACCTGCTGACCTCCTGATGGTGGGAAACTATCACTGCTAAATGTTGAAACATCCCTAGAATTCAAAGCAGCCAATGAATTCATAACAGGTACCCCTAGCCTGAGCTTGGACCAATCCCAGGACTGTAACCCCGAATCTCTGTAGCCCCTAGAGCCCTTCCCTCAATAAAAACCCTTACCTCCTGCTGCTCAGGGTTGCTCCTACTCCACCATTATCTCAGACGGAAGGGGTGACCCGAGCTAGCTTGTCAATAAAGAGACTCTTTGCTGTTGCATGGGACCGGTCTCTTGGTGGTCTTTTTGGGTGTCTGGACTCTGGGCACAACAGCACATGCCTTTAATCCCAACAATGAAGAGGCAGTGGCAGGTAGATTCAGAGTTCAAGGCCAGTCTAATCTACAGAGGGAGTTTCAGGACAGCTACAACTGTATAGATAGACCCTGTCTAAAAACAAAACCAAAGGCTTTATTTCCTGTCTTTGAGACAGCATTCCTAGTCTAAGTGCCTTTAAATCCACGAAAACACTTGAGTAAGAAAGAGGGTAGTAGAAAGACCAAAAAACCATCGAGTACATGGACAGGGCTGGGCTTGGAGCTTGTATCTACCTCTTTGATCAAGACAGGCTCACAAAGGCTGGAAAGTTTGCAAATTCAGAAGTCATTTCTGGCTTTAACAGTTCTCAACATCAAAGGCCTTGGAAGCCTCAGTAGACAGACTCAACCAACAACTGAGCTGTGAAAATCATGACAAGGAGGGAGGGAAAGGTTGGCTTTGCTGACTGCTTGAGGAACCACCAAGGACAAACAGGAAGCACGGAGGAGGAAATGACTCATAAAGGAGAGAAGGGGTGATCTCTCACTTTTATTAACCCCCATCCCCATACCCCCCCCCCCCCCCCCCCGCAACAGAGAAGGCAGTTTCCATTAAAGCTTTCCTTCATCAAGACAAAGCCTCCCCATTTCCTTCTGTGAGGGAGCGTCACCCTTTCCAAAGACACCACCCACTTCTAACCTGTCTTTCATTTTGACTTCTTGTGAACTATCTTCACTCTGAATGTTATATTTGGTATTTATTATTATTGATGAAAACAGTGGATGAGCCAAAGATTTGGTAATAGATTATTTAGGAGCTGATCACAGTTGCTAAACTTTGTCTAAGAATTAGAAGGCTCTTGGGCTTAGGAAAGTCTCAGTGGGGTGCTCCTGTTCAGATGTGGGCCCAAAGCCTGTTCTGAAACAGGAACAGCTCTTTAACAAAGTGTTGGAATTGATCTGAACTACATAGTAATGGGTGTGTTTCTGTTTTCCATGGTGGATAAGGCAGAGGAGTAATGTGTTGGTAAAATCAAACAAATAAATACTGATTCACAGCAGTTGCCAATCTCTGCGGAACCATTTGTACTAAGCTAGTGGGGAAAGATGCCTACCAGTATATAATACTTCATTATAAGCCAAGTAGATATGAATAACTTCAAGAACAGCAGCAGGCTCCAAGGAAGGATGCTTTCAGGCGCTTGGAAAAGATATTCAATAAGAATCTCCCTGTGCAGGAATGCAGGAATGACCAAAAACTCTGAGGATGGTGACTTAAAGCACTTAATTTTAATGTTTCCTATTATTTAAAGTTTTTATTGAATCTTTCTTCTTTCTCCTCCTTCCCTCCCTCCCTCCCTCCCTCCCTCCCTCCCTCCCTCCCTCCCTCCCTCCCTCCCTCCCTCCCTCCTTCCCTTCCTTCCTAAGATGGGGTTTCTCCCTGAGTCTAAGGCTCATTAATTGGTTGGAGTGGCTAGCCAACAAGCTCTGAATATCTGTCTGTCTCTGTTTCCCTTCTGTCTCCAGCACAAGGGTTCCGAATGCACCTATGCTATATCACACCTGGATGCTGGGACTCTGGGCTCAAGTCCTTATGTTTGCAGGCACTTTACCAACTGAGCAGTCTCCCCAGCCCTGGGCTTCCTATTGTGCATTGTGCTTTAGATTCCTGCCCTTGTCTCGAAATCCTGAATTGAAAGTGAGACAGACACATCGACTTGTACTGGTGGTCCTTGGAGGGGCACAGCCCATGTTTGAGATGGAACAGCATGGTGAGAACACCGGCAGAAGGCGAAATGTTAACAAGGATTGGAAAGTCTATAGGCACGGAAATTTGCAGAGGACACAGGTGAACATAAGCATTCATTATCTCTTCCCAATGCTTCAGAAATACAGATTCCCAGTGGAAATGCAGATTCCCAGTGGAAATGCAGATTCCCAGTGGAGTACCCAAAGGCATTGATATATTTTATTTAGATAGATGAAAAAAAAATGACCTTAAAAGGCAGAAGACATGAGAATATTTGGCTTATCTTTTTAAGAAATATTTTTATATTAACATGGCTTAAATAAACAAGTATGACACTGTAGAACCAGAGAAGGACCTCCATTTTGAGCAAGAATCCCTAAACCCTAGCTTGGAACAGGCCTGAGTTCTTCTGAGAACAAAGTACAAAACAGGAGATAGCCTAGGAGCTGATAGCAGCTAATGAACTCAATAGAGGAAGGTATATATAGCCTAGGGCCATCTGATAGCCATGTTCGGAATGTTCCAATCCAGGAGATATATAGTCTATAGAAGAAAGTTTGACAAACAGCCGGCTAAGAAAACAGAGGAGTTCTGGAAAGCCTCTAAAAATGAGCTAATCAGAATTGTATCCATGTTAAGACTCCTAATTGATGTATAACCTTGTGGTTTTTGCTTTAAATTCCAGCTTGCAGAGGGGCAGGTACCTCCTCTGGCCACATCAGTGCAGTGGACAAGGTCCTTGTCTCTGGCTTGCATTTCAATAAACCTTGCTTTTGCATTTCAGAGAGTTCGCATCTCTGGTGATCTCTTTGGGTGTCTCATGATCAGGGTACAATAGACACAAAATGATTAGGGTCATTATTGTCATTGGATATTAGGAGTTAGTTCTCTCCTTACACAGCATATGTTCTAGGGATTGAACTCAGGTCATCCAACTTGGTGGGAGGTGCCTTAACCTTGAAACACCTTACCTATCCTGCCATTATGAGATACATGAAGAACTGTGCTAATTTGGAAGTGTGTGTATATGCCCGTGCCACTGTTCCAGTGAGATTCCTTTCTGGGCTGTACGGATGGCATGGCATGTGTATGGGAAGTATGGCCCAAAGCTATGCCAGTGAAATTATTGCATAGACACCCTCAGACTTTGAGAAATGTTAAGAAGAGCTTAGCTATGAAAAAGACTACCATGTTTTTTCAAAAACTCTGTAGGCAAGATTCTGGGTCATCTCTCAGCCTTCATTCATAGAGAATCAGTAGTAATCATGTTTTTAGAACACAGCAAAAGTGAAACGGCAGGTTAGAAGGTTCTGGGGTTATGAGAGGGTCTTAAAAAACAAATAATTAGTATTCTCTTGATAGGTCAGGGTCTTACAGAGAAACCTGATAAAGTGAGGTGATTAATAGCTGCAATGACAACATGATTGATCAGGAAATGGTAGTCTATCGGAGGTTTTCATCAAAATGTTTATTATAAGAAGTTGCTTGAAGAGGTGCTGAGAAATAACGCATGAATGAGACACACTGTTTCCTAAGGGCACTGTATAAAGGTGTACAAATCCATTCACTTTTATATTTGAGTTCTAAAACATCCCTGTAACCGCCCTCCTGACTTTCCAGATTTGTTCGTATCATTGTATTTTATGTCTAACTAAAACATCTCCGTGCTGCATCTCTAGCTTTTCCATTTAATGCTCTATTCTTATCTCATTCTCAATTTATTTACAATCAAAGCACAGGAAGTCTACTTCCTGTTCGTAATTCTAAGCCTGTGCTTTTGTATCATGGTTCTCAAGTGAGACGCCTTGGATTCATCTTTAGAAGCTTTCCCATTCCCATGCAGTCAGTTTATGGTCCTGTTGAAGGTTCACTGACTGGTCTGTCTCTTTGTGTTTTCTTTTTTGGTTTTTCCTCACAACTTTGGGGACTGCCTGATTTTACTTTCTGAGTTTTCGAGTTCTATAGACATCTAACTTAAACATGATCATACTATATATATTTATACATGTATGCTCTCTCTATATTTAACTCATGTAGTCCAGCTGACTTCACATCCAGTCTCCTAAGTGCTGGAATCACAGGCATACGTGAGCATAGCTAACCATTTGTCTTTTGGTGCCTGTGTTAGTCTACGTAACAATGTAACACCTGGGAGCATCTGTATTGTAAACTGTAAAAGAATTCCTTTAATTAGGGTTGAATATATACTGACTTTCTAATTTCAATGACTACACGCTCATCAATGAATATAAATCTTGCAAATTGTTGCTCTTTGTTTTATTTTTATTTATTTCTTGTTTCGTTCATTTGTTTTTCTTAAGATAAGTTTTGTTTTTTTTTGTTTTTTTTGTTTTTTTATAGCCCCGGCTGTCCTGGAACTTGCTCTATAGACCAGGCTGGCCTCAAACTCACAGAGATCTGCCTGCCTCTGTCTCCTGAGTGCTGCAATTAAAGGTGTGTACTACCATGCCTGACTTTATTTAATTTTTTAAAAATTACATTTACTTTTGTCTGTATGTGTGTGGATATAGACGTGCCACAGTATGTGTGGAGGTCAGGGGATATCTTGCAGAAGTCTCTCCTACTATGTAGATTCTTGGAATTGAGCTCAAGTCGTTAGGCTCATAGCAAGTGCCTTGACCCACTAGCCGTCTTGCTGTGTTATGGAGTTTGAGATTCCCCAGGAAAAGACCACAGACTCCTTTTCAATTCTAATTAGTTAAATTCATTAAAACTGAGCAGGAAAACAATCTTTGAATCTAACATAAGACTGTCTCATGAAGGAGAATTTTTAAAGGCAAAAACCATAAGAAGATCTTAAGTATCTGCATAAGTAAGACAAGAGCTGTTCTGCTCTGCCAAGGTTAGGTAGTCAAGGCAACCTCAATAGGCCTTGAATGTCTGCATAAGGAGGTTCTAGAAGGCCCAAGAGCAGTTAGTCGTATCTTAACAAAGCAGTGGTTCTGCTGTAACATTTTTTTGTGGAGATCACTAAGTTAGGGTTACTGGGAACTTGCTGTCCAGGGACTGGGGTCAGAGACAAGTGGCCAGTGGGTACTGAGAGGGATGGCTAGCACAAAATGGAGTTTCTTTAGCCACTAGAGATGGCCCTATTTATGTTTTTAATTTTCCCCTTCTCTTTCTTCTCTCTCTCTCTATCTCTCTCATTTCTCATAGGGCCTTGCTATGTGACCAAGGCTGGCTTTTAACTCACGATTCTCTTGTCTCAGCTTTCTCTCTCTCTTTTTTATTTAAAAGGTTTTTTTCCCCCCATTTTACATACAAGCCACAGTTCTTCCTCCAGCTCTGCTCCTTCGGCCACCCCTGAATCCACTCCTCAGAGAGGGTAAGGCCTCCCATGGGGAGTCAACAAAGTCTATCATATCAAGTTGAGGCAGGACCAAGCCCCATTACTCCATAAGGAATGGGCTACAAAAAGCCAGTTCATGCACCAGGGATAAATCCTGGTCCCACAACCAGGGCCTCATGAACTTCCCAAGCCACACAATAGTAGCACACATTCAGAGGGCCCAGTTTAGTCTCTTGCAGGTCCCCCAGCTGTCAATCCAGAGTTTGTGAACTCACACTACCTTGGGTCAGCTGTTTCTGTGGGTTTCCCCATCATGATCTTGACCCACCCATGCTCATTATAATCCCTCTTCCCTCTCTTTGACTGAACTCTTTGAGAGTCGGGTCCAGAGCTTAGCTCTTGGTCTCTGTATCTAATTTCATCAGTCACTGGATGAAGGTTCTATGATGACAATTAGAATAATCACTAATCTGATTATAGGGGAAGGCCAGCTCAGGCACCTTCTCCCTATGGCTAGGAGTCTTAGCCTGGTCATCCTTGTGGGTTCCTAGGAATTTCCCTAGCACCGGGTTTCTCCCTAACCCCATAATGGCTGCCTCTATCAAGACATCTCTTTCCTTGCTCTCCATCTGTCCCTCCCCCAATTCAGCCATCTGTTTCCTCATGTTCTTCTATCACTTCCTCCCAGTTTAGCCAGGAGATCTTATCTATTTTCTCTTCCTACGTTCATCCATGCATGTTCCTCTTAGGATCTTCCTTGTTACCTAGTTGCTCTGGGGTTGTGGTTTGTAGCCTGGTTATCCATTGCTTTATGTCTAATATCCGCTTATGAATGAGTATATACTGTGTCTTTCTGAGTCTGGGTTACCTCACTCAGATTTTTTTTTTTTCTAGTTCCATTAATTTGCCCGCAAATTTCATGATGTCATGCTATGCTCCATTGTGAAAATGTACCACGTTTTCTTTATCCATTCTTCAGTTGAGGGGTATCTAAGTTATTTCTAGGTTCTGGCTATTATGGATAATGCTGATATGAATATAGTTGAGCAAGTGTCTTTGTGATGTTGCGCATCCTTTGAGTATATGCCCAAGAGAGTATTTCTGGGCCTTTAAGATAGATTGATTTCCAGTTTTCTGAGGAGCTGCCATGCTGATTTTAAAGTGACTGTACAGGTTTACACTCCCACCAGCGGCAGAGGAGTGTTTCCTTACTCCACATCCTCTCCAGCATCAGCGTTTTTGATCTTAGCCATCCTGACAGGTGTAGGATGGTATCTCAGACTTGTATTGATTTGCATTTCTCTGATGGCTAAAGATATCGATCAGTTCCTTAAACGTCTTTTGGCCATTTGAGATTCTTCTGTTGAGAATTCTCTGTTTAGATCTGTACCCCATTTTTAAATTGGATTATTTGGTATCTTTCTATCTAGTTTTTTGAGTTCTTTAGATATCTGGAGATCAACCCTTCTGTCAGATGTAGGTTTGCTGAAGATCTTTTCCCATTCTGTAGGCTTCTGTTTTGTCCTTTGCCTTACAGAAGCTTCTCAGTTTCAGGGGGTCCCATTTATCAATTGTTGCTCTCAGTGTCTGTGCTATTGGTATGATATTTAGGAATTGGTCTCCTGCGCAAGCATTCAGGTCTAATTCCCACTTTCTCTCCTTACGTCGAGGTCTTTGATTCACTTGGACTTAAGTTTTGTGCGTAGTGAGAGATATGAATCTGTTTGCGTTCTTCTACACGTCAACATCCAGTTATGTCAGCACCATTTTTTGAAGATGCTTTTTTTTTCCATTGTATAATTTTTTTTGCCTTAGCTCTCTAAGTGCTGGGATTATAGATTTATACCACCATGCCCGGTTTATTTTAATAACTTCAGCATAAATATTTCATATTTAAGTGAATATTGTCAGGAACTTCAGCTTTCCTTTCATTAGTAAGCGTTTACTGGTCAACATTTTATTTGTGTGTGTTGAGTTTTGCTACGTTTCGTTTTCTTGTGAGACTCTCTAGGGGTTTCAGTTTGGGGACTCTTTCTACACATGTGGAGCATATATGATGAGTGAGTGACAAAGAAATACCACAAACCAGTGCCAACTTTGGCATCAGTGTCTTGAGTTGAAAGGGTTTCAGGGTTGAGGGGATGACCTTGAATCCTGAACCTCATAAAAACAGACATCTGGTTTTGAATTCTCAGGTTCTCAGACAAAGCTTTGTTTCCTTCACTCAGACAGAGCCCAGGCAGACAGACAAACCTCAGAGTCATCCTCTAATTCAGACAGATGGCTTTTCCCTTTAATCTACCAGATCATGCATGGGGTGATGCTAAGTTTATTAGACTTTTTGTGTTTCATCTTTAGACTTTAAAGGTTTCAAAACTTTCTTTTTTGTAAATATACATTAAGTCCCAAGACCTGGGTGTGGGCTCTTGTAGGGGATTGTGTTGTTTCATGGTAAATAATTGTCCAACCCACTGGTTTAATAAAAAACGCTGATTGGCCAAAGGCAGGCAGGAAGTGTGGGCGGGGCTACCAGACTAAGAAAACTCTTGAGAACAGGAAGTCCAGGCAGAATGCCAGAGAGAAGCCAGAAGAAGCAGAGGACAACTATGCAGCTCTGAGAAAAGGTACCGAGCCACATGGCTAAACAAAAGAATCATGTGTTAGATGAAGGGTAGAGAACTAGCAAGTGATATGCCTGGGTCTGAGGCTGATCAGCCTAAAACTATTGAAAGCATCTGTGTGTCTCTGTGGATCTGTGGGTCTGTGGGTCTGCAGGTCTGTGGGCCTAGACCTTGAGGTTAGGCCTGAAAGTATGGGCCAGAAACCTCCTACTACAGGCTCTGACCCAGATGTGCCAAGCAATCATTACTGAGGTTAGATGTTTACACTGAGATAAAACTCCCAAGTCTGTCCAAGGATCTTGAGCTCTAAAGAACATCAGAATAGAATTGCATGAGCCTTGACATAATTGGACAGATTTGGAGACTGAAGTCAGGCCGAGACAAGCAGAACTAAGAAATGAAGTGAGACAAGGTTCTTACATTATTCAAATTGTGGATCCTGCTGGACTGGAAGCCACTTCTATCTAGATTTTTCCAGCTGTATAAGCCAAACAACCACCTCCTCTTTTCTCATTACACTTATATCAGCTACTTTCTTGTGATGGCCAAATGACAGAGCAACATTAAAAAAAAGGATTTTATTTTGGCTCACAGTTCAGGAAATTCGGTCTGTCATGGCAGGGGAGGTACAGCTTCAGGTACATGAGGCGACTGGTCACATGGGTTCAGCCATCAGGAAGGTGAGACAGAAAAAGCAAGAAGTGAGTTGGGACTTTGTAATCTCACAGCCTACTCTTCTCATTCCCAGTCCCTCCAGTGAAGTTCCACCTTTTTAAAGTTCCACAAGCTTTCAAAACAGATCAAGTCTTCAAAGTCATGAACCTACTGAGATATATCACACCCAAACCATAAAGTTTCTTAATACAATTTTGGATTGTTTTCTAACACTATTAAGAATAACCTATCTAGTTTCAAATTCTCTTTCAGTAATGAGTGTGATGGTTGTATCACCAGAAAATAATAATAATAAAAACTCATCTAATTGTAAATGTTTATTTAACCCAAACAATGATAAGTTTGAAGTAGGATAGTGTGGTAGTTTGACTGTCCCCTGTAAGCCAGTTACACTATCGAGAGAGGCACTATTAGGAAGTGTGGCCTTATTGAACTAGATGTGGTTTTGTTGGAGGAAATGTATCACTGAGGGGGGCAGGCTTTGAGGTCTTCTATGCTTAAGCTATGATCAGTGTCTCAGTTTATTTCCTGTTGTCTTCACAAGATGTAGAACTCACAGCTACCTCTTCAGCACCATGTCTGCCTGCATGCTGTATCCCACTGTAATGACAATGGACTAAACCTCTGCACTGTAAGCCACCCCAATTAAATATTTTTTCTTTAGAATAAATATTCCAGTTGTCATGGTCATGGTGACTTTTCATGGCAATAGAAACCCTAACCAAGATAGAAGTTGGTAACAGGGATTGGGTTATTGCTGTGATAGGCCTAGCCATGCTTTTATTTGAAGGTATATGGACCTTGGGATTATGGATTAAAAAAGCAGTGGAATGCTTTAAGTACTTTTAAATGAGCCGTATTACTAGGAACATAGAAGACAACGGTGCTGAGTGTGGTTTGATGAAGCGTGGGGGTCTGGACCAAGAGATTTCAGAGGAAAAAATTTTAGTATGTTGTCTAGAAATTGTTATTGTGATATTTGGGTAAAGAGTGTGGCTTCTTTTTGCCCTTGTCTGAAGTGTTGGTCTGAGGCTAAGGTGAAGAGGTTTAGATTAATTTCCTGGCAGAGGAAATCTCAAAACAGTTTAGTATAGACTCTGTCATGTGGTTATTAGTGTTAATACTAATGAAGATTTATAGTGAATGGGAGCAAGCTGATAAAGGAAAAATATGAAATGTACAGTTTGAGGAGGAAAGGAGCTCCAGGAAAAAGAATGAAGCTAAGTCTTGTGTTCAAGGAGATAAACAGAATAAGAAACGGAATAAAGGGAGTGGTGGCCTCAGGGAAAGATTTCACAAAGCTAAATTTCTAACTTGTGGAAAGAAATTAGAAAAGTTTAGAGCCAGCTGTGGTGGTGCACACCTTTAAGCTCAGCACTGGGAAGGCAGAGTTGGTGCATCTCTGAGTTTGAAGCCATTTTGGTCTACAGAGCAAATTCCAGAACAGTCAGTCTTAGGCAGTGAAGGTAACCATGGAAAACAAATCTGGTGAAGATATAATATAACTGAACAAGGGGGCATGGTCTAACCCCAACAAGTGGTAGAACTTGGCATTTTCAGTTATGTGGTTCTGGCTTTAGAGTTGAGGATAGAAGAAAGGGCTTATGGAATCTAACTCCAATGTTAAAGCCACTGAAGCCAGGCATGTGTCCAGGGTATCTATGCATGGAGGCCTAGAGATGTCATTGAATGGAGCTGAAAAGTTGAAGCCTGTATTGCCTTGGAGACCCTAAGTGTTAGAGATGCCAGAGCTATGGGATGCCTGCCAAAGAAAGCTGCTAACAGGGAATGGAACCAGACCAAGAGAAAAAAGTGTGTTGCAGTCACCAAAGCTGGAAGAAGTTGGAGATCTGAAGAGCTTTTTGACAACAGACATGGAGATACAGAGTTTGGAGTTTTCCCTGCTGGGTTTTAGTCTTACAGTCCAGTATTTCCTCACTATGTTCCCTTACCTATGTTTTGTAATGGTAATGCATATCCTGTGCCATTATATTGTACAAATTCAATTTGGTATTATAATAAAACCTGGGCCAGATATTGGAGAAAAGCTGAAATATCAGAGAGACAAGGAACAAACCACAACCAACGCTCACCCAGCCAACTCCTCAGGCTAAACAGGGTAGGTCCTGCCTCCCTCCACAAGTTCTCAGACTGACTGGGTGCACAGGCAAAGGAAAGAACTTCTGCCTTCTCCTCCTTATATTTCCTTTCTTACCAAGCTATTTTAATTCCTAGACCAAGTTTCCTAGTGCTAGGATTAAAGGTAAGTGTCACCATTGCCTGGATCTGTTTGGCCTTGAACTCGCAGAGATCCAAGTGATGGAATTAAAGGCATGGACCACTACTCTCTGATCTTCATGGCTTGTCTCTATGGGTGGCTCTGTTCTGATATTCCAGACTATTTATTAAATATACACCACTACACCATTATGTTGGAAGCACATAATTTATATTATGATTTTGATTTTTATAGGGGATTACAGTTAAGAGAGTGCATGAATTTTAGAAGAGACTAAACTTTGGACTTTTAAACATTGTTGAGACTGTGCTAGACTATGGGGACTCTTGAAGTTGGGCTAAATGAATGTTGCATTATGATATTAATACGAGTTTATGGGGGTCAGGGAGTGGAATGTAGTAGTTTGAATGTAATTGGCACCCATAAGCTCATAGGGAGTGGCATTATTAGGAGGTCTGGCCTTGTTGGAGGAAAGTGTGTTGATGTGGGGGACCAGGCTTTGAAGTTTCCTTTGCGCAAGTTATGCTCAGTGTCTCTGACAACTTTCTGTTGCTTGAAGGTCAAGATGTAAGAACTCCTGGCTCCTTCTTCAGCTCCTCCTTGTATGCTACTTGCTTGGACTAAATCTCTGAACTGTGACTGAGCCACCCCAATGAGAGAGTTGCTGTGGTCACAGTGTCTCTTCATAGCAATAGAAACCCTAAGATGTTGTTTTTCTGTCGGCTTATGGGCTGAAGATGAATCTACTGATATTTTAACTACAGTCTGCTGGTATTTTAACTACTCTGCAATAGTCCCGCCGTCAGTACCCTGCTGCTCAGACCTCAGCCTGGTGTGACTTCAGTCTGGCCAGCTCCAGCTGAGCCTCAGCCACAAAATGTAGGTTTTAACTAAATATCATTCTATTTACCAATAAAGATTTGGGATGAAGATATTGGGGAAGCAACCATTGACCTTCCCTTTTGTCCAGCAAAAGAAGTGTCTTTTCATTCATCCTAAATCAAAAAAGGTCATGAATCTCTATGGCTAATTCCAGTCAGCTGACTCTGTGCCCTGAGTTAACTTTATTAACACAATCTCATAGTGTCACAGTGCAAGCAAATATCTTGCAACACTAAGACACCAAGATCTAGAAGAATTATTCCAGACTTTGTTGCCCAGGTTGTACAAGCAACCCTGAAGTCTCTCCTCCATAATTCCTTACTATGCCCCCTTCCCTATATTTTGGAATGGTGTTATCTGTGTCATCATGTTTGAAAGTATGTTTATGCTTTTTGATTTTGATTTTACTGGGGATTATAATTAAAAGATTGCATGAATCTCAGGAGAGGCTTTAAACTTTTGAACATCATTGAGACTGTGATAGACTATGGGGTTAGACTTTTAAGTTGGACTGAATGCCATTTTGCATTATGATATTGTTACAAGCTTACATGGATCGGGGAGTGGAATGTGGAGGTCAGGAGCAGGAGGATCTTGCCAGTCTTTTAGTTGTTCTAGATTTTGAATAGGATGAGTGAAATAACCCAGACCTGAGGCCCCAACATTTGTTTCTTTTTCTTCTCAGTTGAGCTCCAGAGATTATGTAGAGCTTTGCAGAATTAGAAGTTAAGCCTGCGTCAGGAACATCAAAGAAGTAAAAAAGGGAAGATGTGGGGAACAGAGGAAGTTCTGAGTGAAAGTGTATTGTTGACACAGGCACTGATGTGTCAGAGTCTTCAAAGCCTCAGACAGTGGCAATGGCAAAGCCTTCCCCTAGTCTGGCTATGCATGATGAGACAGTCTACAGAAAGTACCAATCAGAGCTTCCTCCTCTGCAATAACTACAGCCTGAGACAGCTCACCCCACTATGGAGCTGGGCTAACCCATCTTCTTATCAGCTATATGTAATAAACTCACCTCCTTGTTCAGCTATATGTAACAAATATGTTGAATTTCCAGGTTGTTGCTTGGTGTGTCTTCGGTCCACTCAATCCCAACTTTTCTATATGTGTCTGTTCCTCATTCCCTCATCACCTCAGTCAGGTTACCTCCACAGCTGTACAAATCAAGGTGATTTTCAACCTTATGGTATGTCTTACTGGCTAGAAACATGTAGTAAGGCTTCTTTCAGTTGCAGAGGAGCTGGGGATGGAATGTTTTGAATTTTATTGTCTCCTTGCTAGAGGTATGCAAAGGGAAAAAGGGATAGAAATGGAAAAACTCAAGTTAGCGACTTGGATTATATCACTTCCCCTCACTTACAGGCCATTGGATACCAGTTACTTGTACAGATCTTCCCATATTTTAGTGCTGAGTGTTGGATAAAGGGCACAAACTTGGAGACAATGAAGCCCTCTACAAATTAGTAATATTTAATATTATTTAGGTACATAGGAATATTCTTAGTTTTATTGTTTCCTTTTCTTACCTACTTACTGTAAATCTTTAAAAATAATCTAAAATTTTGTTTATTTGTGTGTGTGCATGCGTGTGTGTGTCTGTGTGTGTGCACGTGTACATGTGTGTGTGAGCATGTGTGTGTCTGTGTGTGCACACGTGTGTGCGTGTGTGTGCATGTGTGTGTGTCTGTGCATATATGTGTGTGTTTGTGTGTGTGTGCATGTGTGTGTGTGTTTATATCCAATAAAATATGTGTGGAGGTCAGAGGACAACTTTCAGGAATCAATTCTTTTTTTCTACTGGGTGGATCCTGGGGATAGGACTCCATTATTAGGCTTGGCAGCAAGTGTCTTTACCAAATGAGCCTCCTAGACAACCCTATTGTGAATATTTAACCTCAGATATCTTCTGTCTCTATAGCCCCCTCACTCTCAATAGACAATATACTGCTGAGAAAATTGAGACCAGAATATATGAAATTTCTCAGCATCCTATTTTATTCTCTCCCTCTGTTTCCCTTGAGTTTAATGAGTAGGACCCTCGGTTGTGGTCTTTACCTCATTCATGTCCATTACACTAAGAGCTACTTTATGATGATTTGCTCTTTGCATCCTATCATTTGGCTTCATGTGGTAGCCAGCACACCCTAAGTGTTGGCTGGACGTTTATTGAAACCCCTTTGCAGGACTTAGTTGTATCAACTGTCCCTTCTTCTGAATGTTTTCTTTTACCTCCAACTTTCAAGATGGTGCCAATATCCGGTGCTGGCCAACCCTCCTGAGTCAGTAATCAAGACAAGGGCCTGAGTGAGTAATCAAGGCAAGGGCCTGAGTCAGTAATCAAGGCAAGGGCCTGAGTCAGTAATCAAGGCAAGGGCGCATGCCTTTGCTAATTTTCCGAGACTGGTCTCTCCGCCTCTCCTGTGACGTCATGTGGGATGATGAGCTGCAGCCTATAGAGAGGTGACACGTCCAAGGCGGAGGTCTTTGGCCTATATAAGGGCTGGGCTTTTCCTACCTCACTGTCTCCATTTTATGTAAGCTAATGCTCTCCCTCAAGGAGCATTAAAACATTGCTGCAGAAGGATCCTACGTGTGCCGTGCCTTTTCTTGCGGGCGAGAAGTGGGCGCGGGACAACTGGTGCCGAAACCCGGGAACTGAACACCATTAGCACCGTCGGAGACCCCTCGGAGACGAGGTGGATTCAGAACTGCAGGTAGGTTGCTCGGAGAGGTATGTCTGAACTGGACTTTGGTTTTTTTGAGGCCTTGACGCTTGTCTTGGCAGTGCTGTTGATTTTCTTCGTGGTTGCCTTTTGCTTCCACCGGTGCATGGGATCCTCCCAGTCTATTGTAACAGCACTAGACTCCCTGCTTAAGCAGCGTGATATTAAGATGGCACAGCGTACCCTAAAGAACTTTGTAGAAGATAAAGCCTGTAAAGATCTGATAGCTAAAGGGCGAGACGTGATGGAAGAAGTTCAGGACAGCATATCAGAAACCGAGCGCCATGTGAGGTTAGGCGCGCGCCGTAAAGTAACAATACTCAATAAGGAAAAAGGACCCCCCCCCCGGTAATATGGGGGAGTTGGGGAACCAGAAACTACTCAATAAGGAAAAAGGACCCCCCGGTAAAGTAAAGAATATGGGGGAGTTGGGGAACCAGAAACTAAAGCCTGGTCCCCCTACCTTGTACCCTGTACAGGAACTTGAAAATTTAAATTTAAAGTGTGGCTCCTTGAGTGGCTCTGATACATCGGAACATTCGGGAGATGATGAGTTGAGCCCTGATGAGGAAGATGACCTAGAGGAAGAGGCGGCTAAATATGAGGCAGAGAGATATTATCCTGATGAATTTCCCCCCAAACAACAGCTCTGGATATTTGAGATGCTGACAGGGCAAGGACCACACGCAGCTGATCAGACTAATTACCCCTGGGGAGCTTATCAGCAGATTGCTAATACAGCCATTAGGGCATGGAAAGCTTTATCCAGAAAAGGAGAAGGGAGCGGTCAATTGACTAAGATTATTCAAGGTGCACAGGAGCCCTTTTCTGATTTTGTGGCTCGCATGACAGAGGCAGCAGGTCGAATCTTTGGTGACCCAGAGGCGGCTGCCCCTCTGATAGAGCAGCTGGTATTTGAACAAGCTACCAAGGAATGCCGTATGGCCATAGCTCCCAGAAAAAATAAAGGACTACAAGACTGGTTGAGGGTATGCCGAGAGCTTAGCGGTCCCCTGACAAACGCCGGTCTAGCTGCAGCCATTTTGCAGTCCCAGAGGCACCCTCTAGCGGACCCTGCCAAGAGAATTTGCTTTAAATGTGGCAAGCCCGGCAATTTATACATGTTCAGGTATTAATCTTTCGAGAAGCCTTTCTCAATTTTTGTTACAGAATTGGTCGTCTGAATTTGAGCAGACCCTTCGTGACCTGCGGGTGGCGATCGTCTAGGTCAATTCCACTCGGCTAGACCTGTCGCTGACCGAAGGGTTTTCTACGTGGATTTCCTCAGCCTTCTCCTACTCCAAGGAATGGGTGGGGGTGGGTATGTTTGGCCTAGCCTTTTGCGGAGGACTGGTCATTCTTCTCTAGATGGTTTGCAGGCTCAGAATCCAAAGTCCGAGAGACAAAACAGTTTTGGCTCAAGCCTTAATGGCTCTAGACTCAGGAGCCTCGGTAGATGTGTGGCTAACTATGCTAAAGCAATAGGGATATTTTGGCTCGAACAGCTCCTGTATGCCTAGGACAGTCCTGTCCATTGCACTGGGTGGAGTGTTCGGCCCCTTTCCTGAGAGGGGTGTTGAGCCAAGGGCATCGCACAGGACATAGCTATGTCCTGGGAGGTATGTTGTCCTGCATAAGGGTGCCTGCCTTAACTCCCTTCCCAGCAAAAGGCAGAGGACAGGCTGGGGGAATCTCGATCTGTCGAGGGATTAGAGATGACGCCCATGCAAGTCCATAATGTTTTCTGGGGGATAACCACTGCCTCCACCTTCTTACAGGATTCCCTCATTGCTTAGAAAAGAAAAAAGGGGGAGATGTTGGGAGCCGCTGGCCCCAGCCCCTCAAGATGGTGCCAATATCTGGTGCTGGCCAACCCTCCTGAGTCAGTAATCAAGACAAGGGCCTGAGTCAGTAATCAAGGCAAGGGCCTGAGTCAGTAATCAAGGCAAGGGCCTGAGTCAGTAATCAAGGCAAGGGTGCATGCCTTTGCTAATTTTCCGAGACTGGTCTCTCCGCCTCTCCTGTGACGTCATGTGGGATGATGAGCTGCAGCCTATAGAGAGGTGACACGTCCAAGGCGGAGGTCTTTGGCCTATATAAGGGCTGGGCTTTTCCTACCTCACTGTCTCCATTTTATGTAAGCTAATGCTCTCCCTCAAGGAGCATTAAAACATTGCTGCAGAAGGATCCTACGTGTGCCGTGCCTTTTCTTGCGGGCGAGAAGTGGGCGCGGGGCACACAAGCATGTGTTTTTTAAATGCCTGTTTATTTATTTGTATGCATGTATGCATGTGCATGTTTGCAAGCTACAGCATGCATGTGGGAGTCAGAGGACAATTTATGAAAGCTAGATATCTCTCTCCGCTATGAGAGTCCCTGAAGATCAAACAAGGTGCTCAGGCTTGGCAACACACATTTTGGCCTGCTGAGTTACCTTGCCCACCTTCAAATTTGGATCCTTAAATTTTTTTTGTTTTGAAACAGGGTTTCTCAATGTAGCCCTGGTTGTCCTGGCACTCTATTTGTAGACAAGGCTGGTCTCAAACCCACTGGGAGATGCCTGCCTCTGTCTCCCAAGTGCTGGAACTAAAGGCATGCCCCCCCCCTCAAATTTGTATCTTTAAAACAGATTTGTTTATTTATTTATTGTGTATGTGCACAGGAGAGAGGGAAGGAGGGAAGGAGGGAGGGAGGGAGACAGAGAGAAAGACAGAGAGAGAGAGGAGGGTATTGGATCCTGTGGAGCTTAAGTTGTGGATGTTTTTGAATTGCCAACGTACTGAATCATACTTGGACCCATAAAATGGTCTCTGAAGACCATCAAATTTGTATTTTTAATATGAGACCACAAAGACAGAAATCCCCCCAAGCAAACCGCTTGTTCACATGTATTTGCATTCTCCTCCTTGCTAGCATCTGCTCTTTCCCCGAGACAGGCGTGTATTTTCTGCTGAGCTCAGTTTCTGAGAAAACATTCTCCAGTTTTAGTTTCTACTTCCATTTCTTCCCAACATTTCTCAAGTCCTTGCAATCCAGCTTAGACATGGGTAGATGCTCCCGCTGACTTCCTCCTCACCAGACTCAGAAGAATTCTGACACATTTCCTATTTCTTGGACCTCTCCCTTAACTTGAATTTTGTGAAGCTAGTTCTTCTGGTTCCCCTAACTTCTATCGATTCCCCTTTTCCATCCTGTTGAGATCCTTGACACTAATGCTCACTATGGCTCCAGTTTCTGGTACACCATCCTCACCAGAACTCCCCTGGGATATTCTGTGGGCCTCCCTGAGTCTTGGAGATCCTGTGGTATTGCTCCACAGGACCAGTCCCTTCACAAGCTCCAGCAGGTCCTAGATGGGGTAGATGCTAGGGTGGGCCAACCCAAGGTCTGGCTGTGGGCCTGGGTGGTAGCTAAACTTGTCAGTCTGAGCCACTGGGGCCACCCTCCTTAGGCGAGGGGGCAGAGTCAGCGCTTCTACAAGCTCTCAGTTCACCCTGGCCTGTGGTGATGGGTGGGGACCATCTCTCTCCAGTGTAGAGACCAGCTATCTTGCTGAGAGGCAAGGCTAGCTTTCCCAGGGCAGTGAAGGGTGGGGCCCGCTCAAGACAGCTCTCTGGTTTTATCTACATGGTTCCTAAGGCCTCCTGAAGTGACATACACCACAGACATCAACACAGACCCCAGTTGCAGCTGGATCATGCACCCAGACAAGGTCCTTGGCAGCAACTTGGGTCAGGATGACACTATGGCCCTGAGTGTAGCACAGACCACTCATGTCTGTATGGCTTGTACTCTGGCATGGCTCCCAGACAGCTGTAGGCCCTGACCCAGAACCCCGGCCTCTGTATGGGCCCTAGTGGCAACTGGGGCCACAGACTTCAATCCAGATCCCGGATGGAGTTGGGCCATGGACCCAGACATGGCCTTAGGCTGCAGCCTGGCCTGATTGACATCCTAGCTCCAAGTGGTCATTCGGATCAGAATGGCTCTGGCAGCAGCACTGATTAATTTATTCAAGAGATTTAAACGTAGTATCCTTGAGGCAGTTGGATAAAGAATAGAGTGCAGGGGGAAGACAATCACACAAGGCTATGAGGGAAGCAGAAAGAGCTTGGATTAAAAGACACAAGACCGTAGATCAAGTGGAGTTTAAAGGAGTTGGGGTGTAAAATGGAGTAAAAATTAACGAGAATGTGTTGATTAGAAACAGCGCGACGCTCAAAATGAAATTATGGAGGAGTGAAGTGAATGCCTGAAAGACTCAAGGGACCAGGGCCATTGGAGGAGAAGCCAAGGACCGATTAGTGCAGAACATTAGACTTAGCTTGGGGTCAACACTTCAATTGATAGGGAGTCATCACTACAGCAGGAAGAGTAGGGTGGGTCAGCGTAAACTCATTCACCTGACAGCCACGTGTGATGTCCTTCTTGCTAAAATCTTGTCTGAAGTTTTCTTCAGAATTACTCACTACTTCCCCTTCTCTCTCTTGTTTCTTTTTTTATTCTCTCATCTCTTTTCTCTCCCTTAACCCTTCCTTCTTTTTAATTTCTTATTGAAAAAAATTAAAAATAAGGTTTTGTTATGTAGCCCAGGCTAGCCTTGGATTTACAGTCCTCTTACCTGAGTGAGTGCCGGGATTGCAGATGATATCTGTGTGTGACTATTCTGGATACCCCTTTCACCCTCAATTATTTACATTTTTTTAAAGTATGACCTGTTTGTTCTCCTACCTTTTGGATCATTTTTTTTTTTTCCATCTTGTAAACTTTTCTGCTCAGTGGGGTTACCCAGTGTTCTCTCTTCTCACGGTGTACACACTTTCTGGGTGATTTTATAGATCTGATGACTTCAGCTGCTGCCCAGATGCATATGGCCCCCAAATCTTTATCTCCAACTGAGCGTCTTTGTTCTTATACTGCGTTCTGAATATCTTGGTCAGTAGTCCTCAGATGTCCTCCTGGCAGCTTAAATTGGGTCTGACTTATCTTCTGCAGTTTCCCCAGGGATTAATGGCTAAACATATATGGGAGATGAGGAATAGACTGATAAGTCAAAACATCTTTGTGGTTGGCAGGAATTTTAAAATGAAGCAAAGGAAACTAGAGAGGGCACCTCAAGTGTATGTGGCTCTGTTTTGGGATCTGGGGATTTAAACTCCAGTCTTTATGTTTATGCACTAAGAACTTTTCTCACTAAACAATTTCCCCAGCCTTGTGGATTCCATTTGAGAAACACAAACTCTATTTCTATAATGCTAACACTCATTGAATCTAACCCATTTCCTTTGTTAAATCTCTATCAGTTAAAAAAAGATGTCAAAGAAAGGCAAGAAGGTACTTATCTAGCTAGCTTCATGGAAATCTAGGAAATACCATTTATGCTTTTCCTACAGCACAATAAAATTAGGCATGGTGGCACTTGGGAAGCTGAGACAGGAGGATGTTGAGTTGAGGCTAGCTTGAGGCTAGCAAAACCCTGTCTCATAAAATTACAAAAAAAGATAGACAGGTACATAGATTATTAGATACCAGCTGAATATCAACCCACTATACTCTATGATTCAGATATGTGGCTCTCTAAAAGAGGGCATATTAAAGTTTGAAAATCACTTCATGAATTCAAATGAGGTCAAAAGTTTTAGTTGTTTATCATTATAAATAAAAAATGGAAGCAAAAAAGTTATCATCCAGAGAAGCATTTCCTGATCACTCTAGCACTGTGGAATTCTTTGTAATATTAATTGTGTGTGCTGCCAGGAGGACATTTGAATATCTATTAGCTTATAGATATTGAGGTATGTATGTTAAACCATATATCTTGTGTTCTAGGAATGTAGCAGTGATAAAATGCTTGATTTTCTTGAATTTAGAAGAAAGTCGGTATATCAGTTACTTATCTTGTTTTGGAAACAGCTTAAAGGAAGAACAGTTTATCTCAGTTTACAGCTTGAGGGAAGACATTCCATCCTGCTACCAGACCTTCCCACCAGGATGGGATGTCTCCCCTCAAGCTGTAAACCAGGCTGACTCAATCACAGCAGTCAAGAAACAGAGAGCAACGTTTGCACTCAGTTTTCCTTCTCCTGTTCATCAGTCTAGAAAGCCAGCCCATAGGATAATACCACGCATATTTTGGATGAGTGTTTCTTCCTTATTAATCTTAATCTAGACAGTCTTTCACAGATGTGCTCAGAGATTTGTTTCCATGGTGATTTTAGAGTCCATTAAATTGACAATCAAGATTATGCATCACAGTGGGAGAAACAGGTAAGAGACTCTACAGAAATGAACAGTGTGCCTGGGTATTTAGCCAGTGGTACAGTTCTTGTCCGGCATTGTGGGAGCCCTAAGCTGAATCCTCTATATCATGTAAACTACATAAATAAAATTCACATCCTCGAAGAGAAAAAAAAAAACCCAAACCAAAAACCCACAGTGTATTTTTCAGTAGTGGTCAGTATTGTGTATAAAAAAAGGGCCAAGAATGAATGGGGTGAGGGAGGTAAGGAGTCATTTAATTGCCTTGATGTATCATTGCCTTTTTTGTGAGGGTGAAGTTTTTAGTATGTGAACAATGAAAGCTATCCATAAAACAAAAACAGCAAGCATGAAGGCTCTGAGGTAGTACAACTTTGAGATATGCACAGATGATATCAGCATCATAGAACTTATCACAGGGATAATTATCTTGTGCCCTGGTCACAAGACCCTCAAAGAGACCACCAGAGACACAAACTCTCCGAAATGCAAAAGCAAGTTTTATTGAAATGGCAGTTGCCAGAGGAAGTACCTACTCCTCTGCAAGCTGGGTTTTTAAAGGAAAAACCTACAAGATTAAACATCAGTTAGGAGTCTTAGTATGGATATAATTCTGATTAACTCATTTTGGGGACTTTCCAGATTTCCTCTGTTATCTTAACTGTGTTTGTCAAACATTTCTCCCTAGACCACCTTCTGGGTTGGGACATTCTATGGCTACAGAATGTCCCCAGGCTATCTCCAGTACTGGTGCAATCCATGGTTAATTAGCTGCTATAAGATAGCCCCTAGGCCATCATTGTACTTTGATCCCAGCAGAGCTCAGGCATGCCCTGGGTCTAACAGCGTGATCCTAAAGAAGTGGGTGGACAAATTAAGGGACAAGAAACACAAAGAACTGAGAGTAAGACAGTTTTCTAATCAAGCTCTGAAACTTTCTTCTTCTCAGCAGTACATTTGGTCCTTTAGGGGGAAGGGTAAGCAAGGTTAAACTGGTGAGGAATTCACAGCTGCAGGCTAGTCTGCCAACAGGATGTGTTTTCTTGGAGACCTATTTAATATGGCTATTGTTCAACCCCAGGAAAGTTACCTAATTCCTGGGAAGGGACTCAATTACTTAGGTTAACAGCAGGGGAGGTTGCCTGACTTCTGGGGGGGGGGGAATTCTTCTAGGGAAAAGGAAACTGAATATGCTGGTCCCAAAATGGCATTGCCACTGTTATGGTTTTTCTGGCTTCTGGCATCTCCTGTCTTTCCATTAGTTTTTAGGTCCAGCATGATAAGGCACTTCATTCAATGGCAGGCCTTAACCAAGGAGGGGAGGCATTGCCCTGATCCTCCCAGAAAGGAGTAATCATGATGTCTTTTGTGGGAGAGAGGCCCTAGGGGCTCCTCTTTGTTGAAAATCACCCATAGACATCAACTTCTATGCAATCAGGGATGCCTCACAGGGGACTCAGAGGCAGAAGGTGTGGTGAGGACCTTCTTTTTTTTTTTTTTTTTTTACTGTGCAGTGCTTTTTACCATGCACCTCACACTGATGCTCAAGTTGCTTACAAGCAAGTTTGCATTGATCTGAGTACTATGTGCCCCTCCTAAGATGCTCATCACTTGAAGGTTCTGCAAGACCTTGGTCATCAAGGTCAAGCTAGTGGTAATGGAGCTGTATGGGCTTGGCAGCCAGGGAGTCTACTTGTTGCCTTATGAGGCAAGTGAGCTTGCCAACCATTAAGGGTCCCAGTGTTATAAAAAGTAGAATGCTTACTAAAGGTCCTATCAAGGGCATCAAAAGAGAAAACATAGGATCTCCACCAATCATCTGCAGATGCAGAAACCTTTTGCTGGTGAAGGTCAAGGCTAAGTTTGTGGAGTTTACTCACTTGGGTTTCAATTATCAGATTTATTAATATAATAACAGCATTCCTCTTCCAAGAATAAACGTGTCCTGCCCTTTCCTGCAGTTAGCAAGTCAAGGGCTCAGTGGTTCTGTATAGGTTATCTGTCTCTGCAGGGAAGACAGAGACTCTGCCGAGCCCTCCACAGCAAGTTGAAGCTGCTGAGACAAGTGGGCGGTAGTCACAAGGGAATGGCCCAGTGCCCCTCCAGCTAGGCCAGCAGCCATGACTGAGGCCAGGGAAGTGCTGGCCGCAGGAGGCAAAAAACCCTGCTCTTTTCTGTCTAATGACTGGGGGTTCCCCCCCTCCCAGAAATTCAGCAGGGGTGTGAAGCATCAGCTGTGGCACTAAGGTCACAGGGAGGCAAAGCAAGTGTTGAGAGGCAGAAGCAGCCACAACATCCAGAGTGTTTGCAGCAGGTTTTCCTTGGCCTTTCCTGCATTCGTCTGTAAAAGAAAAAGGGAGAAATTTCTCTTCAGGGATAGGTGTGCTCCCTGGGCTCAGCATTTATTTATTTTATTAGACATTCTGGCAGCCATCTAGGCAACCCTTCTTGGATGTCATAGACACAGGCAGACCCTCGACCCCGTATGAGTACTGGGTCAGGACCCTTCCGCTGAAGTGTTAACGGGTCCTTCCATGTAACCGTTGAGTGTCAGAAACGGTCAGCTGCTGATTTTCCATCTTGATCCAGCACAAACAAGAACATGATTGAGAACATTGCACACAGATCCCTCAGTGGGATAAAGATCCCCCTTTTAAGTCTTTGAATGGTGGATTTAAGTGTCTGATGGGCCCACTTGACAATGCCTTGACCCTGTGGGTTACAAGGAATTCCAGTAACATGCTTAATCTTGAGTTGGCTGCAAAATTGTTGAAAATTCTTTCCGGTATATCCTGGGCCATTATCAGTCTTAATTTGGGGCAGCCCATAACTCTAAGGCAATTTAGAATATGTGCAATAACATTCTTAGAGGCTTCTTCTGCTTAAAGGGAGGCTGAAACAAACCCACTAAAAGTATCAATGATAACATGAATATATTTAGTTTCCCAAATTCAGAATAATGAGTAATATCCATCTTCCAAATTTCATTAGGGATCAAGCCTCTAGGATTCACACCCAAAGGAGGTACTGGTAAGGAAGTAACACAAGCAGGGCACTGTTTAACTATTTGTCTGGCCTGTTTTCTGGTCAGCTTAAAAAGTAAGTGCAACAGTGTTTGCACATTCAAATGATGAAGAGAATGAGCGTGAATGGTCTGGGAAAGGGAATCTTGTACAATGGAAAAAGCCAGGCAGATGGCCAAATCAGCACTGTGATTTCCCCCAGCCAGTGACCCTGGCAGCCTTAGGCATAATACACTCTTTTGAAAAATGACCAGGTTGTTTGCAGTTAAAGCATGTATTTATGGGGCACCCAGATCGATAGTTTGCAAGGCTGCTCCGATGTGTAGGCCCTTTAGGAGGCAGCCACTTATAAGCCCTCATCCCCACATTTTGAATTTGAGCCAAGAGGCCAGGAGGAAACCTCACTTGACTATCATTTGTCTCATAGGGGCTATAGCCCAAAAACCTGTCTTTTGTCCATGTTTTAGAATATCTCCTTTCAGGATTGTGCTGTGCTGTCTCCCTATAATTCTCAGTAAACTCTGTTTTCCAGAGAACATAATCACCTCCTGACAGGGCAGCACAGGTCAGAAAGTACCAATCATTGGGAATAAGCCACGCTCACTTAAATTTTCAATAAGAGCCAAGGTGAATGGAGCCATGGGCCCATAATTATTCATGGTTGCTTTGAAGTCCTTCAGATGTTTTAGACTTAGGCGGCAATATTTTTGGTCTGCCACCTCCTCGGAGTCTGAGACAGACTCTATCAAATGCCTGTTTTCCCTTTCAGAGTCCTCCTGTTGTGAGGTGGAGTCCTCCTCCCCATGTGTCGGGGTGGCCTCAGTATCTGCTGCTTCTGGGTGTAAGGGTCCCTTACTGTGAGTAACAGTGATGGCATGAGGAATCTTGTGACCTTTAGGGGCCACTCTGGACCCAGTCTTTAATAAGGCGGGGGAGTCTTTAAGAGAGATGTTAGTCAACTCTTGATCAAGGGCATGCAGCTATTTAATTAGTTGTAAATATTCCCCCTTTTTTTGTTGGAGGACATTTCTTAAAGAAGCCATCTCTCTAGAGAGTTGGATCTTGGCCTTTTCTATGGTATCAGAGACATTTCAAAATCAAGAACTGGGGTGCAAAGGGGTGGGTCAGTCGGCACAGATGCCTGAGGGGCTGATGGGTGTGCATAAGGTGGAGTCTTGTTGGGGAAGAAGGAAATAATGGTGGCCAATCAGGATTATGATCTCTAGAAGTCTCCTCTTTCAGAGTTGCCTGTTCTTGAGGGGAAAGATCATCAAGGGGAGATCTTCCTTGAGTGCCTTTAGGGAAGGGTGAATATCCTTAGGTTTATGCGAATTAGGTTTATCATGACCAGGTAATACTACCTCCTCTTGGGGGGTTATTTTTGCCCTCTGGGTCAGGGATTTCAATAGGAATGGAGTTGCACACAGATGGAGGGCAAGATGCCCATTGGAGAGATTTTTCTCCCTTTGCAACCACTTTTTGAATATCTGGAGAACTATTATAAATTCTTAAAAATATCATTAATCAAGTTTCAATAGGAAAAGGCTTGAACAGGGACCTTTTCTGGTCTGAAGGAATAATATTTTTGAAGACAATCACCTACTCTTTTCCATCTTTTTACATTAATAGTACCTTCCTGTGGAAACCAGGGGCAAATGTCCCCAATGAAATAAAAAAAATTTCTTGATATCTTTTTTTAAAAAAACCTGAGTTCCTTATGTTTTGAGGGACTCTTTGAGTTCAGTCAAAAACAAATCATGCTTACTGAATGCTTGTCCATGGTAATTATTTTACCTTGTGTCTACACTGTCACTCTCCAGATCTTCACTCACAAAAATTGCAATGGCGGCCATCCAATGGGTTGATGGCCATCTGGAGTGAGACGTTTGTCACAGACCCCCTGGTCCTCAGCCACATTGGGCCCCAATTTGCCCCAGTCTGCGAGGTCTACAAGTGGATCTAAAGAGGGGGCAGACAAATGAAGGGACAAGAAACATGAAGGAGAGCAAGACAGTTCTCTGATCAAGCTCTGAAACTTTCTTCTTCTCAGCAATACGTATGGTCCTTTAGGGGGAAGGGTAAGCAAGGTTAAGCTGGCGAGGAATTCACAGTGGCAGGCTATTCTGCCAACAGGATGTCTTGTCATGGAGACCTATCTAATCTGGCTATTTTTCAACACCAGAAAAGTCACCTAATTCCTGAGAAGTGACTCAACTAATTAGCTTAACAGTTGAGGTGGGGGGGGGGAGGCTGACTGGCTTATGGGGAGAGATTCTTCTAGGGAAAAGGAAGATTAATAAGCTAGTCCCAAAATGACATCACTACTGCTAAGGTTTTTCTGGCTCCCGGCACAGGAAGGCCTGTCTCAAACTGGGACTAAGAAACTGTTGCTCAACAATGGAGGTGCTTCTCTGATTCTTCATTTCTCTCTTATCATTGGCCTAATGGGTTTTAGACAGTTAGTTCTGGCTTATAAGTGTCTTTCTCTATGTCCCTAATCACTTCCTCATATATTGGAGTAGTCTATAACACAGGGTGCAAAGGTGATGGCCAGGAAAAAGAATATCTTCCATCTTTCCAGGATTGTTACAATGCTAGCTCCATGAAGGCAACAACCATGTCCCTGAGCTTCCTTCTGAGGTGACATCTGGTACTGCCACCCCCCAACTTTAGATCTAGTCATCTGGTTCCAACTAACTCAGAGCTGTCAGAGCCTATCTATCTGGAGGATGGTCATGCTCCACCTCCTTCCGCACCAGCTTCTGTGTCTTCATTTGGAGGCTCAAACTGATCTGCAAGGTCTCACTGGATCCAGTGATATTGTAGTGACTGTAGAATCTAGGGCTAACTCTTAGGCATGGCCCTCAGAGGCAGGTAGGGGTGAGGCGGGGGAGCACCTGGTTCTGTCCCCCTGTGGCTGAGTCTGTACTTCACCTCAATACATCAACGCTGCCATTCCCTCATACTGGCAGATTCATTACCATTCATCTAATCCTTAACCAAGCAAGGGGCTGCTGTGTCTCTGCAAACTAGAATATTCCCACAGTACTGGCTCTTTGAAGATAAAGATTTGCATAGAGTTGTTGGAAAACAAACCAGTAAGTCAACATGGACCTGGCTTAGAATCAGGTGCTATTATGGCTACTTCTCAGTCAAGGCTCTCAGTTCCACCTTCTGGCAAGCCAGTCAGCCATCACCCCAGCACCGTCCTGCTCTCCTCATTCACCCCAACTGTGTGCAACTGGGAGGCTGTTTACACTCTGACCCTAGCTAGGAGGGCAGGAATACTTGCTACATTTCCAGTCTCTCCCCCTTTCCCAGAAAAGCGCTGAGGCAGGGAAATAGGCTGGACAGATGGAGCTCAGCATGGTGGTGCCTTTCAGAAGCACCATCTTCTTCCTCAGTCATGTAAGCAGGGTAAGCAGTGTGAACAGTCGAGGGTCAGTCATTCCCCTGGCTTCTCAAGGCAGGATTCTTTGAGACAGGAGCAGCTTGGGATCTCTGGGGTCCCACAGCCCACAGGAGGCTGACTTGCAATGCCAAACTCCAGGCTGTAGAGACCTTTCAGCTTCCATGAAAATATTTGTCTCCTATGCCAGAAGGTTTCCTTTTAATTTAGCATTTCAATCTGTTATGGGCAGGGAACAGGGGCAATGTTTCTCTTCCATAACTGCTTCAAGCTGACACTGGGGTGTTATTGTCAGGGCCCCAAAAGGCTGAAATGCTAGTAAAAGGCTGAGCAAGGGGGCATCTGTCAAAAACATGTAGTTGTCTGACCCAGTTGTGGAGACAGGAAACAACCCATGTTGGTTAGGCTGGTCCACATGAACTTTCAGCAAGTCCAGAACTGGTATTCTCTTGGAGCAAGTTGTGTATGCCAGTCAAATCTGTTGATACATTAAAACTAAGAACAAAAGTTAGAATTTATGAACATATTTGTAAATTTTGGGCCCAGTCTTAGCAATTAGGAAGGGTAGCAGTCCCAAAACCACAAGAGAAAAGTATCATCCTTAGGAACAGACAGGGGAAAAACTTAGGCTGTACTTATCTGGAATCCTTTTGACCTCTCTGAAGTAGATCCAAATTTATAATTCTCTGAAGCTCATAAAAGACACAAGAGTTTTAGTTAAATTAGCATTAATAATCTAGAAAAAACAAGGCTTTATTATATATATATAATGAGGGCAAGCTGGCTATCGCCTTGCAGAAGGATCTGGTTATCTAATATTGTCAAGCTGACAAGGTTATAGCTAGCCTAGCTGTCAATACTTGTAGGATCCGAGAAGGATAAATTATACCTGAGTACGGACAAGCAGTTTCTGAATCTACTAAAAACAACAGAGACCAGTCCATACATAGTTAGCCATACCCAGCTCTTCCCATAGTTGGAGGCAGAAGTATCCAAATAGCATCAATCTTTGGCTGCTAGACCTATAAGGTGGTAGTTTTTCCCACAATAGAGGGACACATAAGAGAAGACTGACCTTACTTTGTCTAGGCAAAAGGATGCAATCAATTCTCCCATGTCCTGCAGCTTGTCCAGAGCCTAGACCGGGTCATGGTGGCAGGCAGGCATTGTGCTATGGCATCTTGCCCCGATCAGTACTGCCACAATCCAGATGGAGATATCCTGGTGTCTCACAATCGGAGACCTTGGGTTACTGTTAGGATCTGGGAGTCTCTGTCTGATATAATAAGCTTTTAAATAAACATTTTAAACACCGTATTCTGAAGGTCTCTGAAGCATGAGGGCTGCCCAGGCATATCTGAATGGAAGAACTTTGTTTCTAGTTACTTGTTGGAAGCTCAACCCTGAAAACATATACACGGGACTAAATAAAGCTCATCCCTGAAATTAATTACATCAGTACTTAACATGACTACAATGAAAAGACTTTGATTATTTAAAGATGACTGATTTCTTGTGTCTCCAAACAGTCTTTAGTACATTAGCAGCTTTCACAAGACTAGGACTGAACAATTTATTTCTGTCAGATTTAGCCCTAAAAATAATGATATTGAATCAAAACTTTTTCTAGTATCAAAATTAAAACTTTTATATAACTCAGTTTATCCAAATATCTTAATGTTAACAAATTTAGCTAAGACAAGGAGTCTAGACACACATTCTTAAGCCTGGATAGACCTTGAGTAGGGGGAGACATTTTTTAAGCAAACATCTGACATGCCTGTGGTTACTGCTGTGCCTGTATACATTACACATTTAACTGCTGCCATCCATAAGCCAGGTTTCCTCCACATCTGGCAATGGTGAGTCTAGCAGGTCCAGGTGGATGCGGTGGGCTTGAGCCAGTATCTCTGAGCACTGCCTTGAGTCAGGGTCTGGCAATAGTGTGGCTGGGTTAAGGGCCGCAGGCACCTGGAATGCTATTCTGGTGGGGTTGAGGAGTAAGGCTTGAAAATGAGTCATTCTGACGTTGCTCAGCCAGCAGTCTGGTGGCTTTTTAAGAACTGCCTCCAGGGCATGTGAGGTAGCAAAGGTAAAGTTTTGTTCCAGAGTTAGCCTGTCAGCATCCATGACTAGCATTGCCAATGCAGCTGTGATACACAGGTGGGGGACGGGCGGGGGGAGGGGATATCCTGCAGCCACCGGATCTAACTTCTTGGATAAATATGTCACAAGTCTCTTTCAGGGCCCTATGATCTGAGTGAGTGCTCATTTTGTTATCTCTTTATTCTCATCTAGAAGCAGGTAAAAGGGTTTGTTTATATTAGGCAGTCCATGGGCCAGGGCCTCTAAGAATTTCTGCTTCAGGGCGTCGAATGCCCTCTGTCCATGTAAAGTCAGATGTGTTTCTGGTGGTCTCTATAGAGGCTTAGTCAGCTCAGTAAACCCTGAGATCCGTAGGTGGAAGAACTTCCTGTGCCCAGGAATTCCCTCACATGCTTGACAGTCCTAGGAGTGGGTATTTTTAACACCGGCTCCTTGCAGACATCCGGACATCCGAGAGTCATCTCCGGCCCCCTCCAACATACCCCAAGTACATTACCCATGATCTGTAGATCTGGGCTTTCTTGGCAGAGGCTCAATATCCCAAGTCTTCCAGGGTTTGCAGCAAGTTCTCAGTTCCTTTCCTGCAGGTCTCTCTATTGGTAACTACAACCATCAGGTCATCCACATATTGCAACAAACTCACATCAGGGTTTTGGGGTTCTGTACTTACTCAGATGCTTGTGAAGGGCATCATCAAAGATGGTGAGGAAGTTCTTGAACCCTTGGGGTAATCTAGTCCAAGTCAATTAGCCGCTGATTCCAATTTCTGGATTGTGCCATTTGAGTACAAAATATTGCTGGCTCTTGGGGATCAGGGGTAGGTGTAGACGGAGTTTTACTTTCAAGGCACCAGTCCAAAATTAATATTTATTAGAATATAAATTAACACTCACGATATTAGTAACAGCTTATAGTGGCAGCTGAACAAGGACTGGCATATCCAAGTGATGGACGAGTGATGGATGCGCGATGGAAGGACGATGGATTCCAGTACTGTCCCTCCAGCAGCCAGCAGCCAGGAACCAGGAAGAGAGAGCCCTCGCCACTTATCAATGGGGTTGGCCACACGCCCTCCAGGGTCCCGGAAGTGTCTTCTGACCTTATCAGCTGACACCTTAATCCTGCCACATCTCCCCCTTTTGTCTAACTAAGAAGGTTCTAAACTAAGACTATGTACAATAGGAATTATTATGAGTTAGTAACCATAAATACCTATTCTTCAACCCCTTCAAGACCTGAGAAGGAAGATATATCACTTGAAAGTCAGAAGTACATGGAAGTACTGGCTTCCAAAATTTGGGAGAGGACAGCAACACAGCTACCTGGACAATCACCTCTGGTTTTGTGCACCGTTGGAGCATCTATCATATTGGCTACAGGCCTATGGTATCTGACAGATCTTCTCACAAGCAGGGCAATTTTGGAGGGACTGTCTTATCCTGTCCAGGCAGGTTTCGTCAGTCTCCATCCATCAACTTGTTCATCTAGCTTTGACACCATGTGTGTACTGTCAGCAATCAAGGTAAGGACAGTTCCTTACTCACCCGGCCATTCTCTGCCAAAAGGACAAACTCCAATGGAGTATCCTCGATGCTCAACACCATCTTGGGAAAGGAGCAGTGACACCAGGAGTCGTCGTGCCTCTCATGGCCAAATTTCAAATGTTAAATGCCATATTCTCTGGGTCTATGAAATGGTTGAAGATTTCTGTCTATCTATGATATTCTAACGTGTATCTGAGATGACTGGGATATGGTACCTTAAGTAATGTTGACAGTAGTTTTTATCGTCTTAAGGAATAAACCTTGTACTAAAAATTAGAATACCTATATAAGGGGTGTACAATCCCTGAAAAATGACTTTTAGTATGACTATCAAACATTAGCCAGGGGTATATTACAATGTAAAGTGGCCACAGCATTTTAGACATGTATATACATATATATCATCTAAACAGAGGTATATAAAACATCTTGTGCATATATCATAACTAGTGCAATCATACATTATATCTAGTATAGTTAAATGAAGGTAGTAATTGCATAGTGTACATGACAATGATGTGCAAATATTTTAAACAGAGATAGAAGCATATATAAAATATAGCAATTACAGATTCAATTTTACATAATAGTTACAGATTCAGATTTATATCGAAATACAAGTTGCTTTGGTTATATAAAGCAATTTCAGGTTGAACTTTGTACAAATGTACAAATTATCACAATTAAACATATAAAATGATTTTACATTTGTATCAATATACAAATACCTATGCCAATGCAAATTGTCTTTAACTTAGCCCATACATTTAGCTAAAATGGTGTATAGGTAGGCAGAACAATCTACCTTTATCTATAGTATCTGTCCCCCTTCTCTTCTTCAAAAGAGATCTTTGATGCTATATTATAGTTCTGTCCTCCACCCAATTTTCACTTAAAACTATTCTAACAGAATAAGAATTACCCACAACCCTCAGAACACAAAACTTATTGGGAAAGGGGGCGTAGTCTTTCACAAGGTTGCTTCCTGCTGACTTAAGGGCGATGACATCTCTTTGGGATCCTGTAAAAGCTAAAACAATGGTTAGATCTTAATGAACTGACTATATACATTTATAACCATTCTCAGAATAGTGGTTAACTCCATCTGGAATTCTAATTAGAAGTGTGATCTGGAGGATAATCATAGAGAGCTGTCTTGCAGCCGTTTTTGAATAGTCTATTTTCTGAAAACAATCATTGATTGGTGTGCACCACGTTCTTGATTTTTCTAATTTTGCCTCTGTCTGTCTGTCTACCTGTCTCTTTCTCTCTCTCTCTCTCTCTCTCTCTCTCTCTCTCTCTCTCTCTCTCTCTTTCTCTCTCTCTCTCATACTCTCTCTTTTATTCTTGTTTCACTAGTAGGAGTTGTTGTGGTGGGGGCCCCATCTCGGTTCCAGATTCTTTGTAGATAGCTGATAGGAGGAAATGTTATTTACAATGGAAAACTTAAGCATTGTTGTTACTCAAAAAAGATATTCATATCTTCTATGACTTTAGGAGACTGTATGCAGACAGGATGTTTGAAAGGTACAGATACAGAGAGAAACAAGGTTTGAGATGAAGTCACAATAATATGGGTCCCTAAATATTCTGTCTTCTGTCTCATACCAGGTGGCTTTTCTGATATGAGACAGAATACTTCACATTTTCTTTACCAATCTGCTTGGGTTTAGAGAGGGAGAAAGCCACTTGCTCCCAATCCAAATCCAGCCCTATTAATAGTCAAATCAGGACCATTTTTTTTTGTGTGTGTGTGTAGATGCAAGATGCAAAGCAGTAAATATTGAGAGATTACCCATTAGTGCATATGTGTATTAGTTGGTCTCATAGTCCGTCATGTACTTAATCATCAGTCATGTACTTAATCATCAGTCTGTCTTCTATTGCAGGAGAGTAATTAGTCTTAAAAATAGTTGTATCCGTTTTCCTGTAAAGACAAAACTGAGACCCTGCCCCAGGTTTGTTAAATGTGTTTTCCTTACCATGTATCCATTTGTCATATCATGGGTGAGCAATTACTTCTCCTCCTCAGGAAGGGACTCCTTTTCAAAGCAGACTTTTATTAGTTTTGTCGGTACCCATATCTTTTCTTTCCCTGTTGACACAAAAGCGAAACCCCTACCCCATCGAAGCACATATCCCAGCTTCCACTCAGAAGTCAACACATCTTTGAAGTAGATGGGTTGATTTAACTCAGAGGATTTCTCTATCACCCAATGTCTCTCAGTAGCTGATGTTCCCTTTCCATCAGCGTTAAGAAAATTTAAAGTCAATAAGGCACTGTGCAACCTCTCCCTGGGTTTTCTCATTTCTTTCTTCTGTTTATAAAGCATCTCTTTCAACATGCAGTGAGATCTCTCCACAACTGCCTGTCCTGTGGGATTGTGTGGTATCCCCGTAATATGCTTTATATTATAGTATCCAAAAATTATCTTCATTTTTCAGGAAATGTAAGCTGGAGTATTGTCAGTCTTAATCTGAGTGGGAATTCCCATTATGGCCATTGCTTCCAAAAGGTGAGTTAGTACAGTATCAGCATTTTCGGAACTCAGAGCAGTCGCCCATTGCATTCCAGAGTAAGTATCGATAGTATGATATACATATTTCATCTTTCCGAATTCTGGGAGGTGAAACACATCCATTTGCCAGATCTCATTTCTCTGTGTACCTTTAGGATTACTTCCAGCAGGTAAAGACGGTTGGTTATAGAAAGAGCAAGTGTTGCAATTCCTTACTATTTCGTTTGCTTCATTCCAAGTGATGGAAAAACTCTTCTTTAATCCTTTGCTGTTAACATGATGTTTCTCATGAAATTCTGTGGCCTCTAGCACATTTCCTATCAGCAACCGATCTATTTCATCATTACCCTGCGCTAGAGGGCCTGGGAGACCCGTGTGCACCCTGATATGTGTTATGTACATGGGATGTATCCTACCTCTGATGATATCCTGTAGTTGTATGAATAGTAAGGTCAAGTCTGTATCATCAGGAATGAAGTCAGCAGTCTCAATATGTAAAACAACTCTTTCTGCATATTGAGAATCAGTAATTATATTGAGAGGCTCTGTGAAATCCAACAACACCATAATAATTGCATATAGTTCTGACTTCTGGACAGAGTTATAAGGGCTCTGAGCCACCTTAATTAAGTCTTCAGAATTGTAGCCAGCCTTTCCTAAATTGTTCGCATCAGTATAAAAGATGAGGGCTCCAGAAATGGGTTTATTCTGTACCACATGAGGAAAGATCCAATTAGTTTCCTTTATGAATTGAATTCTCTTGTTTTGAGGATATTTATTATTAATCTCTCCTAAAAAGTCACTACAAGCCTTTTGCCAAGGTTCACTGTCTGCCCATAATCGTTCAATTTCTTCATTAGTCAAAGGCCCGACAATTTCTGCAGGGTCCTTTCCAGTCAATTGGCGAAGTCTTAATTTACCTTTAAAAATCAGATCAGAAATTTTTTCGATATATGTCTTCATCTTCTTGCTTGGCCTATGTGGCAGAAATATCCATTCTAATATAATGCTTTCTCTTTGCATTAAGATTCCTGTTGGAGATTGTCTAGAGGGTAAAATAACAAGTATGCAATCCAGGTCTGGATCCACACGATCCACATGTGCTTCTTGAAGTTTCTTTTCTACCAACTTTAATTCTTTCTCAGCCTCATCAGATAATTCTCTTGGACTATTTAAATCCTTGTCACCGTCCAAAGTCTTGAACAAATTAACTAGCTCATAGTTTTTTATACCAATCATGGGCCGTATATGAGCAATATCTCCTAGTAACTTTTGAAAATCGTTAAGAGTCTTCAATTTATCTCTATTTAATTTTACCTTTTTTGGCCTAATTTTTTGTAAACCTATTTTATATCCTAAATAATTGATAGAATCTCTCCTCTGTACCTTTTCTGGAGCAATTTGTAGTCCCCAATCAGGCAATATTTTCTTTAGTTCTTCAAACAATGTTTCTAATGTATTTGGGTTTGGGTCTGCCAACAAAATATCATCCATATAATAGTAAATGATAGATTGTGGGAAGCGCTTGCACAGTATTTCTAGTGGTTGTTGTACAAAATATTGGCATAAGGTGGGACTATTCAACATTCCTTGGGGAAGGACTCTCCATTGGTAGCTCTTAGCTGGCCCTGAATTATTAAGAGTAGGCACTGTGAAAGCAAATTTCTCTTTGTCCTGTTCCTGTAAAGGTATGGTAAAAAAAACAATCCTTCAAATCAATAACTGCAATAGGCCATCCTTTAGGTAGCAGAGAAGGCAGCGGAATACCAGATTGTAAGGAGCCCATAGGTTGAATCACCTTATTAATTGCTCTTAAATCCGTCACCATCCTCCATTTCCCAGATTTTTTTCTTGACAACAAAAACAGGAGAATTCCATGGACTGGTTGATTCTTCGATATGCTGAGCCTGTAACTGCTCCTGTACCAACTGTTCCAAAGCCTGAAGTTTTTCTCTTGTCAAAGGCCATTGTTGCACCCAAATAGGCTTTTCTGCTAACCATTTCAAAGGCAATGCTGTGAGTGTTCTTTTAGATTCTGTGGTTATTGAGCAATTCTTTTGTACAACCTGAATGGCTGGTGAATTTTCTCCATAGTACCTTAAAGCATCATTTTTGGAAACATAATTGAGTCTCCGGTTGATATCAGAACCAGGAGGGATTTTAATCTGAGTATTCCATTGCATTAGAAGGTCGCGACCCCACAGATTCACTGCTATGTCAGCCATATATGACTTCAACCGTCCTTTCTGACCTTCTGGTCCTACGTATTCAAGCCATCTCACACTCTGTTTCACTCGAGATATTGTTCCAATACCCAGAAACTGGATATCTACTGCCCGTAAAGGCCATCTGGAGTGCCATGATTATGGGGTTATGATCGAAACATCAGCCCCCATGTTGACTAAACCCTGGATATAAATATTATCTATCTGTATTCTCAATTTTGGTCTTTGTTCATTTATTTAAGTCTGCCAAAATATTCGTTTTGTGATTCTTTTTGGAATTTCTGAATTTTCTTTTGAATTTATGTTATTATCTAATATCATATGATTTTCTAGATCAGGTTTTGGATGCTCTATTCGTCCTGAGAATGCTGGTCTTCTCCTATGACCGGATATGATCTCACCATCCTTGAATTTGGAGTCTGATTTTTGGGGGCTTCCCGGGGGAAGCCCCAAAAGGCATTTCCCGATGGTAGAGGGTTGTCTTCTTTATCCCTGGTAGATAGATCTACATTCATTGGTCCAATGCTGTCCCTTGCCATACCTTCTGCATAATCCAGAAGGCAATGGCCTTCTGTTCGAATTAAACCTAGATCGGGTATCATTTCCAAGAGTACCTTGTGTACAATTCTGTCTTATATGGCCTTGTTTACTACAGTTGAAGCAAGTGATGCCTTGGTTCCTCACCCTAACATTAGCAACAGCTTGGCCTACCCAATTCTCCTCATTGCTATGGAGAGATTCAGCATTGATTACATATTGAATCCATTCTTCTATAGGTGTAGCTCTGATCTTTAAAGGCATAAGCATTCTTCTACATTCTGTATTAGCATGATCAAAGGCCAGAGAAAGTATTAATTGCTTCCTAACTTCTGGATCTGATATTGCTCTCTGAACAGCTGTGGTAAGCCTCTGTAGAAAGTCGGTATAAGGCTCTTTTAAGCCTTGTTTGACCTTAGTATAATGCTCGATTTTTTGACCTGGGTCCAAAATCTTTTCCCAAGCATTCAGTGCAGCAGTACGGCATAGCAATAAAGTATGCTCATCATAAGTAGATTGAGTCCTCACATCAACAAACATGCCTTCACCAAGGATTTGGTCCTGAGAAGCAAAGAAACCTCTAATTTTTCCTTGTTGTTCCAAAGTCTTGGCCTCCTCTCTAAACCAGCCTCTCCACTGTAAATTCTGACTTTGGTCCAAGATAGCAGCCGTTAGCTGCATCCAATCAGTTGGTAGAATCCGGGTTTTTGCTGACCATGAATTTAGAAGCTGCTTCACCTGAGTGTATACCGTGCATTGATATTGCCTCTTTAAAATCCTTGATGTCTCTCATATGTACTGGCTCATAGCTATACTCTACATATTCTGAGGATCCCCCAGGTGTTATCTTTGTCTGAATAGTAGCTGGGAACAATAGTTGTGCGGAAGGGGGTAGCCCTGTTATGTTTACCACCTTGGGTAGAGTATCTCCAGTACCATAATATCCCATTTGGGGTTGACCTGAACTTTTCTGAGCATAAGATGCATCACTACCTTTTTCCAGTATTGCAATGCGGTCCTCCCATGCTTTTATTTTGGATATTACAGGTTCCCATTCCTGGATTTTGGATATTACCGGTTTCCACTCTTGAAGTTTAGATACTATTGATTTTTCTAGAGCTTGAGTGTCCTGATGAAGCAGTCCTTCCAAAGACCTCATTGAGCCAGCAATTTTTTGATCCACATCATTAACATAATTATTTTCTTGTTCTCGTCATTAATGTAGTCAACAAGTTTCTTGTTTTCATCATTTACATAGAGCCTATATTTCTCTTGTACAGTGCTATCCTTATCTACAGAGGAAGCCTTATCTGAAAACTTGTTGTAACCAATTTCCAGAGTATCCATCCTTTTTGCCATTTTAGTATTTGACAGTTCCACATCATATACCTTGGACAGCAACTGTCAATTTACATTTTGCACCTGTTTAACCTCATCTGCCACTGTAGCGCTCGATAGTTCCATAATACATAATCTGGACAATAATTGTTGGTTTCCATTTGACAACTCTGTCATCATCCTCTTATTTTGAAAAATAAAATAGAGAAATAAGCCAAAAAATAGTAGGACTGGGGTATTGAATCCTTCAAGATATTCATTTAAAAATTTATCAACCACCATGGCAAAATATGACCTAAACTCTTCAAAAGAATAATAGTCAGCCATTGCGTCAATTCAGATGTAATTACAACATTTAGTCCACAGGTGTCACAGTAGCGTTCAATTCCCTGCCCACTGTATGGTAGATGCAGAGACTCTCAGCAGCAGGAAGCTGCGGGCTGAAAACCGGGCGTTGCAGTGGGCTGAAAACAGAGCCAGGTGCTGTGGCAGGCCGGCGAGTTGAAAACCGGTCCTGCGCACTGAACTGAAGTCTCGCGTCTGCTCACTGAGCTGAAAACTCTCGTTTGTTCACTGAGCTAAAAACTGGCGTTTGCGCACTGAGCCGAAATCTCGCGTCTGCGCACTGAGCTGAAATCTCAAGTTTGCGCACTGAGCCGAAAACCCACACTTGCACACTGAGCTAAAAACCCGTGCCCGGGCACTGTGCCGAAAACCCTCGCCTGCACACTGGACCAGCTGGCTGAAAACTGCGCCCAACTAGCTCAGTCGGTAGAGCATAAGACTCTTAATCTCAGGGTCGTGGGTTTGAGCCCCATGTTGGGCGCCAGATGTAGACGGAGTTTTACTTTCAAGGCACCAGTCCAAAACTAATATTTATTAGAATATAAATTAACACTCATGATATTAGTAACAGCTTATAGTTGCAGTTGAACAAGGACTGGTGTATCCAAGCGATGGACGAGCGATGGATACGCAATGGAAGGACGATGGATTCTGATACTGTCCCTCCAGCAACCAGCAGCCAGGAACCAGGAAGAGAGAGCCCTAGCCACTTATCAATGGGGTTGGCCACACCCCCTTCCAGGTTGGCCACACCCCCTCCAGGGTCCCGGAAGTGTCTTTTGACCTTATCAGCTGACACCTTAATCCCGCCACAGGTAGGCTCTAGAAGGCACGTTTACTTCAGACAATTTTTTTTCTTTCCCTCTATTACTCTAGTTTTCTGCCTACCCTCTCATTTTCTGAACAACACAGAAACTTCTACCAAAGTCTTTCTTGTGGTTTCCTTCAATAGTCTAGGAGATATTGAATGGCTACAATATTTTAAGTAAGAACAGAAACATGCGTACACCACAGCAACATACTACCAACATGAAGTGCCTAGAACAAGCAGTAGAGGGTTTTTTCCTATAGCTTAACCATTAATAATCTGTAACCATCCTCTCTATGAGATGACAAATATTTATAAATATTTATAACTTATTAGATCTGAATGATCAAGGCAGCAGTTGCATTGGCTTGGCAACCACAGGTAGTGACTCTCCGCCTTTGGAATCAAACCTTGGTCAGGTTTAGTGGTTAGTCCCCAGGGCAGACCATGGGAGTCCCACCCTCCAACATAGGTAAAGAAGGCAAGCCACACAGGGACAAAAGGCTGTTATTAACCCAGCTAAGATGGCTGCCAGACATGTGACTGACCAAAAATGGTAGCTATGAGGCTGACTAAAAATGCAATCCAAAATGTAATCACATCATAGTTTTAAATTTATTCATGCATAGATTTCCAATTATCAATTTATAGTGTTACTAGTTTTAATTTTAACTGTATTTAATAATTTCTATCACTGTGTCAGCTTTATTCACATCAAAAAACATTTGAACTCCTGCTAAGTTCTGATTCCTAACTAGCAGTCACAGCAGCTGTGGGTGGTGACTGGCTGCTATTGGCAACAGAGATAGCAAAAAAAATATTTAAACCATTTCTGTTTCAGTTTTATGCTTTTAACCAAGTTAGGAAGGCATCAGAAAGCACAAAACTTTCTAACAAAACAAGCATATAGAACTTTCTCAAGAAACAGACAAAATTTCCCAACAAGACAAACAAAACTTTCAAACCAGAGCCAGAGCCAGATGGGCAGGTAACATCTTGCTATATTGACATTAATTCAGTGTGCTACCCTGCCATTTTTTCTCTTCAGCACACCAAGTGTAAAAACAGTCACAGCCCTGCAGGCCATTGCTTACACAAATGCAGGCCCTGCAGGCTGTTGCTTACACAAATGCAAGGTTTATTGAAAATGCAAGTGTGGCAGTGGCCGGAGGAGGTACCCACTCCTCTCCAAGCTGGGTTTTTAAAGGCAAAAACCACAAGGTTATACATCAATTAGGGATCTTAGTATGGATACAATTCTGATTAGCTCCTTTTGGGGGACTTTCCAGATTTCCTCTGTTATCTTAACCAGCTGTTTGTCAAATACTTCTCCCTAGACTACCTTCTGGGTTGAGACATTTCATGGCTACAGAATGTCCCCAGGCTATCTCCAATACTGGGCAATCCATAGTTAATTAGCTGCTATCACGTAGCCCCTAGGCCATCTCCTGTTGTACTTTGATCCCAGCAGAACTCAGGTAGGCCTGTCTCAAACTGGGACTAAGAAACTTTTGCTCAAAAATGGAGTTGCCTCTCTGTTTCTTCAATTTGTTTATTTTTTTGTTTACGTATTTAGAGGTTTTACATATGAGTTTGTCCTGGAATTCACTGTGTAACCCAGATTGGCTTCAAATTCATGGCAATTCTCCTGCCTTAGCCTCTTAAGGTCTGGATTTACAGGCATAAGCCATCACACTTTGTTTGCATATTTATTGTCTGTTATCCCTAAGATTTCTGATGACTGGGGCCATATCCATGATATTCAGGTCACTTCAGCACTTGCTGAACCACAGTGTCAGTTAAATATTAACTAAATCTATAAGTGATTCCATGACAACTACTTGATGTGGGAATGTCTTTCTGTATGCTGTGAATATCAATCTTTAAATAAAGGAGCTGTTTTGGCCCATGACAAGCACCATAGAAAAAGTAGGTGGGGAATCAGAATAGGTAGGAAAGGAAGGGCGGGGTCAGAGACAGACCAACCCAGCCACCAAAGAAGAAACATGTGAGGAACACAGGTGAGCCACGGGCCACATGGCAGACAGATTAATGAGAATGGGTTGAGTTAAGATGTAAGAGCTAGCTAGCAATGTGCCTGATCCATAGGCCAAACAGCATGAAGTTAATATAAGTGTCTGAGTTATTTCTGGGGGCCTGATCAGCTGCGGGTGGCTAAGGGGTCTGGGGCTGCAGGTCTGTGGGTCTGTCTGGACTACTGGCCGCTCGGGACCAAGAAACCTCATTGCTATAGCTATATCTACTTGTTTAATAAAATTATTGGTAGGATTAGTTTTCAAGAAAGAGTTATTTATTTATTTTACTTGTATGAGAGTTTTGCCTACATGCTGGGGAACTCTCAAGTGTCGTAGTCAGCAGGGAAATGATCCCATGATCATGAAGAATGAAGCACAAATCAGATCAGCACTACATTTGCAGATGCTAGGTCAAAACTTCTGGAGTCTGAGCTCAGGGTTTATTTTTGTTACACATTTAAGCACAGTTAAATTTTGGAAAGAGGTTTCCAGGTGACAATTATCGCAGCAAAGCTTTAGGAATAAGCTGCATAGAAACCCCTTAGCAAGTTAGCAAAGCACCAGTGACCTTATAATAAGAATTCATTCTATTGGCTGATAAACATGTTTAAGGCAAGGGTCTAGGAAGAAAAGATTTGTAATAAGCATGAGAATAGATTCTAATGATGGAGGATCCAAATTACATGGGACCTCTTTCATAATAATGGGTTCTATTTACCGAGAAACTAAGCTCAGGATAAAGGCCTAAACCATGCTTAGAATGTTGGGAGATTCAGGAAGGCTGGCTCCATATTGTAGCAAAATGATCACCAGGTTGTTAGACAGTATTTAATACAGCCTTCCAGGTGACCACGTGTCAGTCATTTTTTTTTCCACTTTGAAAATAGACCTGTGTGCTTAAGAAGTCTATTTCCTCCAGTGCTTTCTTTAAACTGTGCCTCCTACAACCACAATGCATGACTGTGCTTGCAGAGACCCAAAAAAGGCCACCAGGTCCCCTGGGACTGGAGTTTCAGACAGTTGTGAATCTCCAGGTGACTTCTGAGAATCTAACGCATGGCTTTCTTGAGCACGATCTCCTGTAATCTAGGCTAGGCTTGGAATTGCTGTGTAACCAAGGCTGGCCTTGAACTTCTGATGTTCTCCACACTGTCTCCCAAGTATATGTGCTGTTATACCCAGTGAATTTATGTTTTTTATTTGTTTGTTTTTTCGATGAATCTTAAAAGCAGTAGAGGAACAATTTAGGGAAGGTTAAGGGAAAGACCAGGAAAAGGGAATAGTTGGATATGACCCGAACATGATATATGCACACATGGAAATGTCACAGGGAAACTTACTAACATGCATTATCGATCATAATAAAACCCTTTATCATTGTCTGTTCCCTTACAAATTATACACTGTGCTCTATACTACAGGCAGGATCCTATTTTTTTGCATACTTTCTTCCATGAAAATCTCTATCCCAAGAAGTTAGGTGTTCAAATTATTCTCCTGTGTCTGAATGCTTCCCATAGTTTGGATTGTAGTAAGATCCAGAGATGAATTCTCGTGGTCTGGATTTTGATAAGACCCTGAGATGGGTTTTGACCTGTCCCCCTGTCCTCCATTGGCTTACTAAGTGCACACCTTTAGTCCTGGCACTCAGGAGTCAGAGGCAGGCATATCTCCGTGAGTTTGAGGCCAACTTGGTCTACATAGTGAGTTCCAGGAAAGCCAAAGCTACACAGAGAACCTGTCTTTAAAAAACAAAAAAATTCATTCATATTTGTACATAGAAATGAACACGAGAAAGGAAAGCAGAATTTATGATATGAGCAAGATACACCAGAACCCACTTTAAGAGTTTATTAAGGGACTGGGAAGAAGGGGGAAGGAGATGAGCAGGCCCACCGAAGAGGAGGATGCAGGAAAGAGTGTATGGGAATAGGTGGAGTCTGCTTTTAAGGGTGGCTTTGAGCATGCATATAGGGGCTTACCTTGTTACACTACACATGCATAAGGATACCATGAGATGCTATGCATGGGCAGGACTAAGGCTCTGGGATAACTAGGCTTTTTTTTTTTTTTTCTGACTGCTAGGATGCATGCACAGCCATAGGACCCAGGTAGTGGCTAGGGGATGAGGAAGTGCCAGTGCCTGGGGTAACTGCATTCTGCCTGAGTGCTAGCAGGCATGTAGATCCCTGGATGTGGCTGGAAGTTATTGGAACATATACAGTGATAATGGGCTATCCAGGAGATTGCTCATCAGCAGGACCTAGGGAAATCTGCTTATGAGACAGAAATCGTAAAGGAAGACTAGCTGGGAAAGATGAGAGGAAGGCAGAAGAAGACCAGAACAAATTTAGAAGTGATTTAATGAGATCTAGGAGGGCTAGTGGAGCCTGCAATCATGTTGCCGAGATACAGGCATGTAGAGGAAAGTCCATGAATCTTCAGAGGGTCAGAAGGCTGGGAGTAAAGAAGAGAAAGTCTTGGCCATTAGCTCTCATTCTAGAGATTTGTCAGGAAAGGATCAGTGACACGTTCTCTTTTTCCACAGAGAGTGTCTGGCTAGTCTCAGGGAGAGGAAGGTCAGACGTCACACTTGCTTCATTTACACATGAGAAATCATCTTTTAGCCCATTCTTCTTAACACTTTGAAACCCAAGATGAAATGCCTGCCCTGTGGTCTGGAGCAGGCTACTGTCCTGCATTCATCTGTGGCCATTTTCCCCAATTCAGCTCTTATACTTGACCCAAAGAACAATAAACAGTTCTTCACCAAGAGCTTCAGGTAAGAGTCACGAAACTGCATAGATTTGGCAGTGGAATGGGAGTGGACAAAGGGATTAGATATCCAATTTTGAGAGTACTTATTGTGATCTTTTGACCAGTCTCAGGTGAGGCAAAGATTCATGGCTTAAGATAGGTGTTGGAAATGTAAGTATTTTTAGGGACCAGGTAGATATGACATGTGTGAAAGGGCAGAAAGGCTGGGGTGAGACAGAGGCACAGAGTCCCAGGTTAGAAAAAGACCAGTGATTCTCAGGTAATTGCCATTCTGAAGGAACATGGTTCCATATTGGCAGAAGGAGCAACTCAGAATCTCCGGGTGAATTGTTCCAGGTTTCTGATACCGGTAACAGAACAACTTGGGAGGTAAACATCAGGATGATACACCCCAGACTTCTTTCTTCAGTGACCTGAATTGATTCTGAAGCCTCAGATTTGAAATTGTCCTTCTCCTGCACCCTTAGTCTCTATCTTTAATTTCTTGCTCACAGACCAACAAAGCCATACACTCCCTGTATCTTCTCCTTTAGCTTTGCACTCCCTGGACCAACATGCAATCCAAAGGATTCCCTACCCCCAGGGCTCCCTGACAAGCCCAAGCATTGCAAACATGGTGCCAGCAGGTCTTACTCTCTTCCCCTCCCTCTCCCTTGCTAAATTCCCCCTCAGTTGTTAGATTACACTCTTACAGCTAGCCCCCAAGGTCTAGTCTCTTATTTGGCCACTTCTTTATGCCTGACTAAAACTCCAAGGTCCAACTATCAAAACATCAGAGTCCAGCAACCCAAAGTCATTTTTTGACTACACTGGCCCAACACGTCCAATCAGGACTTAGTCATCTTCGCACAGACTTTCCTTTCTCCTTAAAAATCACTCCCACAAAAGTCTGGTCTAAAGGCAACCTGCTTATCCCTCTGGGGGTAATAAATGTCCTTTGTGTTGAGAATTTGGTGTCTGGGTGTGTTCTGTGCTAACTCAGAGGCCCCTTCAACCCTCATTTTAAAGAAATCATAGAACTACACATAGAGATGGCCAGTTCAGGCTCCAGATCCATTATTGCTAGGAATCTTAGCTGAGGTCATTCTTATAGATTTCTTAGAGATTTCCTTGCACCAGGTTTTTACCTGATCCCGAAATGCCTGCCTTCCAGTAGTCTCTTTCAACACTTTTCCCCCATTATGTTCTCTCAATCTGATCAGTCATATTCCCATCCCCTCCCTCACCCTTAGTCTACTCATAACATCTCTTCTTTTTACCATTCCGAGGGAGATTTGGGCATCCCTCCATGAACCCTCCATGTTTATCTAGTCTCTCTGGGTCTGTGGACTATAGCACTGTTATTCTTTACTTTACAGATAATATCCTCTTATGAGTGAGTATGTCTTTCTGGGTCTTGGTTCCCTCACTAGGGAAGATTTTTTTTTTTCTAGTTCCATCCATTTGTCTTTGATTTTCCTGGTGTCCTTGTTTTGGAATGTATTTTTCTACCTTCTCTGGCTTTACAGACTTCTCCCTCTGTGAAGATCACTGCACTCCTTCTTTATTTATTCATTTTTAATCACCTGATAAATAAAAACACTTTAAGGGTTGGGTAGGAAGGTTAGCAGCTTAAAGGAAGCACTTGCAGCCAAACCCAATGACCTGAGTTCAATCCCTATGACCCACAGGGTAGAAGGAGAGAACTTCCTCAAATTGGTCTCTGTGCTGGATAGTTTTATGTTAACTTGACACAAACTGAAGTCAGAGAGAAGGGAACTTCAGCTAAGAAAATGCCTCTGTAAAATGAGGCAGGCTTGTAAGGCATTTTCTTTATTAGTGAATGATGGAAGAGTATGGTGATATATTGTATATTTAATAAAAATAATCTGGATTATCAGAGGACAAACCATCTACTGAGTTTAACCCTGAAGGTTAGGGAGTGGTAACACACACCTTTAATCTCATCTCTCAGGTGGCAGAGATTAGAGCAGATCTCTATGAGTTCAAGGCCTAACAGATAGGCATTGGTGATATAATCTGTTAGTCCCAGCACTTGGGAGGCAGAGGCAGGAGGATCTTTGTGAGTTTGAGGCCAGTTTGATCTACAAAGCAAGTTCCAGGACAGCTAGGGCTGTTACACAGAAACCTCTCTTGACAAACAAACAAAGAGACTGGAGAGATGGTTCTGTCCTCTGATGTACCAGACTATTTTTTTAATTAAATATACAATATATCACCACAGAGGAGGGTCTGGCCCATTGCTGAGTGGTGCCACCCCTTGGCTGGTGCTCCAGGGTTCCATAAGAAAGCAGACTGAAGAAGCCACAAGGAGCAAGCTAGTAAGCAGCACCCCTCCATGGGCTCTGAATCAGCTCCTGCCTCCAGGTTCCTGCCATGTTAGAGTTCCTGTCCTGACTTCTTCCTTTAATGATGAACTATGATGTGGAAGTATAAGCCAAATAAACTCTTTCCTCTCTAACGTGCCTTTTTACCATGGTGTTTCATCACAGCAATAAAAACCCTAATTAAGACATCCTCTGACCCCCCACATATCTGTTAAGTACACAAGCACATATAAATGTAAAAAAAGCAAAGAAGGACACTTCATATTCATTCAGTGAGTATTCCACTACATTTTAGAACAGCGCTCAAGAGGCAAAGGGATGTAAGATTGAGGCCAGCCTTGTCTACAAAAAGAGTTCCAGAAGAGCTAGGCCTACACAGAGAAACCTTGTCTCAAAAAATAACGAAAAAACAAAAGGAAAAGAAAAGAAAGTTGAGAGCCATGAAAGAGATTTGAAGGTTAGCTAGGAGGAGGTGGAGGAGGAATTGATGTGAGTATATTTTAATTTAAAGCATTAAATTTTTTAAATTAAAAAATAAAACATTGATGAGAGTTTGTTTTTAAAAACCAACAGAATAATAATTTGTTTTGTAATGATTTAAGCATTTTATGTATTTGTGGAAGAAATCAAAAGTTAGAATGTTTCAGAGTCAAAAAGTCTTAGACTGTCTAATGTAGTGCCTCTCAACCTTCCTAATGCTGTGACCCTTTGATACAGTTCTTCACATGTAGTAACTCTCCTAACTATAAAATCATGTTTGTTGCCGCTTCATAATTAGAAATTTGCTGCTGTTATGAATTATAATGTAAATATCTGTTTTCTGATGATCTTAGGGGACCTTGCGAAAGGGTTGTTTGACCTCAAGGTGGAGAACCACTGGACAAAAGCCATGCAAAGGAAACCTCAAGATAATTGTTATGCTTCAGGCATAGAAAGTAACCAGTTTAGGATGGAGTAGAAGGCCATATGCTTCAGGAGTGTGTCTCTGGATGACTATAAACTTATGACATAGTTAATAGATTTAACTAAGTGGATAGTACATTGAGAATTATTTTTATATAGTTAAGGAGGATGTAGACAGATGGAAGTCTAATGAAAAGCAAGCAATGAAAAATAAGGCAACTTTTAATTCTAAGAAAAGCAAAATGTTGTGTAAGAAAGAAAATATAATCCCATCACTTACCGCATCAGTAACACCATTTCTAATATGGCCATATTGATAAAGTCATTGATTTTGTATTTATTCAAAGTTGACATTTATTTACATTAGAAAGATGAGGCAGGGAAAGTATCTTAACAGATTGTAGGAAATCAATACATAATGTGTTTTACGTACGTGAGTGGGAAATATGGGAAAAGGAAACATAAAATCCTTTACCTAGTTTCTATATGTATCTCAAATCATCGCGTGACTTTCAACTATTAGCAGATAAAAACGAAAAAAAAGTAATAGTGACGATTACATATTCTGAATTCAAAAAATTATTTAAGGGGTATTGTTAAGCAAAAATAAAACATGAAAAAAATCCAAACAAACTAAAAGCCAAGACAAAATTATGAAAATATTTTATTTTGGCAAAAATGGTACTATTTTAATATAGGATTGTTAGTAGTAGATATCTTAGATATTGTAGAGAAGTTTTGTTTTGGAGTATGTCAATTATTCACAAGAAGCACGTGGATTTTTAAGAAAAATGAAAAGTACTAAAAGAAATATTAAAAACTTTCTTCTCCCTGTAAAAATGCTTTTCAAGAAGAGAAGAGCATTGTTTTTCACATGGGATAAAATAATAGAATTTGAAACTTGAGTAAAGGCAAAAAATGGCCTGAATATAGTTGAGTAATATGCTTCCTGTCTTCTTATCTATTATATTTTACTTTTTGTGACAGTCTTGTTATGTGGCTTAGATGGTCATGGAATTTTCTATGTAGCCCAGGCTGGCCTTGAACTTCTTCTGCCTTAGATGCAGATGCTGAAGCTATTTAAGAAGTTTTTGTGACTTCAGTAGAATAGAATTTAATAGTGAGGATAACAGCAGTTCATGTGGCCCAGGGTAATCTTGGACTTTCTGTCTAGCTGAGGATGACATTGAATCCTCTTGATTCCACATTCAAACACTGGGATTCTAGGAGTGCCTACCACATGGCACCAGGTAAAACTAGCAGTTAGACCTAATATTTCTTGAGCTTTTAAATGTGTCAGGCACTATGCTAAGGGCTTCAGGTTTATAGTCATCCTTTATTATTCCTAGGAGATGCTTCTAAGCTATCTCTAGATGTCAATTCCTCATATAAAATGGGACAGTATAGAACCTATGCCTACTTCAAGGGAATGATAAGAAAAAGTGTGTATATATTTAGTGTAGATATAATTCTTTTTCAAATATTTCAGTTTGCAGTTGATACAATACACAGAAGCAGACACACTGTTGCAGAGCCAATTGTGTTGCCTTATTTAACTCCCACACAAATCCATTACATATGCATTCATTTATTCAAAATTAAAAATATTAAAAATTGTGTTTGAACACTTACAATGTACTAGGTATTAACACTTACAATGTAATTAATTAACAGAATTACTAGCAATAAAATAATTGTTGTCTCTGATCCCACAAATTTATGTTCTAATGAGGGAAACAGATACTAAAAATAAATATTTAATGACATGTGACAAACAACATGGAAGGATTAAAAGAATGATAAGGAAACCCACTTTAGTAGAGCACTCCGGGAAAGTCTCTACCAAAAGCTGACATGTTTAAGCTAAGGCCTAAAGAACAAGAGGAACCCAACAGGCAGAGGAAGGGCCTTGAGGCAGATGTAAATGACTGTAATATAGAGAATATTCTTATCTCATAGAGGAACTGAAAGATCACAGAGGCCAAACAGAACATGGGGAGAGTGACACTTGCAGCATCTGGGGATGTGTCAGACTACATTGGGCCATGGAGACTGGCTTTCACACTGAGTGCAACAAGAAGTCTGCAGGGTTATGAACAGGCAGGAGAAAGAGTTGGTATATAATGGAGACACTGTGCTGGTTGTCTTTTGGACTATGAGTTGCAGGGAGACAAGAATCAAAATGAGAAAAGATGTTTAGAGGTTGTTGGAGTATTCAGGTTCCAGATGGGGAGGGTTGGATATAGGATGATACTCTACATGTTGGAAATATATGTTTTATATATTTTGAAGGTAGAGTCTAAAACGCTTGGTGATACAGAGACTGAACTTGGGGATATCTTAGATTACTGGCTTGAGCAATAGACCTGATGTATTGCTGGCATTCTCTTAATTTTGGCTATGAGATTAAAGCACCAAGAACATAAGAAACATCCCAGGAGACCTGTCTACTAAATGATTTGTAAGATATGAGTGTGGGCCCATCCAACACCAGACACTGCACACTTAACCAAAACACCATGCTTTCTCTTCAGTCAGTCGCATCCTGCTTGCCTTCTAGAAGGAGAGAAATGACCTACCTGAAGAGTTATAACCTGTCATTCAAAACTCCAATTGCTTAGTTATCAAAGGGAAAGCCACACTCAGGTGCATTATCCAAAGCAGGATTTGTCCTGGAGTGGACTGGAAAGCAGTTTTTTTTTTCTTTTACTGGAGATATTGCTACTCCTCAGACATTTGACCCATGTATGCAGATCAAGTGATGTGATAACCCTGGATCTCCAGATTCCGTGCTTCTCTGTTCTCTTCCAAGGGGTCAGTAGATGAGGTCTGCCTGAATTCTTTTAAAGTCTTTCACCAACTTACTTGATGTCCTTAAGAGTATTCATCCTGGGAGAAATGGGCTGGTTTTATGAGGAGAGAAAGAAGTAGATTAATAGGTTGGCCATGGCTGACAAGAGGACACAAGAGCCCTGCTGGTCACATAGACACGAGGCAGGATTATCTTAAAAAACAAGTAGGCTAATTCTAATAGGTCATCCTGATACAAAATAACTTAAAATGTCATCACTTTACTTATTGTGTGTTTGTGTATGCTTGCTTGTGTTTGTGTGTTGTGTGCTCATGTGTGTGTGTGTGTTTCTTCTACAGAGAACAACTTGTGAGAGTTGGTTCTCTGTGGGGATATTTTCAAATATAATAAAAACAGAGATATCACAGGACAGATTCACCTCCTCATGTCTTTTTTTTTCTTTCCAGACAGAATTTTCTATGTAACAGTTCTAGCTATCCTGGAACTTGCTTTGAAGACCAGGTTGACTTTGAACTCACAGAGATTCTCTTGCCTCTGCTTCCCAAGTGTTGGAACTAACAGTGTGAACCATGGCTTCTTCTGCCTTCTCTGTCTTTCTATGCTTACCTTAAATACTTTCTTTGCTCAGTTAAGGCGTGGCCCCACAGGCCTGGAACTCCTTCTGTAAACTAAAATGGTCCAAACTCAGATTGGATTAAGGGCGTAGGTCACCACTCCCAGGATATTCCCTGTGCTGGGATTAAAGGTGTGAGTTACCACTGTCTGATCCTCCTAGACTGACTGTGGGTAGATCCTTCTACCTCTGACTGTTTTTTTTTTTTTTTAAATTTTATTTGAAAATATCCCCATGGTTCTCTTCTACAATGTGGGTCCTGGGGATTGAACTCAGGTCATCAGGCTTTGTGTTTTTACCCACCGAGTCATCTCACCAGCATCAAAATAACTTTTTATATTTTGGTAATGTCTCAAGACTTTTTGTTTTCTATTGGTATTTGGATATCTGTAAAGTGGACCTTTTATTTTATTTGAAAAATTATAGGCTTGAGAGAGAAGTAAAAATACAAGAACATATGTGCTGGCAAGACTGCTCATTGAACAACCGTGGTTGCTGAGCCCCACTCAAATGGAGTTTGAGTTCAAGTCCCCAGTCTCTATGTAAAAAGCTGTAATGTCAGCACTTTAGGGGGCAGAGGCAGAAATGTCAGGTTTTCTGTCCACAAGTTGAGAGAGAGGCACTGGTTAATGGGAGTGAGATAGGCAATGACAGGGGAAGAGGCTGGATGGGGTGGTTCCTATCCTCACACCCGTAAACACAAACCAGACATACATTACACACATATTCATACAAAATAAAAGAAGAGAAAGCAGTCATGGATTTACCTCTCTGGAATCATTAACCATGGAGTAAATTGTGATGGAATCATTTTTTATAGATTTTGGGATTTTCGCTTCCTGTAAACAACAACAAGGAATTATATGTGCTTGGGTCTTATAGAGACATACATAGATTTTAGGGAAAGGCCGTGTGGTGGAGGAAGTGGCTGGAGGAGAAGGGGACTCAGTTCCACCGGTTCAAACCCGCCAGATCTTAGCAACATTTCTTGAGAAGCAGAAAAGCAACCTAAGCAGTAGAGCAACAGCCCAGAAATCCAAGGACCCCAACCAGAGAGCAACAGAGAGGCGGGCTCAGTGTGAAGGATGAACACATGCCTGTCTTGCATCTGATTCTATGCTTGCTCCTCCTCAGTCATTAAGAACTTACATGACGGACGGTGATTGCATCACGTCTTTTGTCTCAGTTTTTACTAGCTGTAGGTGGAGACACTGTCTTCGTGTGCTTCATTTATCCCTCTTATTCTAATAGTCCAGTCACCATGTTGTGGTTGTAGTCGGGGACCTCTTGTTTTATGAATGGCTCTATACACTAAGCAGTATAACAACAGAAATCCCAGACCCTAGATGACCTGCTGATATATTTGTATACTTTAAGTTAATGAAGGAACTCTCTCTCTCTCTCTCTCTCTTTCTCTCTCTCTCTCAAATGGGCTAGCCATTAGTGTTTTGGGCTTGTTGGAGAGCTTGTTCGCAGCAGGAGTAGGGAATGGCAATTGAGTAAGTGGTACCAATGTCCCTTATCGTCCTCTCTTTTAGGAGCCTTCTCCATAAAGCCTGTAATGAGCTTGGCCAGGAGTGTTTGCTTGGGGGATCCAAGCCTTCTAGCTGAGCTGTTGCTTCCATTAATTTGAGAATGCCAAGTTCTTTTGGCTTGTTTTTCAGAAAACATGAGAACGGGTTCCCCAGTCTGTCTAGTTATTTAGAAAAGTGTCCTAACAATTGTTGCATTAGGGAGTGGGGACAGGGGATTTTCTGGCCCTTAACCAAGGCCGTCCTATTCTGAGGGAGTTCTCTTGCCTTTGTTTCCTCTGTTGTGGAGGGGCTGTGATACTTGCCCCTGTCTTCTCTTGAGTGACCATATTAGGCTCTCCTAGCACCCCACCCCTCTTTCTGGATGACAGCTCCTCCTGGGTATGATCTTCTCTGATCTATTCAAGTGTTCATTGAGTGTCATGCTACCCCCAGTAAAAGAAAGGGAGAGTGTCTAATTTGTACTTTCAAGCAGGTTGTCCCTACCCAGAAGGGAAAGACCTATTGGGGCATTAAGCAGTTAGAGAATGCTAGAAAGCAAGTAAGACTAAACATTCCCTTCAGGGTGACCAAAGCCGGTACTGGGATGGTCAGTCCTGTGGTTGCCTTCTCCAGTAACAAATGTTGATAATTATGATGACAAGCATGTGAGTAACCATAATAATAACAATGATAATGATGGAGGGTCTTACCTGTACTGGATGAGAGACTTGTGCATACACAGTGTGCCCTGGAGAGCCTGGAGTATCTTCTGAGTTCTGGGAGGAATCTATGGTTAACACAAAAACGTATGGATGGCTGTCAATGGTAAGACTGTGGGGCTGCTTCCCACAGGATGTTGGGTCTTGCTGGTCTTCAATTTTTTATTTTTTATTTTTTTTATCTCCAAAGTAGCTGACTCTTCCTTAAGAACTCCCCTCCTCCCAACCTTTGGAGTTCTGGACTAAAGAAGAACTTTCGTATGGTCTATTTCTTACCTCATTTCTTGGGTGAGTTGGTGGTGTTCTTACGACTTAGAGTCTCAGCCACTCTCTCATGCTTAATATGTGATGGACTAAATGCCACCACCTTGGGATATTTGGAGACACTTTTCACTGGCAGTGTGACAGATTTGACTGTTTTAGAAATGAAGAGTTGCAGGCTCAAGAGAGCTCAGTAGAACTCAGTAATACAAAGTCACTTGGGAAGCCATGGGACGGGAACTGGAAAGCAAATGTTCTGACCCCTGACTTTGTCCCCTCTCTTCAAAAATGGTATCTGGAAACTATCACCAATAGGATGAGACTTAGAAAATGAGCCTGCATTTGCATCTCTTTATCACACCTTTTTTAACAGTGCCTATCCACTGGGGTCTAAACCTTGGCTGAACATCAATGGTATAGTCACAGAGCCTGCTTTTGAGTGTTTCACGCTCAAACCCTATTTCTGTCCCAAACCAGCTGGAGGACAATGGATGGTCCATGGATTCTTTCACTGGGTCTTATTTTCTCCAACAGAAAGGAAGTAAGTGATCTTGACCTTGCTATAGGAAAACGTGATGTCCCGCACATGCTTGGGAGGAACTGTATGGGTCTCATGGTGACAAACCAGACTCTCTAATACCATGGGGACCAGCTGAACAGTAATGTTCTAATTTCTCTCCTTTTTCACTGTTCAGTCATTTGGTCAGTCCCCCCCCCCCCACCTCCTCTGTCTGCTTTAAGTTTTGTAGTTAAGAGCATGGGTGCTCACCTGGAGGTTGTCTAGCCAAAGAAAGAGAACCTGAAAAATCAAAGCTGGAAGTTGAAAGCATGACTTCAGAGAGGGAAGCCTTTCTCCCTCCTTCCCCAACAGGTGTCTTTCCAGAAGATGCAGGTGACAGGTCCCAAATGAAGGACAGGTGAGCAAGTGGATCCTGAGGCAGTATCCCGCTTTTCTCAGTATTAACAGTATTAACCCACATCCCAGGGGTCATCGTGATGCATTCATTTAGCCAGAGGTTGTGTCCACCCTCCCCTCACCCTTGCCAGTCAGAGGCCCCAGATTCTAAACACTTGGGGGTCTTAGAGGAGAGCAAAGGAAGCAGAAAGAAAACTTACCTGTTCTCTTCTTGTAAATATATAGACCTACGCACAAAAAGACTACACACAAAGGTATAATAATTGACAATATTTGACTCCAGTGCAGATTTTCTTTAGTTAAAATACCTGAAAAAAAAAAAGAAGAAAAAAAGAGAGAAGGGAACTTCTTAGGATATATAAAACGAGGGCTCCTTTGAACTTGTCTTACAGCCTCTCTTGAGTCTCTTCTGGAGTGTCTACAGGGGCTGGCTATGGTCATTTATTCTCCCAGCTTGGCGGCCCTGCCAGGTTTTCTGGGGACCCTTGCAGAAGCAGGACAGGTAGGGCCTGGCTCGGGGAGGGAGAAAGCCATCCTGGCTCCTGAGGCCTTGCTCTAGGAAGAGGACTTGGGGAGGGAAGGAGGGAGTCTGAGGGGAGACCTAGAGTTTTAGAGCCATTCTGACCCTTTACACAGGGGTTTGGCTCATCCCAGTGCCACTGCCCAGGCACTTACAGAGGCTGCGAATCCATGCTATAACCTTACACCGCTGCTTGAAAGGCCTTACCTATGCAAAGTCTCTGAGCAGAGACTGAGACTGACACATTGCTGACAGGGTTCTCAGCTTGACAGGTGTAATTCTGGTCACTGAAATTCTTCAGGTCCCAGGAGACAGTGAGATTTAGTTTCCTTAGAGAGGTGCTTTCTGAGGTCTGCCATCCAACTGAGACATTATGACTTGGATTCTTTACCATACAGGTCAGGTGGATCTCACAGGTTCCATTTTCAAGTAGGCGAGTATGATTGGTAACTACTAAGTTTTTCAGCTGTTCTGTATAAAAAGATCTTAGTTAACGATACATGGCTTGGACTGCAGAGATGTCTTGGTAGTTAAGAGCACTGTCTGCTCTTCCAGAAGATCCTGGTTCAATTCCTAGCACCTACATGGCAGCTCAAACTGTTTGTAACTCTAGATTTCAACACCCTCACACAGACATACATAAAGTACCAATACACATTAATATGTCTCCAAGTCATGATTTGGAAGCTGGTTGGTGCTCCCCGCCCCCACCCCCCCCCCACAAAAAAACAAAACCAGTCTGTTACACATGGCTTTGCTCATCAACTTGTGAAAAACACCCCCCACTTCCTGCCTTTTCTTTTGGGGTGTGTGTGTGTGTGTGTGTGTGTGTGTGTGTGTGTGTGTATGGTAGCATATGTGCATGTGTTTATGGGTACATGCTCACATGCATGTGGAGGTCAGAGGTTGATGCTAGGTGTCTTCCTCTATCACTCTTTGCCTTATATTTTGGGGCAGGGTCTCTCATTGAACCTGGAGCTTACCAGTTGGTCAAGCCTATCTGGACAACAAACTCCAGAAGTTTTCCTTTCTCTTCCCCTCTAGAGCTAGAATTATAGGTGTTTTTCATCATGCTCAGCCGTTTAGGAGATTCTGAGGCCTGATTCTTGAAAGATCCTCCTCGAGCACAGAAGAACTTTGCTATCTGTTCTTAATGGCTCATCCTCCGGATATCTGCATGGTCTATTCTCTTAACACCATTAGATATTGACTCAAATGTCATATTTTCAACGAGGCCTATTCTAACTGCTTCCTTTGAAATGGTTCCTTGGACCTGGTGTGCATTCAGTGATAGAACACTTGCCTAGCTTGCTCAAGGGCCTAGTCTTGGTCCCTAGCGCCCTGTCTCCTGCCCTGTTCCCCAGCACCCCTGATGCTCCCTGTCCTCTTTCCGTATCACTCACGGCATACTTTAAGTTTCATGAGGGCAACAGCCTTTGCTTTGCTCTCTGACATTTTCTAGTTGCATAGCATATTGCTTTATACATTATCCACAGCAATAAATGTTCTTATTTAATGGATAAACATAACATGTCTTCATAGGCAATACTAAACTCTAGTCATCTACTTTCAATTAGTTGGAAATGATCTAAAAGATCAAGTTTTTATTATCTCTGTCTTAGCAAATACAGAGTGTTTGCTCAGTGTCTGAGGAAAAAAAAAACTGTATTTCGTCCTTGGAAATTCCTTTGCACCGATTAGGAAAATGTTGGGGCACAGCTCACGTATCTTTTTTGTGTATGAGTCCTTGAAGGGAAGGTGCTCTGGACAGCCCTGAATATGGGTTATAAATAAGTGTAAGGATCCTGGTTGCTGCAAAAGTGATAGTATCCTCTGTGGTGTTGAAGCCTGGCATGCAGCAACTGTTCCCAGGCTTTCTGTTGTGTGCATCTCAGTTCTCTTCAGAAATCTGGTGGTGTCCTGATGATCACAAATCAGATAGGGTGATACCAACTCTCATGGATAAAATGAGGACAGCCCTAAAGAGACATCCACCTTTTAATTCCAGACTTGTGTGATCTTTGACTTGAATAAAATGTCTGTGTAACTTTTATGTAAACTAGTTGAGGAGGTCATCCCTGATTTTTCAATGACAAGTGTCTGTCTAAGGGATAAGCAAAGAAACATTTGAGACAAAGAGAAGGTGAGACATAAAGAGATGGAGGAGGCCGAGAAGAGAATGATGTAGCCATGACCAAGGAACGCCAAGGAATCTATGATAACCAGAAAGAGCAATGCAAAGAACAGATGGCCTTCTGTCCAAACCTAGAGCTTCATAAGAGTAGATTTACATTATTTAGGCCGTGAAAGTCACGACATTTTTGTTTTGGATACTTTAGGAAACAAATACATTGCCCTGAGGCTACTTGACCTTTCAGTGGAATCCTCTGTTCAGAAAATTTCCCAACATTCTTTTTTCCCAGTCACATTTACTTGTTTTATGTTATGTTCTTTCAGTGACATGGCTTTGACTAATGTACCAAGGTGAACTCATCAAATATTCCGGGGACATAAAGGTTAAAGTGTAACCCATTTTTTGAGTCATTTTATTTTAATGGTGCCTTGTAAATAATTCCACTTCTTAAGCCGAAGGACTCTAAATGAATTTTACACCTTGTAGACTCTTCAGTAGATAGGTTTGGTTTGTTCTCTTGAGACAGGTTCTAGCCCTGGCTGTTGTGGAACTCACTTACAGAGTGAGACTAGTCTGGCCTTGAACTCACAGAGATCTACCTGCCTTTGCCCCTGGAGTGCTGAGATTAAAGGTGTGTACCATCACAACCAGCTAATATTTAATTAATTTAACTACTTCTCTTTCTTTCTTTCTTTCTTTCTTTCTTTCTTTCTTTCTTTCTTTCTTTCTTTCTTTCTCTCTCTCTCTCTCTCTCTCTCTCTCTCTCTCTCTCTCTGTGTGTGTGTGTAAGCGTGTATGTACATCAGTGCAATGGTATTCATAAAGAGTTCAGAGGACATAGGAGGGCTCATACAAGTTCATTTTCCCCTCCACCTAGGCTCTAGAAATCAGACTGAGGTCATCAGGCTTGGTAGGAAGCACCTTTGCCTACTGAATTATCTCCCACTGCCTGTGGGCAGTTTGAATGTAATTGGCTCCCATAAGATCATTGGGAGGGGCATTATTAGGAAGTGAGGCTTTGTTGGAGTAGGTGTGGCCTTGTTGGAGGAAGTGTGTCACTGTGGGCATGGGCTTTGAGGTCTCCTATGCTCAAGATATATCTCAGACCACTCCTGCTGTCTGTAGGTCAAGATGTAAGAACTCTCAGCTCCTTCTCCAGCACCATGTCTGCCTCTCTGCTGTCATGCTTCCCACCATGACAATAATAGACTAAACCACTGAACCATAATCCAGCTCCAATGAAATGTTTTCCTTTATCAGAGTTGCTGTGGTCATGGTGTCTCTTCACAGCAATAGAAACACTAACTAAGAACACTGTCCCTTTGTGAGCCTATTTAATGCTCAAATCTTCTATAAAAATATTGCTGCTAAGTAATTTTCCTAACGTCACCCATGGCATTTTTGAATATTTCTAGTAGCTAGATGGTTTGGATGAATAAAGTATCTCATTATTTACATAATTTTATATTGAAAATACCTTCATTCTTTAATATTAGGGGATAGGTTTATTTATTTGAGACAGTCTGCCTGTATGGTCCAGGCTGGCCTCAAATTCCTGATCCTCTTGCCTCAAATTCCCACACATTGGGTTTATAAATGTACATCATCACTCCAGTTAGAAAAGCAGCCCTTTCTGATTAGTGAGCAATATAATCCACCTTGAGAAAATACTGTTAGAAACTAAATAACCTTGATAGAAAAAAATTTATATTCATTTTTCTATTAATCAGCTCACCTGTGCAGAGCACTTCCTAAGTTGATATGGGAATACCTTTCTGTATGCTGTAGAATAAAGGAACTGTTTTGGCCTATGTTAGGTACTGTTGGTGGGGAAATCGGAGCATAGGTAGGAGAAGGAGGGCGGAGTCAGACAGAAGCATCACATCGATCCAACTGCCCAAGGAAACAACATGTAAAGGAACACAGGTGAGCCACAGGCTATGTGGCAGACAGATGAAAAAGGAAGTGGGGTGACTATAGAAAGCCACACACTTAAGTTTCTAACTCAGCTCTGCTTCTAGTTAGCTGGGCAGTGTTATCAAACTGCTTTACTTCTGGACCTTCCTGTGATGTCAAATGTCTCCTCTTTATCACTAGGCTACAGTGCACTCTTGTCAGCACATAGGGTTGACTTAAGTGATTTGGATTTGGTTTTAGTGTATATGTGATTAAACACCGTATTTGGACTCACCGAAAACTCTCAGAGTATAGGTAGAGAAGTATGTATCAGAGTCCTCTGTGGTTATCTGAGCAGAGTACAATCCTGTGTCTGTCATGGTGAGGTTGCTGACTTCCAAGGAGTAGGACTGGGTGATTTTCAGTCGCATTTCCCTCTTTGGATCCGTTTGCACGATCTGTGGACTTTCAGACTTATTTAGCTTAATGAGTAAGATTGTAACGACCTGCGACGCTTCACTTTTGTAATGCCAGATGATGTGACTGGTCTTCTTTCCTTCAGGAAGCTCCAGAGGAAGAGTTGCAGACCTCCCTAGCACACCATTCACCACTCTTGGGCTTGTGCTGTTGTGTGAAACTTGATTTCCTGTAAACATAGAAGGCAAAGGCTATAAAGCTGTTTCTGGCTGCCCCTTCCCTTCCTGTATCCTTTTTCTTAATTCTCCCATTCTGTTTAAGCTCTTTGGAAGAAAACCAGAGGTGTGATGAGAGAAGAACAGAGTGTTGTGGAAAACAATCATGTTCCCAACTGCTCTTCCTCCAGCAGAATATCTGGCAGTCTTGGTCAGTAGTCAGCAGTCTTATTAGATGATCCTGACCCACGGTCTACTTCCAACCTGGATGCTCATACTTTTGTGACCACAGCCTTTGAAATATTTTGACACCAGTCTATGAGAGGGATAGGGAATTTTATCAACCCCTTAACACAGACTCCAACAATCACAAGTCTTTGCTGATGGCAGTATTGTTACAGCCAGTCATTTACAATTTACCCAACGTCTGTCTATGTAGCATACATTTGCAATCCATTTAGTTGATAGTAGGGATTTACTGCGTATACAGTTCTTTGTCTGCACTATTTTCATTGATGTGATAACTCTCTTTGAGACAGATAAAAAAAAATGTCCATTTATGGATAAAGAGACTGAGATGTGGAGAGGCTAAGTAAATGTCCTTGGCTGTAAATCTGAAAAATAGTAGAGCCAGGAAAGGGAGTTAGACCCCCTGAAAGTGGACTTACAGACAGATGTGAACTGCCGTATTGGTGCTGAGCATCAAACCAGAGTTTTCTGAGAGAGCAGCTCATGCTCTTACCTGGATGAGTCATCACACTCCAGTGCCATGGTCACTTCTTTTTTCGGGGGTGGGGGTAGTTTGAGACAGGGTTTCTCTGTGTAACAGCACTGACTGTCCTAGAACACACTCTGTAGACCAGGCTGGCCTCTGTAGATCCACCTGCCTCTGCCTCCTGAGTGCTGGGATGAAGGGTGTGTGCCACCACTGCCTGGTTGGTTACAACTCTTAAAGAGAATGCTTCTTTAGAGTCAATGCCAAATTCTTAGCATGTGTTACTCTGTTTTCTAGTGCCCTGCTTACTTGTCTATGATTATTCTCATATTTAAGCACTTAGTATTCTGAACATTGTTTGACACATTATATGATCTGTAGAAGTGTTTGGTTACCAGTCAACAAATAAACATGATTATAATGTCAACTTTCTTGAGATTATAATATCTCTTTTTATTCCAGGCAAGAGTTGCATATGTGTGTTTATTTATGGGGTGACCCAGAGGATCCTGACACTTACTCAGCTCCTACATGACTTTGCACTTCTGCTTTCTTTCCTGAATTGTCATATGGTTTCCAGGCACATTAGTATTGCCATCACACATTCCCTTCTGCACCGCATATTTCCCATTGGCCTTTTGACACATGGCTATTTGTCATCTGGACCTCTCGTTCCTCTCAGAATCGCATGATTAAAATATAACAAGCAAAGTCTTGAGTCCAAAAGTACCCCCCCCCAGTAGTATTCCGTTTAGTTAACATTAAAACCAAGAAAGGCAAATCTGTACTGTCAGAAATCATAGGAATCACCAATAACTTTTTTCCCCACTGCCTAGTATGTTACTTTAAGTTCTCTTAATTTTATAGATCAAAATTATTAGGTTTTTAATGGTTGTGGTTTTGAGACAAGGTCTTATATATAGCCCAGGCTAGCCTCAAAACTATCAATCTTCTGCCTTAGACTCCTGAGGCCTAGGATTCCAGGCATGAGTCACTATGCCCGAATTATTAGTTTATTTAAGAAGAATAAATATATCATACTATTTGCTTAGTTTTGTGCTAATTTAATGGATGAAAATTTAGAAATCGTGTCACCCAGACCATATTATTGGTTCCCTTTCATATGTCTTCCTCTGGTCTGGATCTGGGAAATGCATATGTTACATGCATGAACAAGACAGTCCTGATTTGCTGGTTTGCTATCCGACAGGAAAGAACTGACAGGTGAATGGGTAGCTATGGTGTGGTGGGTAGGCGATGACCTGAGATTAGGTTTCCCTCTGCATTGTCCAGGTACCACTATTATATCATCTATGTTGAGTACTCTTTTTTATTCTTTATTATCATTATGATATTATTTTCTCATTTTCTTGTTAAATGAGAGCAAGTGTTATTATGCTTGTTTCCAATATATTCTTATCCTTAGCACAGTTTCAAGTCAATAAATAATGGATTGATGGAGGTGTATATGTGCTCAAAAGAAGCACAAATAATGAATGGTGGGCTGCGGGCAGTTATGAAAGAACAAACCACAAAATATGATGTTGTAGGAAGATTTCGGATGGCAACAGGGACTTTCCCATTGCTCAGTGATTTGTAAATTTTCTAGATGATTCTTCTGTCTTTGCATTTTTCACTTCTTCCTGAAATGCCCTTCTCTTCATTCCTACATGGTAGAATTGCTGAAATCCCTGTCGCCTCTGCTTATATTAGTGGAAGTTTTCACTGGTACCGAGGGAGGAGAGGGTAGCTGTGTTGAAGACAGAGAGGTACAGGGACAGAAGGAGCAGGAGGAGTAGCTCCTTCCAGACTTAAAACAAAATAATGTCAAAACTAGATTTGAACCAATATGTTTATAGTGAATGAAGAGCAGAAGTTACTGAATGTGTTCAAAAGACCACAAGGTGACGTGGTATGGCCCGGAGGAAACACAGATTTTTTTTTTTTTTTCCTGGATTGAGCACAGATGCATTTAGTCACTCTGGGCCAACACCTTTGGTGTGGATACTGATGCTCTGGAACATCCAAGTGCTCTGCTGGCAGTAAATATGGAAGAGTAGAACCAGAATATAAGAGTAGAAGTTGGAAAGATGGTGGCTCTGGCTGTGCCTGGCTCCTTGGCACACTGGGGGGCAGTGTGCACAGGAAACATCCCATTGGCACTCTACAAACCACTGGAGGACCACTGGACTATGGGGAGGATGCTGATATTCTCTGGTGATATCAAACCAGGGAACATCATCTCATCCTTTTTATGTTCCACCCAATGGATGACACGCTTCTGGGAACATGAATAAGGCCTGGCTTAGCCTTTTATTTCTTCAGAAGTTGCTTCAGAGTATTCAGTTAAACCTATGCAGACTAGAATTAGCAAGCATAGAGTCTTAATAGATCACTTAAACAGTGGGAATATACTTTGTAAGTGTTAGTAAATGTAGAGTACTTTGGAGAAGTAGAAAAGTGCCTGGAAAACTATTTTGGAAGGACAAGGTGTAGACAGGCATAGGATGGCTTTGGAAAAGAAAAAAAAAGTCATGAGAAACCCTGTTTTTTCTAACCTAAAAGACTTAGCATGTTCATATCCAAAGGGAACACAGTGGGCTGTTTTATTTACCAGGCTGGTCAGAGCGGCCAGCAGGAGGAATCCAAATGACTGTAAATGCTGATGAGGAAGATGGGAAATGTAAATATTAGTGGGAATGCAAATGTGTACTGTGGAGTGGGGAGTCCTCAAAAATAATTGAAAAAGAACTGCATACGATTCAGCAATACTACTCCCGGGTATAGACCCAAAGGATTCCACATCCTACCACAGAGAACCTACACAACCTTGCTCATTGGCGCTCTGTTCACAATAGCTAGGACATGGATTCACCCTAGATGACCATTAATAGATGAATGAATAACTAAAATGTCATACACACATGCCACAGACTTTTTATTCAGTTATAAAAAATGAAATTATGACAATTTAAGGAAAATGGGTAGAACTGAGTGTTTTCTGATGAAATAATCAAAACCTAAGAAGACAAATGGTACGTGTTCCTACCATCCAATTTCCATTATTACATTTTTAGTTTAAGTTGAAAAAGTTGTTAGTAATCGTTCAAGACCCTTTACCAAACCAAAGTTTTCAGTTATAAAACAATCGATGTCAGGCAGATAAATATTTCCAAATGTGAAAAATTAAAGAATTAATTCCACCCTTTTGCAAAAGAAAAAAGGAGAGAGAAGGAAAGAAAGAAAAAAAAGATGCCTGGACAAATGGGTATCTATTTAGCCTGGAAGTTTCTTTTTGAGTGATGAACATTTTAAAACAATAAAAGTGATAATTGCAGAACGTGTGCCTTGTGAATTTTATCTTGAAAATAAAAAAGGAAGGCCTTAGCGTGAGTGAAGAAAATAGCCTGGGTAGATCTGGAGTGAGGGAGCTGAAGTGGAGAGGTGTGAGGCACGGAAGGCCTGAGATCACACTCGGGACAGAGCTCAGTCTCAGCAAACAGCACCTTGTCTTTGATGAGGTAAAATAACCAGCTGAACATGCAGGTGGTGTTAAAAAGAAGGCACAGCGCAGGAAGGGGGAGGAGGGGGGGGATCGTCAGATGACAAAATAGTTTGTTAGTGGTAGGAGCACACACACTTTAGACTCAAAAAAATTTCAGAACCAGGGCTGCAGCTACAGTTCAGTGGCACAGTGATAGTAAGCTCAAGACTCTAGGGAGATCCTTAGCTGCAAAATAAATGAAGGAGGAAAGAAGGACCAGGAGAGGGTAGGAGGGAGGGAGATTTCAGAGCCAGCCCACGGTGTTTCCTTTACCTATACATCCAGCCACTGCTCTTCCTTTGGCCCTTGAGTACCTGTATCTGCTTCCTTCAAACTCACCCAAAGAATTAGCTCCTGTTTTCTTCTGGCACCAATTTCAGTGTGACTACATTTCAGAACCTTGTCGCCCATCCAAAGGCAACACTAATACCATCCGGGGCTCCTTAGAAATGCAGGGTCATAGCTTCCTCTTAGAGTTTCCATCCTAACAAAATCCTCAAGTTATATATACATTAAAGTCGGACAAATTCCTATATAGAAAGAATAAATAAAGAAGTAGCTAAGGTCCACCAAGGTGCTTGATTTTACTTATAACCATTGTTTTGGTGTTTTGAGTTTTACTATTTTGGTTTTCTGTGTAGCCCAGTTTGCCTCAGTATCCTAAACTGGGATTAAGTGCATGCACTGTCACACCTGGATGTAAGGCTAATTTCAAAAAATACTTTTGTTAGGCTCTATTAATTATATGTAGTAATGAGTTTCACTGTATTTTCATACATGTATATATTTTGATCATATTTACTCACAGTATCCGCTCTGATCCCTTCCCACTCCTGTTAATATCCTTCTTCTCAACTAATCCATCTTCTATTTTTTTCTTTCCTTTTTCTTAACCTCTCATGAGCCAAAAAGTTTCTTAGGATTGCTTACAGGAGCATGATTCAGGGGCTATGTACAGAGGCCAGGACATTTTACGAGTGGCCACACCACTGAGGAAAAATGTCTCTTTCTCCCCAACCAACCATTAACCATTTATAAATCCTGCTCTCTCTCTCTCTCTCTCTCTCTCTCTCTCTCTCTCTCTCTCTCTCTCTCTCTCTCTGATTGGTTTCCTCCATCTCCTTGACAGGATGTTGTTAGGCCTAATTTTGTGCCTGTCTTGTGCTGGTAATCACAGCTGCTGTGCACACTAAAGAGTCATGTCATGTGGTAGGTTAGTTTTGCCCCCAAGGAAATGAGTTTAAAGGGAACGAAGGGGGCTGGGGTGATGCATAAACTGTTGCCATGAAAGCAGGACTCTCTGAGTTCAGATCCCTAGGACCCAAGTACAAAGCCAGGTAAACATAATGTCGACAGTGCTGTCATCTGAGCACTGGGGAGACGAGAAGAGCCCTGGGATTTACTGGCTACTCTGCCTAGCTAAATGAGCAAGCTTCAGGTTCATTGAGAGCCCATCTCAAAAAGTAAAGGTAGAGGGAGAATCAGTCTTTGAAGACACTCAATGGGTTTCCTTCTCTCATCCTCACACATTTGTAAACATACAGGAGTAAGTAAACACTCAAATATGCACACAAAGAAAATAAGATTAGCCTTCCAGCATGGTTTATTTTTGAACTAAGTTTCTTAAATGGAACCAGAATGTGTCTCACTTACCTGAAAGCTTGTAGTGAGGGAGTCAGTCTCTCCATCTTCTCAGAGAGCATCTTCATCCTACATACTTGCCACAGGGCTCTTGTCTTTCCACACTCTAAACTCTTCCCCAATACTTCCCTCTCCCTTCCATATTTCTCCGATTTGTTCCCTACTTAGCTTCACACATTGTTTTCACCTTTTCCAGAAAGTTCTTCCTCACCACCTAGGCCAGAGCAGTTCCTTGTTTTTGGTGTCCTGCCTAGTTTTACCTTGGAACCAGACCCTCCATTTTCTACCCTGGCAACCACAGTACCGCTCCACTGAGTGGTTTCTGACCACCTGTATCTGTTTCCTGCAAATGTAGTCAACTGTAAACTTCACTTTACACCCTTCCCTACAGCTGGGTGGCAATGAGCGGTTACTTAGGCTCTGCACCTTCTTCCCTCATTCACAAACGGGGACTGAGCCTCATATTTCACAGGCTTGTTATAAGAAAAATCTACAGAGATGTGGAGGAGGGATTTTAATAAGAGTACTCTGAGAAATGTCCAGTTTTATAGAGAAAAATGTGAGATTAAAAACACAAGTCGCTGGTTGATGCCCAGGGCAGGAAGTAGCAACATGGATGAGAGTTACACAGTTCTGGTCTTTTTCTGTATATTTCCCAACGTCCTGTCTTTGTTCCTTCTCCGTTCTCCTCAGTTTGACTTCGTCTCTATTCTCAGCCTTACCCTTGTGCCTCAGTTTCTAGCTGCTTTCAGGGATCTCCTCATGGCTGTAGTCTGATATCACAGAACAAATGGATCCAAAGAGGCGCTGCCCTTCCTCAAGTCATTCCTGTCTTTGTCCTGCTGGCAACGTGACGTTCCCCTTCACTCTTTCTTGTTTATTTGCTCAGAATTATTTCTTGCTAGCCAGTGCACATTTTACTTGTCTGGAGCTTATCTTCCCTGCCGAGATGCTAATTCCATAAGATCAGAAATTTCTCTGACTTTGGTCCTGATGTAGTTCTTAAGATTACTCCAGTCCCTGCTATTCAGTAGCCATTTACTGAATGGTTATCAATTGACTTAATGAATCTTCTTATTTCTGTTGCCAATTAACATAATTAGTTCTATGTCTGATGTTTAGTTCACTTTTCTTGTGTTACTGACAGATTTAGTCAACTTTTTTTTTTTATGTTAGCCTCTTGCTGGCTAAAGAAATTTTGGCAAGTGCTTAAATTATTGTAGTTTCGGGTTCTTCTGTTAACACAAAGCTATTAATAGAATAAATTCATACACATGCCACAAGACATTAATGGATGTTTAATACCTAGCCCTTTTCTGGAACAAAATTAATGTTATTTTTTTTAGTGAACTTCCTTAGGATTTTTGATCTCCTTCCTTAGAGCACTAGACTTCAGCCCAGATGTGACTTCTCAGACATGATGTGACCCTTCTTGCTCTCCACAGACAGCAGGGAGAAGCAGCAGGCTCAGCTAATCCCTTCCTAACTGCAGTGGGTTTTCAATATTTGAATGAAGAAGGAAGCTCAGGAAAGATAATGAGTCGTCCCCCCCCCCCCCCCAAGTCACACACATCACAGCAGTTAAAATGGAGAAGACATTCCCCCCCACCCCAAACTCATTTTTGTACTGCACCATGCTGGTCACAAACAGTCCTGACTTACAAAGACGTATCTTCCATACCCCACAAAACACTTCTCCTCCAGTTGGCCCTAGCTGAACCCTGGGGCAGTCAGAGGGAAGCAGTAGCTTGCTATCAATCACCTTGAACTTCCTCTGTCTCTGAACAGAGAACCAGGCAGTCAACCCGATCTAGGCGACCTAGACTGAGCAAGCTGTCCCAAAGAAGGGACTCACTAGGCAACAATATCAGTGTCCATAGACATTTACCTGAGCCAAGGCAGAAAGCAAGTGGGAGCAGCCAGACCATCATCTGCCGGGCTGAGTCAGGCACCGGAGCCCCGGAGACAGCCATTCTGTCCTCAGCTTGTTTCGGGGAGACTTCCCTTTCCTCTGGTGATGTGAGTGCTTCCTCTACGTTGGCAAGCCTTTGATTATCGATCTTTGCATTGCTTAGAGAGATCCACTGTATAAGTTAGGACTCCTAGTAATAGGGAATACGGAAAGTCAACTGGCCACCTCCTGTAACAGGACTTCCAGAAGAGGGTTTAGGATACACAAAATCTTGTCCTGACTGCAAGCCGTGCTGAAGTAAAGGTGAGGCAGAAATTGTGGGAGTGGTTAACTGCTGGGAGCCAGAAAAAACCTTAGCCGTGGTAATGTCATTTTGGAATCAGCATATTAAGCTTCCTTTTCCCTAGAAGAATCCCTCCCCAGAAGCCAGGTGGCCTCCTCTGCTGTTAGCCTGCTGTTAGATGAGGCCTCTCCCAGGAATTAGGTGATGTTCCTGGGATTGAATAATAGCTAGAATTAGAAAGATCTCTCTGATAACACATCCTGTTGGTGGAATAGCCTGCAGCTGTGTGAATTCCTCGTTTGCTCAATCTTTGACTTACCCTTCTCCCTAAAGGACTATATGTACTGCTGAGAAGAATAAAATTTCAGATATTGATCAGAATACTGTTTTGCTTTTGTTCTTCATGTTTCCTGTTTCTTCATCTGTCTGCCCTTCCTTAGGTCCACACTGTTAGACCCCGCGGGCTGGGGCAGTTAACCAATGACTGAGCCAGCTTGAGACCCATACAACGAGAGGGAGCCCATGCCTGACAGTGTCTGGAGAACCAGAACTCAGAGGCTGGATCTGGGCAAGACCTAGGATAGAACCAAACACAATGGAAAAAAAAAAGTCAACAAAAGGATGTCTAATGATATTTTGCTATACTCATAGATATTATACCAGCATAATCGTCATCAGAGAGGCTTCATCCAGCAACTGATGGAAACAATACAGACCCACAGTCAAACACTAGGCTGAACTTGAGAATCCTTCGGAAGATGGGGAGGAGGGATTTTAGGAGCGAGAGGGGTCAAGGACACCTCAAGAAAATTCAGAGTCGACTTACTCGGGCTCAGAGGGGCTCACAGACATTGAAATGACAGTCAGGGAGCCTGCATGGGACTGACCTAGGCCCTCTGCATATATGTTATGGTTGTATAGCTTTGTGTTTTTGTGGGATTCCCAACAGTGGAAGTGGGGGCTATTTCTGACTCTTTTATCTGGTTTTGGGAATCTTTGGGTTGCCTAATCAAGTCTTAGTATGAGGAGAGATGCCCAGTTTTATTAAAACTTAATTTGTCATGTTTGGTTGATATCCTGGACAGGTCTTCCTTTTTTTGAAAGGAAATGGAGACGTGTGTGTGCTGGCTTTGAGAGGGGAGGAAGGAGGGAAATTGTGGTCAGGGTGTAATATATAAGAAAAGAATAAATTTTAAAAAGGAAATTTGTTGTATAATTTTAACTTAAAAAAATGTAGGGAGACCTGTATCATGAGTTGTCTACACATTTGAGAAAATGTCCACCTTGTCTTCCATAAAGTCTGTTGGATCTTAGTGGTTTGTAGTGTTGCTCTGGTCCTTTATTTATGGACTTCTGTGGTTCTGACCACAGAAGAGTCATATGTGGAGGCTTGGTCTCCAGTGTGGTGATGCAGAGAGGTGGTGGGACCTTTGAGAAGTGGGTCTTAGTGGGAGACTATTAGGTCATCGATGGTGTTTTGGCAATGGGTTTTTCTGGTATGCAAATGCCTTTGAACCACCCATATGCTTACAGATACCCCCCCCCCCCCCCCCCAGCAAGCACTGGTAAGTGCCCCCAGTGAATTAATCTAAACTTTGGGTCTAAGTTTTGTTGTCAGTGTCCTATCCAGAGTGAAGATACTTGTTCAGATCTTCCCAGAAAAAAAAAAAGTCTCAATTGGTGCCTGAACTGAGGTAAACACAACAGATGGGTGTGAGAGGAGAGGTTGTATGAGGCAACCCCTCACACACTATGGGTGAGACACATGACTTACCCAACTGTGGTAGAGCATCCATGGGGCTGATATGATTGCTCTTCCCTGGTGGTATGGGACAGTGTGCCTTGCTGTAATGGCAGTTGTGTGCCCTCTGATGTGAGTAAGAACACAACTGAGGCTGAATGGTTTTGAGGAGAAACCCAGGGTGGTTATCTTCCTCTATGTGGTATGGTTGGCAAATTCATTTTATGAATGTGGTCTGTCGCTCACGTACAGGAATGCCCCCAAGGTAGGTGATGGACTAGAGAATCTATTGTAATCCCCCCAAATGGCACATATGACATGTAATTATAATCAGGTCGTGGAAACAGAGATGAGGTCTCGGCCGGCTGCCCTAAGAGATGTAACTGAGGCTAAAGATTTCTGCTCAGAAGGAATTGCCAGCGGGAGGGAGGAATTCCAATGGAAGAGATGCCATGCTCCATACTGCCTTCTGATTTGGCAGGAACAGAGAGAAAACAGGGATGCTTTCCTATTCTTTCTTTTTTCTTTGCTAGTGAAAGAGCGCTCATTAGACTTAGACTAGAGAACAGTCCTTGGAACCCAACATTCTTGATTTGTGAGAAGAATCAGCCAGTGAGGAGTGAGCAACCCAAGTAGAAGTGATTGGAGGTATTCTCCAGGCATGAATTTACTACATAAGAAGGAAAAATTCACGATCCAGTGCGCAGATAGAAGCCTAAATAGTTTCCCAGCCCAGGAAATGGTGCTAATCAAGGGGATATTTGGCCCCTAAGCTGCCTCAACCGGGAGGGAGTTTTAAATAAGCAATAGAAGGACTTTTCAAAGCCTGGTTTGGGAGGCCATGGACATGGGGGAGGCAGATGGGAATAGTTTGACATTGTGGAAGTGAGAAATTGTGTGATATCACTGATTTTTCTCTTTCGGACACAGGGTGCATAGTTTGAGGCAATGTAAGGGAAATCATTCCCAACCAACTGGCTTATATGATTAGGAATGCTTGACTTTCACTGGCTGCAATCTCCGTGAATATCAGGCATTAGAAGACAATAAAGGAATGACAGACATTGTCAAAAGAACTGTGTATGCAAGACAAGGTATTTGATGCCCAGGAAAGCAAGCTAGATGGGACTTTGTTCATAGGAGAGATACAAACATTAATTTGGCAGGTGTCCTGGGACTGGTATAGGGCAAGTGGCTTTTCTGAGTCTGATGTTGTGTTATTATCTTTACAAAATTAGAAAGGCCATATGGATCTAACTACAAATTGTGTTTATATGGTTGCTGAGGTATTTAGGAAGGATTAGAAAAAGGGAACCCTGGACTGGTGGGATGGCGCAGTGGGTAAAGGTGCTTGCTATCAAACGTGATGGCCGAGTCCAATTCTTGGTTCCCACATGGTAGAAGGAGGAAAATGACTCCCGAAAGTTGTCTTCTGACCTCCATCCTCCGCACACAATGTCACAACATCCACCCTCATAAGCAAACAACAAATAAATAAATGTAATATTTTTTAAAAAGAGAGAAGAAAGCGGATAATGGAATCTATTGCTCCAAAAGCAAATGTAGAAAAATTCTGTGCTTGTAAAAGACTTTAAAACCAGAGTAACAGTTCATATCATAGGTGTGAAAGGAGCGAAGAACCGATCAGCACAGAGGGAAAGCTTGTCTTAGGACTGGGCAGTTATCCCCCAGCATACTGTGTATGGTTTTCCTCTGCTCAGGAAATAGTGTTGCTCAGGATGGAGTTCTCTTAGAAGTAAGGGGTGATTGATGGAGGAGGTGGTGGCTAAGGAAGCAGCTTGAAACCTGTTTGATCCAGGGTGTGTTCTCAACTAGTGGATGTGTTGGATGGCAGCATTGATTTGTTTTCCCTTGCCCATGGGAAGAGCCATGGATCCAAACCAGCCCCATGGATCCCTCTTAAGGTTGGGGAGAAGTGTAGATCTCCAGGATGAGATACTGGATTGCATGTGGATTATAATGATTATGGATGATAAAGATCTAAATAATGTGCTCCATCCATGTATCTAAATTGCATTTTGGAAAAACAGATGACACAGTGATGGGATATTTTTCATGCTGTATCGCCAAGTTTAAAAATATCCCTTTAGATTGGATTCTAAGACTAGTTAGCATTTTCTTAGAAGAGAGAGTGATGGACCTTCAGAGGCCCTGCCCACCCTCTGTGAAAGAATTTATTATATAATGCTAAACTTTGTGTCTTAAAGACTTGGAAAAGCATCTAGAACAGTAAACATAGTAGTTGAGATATTTTAAGGACTGCACCCTATGTGGGTGGGGAAGAGGCACTTCTAGGAATGCAAAGCTATTGAGTTAAAGAATATGAGTAACCAGGAGTAGATTGCCTCTTGAGCAATTATTGGCCAGGGAGGTCAGAGGACCCCATAAAATATAAGATATTTCCACCACTGTTAGTTACACATCAGAACTAGATGCTAAGTTTCTACAATTGAAGACACTGTCTGCTTGGTCACAGGATGTTAAGAAATAGAGTTTGGACTAAATCAAAAGCTCATTTCTTGTTGTCTAGCTTTTGTAGTGCTTGAAGGAATTATAACAGGATTGTAGAGGAGAATTGTGGCCAACAGTCCTGCTTGGCTATGGCCCTTGTGTTCTATAGCATTGACATGCCAGTCAGAGTATGCCATTGATTCAATAGTGCACAGTTCATGTAGACACAGCCAACTTCTTTCTGCTTAGATCTGAGGCCCACCTCAGAGGCTAGAACTCATATTTGGTACTGTAAGCCAGGGCAAAGTCTGTTACTGGGGGGTTATAGCATTGAGGGGGGCTACTGTTATTGTTTTGTCAAACAAGTATTATATACCTCTTAATATATTTGTGTCTGTGCCCACACATTACTGTAGCATATTACTGCAGAATTTCCTTTTCCCCCCATGGGTGGTGATTATTGTATAAGTTGGAAACCAGTTAAATACTGAGAGTGAGTGACTTTATCTGTGGAACAGTAAGTGCCACAGTACTCAGTCATAAATGGAAGAGACCACTGAGACCTCGTTATCATTACCTCAAGAAACACTGTAGAAAAGGGGGGTAGACGGAACGAAACATCTGGAGGAAGGGGTAGAGTTGTTGCATTGCTGTTTCCTCTGAACTGAAGCATTTCCTCTTGGATGGAGGAGGGAGGTTTATAAGACTCAGGAGACTTATCAAAAAGATGTCATAACTTACAAGGTTTAGGACCCAGGAAACCTGTTACCAAGTTTACAGCAGCAGCAAACAACTGTGGTAGGAAAGGAGACCCATCAGTGAAGCTTCCTGCAAGTTGATTAGGGGACTTTAGTGACACAGGTTTCACCAGTTATCATCCATGCCTGGCTGTGCCTTTTAGTGGTGTGGCCATATGCCCTTGAGTCACCTATGTTACTAGAAATAACCCATCACCTTGCACCTAAACCTCACCAAGCTAAACTTGGAATAAGTGGCTTCTTTGGTTTACTATCAATGCACTATCTGGCAGGAATGGATGTTTTTGTGTATCTTTCTAGGAAAAATTACTCACTTACTTGCTCTATCCCAGGGAATGTGTGTAAGGCAAAATCAGCCAAGGGAAATGAATATACAAGGCATGTGCTGGCAAGATGGCTCAGTGGGGGAAAGGCTTTTAATGTCAAGCCTGATAACTTGAGTTCAATCCCTGGGGACTCATATGGTGGAAGGAGAGAACTGACTCCTACGAGCTGTCTTCTGATTTCTACATGTATGATGACACGTGTGTGACTCCCCTCATACAATAAATAAAATACAATAATTAAAAAACAAAAGGGAGAGACAAGAGACACAGACATTTCTTGTTAAGAGCTTCATAACACATCTTCAGGTCCTGAAAGTTTTGTGGGAATCACAGCCAGGTTGTCTTTGTCTAACCCCAACGCCTCAGTTCCTTTTTTTCAAGTGGTCCCAAGGGTGACAGTTCTCTGGCTCTCTAGTTTCAGATTCTAGTATTTTCAGATTTCAGATTGTATAGGGCTTGGGCTATGTTGACCGTCTTTTGCTGTATCAACTAGTTCATTTCTTCTTTCTTAAAAAAAGTCAGACAATGAAAAGATGCGTTATAAAACAATGCTTCTTGTGTTTACCTGATGAAACAGCCCATAGGCTAATGTCCTAAGCACTCATAAAGTAAAACTTATAAAGAAATTTACAAATGAGTGAAATAAAGGCTTCATGAAGAGAAAACAAGACATTGTGTGACTAACTTCCAAGAAAGGTTTAATAACGTGTGGGTTATTGTTAAGCATGATCTTCTTGTTGTAATGAACTAATCTAACAAAAACGCATTTATAGAATTTAATGTTCATTAAGCCCTGAGAACTCAAAAATGAGGAAAGATAGGTTCTGAAACCAACTCACTGGCTAGTCAGAGAGACCGTTAGGAAAACATAACAGCCTAAATCACCACAGATTGTGATGAGCACTGCCACTACACACTTAGGTATGAAATACTGTAGAAGTGAAAATAGAGTGATACACACACACACACACACACACACACACACACACACACACACACACTTGGCTTTGGTTGGGGAATTTGAGAAGGCTAACAAAAAAATCTAGAGGCTGACTCTGGAGACAGAGATGATATAGGCAAAAGTGTGTGTCTGGGTTATGGAGATAATTTGGCAGTTCATGGATCCATGATAATTGTGTCATTACAACCAGGCAGCAGAGAGATTTTCTCCAAGACTCCAATTTTTTTGGGAGTGAATTCTAGTAAAGGAAACAGGAAACTGAGTTATTGCTTTTTGTGTGACAGTTCAGGCGGCAACATGACAAGGCGAGCAGTTGTGCAAAGGAAGTATGCTTGAGAATTAGGTAGATGGAGGGGATGAACTTGAGATGAGCCACATGGAGGAGTTGGGATGACTCAGTCCAATAACTGATTAGCTACAATAGGGAACTGAGAGGCAGGAAGAAAGAAGGGTGGAGATTTTGCCTGCTCATTCAAATGGGTGACTTAACTTTTCCGTAACTCTCAGCATCTTAATCCATGACACAGGATGATGTATCAACTTCATAAGGTAGATAGTCTTACTGTTTCTCAAGAGCTTTAAGTGAGTTATGTGTAAAAGAGCATCAGGAGTGATACATGTTGTGCACTGAATGCATGCCAGTCTTTATGCTTACAGTGGACCATTACCCAACACAGGGGGAATGGGAAATCAAGGTGGGGAGGCCAGGGAAGGCTCAGCTCAATTCAGGGAACCTTAAGTTAGAGGTCACTTTTGGCCGCCTACAGGATCAGGGTCATCATGTATTTCTTCATGCATTCTTGTAGCAAATCTCTCAAGGTCTGAAAGCCTCAGATAATACGCTGCTCATTATTTTGCTTCCTTGGGTTAGAGGTCAAGACTTCTACTAACAGTTATTTTTCAAAAACATCTTAACACTAATATATTTTGAAAAATCTCAAAGGCTTCTCATATTAGCAAGCATTAAATAGTTCAGTGCAATCCTTCAAATTCTCCCCTTTCTGTCCCTGTTATTCTTATGATGCTAATGGTGGAAATACACACAGTTCCCCTTATTTTGTAAAAACTCACCAGAAACATACATGTCTATGATCCCTTGTTTGATAGGAGAGCAACTCCGCTCAGATTGTAACCAAAGAGTCTCTACAGGCTTCTTTATTTTGATGGGTGTTGCCAACAGAAAAGTTGTGTGGTTGACTCCTTGATGTTGAAATTAACATGTCAGTTGAGCTACTTTTACTAGCTCTAAAATAATTGTCTACGCAAGTATTCACTCAACAGATGTTTGGTAATCCATCTACTATGCAAAATTGCCAGGTGTATGCTATGTCTGAGGCAGTGTCAAGCACTATGGAGCCACATCAGGGAAATGGTGTCCGTTTCCAGGGTCCTACCTCTTCATGCCTAACTCACCACTCCAGCTGGAGGGCATGTTCAAGGAGAGAAGAAAAGTGTGTTTATTTATTTATTTATTTTTATTTGTTAATATGGAAACCCCAGGCTGGCTTTGAACTGGTTGTGTTGCTGAAGCTGTCTTTGCTCCTCTGTGCTGGGATTATAGGCATTCATCACTACACTTGGCTTTAGCCAGCCTCTTAGTTGGCCGGTCAGAAAGACTTTTCCCTCCAAATGCCTTTATACTAAGGCCTCAGTGGATGCCTGCATTTTATGATTAATGCTTGTTGTAAATTGGTTCCCTATATCTATTGGCGTCTATGGACCTTCATTTCTCAATGTGTGCCTTCTGAGCTGACTCGTCGCTTGGATTACTATTCAAGAGCATTTACTGCTCTCAGACAGACTACAGTGTGTTATGTTGGGTTGTGGCAAATGGAAATTTGGTAATAAATAAAAGTAACTTTTTTTTAAAATTGCCTCCGACACACAGAGGAAAACAAATAATTACTTCTGTAAGTCAAGATGAAATGAGTGAAAGTGAAAGAAGGACCAGAAGGGGGAGAAACAGTGGGAAATTCTAGCTGATTATACACCACGGAAAGCTTCATGGAGGAGGTACCATTTGAGGTGGGAATTGGAGGCCTTGTAAACAGTCTAGGGTGGCAGTGGCGGCTTACATCCTGGCTGAGGCACTGTGTTACAAATGAGCTAGGAGCTTGGCAACATATGTGGTGTATCAGAGGAGGTTCCCAGAATGTATCCCACAGGGGCAGAGCCCTGGTTACTTTTCCTGCTTCCCTCATGTGGTGTGCTCTGCAGTGGCCATGTTGGGTTTACCACGTGGCCGCTATGTGCTGTGAATCCTTACCCCGCTGTCTTTTCTGTCACATTCTCTTCGATGTGTTGATGTCTGGCTTTAGCCTTGCACCTCCATTAGGTTTAGGACTTAGATGTGGTTACTGTTGGTGCTGGAATTGTCTCTTCAGTTAGACAAGGGCAAAGTATAATGCTCATCTTATATTTTGGGTCCTTGCCGCCCTAGAAACAGTAATTTGTGATAGAATGCTCTATGGGTCCATCGATGGTGTGTTTTAAAACTGGCGCAAGGCGTCAAACCATACAACAGGACCCATGTGGGAGGTTTGTTAAGGGGAGGGGAGAGAAGGGGGCAGAGACCAGTCCCTAGCATGAGAGAGAAGGCAGAGAAAGAAGGGGAGGTGGGTAAGGCCTGCCTTGTTATAAGGGACATGACAAATGGGTACTGGAGGTGCTGTTAGTGGCTGCAGTTGAGGGTAGATCATGTCAGGACCTTAAGGGCAGGTTAGTACAGATGCCGATATGCTAACAGGAACACACGATTTCCTTCCTTCCTTCCTTCCTTCCTTCCTTCCTTCCTTCCTTCCTTCCTTCCTTCCTTCCTTCCTTCCTTCCTTCCTTCCTTCCTTCCTTCCTTCCTTCCTTCCTTCCTTCCTTCCTTCCTTCCTTCCTTCTTCCTTCCTTCCTTCCTTCCTTCCTTCCTTCTTCCTTCCTTCCTTCCTTCCTTCCTTCCTTCTTCCTTCCTTCCTTCCTTCCTTCCTTCCTTCCTTCCTTCCTTCTTCCTTCCTTCCTTCCTTCCTTCCTCCCTCCCTCCCTCCCTCCCTCCCTCCCTCTCCCCTCTCTCCCTCCCTCCTTCCCTCCTTTCTTCCTTCCTCCTCCTCTATCTCCTTCATTTTTAAAGCTTTTTATTAAATTTGTTCTTTGATAATTTCAAGCATTTGGAATGCTATCTCCTACATATGTTGAGAATTCTTACAAAAAAAAGCCTTTGTAAACTAACCAATAGGAAAATGATCAGAAAGTAGGTGAATGAAACTAGGAGATGACACTCCTAGGTATGGTTGAAGAGAAGGCTTTTACTGTAGATAGAGGGAGCGCACAGCCAGAGGCATCTGAAAGAATCCAGAGCAGAGAAGAAAGCAGCAGATTGAACATAGTCATCAGAATAGACCAGACCCTAAAAGGAGAGGGGGGAAGAAAAGAGAGGAAAGAGGGAAGAGAGAGAGAGAGAGAGAGAGAGAGAGAGAGAGAGAGAGAGAGAGAGAGAGAGAGAGAGAGATGAATAACAAGAAAGAGCAGAGCAACTGCCAAAATGGCTGGGTTATTAAGGAATCAGAAACTGGGAGAAGGGCAATGAGGCCCTTGGACTGGAGAGAGTTAGAATAGGGGGTGGGGTGTGAAGGGCAGAGAGGAGCTATAGGTACTGGTGAACCTAGCCAGTATGTTAATAGGCACCTCAGTTACTTGTTTGTCCCAGGTTTCTTTGGACCTGATAAATATCAACAGATTTTCAAAAGAGAGTTAATACAATCACCAATAAGCATTTGAGCATGAGGTACATATTTCATTTACAAACATTTACAAAACTGGAGAAAAATTTTACCTGTTAGACAGAGTGAGCTATATGGACCCCAGCACACTTAGCAAAAAAAGGGTCAGTTTAACCCTTTCAGAGGACAATTTAGTAGCATCTCACACATTTTTCAAATGACCAATATCTTTGTGGGGCACACAATTTTATTATACCTACTTATAGGATATTCTTGCTGTGCAGCCTATGATTGTTTAATAGACATTTGAAATGTAGCTTGTAAGGATTGTTGACACACAAAAAACCATATCCTCAAATGATCACATGCTGTCCTGTCCAGCTAGAGGATACTTCCTCATGGCTATCTAGCTGATTTTGAGTTTGTGGGGGTGCTGGGATAAAGGAGATCAACCTTAGCTTGAACCCTATGCCCCTCTGAGCTATCTTAAACATAGGAGCTGTGAGGAACCCAGTTTCCTCATCTTTAGAGCCTTCTCTCAGGTTCTCTCTTCTGTGAGTGACACTGTGATCTCTAGGATCTCTTGTTTTGATTTCTTGGTTGCTCCTACTTCTTTCAAGGTGTCAGAAACGTAGTAGGCCAATTCTTTTTGGAGAGTGAGACTCTTGTGTATGGTGTCTTCTTGCTGAGGCTGACTGAAATATTTATAGGTAAGGAAAGCATGGCCAGAAAGGAAGTCTTAGGGGGCTTCTGAAGATCTGCAGCCATCTAGCCTTTGTAGAATGAACATGTGATAATGCTATACTTATCTGCTTGGCTTAGGGCCACAACTCACAGCTTTCCAGGTAGCACAGCCGTCTATATTTGGGCTAATGGTGCAGTTGTGTCCTGCATGATAGTTCCTGAGCTGAAGAATGAGCAGGGGTTTCCGTGTAGCCTACACTTGGCTTACCATGCCATATATTCAAGGAGGGGTGACTTGTACTTCAAGGATGCCTTTTCTAAGTTGCTTAAGTACCATAGCAACTTGTGGAGGTCTTGTTTCGGGGTTCCTTACACATTGTTGAATCTGCCCAGAACATCTAGCTGGTATACTGTGGTGTGCTTCAGGTGTCCAAAATATTGATTGATGTCTTACCACAGCTGCTGAGGGTCAGTGATGCTATATCTATACATGAGAATCCTCCAACTATCTTCAGTCCTTTTTAAACATGGGAAACCTTGACATTTCATTCAGCATGCCATAAAAATAATATTTTATATATTGTATGATTCTTAGAGGGCAAGATAACTAGAATGCAATTAAGATCTGGTTTCACACAATCCGCATGTGCATACTGTAATTTCTTTTCCATCAAAGCCAATTCTTTCTCAGCTTCAGGTGACAATTCCCTTGGACTAGTTAAGTCTTTGTCACCATTTAAGGTTTTGAACAAATTATCCAGTTCATCATTTTTAATTCCAATTGTGGGTCATAAATTGGCAATGTCTCCTAGTAATCTTTGAAAATCGTTAAGTGTCTTCAATCTATATTTCCTGATTTGTACCTTTTGGGGTCTGATTATTTTGTTGGTCCTATTTTGTAGCCTAAATAATTAATGTAATCCCCTCTTTGTATTTTTTTCTGAGGCAATCAGTAATCCCCAAGCAAGCTTTTTTTTTTTTTTTTTTTTTTTTTTTTTTTTTTTTTTTTTTACTTCTCCAAACATTTTTTTCTGAGATAGCAATACTTGAATGGGCCATCAAGATGTCGTCCATGTAGTGATAAGTTATAGGTTGTGGAATTTGTTATGTATTTGTTCTACTGGCTTTTGTACAAAATACTGGCACAGAGTAGGGCTATTCAGCATTCCTTGAGAGAGTATCCTCCATTTATATCTCTTTACAGGCAGAGAATTATTTTAAGTGGGGACTGTAAAGACAAATTTTTCTTTGTCTTGTTCTTGTAAAGGTATTGTAAAGAAACAGTCTTTTAAATCAATAACTATAATAGGCCATTCTTTAGGTGGCAGAGAAGGCAAGGAATCCTGGACTGTAGAGAGCCCATTGGCTGGATCACCTTGTTTATCACCCATAGGTCTGCTACCATTCTCCACTTTCCAGATTTCTTTTTAATAACAAATACAGGATAATTACAAGGGTTGGTTGATTCCTCTGTATGCTGAGCATTTAACTGTTCCTGTACCAGCTGCTCTTAGGCATGCAATTACTCTTTTGTTAAAGGCCACTGATGAACCCATATAGTCTTCTCTGTTAGCCATGTTAGAGGTAGTGCTGTGGGTGTTTTTGAAAGATCAGCAGCTGTTTTACCTTGTTTCTGTATAACCTGAATGGTCTGTGACTGTTTCTCATAATACTTTCTAATGTTTTTTCTCTCCCCCCCCAGAAACATGTGCTAGTTTATGGTTTATTTCTGTGTTTGGAGGAATATTAATCTGTGTGTTCCATTGTTGTAGTAAATCTCATTCCCATAAATTTATAGCAATGTTAGCCACATATGGCTTTAATATTTCTCTCTGTCCTTCTGGTCCTATACACTCAAGCCATCTTGTACTCTGTTTTATCTGTCCTTCTGGTCCTTTACACTCAAGCCATCTTGTACTCTGTTTTATAATAACCCAATTCCCCCAAACTTGAACATTTACTTCCTGAAAGGGCCAACTTGGATGCCATAACTCTTGTGAAATTATTGATACATCTGCCCCTGTGTCCAGTAAGCCTTCAATAATAACATAATTTATTTGTACTTTTAATTTTTGCCTTTGTTAATTGATAGAAACTTGCCAAAATATTTGCTTTATAATTTTTCATGAGTTTTTTCTATAGATTTTTTTATCATTCAGTGTAGTATATCTTTTTGAAATAGGCTTTAATATTTAAAATTGTTCTGTGAAGGTGTTTCCTCCACAATGACAGGGTAAGATTGGATTAAGATTGGATTGGATTTTATATGGGGGCTTTTGAAAGCCCCCTTGGGGAACTTCCTGAGGCAAAGAGTGAAACAGAAACATGTGTGGCCAGTCCACCTAAGACTGGAGGTTAACTCAGAACAGAAAGGCTAACCAGCCAATAATCTGGCTAAGTGTTGCTCTGGTTGGCAAGTGCTTTTTTTTTTTTTTTTTTGCAGGGAGAGGGGAGGAATTCATGCTGCAAAGTTGGATGCCAACTGTTGAACGAATAAAGGAAACTCAGAGCCAGATCTCAGGGAAAGGCTGAGATATCAAAAAGAAGAAACACCACAGTCAGATCTCACCCAGCTGTCTTCCAGCTTCCTCAGCCTGGCTCTTCCTCCTGGCTTCTACTGCCTGCTCTGTCTTTCTATACCTGCCTTAAATACCCTCTTCACTTAGTTCTTTCACATCCAGGTTAAGATTAAATGCATGGTACCACCACTGCCTGCCTAGGAGCCTGGAACTCCCTCTGTAAACTAAGATGTCCTCAAACTCAGATTTGCTGGGATTAAGGGCGTAGGTCACCACTCCCTGATATTCCCTGTGCTGGGATTAAAGGTGTGAGTTACCACTCTCTGATCCTCCTAGACTGACTGTGGGTAGATCCCTCTGATATCTCAGACTGGTTTTTATTAAATTTGAAACATATTCACACACTGCACTGAGGAGTAAATGGTGTTCATTGGCTCTTCCTTGTGGGACAGCACCTGGAAAAGAAATACTTCCCCCTCAGTGAGAGTGCATAGATAAACCTTAAGAGTCTCCCTTCCTAATTCCACTCTCCATCACCTATTTCTGATCCCACTTTACTGAGTAGCCTCCTTTTCTGGAATCAGCTCTTGTTCCATTCAACATTGGATTGGCTTAAAGTAGAGATAAGGATGAATGGGTGAGGGTTGGGCACAGCTGTGTAGCAAAAACCTCCAAGTGTCAAGAGGGAGGCTCTGTGTAGTTTAGACTGAGTCTAGTTCAGTTGGGAGTTTAGTTTTCGGTGAGTCATGTGAATCTCTAAAGGCATCCCCATCAGTTCAAGTACAGTATAAGAGTAACTAGAGGGACCCAAGTGTCTCTCTTCAGTCCTTTCAGACTCAAAGGAGGCAGGCTTGTATAGACAGAGAAGGTAATCTTTGATAGAGTTGAGGCAGACAAAAGGTAAAAGGTGTGGGTCAGAGTGAATGAAGAATCCAAGAAAACAAGCTTGTGACAGATCAGCTCATGTAGTTCACGGGTGTCTATCTTTAGTTATGTGTCCTTGGAACAACCTTCGCAATGACTTTGTCATGTTGGAAATCCTATAACACTCGTCATTGTTTGCTTACTCTAGGGCACACTTCTTAGACACAAATCACATCTAACTCACAGCTAGACCTTCTTGTGAAATCTGGGGTCTTATACCATGGGGGCTGCGGTGAGGAAACAATGGTCTATGTTTGCTTTCACAGGGATTAGCATAGTGTTTCTTGGTCAGCTCCTCCAGATTCTTGGCTATAGCTTCTTTCTATGAAATGGAAAATAGAGGGCAATAGTTGCCCAAGATTTCTATTCTGTGATCACGGTAGGTGTATTCATGAGTAGTTTCAGCTCACCTTGGACCCAGGGATTTCCTCATAGACTCTGGACTCTGTGAGATGAGTCTTTCTTGAAACTTTGGAGTATGCTGTATCATTTGAGACATCATTTGCTACAAATAAACATAGAGCAATAGTCTGTTAAATGCAGGTAGGTTTTTAGAGACTGTTTATTCTTATTTTATCTTTCTGTGATAAAGAAATAAGACCCAGAGGTTAAATGGCTCCCACTCTACAGAGAAGGGTGCTTAGATCCTCAGATAACCTTTCCATACCAAGGGTTACATGTGGGATAGGATACATCTTATTCAAGTCTTGCCTAAAGCCCAGTGGGAATTGGTTTTTATTTCTGAGGTCCATTTTAGTCCAAAGAGAATTTCCCCAGTCCTGTATGGAATTCAAAGATAGCTGTAGCACTGATGACTTTGCATGGTTAATGGACTTTCCACATTATGATCTCTTTTTTTAAACTTGTTTTATTCTTAGTGTACTCCGTGCTCTATTATCCTGGTCATAGCCGACTATACCCACAGACATTAGTGACATCGTTAAGTATTTGTTAAACTTCTTGTTTGTGCCAGGCTCCAGAGGAGGCCCCAGAAAAATAAGGAAAGGGTACATAGATCCCTTTTAAGAATGTCTGAGTTAGATAAGACATTAATCTCAACACATTCTTTTTTTCTTTAGTATTAACACAGTGTTTTAGGTTCAAGTTGAAAAGAGGTATCCAGAGTTTTGTACCTTCTTATTATAAGACAGCAAAATGTGCACAAATAACAGGTTGGATTTGAGATGATCACAGGTGTCAGTATTTCAGAGCTAATTGTGGTGGGGGAGCCATACAAAGTACTCTCATCTTACTTGTGGTTTAAAGAATAGTCTATCTCCATCTCTCTGCCTCTGTCTCTCACTGTTTCTGTCTCTCCTCTTTACTCTTTTGGTTGTGAGAGGAAGACAAATATTTCTCTGAGAAAACTTGCAGATCACAGTTGAAGGACAATGGCATTTCTCTTTTGTGAATCCATTTGAGTTACGATGCATGTCACAGAAACTTTGCATTAGAATGCCATCTCTAGATGATAGTCTGGCCTGCCAATTATACACATAGGAACTAACATTTACTTAGTACCCATATGTCTAGGGCCAGGCTGACTATTGCGTGTGTCTAATCTACTTAATAAGTATATGCAGTAAGCCCTATTATTATGGATATCTTACCGCTCAGGAAATGGAATCTTACAGAGCTAAATAACTGGCTCGATCATAGTCAAGATGGAATCCCATCTCCATACGTGGCTTGTCACAGTAATGAGAAAAGTAGCTAATACATCAAGGATACACTTTGGCAGGACATGAGGACAGTAGAAAGAGAACAGCTCCCTTGCAGCCTGTGAGAATGAAGGACCACCTCACTCTCAAAGTGTATGCAGTTGGCAGCAGCCTGTCTAGGGTGAATATTATGAGGACATGCTCTTTCCTCTCCTCTCTCGCTTCTTTGCCCCAGTCAAGCACTGCTGTTGCTCTCCAGGGCAGGTGGGAGCAGAGCTAGTGGTTGATGGTATTTTTGCCTACGATTTCTGGCTCCTGGCAATACTTCGTGATCCCAAAGATCCAGCCACTACCTAGTTTTCTCCTGGATGGTGAGACTCCTCCTTTCCCTCATGACCAATCAACTGCAGGTATAACACTAAAGATTTACTTTCAAGGATGGTTTGGCTTCATCAGCTGGAGAGGTTTGAGTGAAACTCTTTAGTGAAATCAAGTTTAATATCCATGCACCAACAGAGTCTCTATTCTCTTATAATTGTGGTTGTAAGCCCAGCTTTTTAATGGTGGAGCCCTTGTATCTCCAGCCTGAGAGTTTCTATTCTCAAGTGACATCTTAGCTTACAAGCATATCTCTATTGAGCCCAGTGTGGTGTGACCAGGTCTTGTCTTTGACCCAAGAATTCTGTTGCTCCCTCATGTGGTGTATTTTGGGTAAAACCTTCACCTCTGGTAGGACCCACATGATGGGTCTCATGGCCATTATTCCTTCTGACTTAGCCCTGGGATGTCTTCTGAAGAAGTGGTACACATTTGAACAATATCTCCCCCTCCTTTTAGTTTGCAATAAAACTTGACTCCTTGGAAGAAAGAAGACACATCTTCAGATTTTACCTTCCAGGTCAGTCCTATTTTGCCTTCTCTTATACAAATAGAAGAGAAGCACTAAAGACGGAATGAAAATAAGCAGAGGGAGAACAGCCAATCCACTTGGCAACACAGTACTTCGAAGTTGGAATCTTGGAGTGCCTGGAAATAGAAATTGTAGTGAGTCTTAGCTATCAGGAAACTAGGCCAAGATTCTGTGCAGGTTTGTTGACATTCACAGCCAATGTCAGAATAGGATGCCCTTCAGAGAGTGCCAAAGTTCTTCAGTTTACAATCAGAATCAGAGTCAATCAGGGGCTCCACAAAATACCTGGGAATGCTTAGCACTTCATAGGAGGCTTTGGTCTCCTCTCCCAGTAGGCTACCTGGGTGAAGGTACACCCACACTAGTGTTAGCATAGAGGAGGCACATACATGATTAGTCAAAGGTTAAGCCTTGAAGTTCTTCCAAGTGTTCACTGAGGCTTTCCAGAGGAGATAGATGGAGCTGGTTACCTGTGCAGAGCTGTTGAGCAGTGACAGAGTCAGAGCTGTTGCTGACAGGGTTCTGGGCTGTGCATGTGTAAGTCAGTTTTTGATCCTCCAGGGGCTGAAAGATTTGAAGAACATTGCTTTTCTCTCCCAAGGGACTCCAACTGTATGTCACATTCTTTTCTTCTTTCTCTACAGAGCATGTCAGTGTGACATTACAAGAATTGTTTTTAAATGTCATTAAACTCTGTGTAATTTTTGGTTTTTCAAGCCGACCTATGAAAGGAAAACATAAGAATGAGTCTATAGTGAGCTGAAACCAGCATGTATAACCGTCTGAGAATCAACTGTTAACTTTTCAGGAATTTCTATGATAGATGTTAAACATAATATTAAAAACAAGCGACAACAAATACATTATGCTAAAATTATTTTAAAATTATTTTTGATATGTTATTATAGTCTTTACTCTGGTGGCGAGCTGCACAAATGACTCCCATGCTCTGTAATGGCCTACGAGTGAGCATATCTTTTCAACCCTGTAGGCCTTAAAATCAGCCACAGAAGATAATTTTTAAAAATGTTTTTCCTATATTTATTTTTCTGTCATTCCCATTAAACATTTAACAAGAGCTTTTTTTTTTTTTTTACTTTTTAAGATTATAATATACTTATGACATTTCTCCTTTCTTCTTCTTTCCTACAAACCTTTCCACACACCCCTCCTTTATTCTTTCTAAATTCATGGGCAATTTTTGAATTATTTGTTACATATACGTCCACACCCATATGCACATATCTATTTTTTTCATTTTCCCCTTTATTGAAAATAGATATTTTCCCCTCTTATGAAATATCCTGACACAGAAAGGGAGATGGAGAGGAGCTGGGAGGAGTAGAGCGAGGGGGTTCTAGTCAGGGCAGTTCTTAAACCACAGAAATTGGGAAATGTTGCAAATTTAGGCTTGATTTAGCCTTTTGGCCATTGATGCTCTACATCTGAGAAAGCAATAGAGGAAAAATACTGAAACAGACGACACTTAAAAGCTTATCATGTTTGCAGCCATTATACTGTGAATATAAAACAAAACCCTAGACTGATCCAGTATCTGAAAAACCTCCCCCCTCCAAAGAAGTGGCTTATATTTAGACATGCATATGATTGCCTATAATCCTTGCATTTGGGAGTATCAGCCAGAAAGATTATGAATTTGAGACCAGCCTGGGATACCTACTAAAACCTTTCAAAAACAACAGCAAAACATGACTGAATCTGAAAATTCTGAGCACTGGAGGTGTGGTGCCTTAAATGACATTTGTTCATATGTTTAAACATTTAGTCACCAGGGAAAGAAACTGAATTAATTAGGATTAGGAGGTGTGGTCTCAGAGTAGGTGTGGCCTTGTTGGGAGCATTGTGCCACAGGGGTTGGGCTCTGGAGGCTTCAAAAAACCCACACTAGGTTCATTATTTCACTCTGCCTCTTGGCCTCTGTGGGTTATTGCTACAGTCCCACACACACTGCCATGTTCCCTACCATGATGACAATGGACGAGACCTCTGAACCTGTAAGGAAACCCCAAATTAAATGCCTTCTTGCACAAGTGTTGGCTTGGCCATGGTGTCCTTTCATAGCAATAGGTCAATGCCCAGCACAGAAGAAGAACTCTGCCCTGTGTTGGCTATTTTTGGTTGTCAACTTGACTACACCTGGAGTTAACTAACTTTCAATGAGGGATTTTGCTTAATTTGAAGTTGGAAGGCTCACTTCTAATCTGGATTTTGCGGTAGGAAGATATACCTTTAATCCCGGGCAGGCCTTTTGGTGGTATTCTGTAAGCTTCTTATACATTTATAGCCATGTCTTTCTTTAAGTTAAGAAAAATTTCTATGATTTTATTGAAAATATTTGGGCTGGGATTGTTTTGTGTCCCATATTCCTATCATTCTTAGGTTTGGTCTTTTCACAGTCTCCCAAATTTCCTGTACTTTTTTTCTCAACATAATATTCTTATTGATTATTTGGAAATTTTACATCATGCACCTCAATCACGCTCATCTCCCAGTCCTCCCAGGTCCACCCCTACCCTTACTTCCCCCTCCCCCAAAAGATGGAGGAGGAGGAGGAGGAGTCGTCCAATTTGTGTAGCCCAAATACTCACTGGAGCGTGGTCAAACTTCCAGTAGCCAGCCCCTTAAAGAAAACTGAGTCCTTCTCTACCAACACTCGAGCCAGAAGCCATCAATTGTGGAGAGCTACATTTCAGCATCCTTATCACAAATTTTAGACCTCTCTTCAGTGATTTCCTGTCCAGGCTGTCACATTTTGGGGGATGGGGCTGGGGATAGGGATGTCACAGAAGGTTTCCATGTCTCTCTTTCTCAACTGTGAGTCTGCAGCCATCGATACCACTGCCAAAGAAGCTTCCTTGCCCCCCCCCCCCCTTATTTTTTGGTCCAGAGCTTTTTCGTTTTAACATTTTCTTTGATTGATGCATCAATTTTCTCTATTATGTCTTCAATGCCTGATATTCTTTTTTCCACCTATCATATTTTGTTGGTGGAGTTTGTCTCTGTACTTCCTGTTCAAATTCCTAAACTTTTCATTTTGTGATTTCCTTCAGTTTTGGTTTTCTTTATTAATTCTATTTTCAAGTCTTGAACAATTTTACTCATTTTTTCCTACTGTTTGTGTTCGTAAATATCTTTAAGGGATTTATTCATTTCCTCACTGGGGCCCTCTATCTTCTCCTCTAACCCTCCTTTCTTCACCTCATCCCAGGATCCCAGTCTCCAACAGGCATTCCAGAAAACACCAGCAGGCATTTCCTGCAAACATACCAGGTGAGCAGGCAGGGAGAACAGGTGTGTTAGCTGAAGACCTTCCTTAGTCCCTCCTCTCTGCCAAACCCAACCCACTCCCATCTCTCATCTTTTCATGGGTTTTGCACTTTCCTATGCATTTTGCAATGATTTTGAAACAAGAAGCATTTTAAAGACCACTTTGCAGATGGCATCTTACTGGATGGTGATAATAACTCTTGCAAACTGAATGGTATTACTGTCAGCATTTTGTAAGAAAGGAAACTGAAGATCCAAGGACAAATTTTGCTGGAAAAAGAATACAGCTTAAGTCTGTGCTGGCCGGTACTACAGTTAGACCTTTAGAAACGCTGATACGCTTATGCAATTATGAGTATGAAAAGAGTTAGGAAACCATTCTCAGGAACACGGGTGTGCTTTAGGGTAGAAATCTCAGAAGCAAAAGGAAGATCTTCCACCTATCTTCTTGTAACTTACGGTAGATGAGAAGGCGGAAGTGCTTCTTTGTGGTGGGGGGCTTCTCCTCATTTATGTCCGCTTTGTAAGTTCCTGCATCTTCCATCCGCAAGTCTTTAAGGACTAGGTCATAGTTCTGAGCTACATCTATTCGTCCTTCATAAATATTCTGAGTCACAGTAACTTCAGGCAGTGCTCCTTGGGGTCCTTGTTTTACAAAAGCAACGGATGATTCAGAAGTCCAGGCAATGTTCTTAACTTTCTGTGGCTCTTCAATATTTAAGGGGAAAGTAACTGACTCCCCAAGAATCCCATTCACCTGGAGAAAATTTGCACCTCTTCCTGTTGCTGCAGGCCCTGAGAATATAAATAGAAAAACCATAACCATTGGATTGGACTGTGAACCACTTTTTGTTCCTTCTTTTTGAGTAGCACTGAGGAACTTAACTCAGACACTGCTCATCCTGTGTCTTGAGGATTTCTTCTTTCATTCTAGATATTTTTGTTTGTTTGGTTTTTTTTTTTTTTTGAGGCTGTGTGTGTGTGTGTGTGTGTGTGTGTGTGTGTGTGTGTGTGTGTACATAGACCTGGCTGTCCTGGAATTCACTCTGTAGACCAGGTTGACCTTAAGCTCAAAGAGATCTGCCTGCTTCTGCCTCTGGAGTGTTGGGATTAAAGACATACAACACCACTGGCCAGCTACTCTAGGTATGTTTAATGTGCCATGACAACCATAGTTTAGCTAAATATCTGCAAATTTGTCTGAAACAAAACCATCCCTGAATAAATGCATGCATTCTTTCATAAGGGAGTAAGTAAGAAATGAACTTAGCCGATTTCCTAAGTTGCTTCAAGAGAGTTTATACAACACAAGAGTGAATTCCAATATTTAACTCAATCCCTAAGTAGCTAAACACCCATTGTGTGTCAGATACTCTTTGTAGGTTAGGAAGATAGACATGAACAGAAAAGACACCCCCAAAACCATCAATTTAGGAATAATTTTGCCAGAGCTCTGCCTCTATTGACCAAAGATAATAGGAAAAATGTAAGACCACAGTAAAAACTAAAAACAAACCAAAAAAACCAGCGACTCACACACTCCAGGAACTTATCCCAAACTCGTTCATTACTGGGCAGAAGGATCAGAAAAGGAACATACTTGATATCCTGGACCCAATGTTGGTGTTTGATCTTTTTCCTTGAATGCCTTCTCGCATCTAGGTGAACATGTTTTAATACATCAGCTCCCTTACTGGGGATTCTTTAATAGTTAGTAGTGTTTGAGATTACATGAAGTATGCAATAATGGATATGACATGGGAACTGATCAGTTAATCACAAACAACTACTTAATCTGTTTTGATGTGAACTAGTTATATGTAACCCCCAAAGGCCAAGCCATGTTTTCCACCTAAGTAGAATGAAAGATTTCTTAAGCTGGTGGTGTTCTCACTTATGGCGGCCACCTTTGCCCTTCAGCCATCTCTTTCTTTTTGGGTCAGTGGAAGGTTTTCCCTCAAGAGGAGTAAGTCTACTGGTGACTTAGTTGGAATGGGCAAGCCAACTCCATTTGTTTCAGGTTACTACAACAAGGAAGGATGGGACAAGAGAGAAGCAGAGACACTTACCTACCAGCATTTATTAAGAGCTAAGTACACAGCCACGCTATGTTAGGACCACAGGGGTAACAGCAAACCACTGCAGCCCTGAGGAGTCCGTGGAATATAAATGTTAACATGATGAGTGCCAGTGGAAAGGACAATTGGAAAAAAACATACAGAGAACACACAGGCTAATGCTGTCTGTGGCAGCCACACTTTGCATAAATCCCCAAGATCAATTGTCACTAAATAAATTATTCTACTGGGCTAGGAGAGTTCACAGAGGAGACTTGGAATATCTCAGCATGGGTCTCAGGTATAGCACGCCAGAGGCCAAGCTCAAAGGATCCTGAATTTGTTTTCTGGTACTGTGTGATTTCCAAATGCTTAATGCATTTCAACAGGGGACTCTAAGTTTTCATTTTGCATTGGGTCCTGCAAATGTCATAGCCAACCGCTATCTCAGATCTCTCCCATGTCTCAAGATTTTTTTGAGTTGAAGTCCTATGGCTTAACTGTCATTTGACTCTTTGGGTTTAAGTTAGGTATCAGATGAATCAGATACATGATACTTAATTCTGGCTACCTTCCATCATTGACTTCTGAAATGTGGGACCATTTGCTAAGGCCAAGAGCTTCTTGGCATTAGAGCAGTTAGTTGTACAGTCACAAGTGGTTGAATGTGGTGTTAGTGTTAAGATATGTTCCACTGCCCACAGCAAAGTCATTCAGGAAATGATGTGTAGCTATCTATCAAAGAACAATCGAGCAGGAAAGGTGATAGGTAGGTGATGCCGCAAGGGAAACCATGCAGCTTTTGTACTTGTTGGAAGAACCTCCTAACTCGATGAGAAAAGGCCAAGAGCTTGAATAGGTGTGAACAGAATTTTCTGTTGCTTTTAAAAGCACACAGCTGCTCCAGGAGAGGTAGCTGCAAGACTATAGCACATAGCTGAGAAACACGAGACAGACCCCAGACCAGGCATCTATGTCTACAGGGGGAAACGCAATAAAAGTTCACAAACCTTTCTCAGTCTACAATAGCTATAACATTGGCTCCATCTACCCAGTGAGCAGCAAAAAGTGTGAGCAGAGGTGTTTTGTTAACTGCCAACATGAAACTAATATGATTTATTCCTGGTATTGATAATGACCAATTGGCATGTTCACTTTAAAAATTTCATGGTCCTTCCCTATGACAGCTCAGTGATGCTGAGTCAATCAATATTGGACCTCCTTAAGGCAGATGCATAGGATAATTTAAGTAAAGCTTAGCTGGATGCTTTTAAGTGCTCTACACTCGGTGGATCTCAATCTGCTCTTAAAACACTTCAGTTTTGGAAGAAAGAATCTTTCTGCCAACCAGCTCCAATACTTAGTTTTGTACATGCTACAGAGACCCAAATACTATATCACTGGAGGGAATCTCAGCAAAATCCAATTTTGGAGAGAGCTGTGCCACAAAAATGTCTTGAAAGGGAGCTGAGATTTACATATCATGTGTGAGGCCCCAAGTTTGAGCCTTAGGGGAATTAATACAAGTTGGAGTAATAAGACACACATATATAATTTTTCTTTGCAGTTTGAAGTGAGAAATACCAGGTGAATGAATAATATTCATCAATGGCAATTTTAGTCAAAACTCAAAAATAGAAAGAGTACTTCGAACTGTGGCTATTAAAAAAGAACTTATTGGAAAGAGTAGAATTTTCAAGATGTAGGGAAGAGAAAGTGTCTCAAATCTTTGGGCTCTGAATTTACATTCCCAAGTTTTGATGTCAATTGAATCTAGATTTTCATGATGGGGGGGGGAGAGAGAGAGAGAGAGAGAGAGAGAGAGAGAGAGAGAGAGAGAGAGAGAGAGAGAGAGGACAAAGACCACTAGAAACATGTTTAGATTTGGAACAGTCTTAAATTTGAGTTTATTCAATAGGTAGAGGGCTATATATTAAAGTTTTTAAGGATTAAGATTAATATAATGTGTTGTGGTAATTTAAATTATTAATGATGTATAGAAAGAATAAGAAACTTTGGTAACAGAGGAAACAGATATGCTGTAAAGAAGCTACAGAGAACTTTAAGAGGCTAATGTAGCCATCAGGGTATGAACCAAGGGAGTTATCGTAGGATGGGATGGAAGGGTTGTGGGGGGATAGGGCAATGGAGAGCATTGAAGAAATAGGCACCTCATAAAATTTTCTTCTTTTGCTATTTGTTTTTAGATTCTGCTTTGTGTCAGCGAAAAACTAATAGTAGAAAACAGATATACAGGAAAGAGGTCAAAGAACAAAGACAAGGGTAGTTTATAACTATTGGATCTCAGTTGAGGTTGGACCTCCTAAGTGAGGAGTTGGAATGAAGGATGATAGGAGAAAATATGGTCCATATTGCTGGATGGAAGAGAGTGGTAACAGAACCTGTTTATGGTGGGATATTTGTACATTGTGTAAAGATGCATTGCTTTGATTCGTGTAAAAAAGTTAAATGGCCAATAGCTAGGCAGGAGGCATAGATGGGATTTCCTGAGAGAATCCAGGGGGCAAAGGAGATGCCAGGAGACACAGAGGAAATGGAAAGTGCAAGATGGAAGAGAGGTAACACCATGTGATAGAACATAGACTAATATAAATGGTTTAAGTTATAAGAGCTAATTAGGAACAAGCCTAAGCTCTAGGCTAACCTTTCCTAATTAATGAGAAGTCTCTGTGTCATTATTTGGGAGCTGGCTGGCGGGGCACAAAAACACTTATTACAACTATGGTACACTATTTGTCCCCTCCTTCATCATAGTGACAGAGCCTTTGGTAGTTAAAAGGGCAGATGGCCACCAGAATAGCCTATGATAGCCTGCTTTCTGCTAGTGAAGTATCATCAGGCCACTGAGTTCAGGCAAACCGAATATAAAGTATCAGTAAAGGTACTATATATGCTTCCAATGTCTTTTAGAAGAGAAAAAAAATTCTCTTTCCATTCTTTACACTTAATTTTGTCATGGTAGCTGGATCCCTGAGAAATGTTAGGACTCATAATGAGGACCAGTATCGAAGTTGGTGATGTAGAAAGATAAAAGTCTGGAATTGTAAGGCTTAGACCTGGAGCTGAGCCTGTGAGAAGTGTTTACAGTTATAGAAGAATTACCAAAACAACAACAAAACAAACAAGTGGACCAAATAAATGGCAAAAGTGTTATCAACAGGGAACCTACTACAGTCTCAAGAAGGGACTGTCTGCAATACTATGATTCAGAGTGTTCATTGGGATGAAAACAGCTCTTAACTTTATGTGTTTGAAAGAAAATGCCCTCCTCCCAAGAGCGGCACCATTAGGAGGGACAGGTTTGTTGGAGGAAGTGTGTCACTGTGGGGACAGGCTTTGAGCTTTTCTATGCTTGAAATACCACCCCAGTGTCAGTCAACTTCCTATTGTCTACAAGATGTAGGACTCTCAGCTTCAGCATCACACATTGCCGTGCTCCCCGTCACGATGATGATGGACTAAACCTCTGAAACTATAAGGCAGCTACCCCAATTAAATGCTTTCTTTATATAAGTTGCCATAGTCGTGGTGTTTCTTAACAGCAGTAAAAACTCTAAGACAGAAGTGTATTGATGATCTTTGAGATTGGAAAGCATGTGCAACAATCCAATGGGAAGCCAGATTATCCTGCTTGGGGAGGTAAAAGAGACATGGGTTTGAGCCAGGTGGGTCTGGGTTCATTTGATGAGCTCTTGATTGAAGTGGACTATAATAGGAATTACAATAATACCTGTTTCATAGAACTGCTATCATAGCATACCGAAGGTGCTTAAAACATAGTAATCATTTAGTGTAAAAAAACAAAGTGAAAAATAATTATTCTTGACGGCTTCACATCTTCAGTCTTGTAAAAGGTGGAACCAGCCGCTAAGAATGAGAAGTTCAGAGTCCACCTTGCTAGGAAATCTGACAACCATTGGTACATATTTTGAATTCAGGTATATTTGAGCCTATCAGTATAATTTTGAAAAAAATTATTGGAACCCAATGACCCTCAACACCTCATTTCTATATGTGGATAACTATTTAATAATGTATGATGAAATAGCACTTAGCACAATGTGTGAGTGGTAACACATAACATATAAATAAATGATAGTTTCAGTTATTTTTTTTTGATAGAAAAAATTTGAGACATGGTCTTATAAGGCAACAAGAGATTGATGAAGCAGACCAAATGGTTGCAGAAACCTTGGGATCCAAGTAAAGAAGAAACATCCTGCAGCTACATCAGCTGACCAGTCTCATTCTCATTATGGGAAGAGTGAGAGGCAGACCATGAAGAAGAAACAAGGTCTAGAAAGGTGACTTCTGATGCAGGTTAGAATGATGTGTGTTCAGAATCCACTGTGACAGAAGCTATAACATAAATCGAATGAGGAAACATTTATTTGGGCTCAAAGTTCACAGATTTTTAGTTCATAGTCACTTGGTCAACTGGTGTAGATGAGGCAATGTGAAACATCACTGCAAGGGGCATGAGCAGAAGCTAGCTTTTCTTCTCATGGTACCCAGCAACCACAGAAGGAACAGAAGAGTCTGGAAACAAGGTCTCCCTTTCTAGGACCTAATGTCCAGTAATCAATGTCCCTTAATTAGCCCCCATTTCCTACTTTCTAACGCTTCCCAATTCTGTCATCAGATTTTGAATATATTAAAGGATTAACCCACTGGTGAAGTTACAACCCTTAGACTAGGATCAATTCCCAAAGCTCAGATGATTAAAACTAAGCCTTTAACATATGAAATTTGGGGGCTGGGGAGGGCAGATACTTTATATTAAAACTGAAAGACACGGTAAAAGTCTGTTTGCGGTGATCTTTAGGTATCTCTGAGGAAGAGGGGATCTGGAGCAGAGGTCACAGGATGACACCAGCATGAACAGAACACACTCTGTACAAGACCACCTTCCTCTTTCTTGAGACTGGAGTACTTCTCCAGGAGTAAAGGTTGTCCCATGGATTAGACAGTGACCTGTGTTTCACTGAGTGCTATATTCTGTGGGTGGACTTCACAAATGCACATTTCATGAATAAGTATGGGGTGTCGAGAAAAGACATTTGAAAAAGACTAAACAGAAAAGAGGCAGAAAATCACCCAAGTTTGAGACCTTATGGGCTAGAGTGTCTTTAGCTGGAGAGGAAAATTCCTTTGGATCCCTTTAGGTCTATGAAGAACATACAGCAGGTCCTTTGGGCTTGTGAAACCACTTGGGTCATTATCTAGTTCCTTCCAGAGCAAATCTCATCCTTTCTATCTCCCTGACAGCCAGGAGGACTTCACCTCAGAGCGTGTGTGTGCTCTGTTCTCTTTTCTTAGACTCTCCAGCTCTCCACCTCATGCAGGTCTTGGGTCTAACATCAGAAGGAGCTTTTCTGGCTGCCACCACTGTAAAGCCATTGGGAGAATGGAGCCTCAAAATGAGGCAGACTAAAGCCTCATGCTACAGCCAGGTTGATTTAGAGTCTCACATCATTTTTATTTTGCACTTTAAGCAAGGCTATCACATAAGGAAAGCTCACACAAGTTGAAGGTATATACAATCATAAAGACAAGCTATGCTTGGCTGAATAACAGTAAATGCCATGGGTAACCTGAAGCAAACCCCAATCCCATTTGCTATACCCAGGAGGGGCACAAGAGCACATTCCAAGAATCATTTGTGCTTTGCAGGAAAGATTTTGTTATGTTTTCTTGGAGTTTTCTCACAAGCCCTAATAATTCTCCTCACACAGCTTCATTCATGGACTGTGTTCCCACACCTGACCACCCATCCTGAAGCAGCCCACTCACTGTTTTTTCTTTTTGTGTAGACAACATTATTAAAGCCCCAAATATGTATATTAACTTATCATCACCCCTCCTTTGATGTGGGAATGCCTTTCTGTATGCTGTGAATATCAATCTTTAAATAAAGGAGCTGTTTTGGCCCATGACAGGCACCATAGAAAAAGTAGGAGGAGAAATCAGAGCATAGGTAGGAGAAGGGCGGAGTCAGACAGATCGAGCTAGAAGCCCAAAGGAGCAACATGTAAGGAGCATAGGTGAGCCACGGGCCACATGGCAGGAAAGATTAATGGAAATGGGTTGAGTTAAGATGAAAGAGCAAGCTAGCAATGTGTCTGAGCCATAGGCCAAACAGCATGAAGTTAATATAAGCGTCTGAATCATTTCTGGGGGCCTGAGCAGCAGCGGGTGGCTAAGGGTCTGGGGCTGCAGGTCTGTGGGTCTGGACCTCTGGCCGCCCAGGACCAAGAAACCTCACTGTGACAGTTCTTCCCCAAGCATAACCTATTTTAATGCAGCCTTTGTTTTTATCACTAATGTTTCTCCTAAAACCAGTGGATGGTTTTCAAGTATTTCTTGGGGTGTGTGTGGGGCTGGAGAACAAACATAATTACTTCTTTTTAAAAAAAAAAAAAAAAACTTGGGTACAACCATTCTCTCTAATTAGCAATAGAAATATAAAATAAAACAGACAAAATAGAAAATCCGACAGCCTCTGGAGAGCCCCAGGAGAAGACAACCTTCATCCAACAACAATGAAGATGAAGGCAGAAGCAGAGATCTACAGCTAAGCACCATGTCGAGTTCCCAGTCTAGCTGGAGAGAGGTGGGGAGGGGGAGGGGGAGAGGGAGAGAGGGAGAGAGGGAGAGAGGGGGAGAGGGAGAGAGGGAGAGGGAGAGGGAGGGAGAGAGAGGAGAGAGTATATGAGCAAAGGGATCAGGATCATGAGGAGGAGACCCACAGAGATGGCTGATCAGAGCTATTAGGAACTCACTGACTCTCATACGACAGCTGAGGGATCTTCATGGAAAAGAACTAAAGCCTTCGAATGTAGACAGAGACAGTCGAATAGCGTGGGCAGTTTGTGGAGCCTCTTGCAATCAGACCAGAGTTTATTCTGGTGCATGAATTGGTTTCTCAGAACCCATTCCCTACAGATGAACATCTAACCCAGCCTTTGTACTGGGGGTAGAGACTCAGACCTACCTCAGCTGGATATGCCAGACTGAGTTAAACCACCTTGGGATTCTTTGCCCTCCCTGGGAAATGGATGGGGGATAGGGGAGGTTGAGGAAGGAGGGGGAAGAGGGGAGGGAGGAGGAACAGTGGAGGATATGAGAAAAAAACTTTTTAAATAATAAAGAAAAAGATAGAAGACCAACAGGAAAACTTCAAACAAGAGCCAGAGAGAACTTTTCACTGGTCTCTGGGTCTTGGTCAAAGTTTAATCTGATTAATTAGAAGGGATAGTCAGCAAATTGTAGCTTCCTTCTACTGGAATATCTGTTCTGTTTAAAGAGAAAATCTATGTAAATGTACAGAATGGGAACCCACAACCTAGCAGCCATGCCCCAAACTGCAGATCAAGAAGCATATTCCATGCCAGGCTCTATCGCTTTTTATATCGTTTGTTATGACCCATGTGGAAGGAGAGAGACAACACTTAGGTGTTTCAAAGACTTTAATAAATCACCACATAAGTGGTGACTGATTGATCAGGGCTGAAGGTCAGGGACTGGGGAGCCTTGTTTTCCTGGAAGCCCCAAGCAGGGGCAGAAGTAGGGTTTGTAAGCACACAAATCACAAACATTTGATACCAAGATCAGATAAGATTTTCTCAATCAGAAGTCAAAGATGAAGGGCTTTCCTTGCATGTTCCATAGTGTCAACAGACACAAAATGGGAGCTTTTCAGTCTAACCAACTAGATTAATTTGTTCTTTCTGTTGTTAGGAACAGCCATAATAATTTTAGAGAACGGACGTAACAGACTACTTCCAGTGTTCAAGAAGGAGGTTGGCCAATCATTGTAATGTTCTCAGCTCCCCTAAGGTTTGTAAACTTGAACTTTATTTCACTCTACAGATGAAATGGAGTCTGAAGTCAAAATGGCAGTACTTAGGCCAAGGTACTTTTGCTGCTCCCTTTATTATAGCCTCACTAGACATCCAAGAATTACTGAACCAGCTAAGTTTCCCTGGTAAAGGAAACTAAGCAGAGCTGTCATTCTGAGGTACTTTGAGGACTAGATGATGTGACAGACCTCTCCAGTTTGTGTACTAATGGAGAAGAATTTAGAGACCTTCAGGAAGTTTTGCCTTGAGGAGCAGCCTCCTTGGCCTGCATCTTTGTAAGTCACCATGACCTGCTGTTTAAGAACATGACTTCCTGGATGTGACTACTGGTGTTATAGGATACTAGCCACCAGTCTTAGGAAAACTTAGCAACCCTTCATGCCTCAGTTTCCTCAGCTTTACAATGACACTAGTAATACCACTCACCTCATAAAAGTGTCATGAGATACTTCGTTGATGCCCATGGGAGTCCTGTCCCTTTCTGAGTGAATATGGAGGAGGGTTGCATTGAAGGAAGGGGAGAGAAGAGGGAGGAGGGAAGGAATGGGAGGAGAGGAGACAGTGGAGATGTAAAATAAATAAATTAATAAAAAAGCATGTCGGGAGAGCTAAATAAGCTAATCACTGTGGGCTGGCATATCCTGACCACTATATTGCTCCCTGAATACAGAACAAATTAGAGGCTGGGGGGGATGACTCAGTCTGTCAAGCAATTTCTTTTAAGGATGAGGACCTGAATTCAGATCTTCAGCACCATAGGGGGAAGATTGGGAGGGAAAGAGATGGACAGATCCTTGGAAGCTCATTGGCCAGCCAAAATCAGTAAATTCCAGGTTCAATAGAGAAACTGTCTTAAAAATTAAGGTGGAGAGCAAAAAAGGAAGATATTGCATATTGACCTCTGACCTCCTCATACAGGTGCACACGTATGGACCTACATGTATATGGATGTGCATGCACACACACACACACACACACACACACACACACACACACACACACACACACACACACAGAGCACACACTCATTCATCAATATCCCCAAACAAATCATCACTGTTGAAGGACTAAAATAATACTTTAGACTGTTCTAAAGAAAAAAAAAAAAAACAAGGTTGGATGTTGGGGTGAGGATATGTTAGTTAGACAGGAACTAGGGGCAGTTGAATTATTGCTTAACACTCACTGCTACCTGTTATTAAATAAGCACTTCTTGTTCTTGTTTGAGGCAGTAGCTAAACTATCCCAGCGTTAACAGTATGACTAGCTTCCTTCATATTTGAGACCTGGGACGATGAACAGACATTGCTTGAGCACACAGCATTCAAATAAGAGCCCATTAGAATTAGCCAAAACAAGTCAAGAGATGTTGAAAGCAACGAGGAAGGAAATGGCCAGGCAGCAGAAGTCCTAAGTCATTCTCCACAACTATAAAAATCCTTAGGTCACAGTTTCTATTTTTTTCTAAAGGAACCTACAACTGTCTACAACAGCATACCATTTTTTTTTCTAGATATTTTTACTTTATGTCATCTTCATAAGGTTTAGGTTCCTCTTAATCAATACTTCAAAAATTTAAGTCAAATATGAAATCTCGGACAGAGGTGGGGACATGGCATCCTTTGTTTTACTTGTGGTTTTCCCATTAAGCTTTTATTAAACTTTGAATAAAACAACATTTTTTGTTTTTTGACTGAAGGACCTCTGAGTGCCTACATATCAATATTTCCATCTGAAAATGGGCTTATTAGTACTATCCATCTTACATAGCGTCATGGGATTGAAGAAAGTAATAATCGTAGAGGACTCAGAATTATGTCCGACATATAGTGATTGCTTCATATACAGTTGAATTTTGCTATTTTTGATGGGCAACAGGAGAAAAGTCGAGAAAAGTCAAAGTGGGAGAGTCAACAGATGGGTGCAAAAATGGGAGAAAGAAAATAATCCAACCAATATAGAAAAGAAGCAAGGTGGCAGATCCTCTGTCTGTCCCTGGAGGCTAAGTGGCTCTAGGACACACGGAGGACAATCAGAATAGAACCCACAAAGAAAGTTCAGTCAGAGCACAAGGTTGTAAGTCTTGGTTTTGAGAAAACTTTTCCAGCAGAAAGAAGTCATGAGTTCACTGTCTCCGGCTTCTTTGTATCAGGGAGTTCAGGGGAAATGGAGATTTGTGCATGAGGTTCTCTTTTGCCCCTTGGCTGTTTCATGGCTCTGATTGCTGGGGAGAGGCAGAGGAGCAGTGTGGATCTCCATGCCCAGCACAGGGTGGGAGGGACCCACTCCTCTATCAGGGACAGCAGCAGGGGGATCTAGAGCATATTGTGCCTTTAGAAAGTATGTGTGAAGTAATCCTTAAGAGGGGAAACATAGGGGCACAGGGTGATCTGCACTTCTGATTTCTTTGAAAACAAGGTCTCACTCCCTATTTTGAGGATCCCTTCTGACAAAATAAATATCTCATTTCTGATTTCCTTTTTAGAACTCAAATAGGCTGCACTCAAGCTCCAACTGCTAACTTTTTTTTTTCTGTCTGTTTAGCTTCCTTGGACTGTCCCACAAATAACCAAATCCTGCCCAGGATCTCTGTATAGCAGAGTCAGGACCCTTCTTAATAAAGCATGAAACACAGTAACAGAATTAACTAACGTATACATGTTTTTGGGACAGGGTCTCACTATGTATAGAGGACTGGCCTGGAACTCACTATGCAGACCAGAATGGTCTAGAATTCCCCTGCCTCTGTCTCCCAAATGCTGAGACTAAAGGTGGGCACCACTAACATTTTTCAAGCACTTACTACATTCACACACAAATACACACAGGCATACATACACACACACACACACACACACACACACACCATCTCCACCATAACAAAATAACAAGAATCAATACTCAATTTTTATTGACACCTCTCAATATCAGTGATCTCAATTCCCCAAAAGGCACAGGATGAATATGAAAACAGGATCCATCCTTCTGCTGCATCCAAGAAACACACCTCAGCATCAAGATAAAATTTCCAAGATAATCCAAGCTTATAGACTTAAGAAACAAGCTTGTGTAGCCATTTTAGTATCTGAAAACAAAAAGACTTCAAACTAATACTAATCAAAGAATAAGGAAGGACATACTTATTAAAGGAAGGATCCTCCAAGAGACCATCACAATTGTTAACATCTACGCCAAAACACAATGGTATTAAGTTTGTAAAAGAAACACCACTACAGCTTAAATCCCATATTGATCCTTACAAACTGACAGTAGGATACCTCAATATCCAACTCTTACCAATAGACAGGTCATCCAGACAAAAGTTAATCACTGAAATGCTAGCACTAACAGACACCGTGAACAAAATGGACCTAACATATATTCACAGTACTTTTCATTAAAACACATAACAATATACCTACTTCTCTGAACCTCATGGAGCTTTCTCCAAAACTGACCACACACTTGGACACAAAGCAAGTCCCAATGGATACAATAAAATTGACATAACTCCCAGCATCCTTTCAGACCACCACAGGTTAAAGCTGGATATCAACAACCAAAACAACAAACCTACAAACTCATGGAAACCGAACAAATCTCTATTGAATGAAAAACAGCCAAACCAGACATTAAGAAAGGCTTTCTAGATCTCAGTGAATGAATACCTAACATACCGGAGCTTTCGGGACACAATGAAAGTGGCTCTAAGAGGCAAGTTCATAGCACTAAGTACCTACATTTAAAAACAATAGACATACAAACACCTAGCGAGATCTCACACTAGTGACTTAACAGCACACCTAAACATGCTAGAAAGAAGTAATCACACACCAGAGGAGTAGACGGCAGGAAATAATCAAACTCAGGGTTGAAATCAATACAATAGAAACAGAGTCAATAATACAAAGAAAAATCAATGAAAGAAAGAGTTGGCTCTTTGAGAAAATCAACAAGGCAGACAAGTGTCATTCAAACTAACAGGCAGGACTAGACTATCCAATTAAAACAAAATCAGAAATAAAAAGGAGCATAGCAGCAGATACCTAGGAATCCAGAGAATCATAAGTACATTCTTTAAAAACTTGTACTTCACTAAATTGGGAAATCTAAGAGAAATGGGTCGTTTTCTCCATAGGTATCACTTACCAGAGTTAAATCAAGATCAGATATGCAATTTAAACAGATCTGTAACCCCCCGTGAAATAAAAGCAGTCATTAAAAGTCTCCCAACCTCAAAAAGCCTAGGGCTGGAAACATACCAGACTTTCAACAGAGTTAACTGAGAATGAACTACACAAAGATATCAGAAGATGCGAAAAGCCCCAATCTCATGGATCAGTAGGATTATCATATTAAATTGGTCATCCTATATAAAACAATATATAGATTCAACACAAGCCTGATCAAAATTCTAACACAATTCTTCACAGACCTTTAAAGGGCAATCCTCAAACTCATATGGGAAAACAAAAAACCCTGTATTTAAAACAATCTTGAAAAATAAGAGAAAATTCGGAGGTCTCGCTGTTCCTGATCTCAAGTAATACTTCAAAGCTATCTTAGTAAAAGCAGCATGGTGTCGACATAAAGAAGACACTTTCATCGATGAAAGTGAATTGAAGACCCAGACATAAACCCACAGACCCACGGACACATGATTTTGTTTTTTTGTTTTTTTTTTTATAAAGAAGGCAAAATTATACAATGGAAAAGAAAGCATCTTAAAGAAATGGTATAACTGGATGTCTGAGTGTCTGCATGTAGAAAAATGCAAATAATTTCATACTATCACTGTATAAAACTCAAGTCCAAGATCAAAGACGTCAACATAAAATCATATACGGTGGGCTGACAGAAGAGAAAGTGGGGGAGAGCCTTGCACTCACTGGCACAGGAGAAGACTTCTTGAACGGAACATGCATATTGTAGGCACTAAGTTCAACAAGTAATAAGTGAGACCTCATGGAACTGAAAAGTTTCTGTAAGGCAAAGGACACTGTCATTCAGATAAAGCAGCAGCCCACAGAATAGGAAAAGACTTTTACAACTCACCATTGAACAGAGAACTAATATATAAAATACATATAAAAAACCTCAAGGAGCCAGATATCAAAAAACCAAAAAATCCAGTTTTAAAACTGGAGTACAGACCTAAACAGAGATGTCTCAGTACAGGAAATTCAAATGTCTGAGAACCACTTAAAGAGCTGTTCAATATCCTGAGCCATCAGGAGAATGTAAGTCTCTGCTTTGAGATTCTATCTTACACCTGTCAGAAAGGCTAATGACACAGTGACAGCTTATGTTGGAGAAGAATAGAATAACGAAACACTCACCCATTGATGTGGGAATGCCAACTTGTACAGACATTAAGTAAATCAACATAGCAATTCCTCAGAAAGCTGGGAATCTATCTACCTCAAGGTCCATTTACACCACTCTTGGTCATATGCCCAAAAGATTCTTCATCTACTACAGAGACACTTGCTGAACCATGTTTATCACTGCTTTATGCATAATAGCAAAAACCTAGAAACCATCTAGATGTTCTTTAATAAAAGAATGAATAAAAAATTGTGGTAAATTTTCCCAGTGGAGTATTACTTTTAAAAAATATTGATATCATGAAATTTGTAGGCAAATAGATGGAAATAGTAAAGAATCATTCTGAGGGAGGTAACCTAGACCCAGAAAGATAAATAGGATTTGCATTCACTTCGAAGTGGATTTTAGCCATTAAATATTCTACAATCCACAGACTCAGAAAGGTTAGGTATAAAGGAAGGGGAGGGGGGTCACATGAATATCTCTGGGGGTGGGGGAATGGAACAGATTTTACTGAGGATAGACGGAACTGGAAACAGGAGAGAGGACCAGGTAGGAAGAGAGAGGGGAATAGAGTTGAAGGAAGGGGTGCAGAGAGAAACAGCTGGAACTGAGGGGCATCTGAGGGATAAATGACAGCCTAGGGTAGTGGAAATTTTATAAAATATATGAAGGATATCTTAATGAGGTCTCCTAATAACCGGGGAGAAGGAGTCCTAATCGGCCACCACTTCTCACCAAGTAAGACGTTCAGAATCAGCACTGGGTTTAATTTAGTTGAGTTTTTGGACAAGAGGTCCCATGGAAATTCTTAAATGGCCCAGGCTGCTGTTAAGAAAAAGGGGTTGCTCTCCACAAACGGATCGAGGGGTCCATTTTGAAGGATAACATAACTCACTGAACATGGAGACGCCCAGCTGGTGCCGCCATGGAGCCTTACCCCCTCATTCTAGTGCCTCTGGTATGGGAAGGTCCTCTGCAGGCTACCACAAGAGAAAGTAAACAGTAACACAGCTACAAAACAATGTCCTGCACAAAAGATATGCTGGGCAGCGGTGGCACAGAACTTGTTGGAATAACCAACCAACGTCTGGTTTGACTTAAAGCACAGTATCATACTGGATACTGCTTGTGTGACCAGAGACCAGAGACTAGATGGCCCAAGACCTAAGGTAAAACAAACACTACTTGTCTTTTTCAAAAAGTAACAATAAAATAACTCCTAATGATATTCTGCTGTACTCATAGATCAGTGCATTTTCCACCCATCATCAGAAAAGCTCCATTCTGTGGCAGACTGGAACAGATGCAGAGACCCACAGTCAGGCAGTACAGAGAGGGGGGGGGAGGGGAGAGAGAGAGTCCTTGAAACACACACAACCCCCCACCTCAGAGCTCAAGGAACCTCTAAGAATAGGAGGAAGAAAGAGTTTAAGAGTCAGAGGTGATGGAGAACAGTGTTCTCTGAGTCATCTCAGCAAGACTCATGTGAACTTATAGAGACGTATGCAACAAGCACAGAGATTAGAAGGGCTGCATGAGGTCCTCTGCAAATGTTATATCTACAAGGGCTGCACCAACTCTTCTGCATATGTTATATCTACAAGGGCTGCACCAGCTCTTCTGCATACGTTATATCTACAAGGGCTGCACCAGCTCTTCTGCATACGTTATATCTACAAGGGCTGCACCAGCTCTTCTGCATATGTTATATCTACAAGGGCTGCACCAGCTCTTCTGCATATGTTATATCTACAAGGGCTGCATCAACTCTTCTGCATACGTTATATCTACAAGGGCTGCACCAGCTCTTCTGCATATATGTCACGGCTTTCAGCTTTGTCTTGTTGTAAGACTCCTGTGTGTGACCAGATGGGTCTGGTTCTTGTGTCTGCTCTTGGGCTCATTTCCTTCTCTCAGATTGCATTGCCCACCATTGCAGTCTAGTTTATTTTGTCATGTGCCTGTTACCATTAGAAGCCTGTTCTTTCCTAATGAGAGGCAGAAAGGGTGAGGATCTAAGGAGAGGGGAGATGGAGAGGGACTGGAGGGAGTTCAGAGAGGGAACTGTAGTCAGGACATATTGTACGAGAAAAGCACCCATTTTTAATAAGTGGGAATAAAGAAAATAAAAAGAAGTGTTGGTCCTTATCATACTTCCTAGCATTAATGACTCCAGCATTAACTAACTTTCTAACAAAACATTTATTAAGTGCCAACTGTGTCTCAGACATCTTCAAGAGCTAAGACCAGCTAAGCTGAGAAGGTCAAATAAAGAGAAGGAAATAGAGAAGAAAAATCAAACTGGAATGAGGTTGGAACTGAAATCTTAAGTCAAATAAATATTTGGGTGGAAAAGCCTCAGCAGCCAAATGAACCATGGGGAGGAGGAGAGAGTAACAGGAACTGGAGGAGAGTTAGGACCCAAACACCACGTGGAAGGTGTTGGTTTGGTTGTTTAATGAAATAAAATATATAGTTTGAATCTTAAGCTCTTCCTGTAGTTCAGTGTTTTGAGTATAATATAAATGAAAACCCAGAGTGTTCTGCTAAAAATAGATCAAAGACACATGTCAATGCCTCACAAGCAAAATTTCTAAAATTTTATGGACAGTAGGAGTTGAGTTCTAACAAGGTTAAGAACTTACAGGCTTGCAGGCAAAGGAACCAGATCCACAGGTGGTGCAGAGCCATGTCGGGTCACGCTGGAGTCTTCTGGGAGAGACTTAGCTGGTCTACCAAGCTTCGTTTTACTTCACTTTCGGTGTTTCCGGATTCTTCAGAGAGGAAGTGTGAGAGGATTAAAAAGTCTTTCTTCTTACTCCACTTACTACTGTTTTCCACTGTATGACTACAGTGCCCATTAATTATTAATTAATTATTCAGCAAACAATTATTAATTGCCTACTATGAGCCAGGCATATTATGAGTGTTTATCAGCAGCAATAAAGTAATTGACTGCCTTCCTTTGGTGGGGTCTATACCCTTTTTGGATGAATGCACAATTACATAAGAAATTTCAATAAATGGTGATATGTGTTGCAGAGGGAAAAAAAATAAGACATCTGAGAACAGAAGCATTTACTTTAGGATAGGGTGAATTGGAGATTTCTGAAAGGAATCGACAATTTAGCTGAGACAAATAAGCAGAACAAATTTGCATTATTAACCAAAAGGTTGGTTCTATTTTGAATTACAAGAATATCCCTCCGAGTGACTCAGTCTCACCTAGGTTAACTTCTCCACTCATGAATCAGCATCAGCTGTTTCTACAACTGAACTGCAGGCATCACGTAGGGAGGCAAGAGCAGCTGAGAGGAGAGAACACCAGGACCCCATCTCAATGCTCAGGGGCAAACTTGTTCCAAAAGGCAGACACAAATTTCCAGATAACAAGGCAGAGTTAGAGCCAAAGCTGGCCTTGAAGTCAGAGCCAGCACCAAACAAGGACCAGAATAGGAGCCGGAGCCAGAGCCAGAGCGTAAACCAGATTCAAATTCAGAACTGGTCCAGACAGGTGCCCACCATTAGAGAACAGAGGAGGAAATGCTCAGTCCCCGCAGAAATTCAGGCAGGTTTATAGGAACCAGGAAAGGAACACAAAAGATGCCAGATAATATCTAGCAATAAATATGAGCTTATTCCTCATAGTGACTATTACTGAAGATGGTCTCATACTCTCAGAGTAGGATTAGACAGTCAGCTTAGTTGTAGACACATTTTTCTTCGGACTGTCAGCTTACAAAAAAAAAAAAAATGACAGGGAGACATAGTTATTATGAAAACCCGGCCTAAGATTAGGCTTGTTTCTAACTAGCTGTTATAACTTAAATTAATCCAGTTCTATTAATTTACTTTCTGCCTCATGACTTCATTACCTTATATCTTTACTGCCCGTTCTGCTAACTCTGCATAGCCTGACATCTCTGCCTTCTTTTTCCCAGGATCCTCTCTGCCTGGAAATCCTGCCTAGCTATCAACCGTTCTGCTTTAAATTAAACCAACCAAAGTGATACATCTTCATAGCGTACAAAAAGATTATCCCACAACAGTTAGTACCCTAAGCGCAGAAGGAAATGATAACTCAACTTTACTATAATCTAATCCCTCTGGAACATTGCAAACACTGAAGCCAAAATAAATGACCTACGAGAAATTAAGTCTGACACCTGGGCTACAAGCTTCAGTGCAAAATCACAAATAATATGAAAAATCAAGATAGCTTGTGCTTGAGAGATAGTTCAGTGTATAGTGCTCTCTGCTCTTCCAGAGGACCTGTGTTAGATTCCTAGCACCTACAATTTCTGTAACTCATATTTCAGAAGATCAAACACCATCTTTTGGCCTCAGAAGGCATTGTACACAGGTGGTGCACAGACACACATGTAAAACAATCATACCTATCAAATAAACATAAGGAGAAAAAAAAAAATCCCGTTTCTTCCTTAAACTACACACCGTGTAGTAGAGACTCCTGACTTAAGTAACTTAGAAATAATTTTCAACAGAATTTTATGAATATGTTCTCACTTCCTTGATACAGCCACAGAAATGAAAACCTATTTAAAGAAATGAAAGTAAATATAAATAGATTAATGAAATAAGGAAGCTAATGCCAAATATGAAAGTGGAATTAAATACGGAGATAGAGGAAGAAGGGCAGAGGTGAAGGATTAGCAAGCAGAAGCAGAAAGAAGTGAAATGGACACATGGCATACTAAGATCCTTGACCACCTGCACCATGGAGGAAAAATCAACACCTGTACCTATAATTACCCCAAACTCAGATGGTTAGACGACAGTGTAAGAACACATTCAACAACATAAGGAGCAATTTCCCACCACCAGAACCTAGTGGTTCTATAACAGCAAGACCTGAACATTCCAATGTTAATGACGCAGAAGAAAATGACCTTAAAATAACTTCGTGAAGATTATAGAGGCCCTTAAAGAGGAAAAATTTCCTTTAAGAAACAAAGGTAAAGACAAACAAAAAATTGAGAGAAACCCAAGAAAAAACAATCAAAGAGACGAAGGAAAGAGTTCAAGACTTGAAAATCAAAATAGAGGCAATTAAAAAAAAAACACAACTTGAGGGAACTGTAGGAAAGGGAAATCTGGGAAAATGAACAGTAACTACAGATGCAAGCATAATCAACCGAATATGAGAGATGGAAGAGAGAATCTCAGGCATTAAAGATAAAATAGAGGAAATAGATTCATTTGTCAATAAAATGTATGTTAAATCCAACAATTTCTTAACACAAAACATCCAGGAAATCTGGGACACCATCAAAACATACACCTCAACTCAAAGACAAGCATTATCTCAGAATAAAGAGTTAGGAAAAGATTTTCCAATCAAATGTACCCAAGAAACAAGCTGGTATAGGTATTTTAATATCTGACAAAACAGACTTCAAACTAAAATTAAACAAAAGGGATGGAGAAGGACACTTTATGTTCATCACAGGAAAAATCCATCAAGATAAAGTCTCAATTCTGAACATCTATGTCCCCAATACAAGGGCACCTACATTTGTAAAAGGAATATTACTAAAGCTTAAATTACACATCCAACTCCACACACTAAAAGTGGAAGACTTGAACACCCCACTCTCACCACTGGAGAGGTCTACGAGACAGAAACTTAACAGAGAAATAAAGAAACTAACAGATGTTATGACTCAAATGGATCTAAGAGACATCTATAGAGTATTTCACCCAAACACAAAAGAATAAACCTTGTCAGCACCTCATGGACCCTTCTCTAAAATTAGCCACATACTCAGTCATGAAGCAAGTCTTAACAGATACAAAAAAAGGGATTAATCCTCTGTTTCTTATTGGATCGCCATGGCTTAAAGTTAGAATTCAACAACACAAATTACAGAAAGCCTACACGTTCGTGGAAGCTGAACAAAGCTCAACTGGATCACCACTGGGTCAAGGAAAGAATAAAGCAAGAAATAAGAAAGAAATTAAAGACTTCCTAAAATTCACTGAAAATGAAGGCACAACAGACCCAGACTTCTGGGACACAATGAAAGCAGTTCTAAGAGGAAAGTTCATAGCACCACTAGGTACCTACAGAAAGAATTTAGAGAAGGTTTATAGCGACTTAACAACACATCTGAAAGCTCTAGAACAAAAAGAAGCCAACTCACCAGGAGTTCTCATTCTGCACACAAATCAACTTCAAATGAATGAAAGTCCATATGTGAGATCTTAAACTATGGAGCTGCCGAAAAGGATGTAGGGAAATTACTACAAGATACAGGCATAGGCAAGGGCTTTCCAGTAGGACTTTAGTTACTCAGGAAATAAGACCAACATTTGACAAATGTGACTTCTTGAAACTAAAATGCTTCTGTATAGCAAAGACAAAAGTTTATTGAGTGAAGAGGCAGCCTAAAGAGTAAGAGGAAGTATTTGCAATTGTTTATCTGACAGGAGATTAATATTGGTAATATACAAATTGTTCACAAAGCAAAATAATAAGAAAACAATTCAATCAAAAATGGCTTAGGTCTTAAATTGAAAAAAAATGCAAATAGCTAATAAATGTTTTAAAAATGTGACCAACATTCTTATCCATCAGGCATATGCAAATTAGAATGACTGACATTATATCAGGGTAGCTTTTGTTAAGATCACAAATAAGGCAAATGGTGGCTAGAATATGGAAAAATGAATCCTACTCATGGTTGGTGGAAGAGTAACCTGGTGCAGACACTATGAAAACCATTATGGAGATTCCTCAGAAACACTGAGATAGGATCTACCACAGGATCTGAATCTCATCACAGAGATACTTGTTCATCCATGTTTATTGCTGCTTTATTTACAATTGCAAGAAAATAGAATCAGCCTTGATTCCTGTAGACTTAGAAATGGATAAAGAAAAGCATGATGTATATATGCAACAAAATTTTATCTACTCATAAAGAAAACTGAAGTGATGCAAGTTTCAGAAAAATGTATGGAATTGGAAAAAACTATTTTAATTCAAGTATCCTAGACTCAGAAGGACCGCTACTTCCTGTTCTCTCTTGTACACAGTTCCTAATATCTATTTTTACATATGTGCATTTTCCTGGGAGTGAGTGCATGTAGAGACCAAGAAACTAGAAAAGGGCCCGTGAGACTGGGAAAGAGGTTTGAAAGGATAGGGAGTGGTAGGGCACAGACATAAAAGTGGAAGGGAAACAGTGGGAGTGGAAAATTTAAAACAAGAAGGTGGCGACAGGGAAATGGAGAGGCAAGAGTCAACAAAAATCATCAAGGCATGAAAAACTGATTAAGAAAATCTGATACTTGGGAAAGATAAATTTAAAAAAAATTGAAAAAGAGGTTGATGAAGCTGGAGAGACAGCTCAGCAGTCATGTGCACTTGTCACTGATCCGAGTCTGATCCCAAGCATCCACTTGGGGGCTCACAAACATCTGTAATTGTAGTTCCAGGGGATCAGACACCCTCTGACTTCTATGGCATCTGGATGAAAATCCCAGTGTCCTGAGTGAGCTGATTCCTGACAAGTTGTTTGTCAGAGAAGCCCCTCAGAACCTCCAAGCAACACAGACAGCTTCTACCACTGTTGGCTGCAAACTAGAGCTAATTGGTTAGAGGTTATTGTTGAAGATTCCACAGCTCTAGACACAGAACAAGGGAAATCGAGCTGGAATCGGCTGGAAAACTCTCTGTTGGCCAACCGTCATAATGTTGGAAGAAGCTGATGGGTACAAATTATCATCAACTGTCCTATTGAGCCGGACCCTGAATGTGCACTAGTGACCAGCCAGGAAAATGTCCCCACTGGTGCTACAGTGGCAAGTCTGTCATGGATATAACTCTCCCTTTAAGATTGGACTTGAGGTCCACTGTTAAGGAGAAAATCTGCATCTAATGATATTAACATTTCCAAAAGCCTTTGGCTGGAGAGGTCATGGTCCTTAGCAGAGAAGCTACTGCTATTGTTTAGTAAATGGACATTATGTGTCCCTTGAGTTGCCTCCTTGATGTCTATGTGTATGCCCACAGGATTATGACAGTTCTCTGCTTTGTTACAAGACTCTCTTTTTCAGTGGGCTGTAGCAGCTTCAGATACTGATCAAACTCTTGAGAAGTGACTAAGCACTCAGCTATAGTTGAGACCTGCTATTTCCTCCAAGGCCCAGGGACAGGCTGGAGGGAGTAGAGAGGCTGCATGAGCCCGAGGAAGGCAGGTGCATTATTGGACTCTACACTTTGAAACTTCAAGTGGCTTTGATTTTCTGCACAAGACATGCATCAGATTGGGCCCATCAATATCTTGTCGTGGAGTATGGATGGGTTCAGAAGGCCCATCCTTTTCTGGAAATTATACACAGCTAATGATTTATAGGGTTAGAAGAAACATTTTTTTCCCCAGTGATTTAGTTACTTATTGTGATTTCTTATATTGTTTTACTAAAAAAATAAAACTGAGGAGCAAATATTAGAAAATAAACTTGAGAAATCCACTGATGGATGGAAACATAGTCATCTGCCCTCTACTCCACTTCCATGATCAAAAAGCCCACACAACCCTGGCTCCTCCTCTTCCTCTGTTAGCATCTGAGTCAGCCAGGAAACCCTATGGTTCACTCTGGCCAGCTGATATGTGTAATAATAAGTGTCTAGTTGGGCCTTTCCGGCCTAGACCTGAAGTTCAGACCTACTTGCAACCTCGCTGTCACTTAGCCCCAGAGGCCCCCCTCAAAATCACACAAAGGCTTATATTAATTTTATTCTGCTTGGCCTATGGCCTAGACATATTGTTAGCTAGCTCTTGCTCTTAAACTAACCCATGATTCTTATCCTGTTTAGCCACGTGGCTTAGTAGGCTCTTTCCTCTCCATTTGCTGGTGTCTTTGTGGTGTCTCACTGGCTTCTCCACTCTGCCTTTCCTGTTCGCAGAGTTTTCTTAGTCTGGTAGCTCAGCCCACACTTCCTCAGTAGGAGGGAGAAGATACCAGAACATAATCCCACTACAGATATGGACTCCATCCATTGAACTGTGAAAGGTGTCAGTTGGTGGCCTAGGAGCAATTAACACAAACAAATCTGCCCCAACAGAAAGTAGTAAGGCATCTCACACACACCCTTATAAACAACCTCAATGAAAGTCACTGGGAGGAAAAAGACCTCAAAAACTAAGGAGAATTTACTAGAGAGAGGAAGGCCATCAGGGGGGCGAGGGAACGAGATGGTATAAGGGAGTGATTGTGATAAAATTTAGTGCAGCCGGCCACTGAAGAGTATACAGCAGATGACAGCCAGTACTTTACAGGTTGACCTACCACACGAGGATCCCCACTAGGCAAAGTCTGTGAGGAGTCCCATTAAATGACATTCATGACATGGCCCCACTAAGAAAGCCAGTGGGATGACTTGCTGTGGATACCGATTTTCTGTCTGGAACTTTCTCCTGTGCTACCCCCTGACCTCCCTAAAAGAATGGCATATGGGATGCTCTCCATAGTCCCTTCTGGTGGGTTACTCTTTAGGGCACTATTGTCAATGGCTTGTCAGAAAGATGACTTTTTCTTATTCCATGTAATTTTGAAGAATAAAATATAATTGTAAGTAACAACCAGGCCTTTAGCTAAGATCTCAGCAAATTCAAAATAAGGCTAGTTGCCCTGGAGATGAAGTGCTCAAGGACAATTTCCCCGGAATTAGCAGGGTCAGGCAGGTAACAACTTCAGTGCAGTTTTTCCCTGACAGAAAATGCCTAATAGATAATATTTATAGACATAACTCACAGTCTTAATAATTGACTTTCTGTACATATTAAAAACCTATTTGTGTTATAAAATTCAAGGTCCAGCTTGCTTTCTATGCAGGGTAAAAGTACACATCTTAAGTCACTAGGTCACTGTCTCCTGACCTACTATGTGTCTTTCCGCCTGCTTCATGGACTATATACATCGAGGATCCTGGCTACACTGAAGCCTTGCTCTACAGTCAGTGTGGCTTTTTCATGTCTGAGAGAAAAAAAAGGTGATATATCATTTAATGTGTTTATAGTATAGTTGTAGTCTGTTATTTACTTAAGAACTGTAAATAAACCTTCAATGCCAGCTTATATAATGGCTAAAGTCTTTTTTTGAGGGGTTTGGAGGACAGACAGAATAAAGAGAAGGTGCTGTGATAAAGAACGTTACCTTAAGGACACCTGAGTTGGCTTTTCCTTTTTGCCTACACCTTTTTCCTTCACAGTCTGCGGCATTATTTTCTCTACCCTGGGAAGAGTGAGGGCTGGTCTCTCAGTCTGTGTCATTTTATCATATACATTCATAAAAATGTCAATGAAACGTATTGTTTTGTATATATATATATATGAATACCAATAAAAAATTTAAAAATATACCATTTCCTCAAAATTCTGGAACAAGACAAGGTGTTCATTTTCTCCATTCCCATTTTACATAGTTCTTTAAACTTTAACTAGAGCAATGAAACAAGAGAAAAATGTAGTGGGCGTGGTAGCACACACCTTCAATCATCACTGGAGAGAGAATGAGGCAGAGGGATCTTTGTTTTAGGCTAGCCTGGTCTACAAAGTCTGTTTCAGTACAGCCAAGAATACATAGCGATACTCTGGAGACACAAACACACACACACACACACACACACACACACACACACACACACACACACACACACACACACACACGAGAGAGAGAGAGAGAGAGAGAGAGAGAGAGAGAGAGAGAGAGAGAGAGAGAAGAGATTAAGCTATTTCTATTTGCAAATACCATGATTCTATCCATAAAAGACCCCACAGACATGCTACCAGAAAGCATTTGGGTCTTAAACACTTTCAGTAAAGTAGTAGGATGCAAAATCTGCATACATAAAAAATCAGTGCCTTTTCTATCTGGCAATAACAAACATGCTGAGAAGGAAATTAGAAAAAGTATCCCATTAGTGATAGCTTATAAAAGTATCTAGGAATAAACTTAACCACGGAAGTGTACGATGTCTACAAGGAAAATTTGAAGACACTGGAAAAAGAAATTGAAGACACTGGATTATAGAAAGACCTTCTGTGCTCCTGGGCTAGCAGAATTAATAATTGTTCTAATAGTCATACTGCTAAGAGCAATCTACAAACGCAAATAATTTCCATAAAGACCTCACTAATATTTTTCACATAACTTCATAAAACAGTGGTATAAAACTTGGAAACATAAAAAATCAGTTAGTGTAATTTTTAACAGAATGAATACAGCCTGAATCATCACATTACCTGACTTCAACCTTCTACAGTGTGATAGTGACAGGGACAATATGGTATTGACACAAAACCAGACAGACCAGTGGAGTGTACGAAAAGACACGGTGATATATCCATTCAGCTATGGTCACTTAACCTGTTAGTGTCAAAAACACCCAGATTTTGTTCTCAAAAATTTTCATTCACACAACCAATAGTAGTGTGTTCTGGCCAGTTTTATGTCAACTTGACCCAAGCTAGAGCCATCTGAAAAGAGGGAACCTCATTTTCAGGAAATGCTGCTGTAAGACAGAGTAGTAAGACATTTTCTTAGTTAGTGATTGATGGGGGAGGGTTCAGCCTGTTGTGGATGGGGCCACCCCTGGGCTGGTGGTCCCAGGTTCTATAAGAAAACAGGTTGAGGAAGCCAGGATGAGCAAGGAAGTGCATCCTTCTGTAACTTCCGCATCAGCTCCTGCCTCCAGCTTCCTGCCCTGTTTGAGTTACTGTCTTGACTTCCTTCAGTTGAACAGCAATGTGGAAGTGTAAGCCAAATAAACCTTTCCTCCCCAATTTCCTTTGGGCCATGTGTTTTATCACAGCAATAAGCTAACTAGGACACAGTGACAATCGTATTTATCATTTTAAACGTCTCTAGGTTCTCCCTGGCCAGTAACTCCTAGAGGTAACCCACTACTGGCTCTGGGTTTTTGGGAGCCCTTTCTGAACCCATTTAAAGAATACCTTTAAAATAATATATACAAAACAACTTGTTTTTACTGAACTTTTAAAGATAGTTCTTTAATTTTGTCAGACACTCAGAAGTTAGCATTAAAAAAAACAAAGCAATCTCAACAACAGCTCCCCCCTCCCGACTCTTGTAATGATACCTCTTCACAAACAGTGAACAGGGTCTCCAACACTCCCCTGTAGTTCATTTAAATCATCAATTGATAGGAGTTAGCAGCTAAGGCGAACTGTTAGCAAGCGACCACACAGAATGATTTAACCCTTCCTCAGTTGTCTGGTTTCCTTCTCCTGGTGCACCTCTATGGGGGCACACCAGGCATGTCCTCACCTCTGTGGATGGAATGGAGCCAGCTCATGCAGTTTATGTCAAGGCCAAGGAGAAACGGTTAGGTTTCCTGCCTTAGCTGTGCCTGATAAGCCCTTGTAGCTTCAGCCACTCCCATCATCTCTCCATCAGCCACATTTGACTTCTGGGAAAGTTCTAGGCTAGGCAAAAACTATTTCTATCACCAACATGTGTGTGTGTGTGTGTGTGTGTGTGTGTGTGTGTGTGTGTGTGTGTATGTGTGTGTATTTTGGTAGGAGAAAGAAGCACAGCATTTACTTTACTCAGGGGGAATTGTCGTCCTCTCTCAGGACAGACTCAGCCCTGTCCTTTTGTGTTGTTAATATTTATGTCTATTAGTACTCTGGTTCAACACAAATCTTGCACATTTGTCTTCAGGTAACATGGAAGGATCTCTCTCTCTCTCTCTCCCATCTCTCTTTGTTCTAGATTAGCACTTTATAAACCAAATTTACATACAAGTCTGTCATATCCTAGCTCATAAAATCAATGTTCTAAATGGGGCTCATCAAGGCTACCAAAGTGTCACTCTAGTCCCAAGGGCCCTGGGACTCCCAGTCTCAATTCTCTGGGCATCATGTACTACCTCTAGCATGGTTAGTTTCTTTCTTATCACTTACCCCAGTTTACCTCTCCATGTTCTGACTCTTCCCACAGGTTCCCAGGATCCCAGACATGTCTCTTTATTACAGATGAGATATGTGTTCTCTCTTTCCTTTCAGTGGGTGTAGAGTTACAGACAGACACTTGGACTGACTCAAGGGCAGCTGAATCGAAGAGAAGGCATCCCAGCCTAAGGGATGATGATGATGTTAAAGCTGCATCCTGGGAGTTCCGTACATGTCTTTAAGGCAGTCCACAGGCGAGAGACGGACTGTTCTGTAGTTGTTTACTGTTCCTACAAGCCTGGGTAAAGGTCTGTGGGTATCTATGAGAGGTTACGAGACTTGTCAGCTGTTTACTCCATGAGTTTCATGAGCTTCAGTACCCTCTCAAGGAGGTAATGTTTTGACTCAGGAAATTACTGCACAACACACGTCTTATACACAAATTAGTTTCTAATAGGTTGAAGACTTGAAATTAAATCCAGATATAACAAAACTGTTGATGGAAAATGCTCTGGGATATAGATACAGGAATAAAATCTAAATAGAAGCTCAGAAACACAGACATCAGCCTCAAGAATTAAATGGGATTGCATTAGAACAAAGAGTTACACAGCAACAGAAATGTCAGAGGTGTGAAGAGCCTACAGATGGTGAGAAGATCTGCCATCTACACTCCAGGTGAAGGGTAGGTATCTAGAATGTATAAAAAGACTTCAGAAATCAAACAATGAAACCAGTACCTTGCCCCTCGATAAGTGTGCAAATGAACTGGACAGTTCTCAAAAGAAGTATAAATGATCAATAAATGTTTGGAGGAGTGCTCAGTATCCTTAGGCATTAGAGAAATGCAAAGTATGACTACCTTGAGGATCCATCTCACTCCAGTGAGAAGGGTGTCATCAAGAAAACCAGTGATTAGAAAGTCCTTGGTGAGCATGTGAGGAAATAGGAAGGTTTGTTGACTCCTGGATTGTAAGTGGTGCAGTCACTATGGAAGTTTGTGTGAGCATTTATCAAAAACCAACAACTAGGACTAGCAGACCACTCGTGCACACACCCACGGAACTCAGTGCTTTACTGTAGAGATACACATCCATGTTTACTGGTGCTCTATTTACAGTAGCAGGGCAATGGAATCAGCATAAACGCCCTTCTACTGATGGACAGCTAATGAAAATGTAGTGTATGTACACAATGGAATTTATTCAGAGGTAAAGAAAAAATATGAGGAAATGGATGGAACTGGAGAAGATTATTACGTGAGGTAACCGGCTCAGAAAGATAAACATAACTTACTCATTCTTAATCTAACTCTGACAGTTAAATCTATGTACTGAAGGGGGAGGGTGACCAGAGGACAGGAGGCTTGTGCCTGTGAGATAAGAAAGGAAAGCTTTAAGGGCTGGGCTGTAGAGGAAAACCAAACACTGAACACTGGAGTTATAAAAGGTGAACATTGATGGAGGGGGCACAGCGGGAAAGAGGGGCAACAAGGATTGTGGGTCAGTAGAGGAGATGACTGCATGTTCCTGATGTGTGCATATTTCTTGCCACTATACCTTAATGCTCTCTTTACGTAACATTTCCGTTGAATGAGATATTATAAACAAAATTGTAAAATTGGTAGATTCCTGCTGGGAATTCCTTTGCCCACAGAAGAGCAGGTATTGAACAATTAAAGGGACACAATCAGTACTTATTGGGTGCACGGGTTTATTCCCAGAACTGCGGGAAACAGTTTCACATGAGAAACACGGAAGGCATTGGGCTGACGTCAGTTCTACTTGAAGATGCACTGAGAACTGTAGTCATTTCACAACAAACAGCAGCGTCCACACCAAGAAGGGATGGGCCTCTGACACAAATGCTATTGTGGAAATTTCTCATTGTGTGGTTGAATCTTGGATATTTCAAAATAGAAATTTTTGAAATTTATACTTTGTAAAATCCTCTCAAGCATCCAGTGACCTTTGGGACTAAGAGCTGCTGTTTTTTCTAGTCTAAAAGCAGCTGCAGCATGTGGTAACGTTCTAAATATGTATGTAGGTTGGGGTGGGGTGGGGGCTGAACTGTGGGAACTACTCACTGGGCTATAGAGTGAGAACCTGCTTTAAAGAAGAAGAATGAAGGCATTGAAAAATTTGTGCATTATCCACTAACTTTACATCTCCTTCCTTCTTTTGAGACATGACTTTGTTATACAGCCCAGGCTGGTCCAGAACTTGGAATTTTTCTGTTTCTGCCTCCCCAGATTCACAGGTGGATCATCATACCTGACTTCCTTGCTTTACTTTCTGAGTTTATTCTTTTCCAATAGGGATCCTGAGTCTTTACATCCAGGCTGTGAACTCTGTTGGTCAGTTCTCCATTGTGGTGATCTGAATAAGAATGTCCTCCATACACACTATGTTTGAATACTTAGATACCGGTGAGTGGAACTCTTTAATAGGATTAGAAGATTGGGAGGTGTGGCCCTGTTGGAGGAAGTGTGTTACTTGGGATGGGCAGTCCCCTGTGTTGTTCCCCCCCCTCCTCTGTGGATCAGGGTGTAGCTCTCAAATACTTCTCTAGCATCATGCCAGATGATGTCTTAGTTAGGCTTTCTATTGCTGTGAAGAAATACCACAGCAGATCTTATAAAGGAAAACATTTACAGTTTCAGATGTTTAGTCCATTATTGTCAGGGAAAGCAGCATGTCAGCAGGCAGACATGGGGCTGCAGAAGGAGCGGAGGGTTCTGCATCCTAATCTGTAGGCAGCAGAGTGTGAGACTGTGTGCCATGATGGGTATAGTTTGCGTATAGGAGACCTCAAAGCTAGCCCCCACACTACTGACACACTTCCTCCAACAAGGCCACATCTCCTAATAGTGCCATTATCTGTGGACCAAGCATTCAAACACATGAGTCTATGTGGAGGCCATTTCTATTCAAACCACCATACCTGATATGCCTGCCACCATGTTCCCTGCCGTGATGATAATGTACTAAACCTCTGGAACTATAAGCAAGAAGACACCAATTAAATGATTTCTTTTATAAGAATTGTATTGGTCATGGTGTCTGTTCACAGTAATAGAACAGTGACTAAGACATCCATTTAGAGAATTAAAACACTAGTATATGCTTGTAATTAAGGGGCCACTGAATTTATGGATATCATTTGATGTTTTGAAATGATATAGTGGGTAAAAAATAGGTTTTGTCATAATGTCAAACTAATAAAATAGTTTTATTAAAATACTTTAAAAATAATTTCTAGGAGCTAGAAAGCTGGTTCAGCAGTTAAGAGTATGTATTGCTCTTGCAGAGGACCCAAATTCTGTGATGCTACATATCGAGCTACATATCGAGCTACATATCAAGCAAAGGCCTGAAGATTAAAGACACAGAGACAAGCTCCCTCTGGAATGAAGAATGCCATTTATTGGTGCTCAGGGGAAGCCTTATATATATATTCACCTTGAGTAACCTTAGCACCTCACAGGTAACACCTGTCTTGGGTCAACTTCTTTGTTCTCTGCTGACTTTCTGATTCCCCAATTGCAACACTGGCTTAGGCAATGTTCTGATAATGGAAGCAGATCAACTGGTCTGGTTAACACTGCAGGCCACTAAATAATGCTAAGCCCTGGGGACTGCTGGCCGACCTCCACAAATTCACGTTTCTTTTATACAAAAAAGATATCCAAACTAGGCCTGCCTTAGGTGGTACAAGAAAGTCCGATTGCATTTTACCCATCATTAGAGAATTCTGCAGCATAGGGCAGAACCTCCTGTCTTAGGTTGATTATAATCCCTCATACCTTACCTGTCATTGGCTCACTAGCCTGTTTTTAGCATGTTAATCCACACCTTGCTAGGCGCTGAATCATGGGCAATAGCACAAAGCACATTTTTTTTTTTTTTTTTTTTTTTTTGTGGCTAATATTGATCTGGGCCAATTTGACTCTGTCTTCTAGGAACATGATGAGAAGCAATGTTTCTCCCAGCATTAAAGCTGCTAATGAAATCGATCCTGCCCATTTCCTAATCATCTCTATGCCCCGATATTACCTGTAACTAATTGATTGGCACTCTGGTCTCATTCACTGCAATTATCTCTCTAGAGAGGTACTGGGTATAATTCCAAAACAAATTTACCTGCTCTTGCAACAAGGAAATCTGCAAGTTAAGCTGTAAAATACCTTGTCTAGTATGCTCATTCATATTATTCTGTGTCTCTAAAGCATTGGCTATTCTTCCTGATAATAAATCAAATGTGGCTGCAGTGGCTTCAGAATGACTAAGGGCAATCCACGCTGCTGACACCCCACCCCCCACACCCCCCAGAGGCAGCCACAATGACAGTAACAACAGTTGCAATAATCTCTCTTAGGAGGAATCAGAATGAACTGATCAAACCACCAATGTGAGTGTCTCATTTTTCCAGCAGACAGGAAATGGGATTCTCTAGAACAATTCAAACTGCTAGACACGTTAGTAGCATTTGGCTCTACAAAGAAAAAAGAGAAGGGACAGAGATCTTTCAAACCCTGTATGAATTCCAAGAAGCAGTCCCATTAAAAGAGATTGCCTGCATACTATCCTTGGCAGGGGCTGTGGCCCCACCACCATAGAGGGTTTAGCTGATATGGATGATTTGTAACCCATTCAGCCCATAACGGTGGACTGACCAGGTGGTAGTCTGGGTGCCCAGGCCAGCAATGACTAGCTGGAGGGCTGTGGCCAGTGTGATTCTGGGAATTTTTATTTATTGGCACAAGTCCAATTTCTAAGCCTACAACAGAAGCATTGGAGGAGTTCCACCCAAAGTCAGCAATTAAGGCATTGCTTATTGCAATACACTCACTGTGTGTGGGGATATGTTTCAAATTCAATAAAAACCAGTCTGAGTTATCAGAGGGATCCACCCACAGTCAGTCTAGGAAGATCAGCGAGTGGTAACTCACACCTTTAATGCCAGCACAGGGAATCTCCAAACTCAGGTCTTCATGTTTGCAAGGCATGTTTATTTTACTGAGTTCTCTGCCAAGCTCAACATTTGCTTTTATTGAGGTAAAATATGATAAAAAATTTCTACTTACTACTGATCACATATTAGGCTATATTTAGGCAATTGGTTATCTGGACACCAAAAATATTAATTTCTGGTACATGGTCACAATGTTTTAATTTTATTATCTCATGTAAGTTGTTATTGAAATTTATTCCAAATCATATATAATTTTATCTTATTTTAGTTATTTATCTTATAAACTAATTGCCTATAACTCTTTTTGAGTTGACATTTTATAGTATTTAAAATTAATGAAATAATTAAATGACTCCTCTTGTTATTTTTCTCTGAGACTGAAATCTTTCTGTAAGCAGTGAATGCTCTGAAAACATAACAAAAACAGAATCAAAAAGTCTGCTGAATGGAAGGTGTTTTCTGTCTTATTCTGGTTTCTCCTAAAGTGTTTTGTTATAATTAGCTATCATAAACTGACTTCTATTTGTCACATTTTTTGTGACCACAAAATTGAAGAACAAGTTTCTCGATGTTTCAGGGTCTGATGAGAGCGTCCTTCCTCATAAAACACTTCTGGAAAAATCATGGCAGAAGAGAAGAAGACACACACACACACATACACACACACACACACAAACACACACACACACATACACAGATGCACACACACAGACACACATACATACGTAGACAGGCACACATGTACACACAAACAGACACACACACATACACATACGCAGACACACAACACATTTTGTGTGTTGATGTTCTGTCTGAATTTATGTCTATGTACCACATTTCTGTTTGGTGTCAGTGGAGGTCAAATAATGGTGTCAGATCCAATGAAATGGAGTTACAGACAGTTTTTTTTTTGCTGAGAATAGAACCTGGTATTCTAGAAGAGCACCAGCCAGTTAACCACTAGATATCGCTCCAGCTCCTACAGGCTATCTATTAAATCAGCATAAATCTTGACCTCACCTCCCATGCTGCTGCCAGGCCCTTTCCCCAACTCCAGCAGACTCCTGCTGCTCAGGTGGAGGCCACACCAATCAAAAGAACTAGTGCAAGGATGTCAGTTTGAAGAACAGGTGCAGGCCCAGCAAGCCAGAAAAACAGGTGAACTCATGCAGACCTCTCTGCTAGACCACAGATCACCTCCACTCCCTCAGTGCTCTAATCCTCACTCCTGCCCTCATCACTGTATCCCACCCCCAAACTGAGCCAGAGACTCCCTGCTGCAAGAAAGGCCAAGCTAGTTCCCATAAGTCCAGCCCCAAACTTGGACAAAGACTCTCTACTGGACCAGTAGTCACCAGTCTCCAGAAATCCAAGCCACAAAAACCCAGAAGACCAAAGAGGAAACAGAAAAAAAGGAACAAAATAGCTATCCAACAAAGACAAATTCAGAAATCAGCATCTCAATTTATAATCACCCCAAACCCAGATATCTAAATGCCAGTTTAAGAACACCATTGACAAAATCTAGGGCAATATGGCTATATTGGGGATATATAAATATATCAATAACTAGACAGAAAGGCCTGAATACTCCAATGCAGCTGAAGCAAAAGAAAATGACCTAAAAGCCGACTATATGATTTCCTTAAAAAGAAAATGAAAAACAAAATCCCTTAAAGAAATTGAGAAAAAGAGAAAAAAAAAGTGCAGGAAATCAAATCCCTTAAAGAATGCCAAGAAAAAAAAAGCAAACAGGTGAAGGAAACTGTTCAATACCTAAAAACGGAAATAGACTAGATAAAGAAAATACAACCACAGGGAATTCTGGAAGTAGAAAATCTAGATAAGCAAAGAGGAAGTACTTACACAAGCATCACCAACAGAATACAAGAGATAAAAGAGAGAATCTCAGGCATTAAAGATACAATAGGAAAACTAGATTCATGGCTAAAAGAAAATGTTAAGCCTGAAAACATCCCTAACACAAAACATCCAGGAAATTTGGGACACTATAAAAAGACAAAACCTAAAAACAATAGGAATAGAAGACAGAGAAGAATTCCAGCTCAAAAACCCAGAAAATATATTTAACAAAGAAAGTCACAGAAAAAAATCTTTCCTCATCTAGCAAAAGACATGTCTGTAAAAATTCGAGAAGCTTACAGAACGCCCAAATTGACTGGAACAGAAAGGAAAGTCCCCTTTCCTCATAATGATCAAAACACTAAGTGTACAGATCAATAAAAGAAAATTAAAAACTACAAGGCAAAAGGCCAAATACTTATAAAGGAGAACTATTGGGATTACAGCTGACTCCTCAATGAAGACTAAAAGCTGGAAGATGTGCTGCAGACTCCAAGAAATCATAGATGCCAGCTCAGCCTTCTATACCTAGCAAAATTTCAACCACAGTAGATGGAGAAAACAAGATATTTCATGACAACTCATATTTAATCAATTCTTATTCTCAAATCCAGCCATACACAAAAAGAAAACTTCAACTCAAGAAGGTTAACTTACACCTATGAAAACACAGGCAATACATAATCTCAAGCTAGCAAAACTTAATCAAGGGAAACACACACACACACACACACACACACACACACACACACACACACACACAGACACTATTACCATCACCAACCCCAAAACAACAGGAATTAGCAACCGTTGGTCATTATTATCTCTCAATATCCTGAACTCAATTCTCCAATAAAAAGACACAGGATAACTAGCAGATCATCTTTCTGCTGCATACAAGAAACACACCTCAACATCAAAGACAGACATTACCACAGAGTAAAGGGTAGGAAAAAGATTTTCCAATTAAATTGACCCAAAAAGCAAGCTGGTATAGTGATTCTAATATACAACAAAATAGTCTTATTGAAAAGTAATCAAGAGAGATGGAGAAGGACATTTCATATTCATCAAAGGAAAAATACACCAAGACGATGTTACAATTCTTATCAGTTTAACATCCCTGTCCCAAATGCAAGGATACCCACATTTGCAAAAGAACCATTCCTAAAGTTTAAATCACATACCAAACAGCACATATTAGTAGTGGGAGACTTCAGTGGTAAGACTCTGCCTTCACCAATGGACAGGTCATCCAGACAAAAACTCAGCAAAGAAATAAGGAAGCTAACAGATGTTATGAATTAAGTGGACTTAATAGATAACTATAAAAAATTTCACTGAAACCCAAAAGAATATGCCTTTTCTCAGAACCTCACAGAACATTCTCCAAAATTGACCACATACAACAGATGTAAGAACATTGAAATAACGTCCTGTATCCTATCAGACCACCAAGAATTAAAGCTGGATTCAACAAGAATAAAAGCAAACAAACAAAAAGCCTACAAAGGCATGGAAACTGAACAACTCTCTATTGAATAACTACTAAGTCAAGGCAGAAGTAATGAAATTAAAGACTCCCTAGAATTCAATGAAAATGAATGCAGAACAAACCCAAGTTTATGGAACACACTGAAAGTGGTGCTAAGAGGAAAGCGTCATCACTATGCTCTCACAGAGGAACTGGAGAGACAACAGCACAGCTGAAGGCTCTAAAACCAAATAAGCAAACAAAACAAGAGGAGCTGATGGCAGGAAACGATCAACTCAGGGCCCAGATCAATAAAATAAAAAGCGGACCTAAGGAAGGGGTGGACAAATGAAGAAACAAGAAACAGGAGGGAGGAGAGCAAGACAGCATCTGATCAAGCTCTGAAACTTCATTCTTCTCAGCAGTTCATATAATCCTTTAGGGGAAGGGGAAGCAAGGTTAAGCAGGTGAGGAATTCACAGCTGCAGGCTATTCCACCAGCAGGATGTGTTGTGATGGAGACCTATCTAATCTTAGGTATTGTTCAACCCTGGGAAAGTCTCCTAATTCCTGGAAAGGGACTCATCTAACTGCAGGCTAACAGCAGAGGAGGCCACCTGGCCTCTGCAGAGGGAGTCTTCTAGGGAAAAAGAACTTACTATGCTGGTCCCAAAATGGCATCGCTGCTGCTAAGGTTTTTCTTCCTCCCAACACTTACCAAAAGCAGTCTACAGGTTCAATGCAATCCCTATCATAATGCCAATTACACTTCTTTACAGACCTTGAACAATATGTCACAAAACAAACAAAATGCCCAAAGTAAGTAAAAAAAATCCTATAACATAAAAGTTCTTCAGGAGTTATCATCATTTCTGATTTCAAGTCATACCACAGAGCTATAGTAATAAAAACCATGTGGTATTGGCACAAAAACAGGATGGATCAATGGAACCAAATGGAAAACAGAGATGTAAATCTACACACCTATTGATACATAATTTTTGATAATGAAGCCAGAACTATACAATAGAAAAAAGAAAGCATCTCCAACAAACATTGCTCGTCTAATTGGATGTCAGTATGTAGAAGAATCCAAATAGAATCGTATCTATTACTCTGTACAAAACTCAAGTCCAAGTGGATCAAAGACCTCAAAATAAAACCAGATACACTGAACCTGGTAGAAGAGAAAGTGGGAATTCCTTGAACATGGTGGCAAAGGAGACAACTCCCTGAACAGAACACAAATAGTAAGCACTTAGTCCTGACAATAAGTGGGGCCTTATGGAACTGAAAAATTCTATAAGGCAAAGGACATGATCAATAAGCCAAATGGCCACCTACAGAATAGGAAAAGATCTTCACCAGCTCCACGTCTGACAGAAGGCTAATATCCAAAATACATAAGGAACTCAAGAAAGTAGACATGAACAAACTAAATAATCCAACTCAAAACAGGGTATAGCTCCAAACAGAATTCTCAACAAAGGAATCTGAAATGGCTGAGAAACACTTAGGGGAATATTCTTAGCTAGCAGGAAAATAAAAATCAGAATGATGTTGACATTCTGTCTTATTTATATATGTCAGACAGGCCAAGACAAGATCAAAAACACAAGTGACAGCTCATGCTGGTGAGGGGGTGGAGCAAGAGGAAGACATTCCCATTGTGGTGGAAATGGAAACTTTGGAAATCAATATGGTCGTTTCTCAGAAAATTGGTAATCGATCTACCTCAAGACCCAGTTATACCACTCCTGAGCATATACTTAAAGGATGCTCCATTCTACCATAAGGACACTGGCTCAACTATGTTTGTAGCAGTTTTGTTCATAATGGTCATAAGCTGGAAACCATGGGAAAGCTATGGTCGAGTGTAATACATGAGAGAAGAAAAAGAGATGGGACATTAATCTTAATAAGAATAGTAATTTTCTTCCCACTCATGATATAACTGCCTTCCAAAGACCTTACACAATACCATCATCTTAGAGGTCATGAGTTCAACATATCACTTTTAAGGAAGTACCGGAATTCAAATATTAACTTTCTAAACTCTAAATATCTTCAGAAATGTGTGAATCATATTTTAAAATTCTACTTTAATACTTCCAATTAAAATGATTCTTATACAGGTATTCTTATGATGAAACATTCATCAAATAATTTGTACTTAATTATTGCCTTTTGGGTAATCTTGGCAAACTTAAATACCACAAAATTTATTAATTTAATTCCTACAGAATCTAAGACTTTGACTTCACAGATATTAAAAGATACAGCATAGCTTAAGTCTTTAACTTTTGAAAGGACTGACTGACAATACCTCTAATGGTACATTGGTGTTTCATGTTCCTCTTGTGGATGAAATAAAGATGAATTTGGAACTGTGTTTTTAAAGCTATCAGAGTGCTTTGTAAACAGGCACACACCATGATCTATAAATTCATGAGCCAACAAACACCAGACACTTCCCCACTTTGCTGGGCATGGAGAAGAGAAACTGAGTTTATGCATATGCTGAACATTGAACTTTTTTTGGTTAGAGAAGGGACAGACAGAAAGAAACAGTTGAAGCTGGTGAGTGTGGAGAGAAAGTTGGAAATATGAAATGCTCTCTAATGCACACTGATTTTCCTCGATAGGATAGGAATGCATGGGAGGCGAGGGAGCTAGACTGGCAAGAGCTGGAAAGAGGCCAAATTATGACGAACGTAGTTTTAAAGGCTTTAACTGGCTTTATTTGTGGTTCTGGTTCCAGGCAGCCCTTTATTTCAGAAAACAGATTCAATGTTCCAATGAGCTGAGCAGGAGCTGCTGGCTTTATGAACAGAGCATCTCCCAGGAAAGCAAAACCCAAGAAAAACCTCAGCTTTGTCTCCAAAGTTTCTCTCCCTAAAAGTTAGGACCAGAAGATAGAGCGACAGCAAGATAGCTGGTGAGCACGGGGTACTTTGTGTTATTCTCTTTTTCCTTTTTATGTATTAAAGAAAACATAACTTTATTACCATGGCAACTGAACCTAGCTTGTCAGGGTTAGGGCCGCAGATCAATGGACCACATTGCCTAGCATATGTGAAGTTGATTCCTAGCATCACCAAACTGGACATAAAATAAAGAAAAATTAAAAAAACACAACAACCCCCCCCCCCCCACAAAGCTGGCCTGTTTGGAAAATGCTGCCTCTCCCCTCTCTCTGTTCTATTTTCTCAGACCAGGTAACATGTTAGTCAGTTAAGGAGTTTGGTACAAGTGGCTTTGTTTCTGATTTGGTCTGTCAGGGCCTGGGGTTGAGAACTTAATCCCCAATAATGGTATCCTATTATGTAATCATACTCAGTCCTGCAGTTCTGGGAGGATTTCCATGGCTATGTTCTGGTGAAAACTCCACCTGAGACCATGGCACCCTGGCATCCGTATATCCAAAGGGTCTGGGATGATTAGGTGGCAGCCCCATCTCTCTTTCCCCAGACCCTGCCCCTCAGAAAGCCCTACCAAACATGGCTCCTCCCCCAGAGATGCTCAAGACCACTCCCATGTGTATTTAATATTCACCCCAGAAAACAGATGGGTGTTTTTTTGGTCTCTCTTTCTAGTCTTCTCTCTGGGGGGCCAGAGAATCACCCAGGAACATTTTACCCATTAAATGGGGCTTTTTCTAATTCAGTTTGATTTGGCTTGGTTTGGATTGCTGCGTGGGTGAAGAGGCTTATAGGGTGCAAAAACTTTTCAGGTTACCTCACTCCTAACTAATTTTCCAGATTGTGTGGAATACCAGACTGAAACAGTGGGCTGAGGTGAAGAAGATGAGGTGGGGGAGGGGAACTGGAGGAGGAAGGAATAGTTCATAAAGGCACAACGTCGAGACTCCAGCATGAGTATAATCTGTCCTTGTGCACTGGAGTAAGTCGGCAAGAATCCACGCAGAAGACTCCAGGACAGACAGCTGAGGACTGAGTGGAGCTTGCTCAGCTGTCTTTCCAAACACATATGGTGGTTCTTACTCTCGATTGGAGTAAGTGAGGGGTGGAGAGGGAGCAAAGCAGAGAAGTTACTACAGATAAAAGGACTCTGCCAAAGACACCTACATAGAGCCAGGGTTGGAGTATAAAGAGTGACAAGACTCCACTACTTACTTAAGTGAGTGAGATGGTGTGTGTGTGTGTGTGTGTGTGTGTGTGTGTGTGTGTGTGTGTGTGTGTGTGTGTGTGTTATGCATGCATTTGTGTGTGTGTCTGCCTGTATGGGGTGCATGTGTGCATAGAATCATTTTCTCTCTCTCTCTCTGTAGGTCAGAGATTGATATCAGGTGTCTTCCTTGACTTCTGACCACTTTATTTACTGAGGCCAGCCTTCTCATTAAACACAGAACTAACCAATTCAGCTCCTGTAGCTGGTTGACTTGCCCTGAGGATCCTGTTCATGTCCCTAGTGTAGGGATTACAGGGAGGCCACCATGCCCACCCAGCTTTTTCATGTGAATGGTGGGAGTCAGAATTCTGTGATCTTTATACATGTGCAGCAAGCATGCTTTATCCATTGAGCCAACTCTCTGGAACGAGTATTTCTTAAGATATTCTCAAGCCAGATATAGTGGTACATGCCTGTGATCTCATACTTAGGGGCCTGTTCAAGGCTAGCCTGGACACTGGACTCTGTCTCTGTCTGTCTGTCTGTCTGTCTCTCTCTCTCTCACAATACATGCATTCATAGTTTCTCTTTTAGTCTACCCTTCTCTATGTACTTTGACACTTTGTTAATACCTTTCTTTTTTATTTTCTAAGACAAGCTCTCACTATATAACCCTGGCTGTCTTGAAACTTGCTAATTAGACCAGGTTGGTTTTGAACTCACAGAGATCTGCTTGCCTCTTCTTCCAGAGTGCTAGGATTGAAGGTGTGTGCCATTACACCCAACTAGTAAAAATCCCCTACCCCAGTTGATGTAAACTTCTTCCGGCTAAAAGGAACTCCAAGACCAGCGTACTCCTTAGCTCTTCTCTCCCAAGGTGGGCAGTAAAGTTCTGCTACGATATCAGCCAGCAGAGTCAGCCTAGAAGCCTTACAAGCTGTGTTATGTCAGATTCTCAAGCAGGTTGCCAACAGGTTTTATGCAGAGATGGAAGGAAAACACTAGAATTTTAAAGTCACATGGCCCGTCTCCTGACCTCTGGAGGAGGTAATTGCGGGACCCTCTTACCCTGAGTCACACACATTGGCAATACTTCCAAGAGGAGAAATTTGTTAATTATAAATAAAAATGGAATAGTTAAATGTTGAGAGTAGGAATAATGAAATATGTTTTTAAATATTCAAAGAATTTAAAGACGGAAGAAAGATTGATTTTTATTTTATTCCAATCTAAACAGAAGAACAGGGTGGACACAGATTAGCCAGCTGCAGATGTGATTATTCACATACACAGAACTGGCGTTCTGCCTGTGCTTCCTGACTTGTCTCATTGCCCTCAGCATTTCCAAGGTGCTGAGGTGCTGTGGCCCCAGAAGCAGGCCTAGTTCTGTGACCTTCTGCCCCATACTCACCAGTTCCCCTTTCTCTGTGGCTAGCAGTCTGCATGCTTGCCCTGATAGCATTTTTTCCTAAGCAAAGGCAGAATGACTAGGCAGCAGCTGACCACCATCCTGAGATACAGAGCTGACCATGAAGTGAAGAACCAGAGAAACACCTCCATTTTGGGGCAAAAGTTCCTTAACCCCAGTTTGAGAGAGGTTTGCCTGAGTTCTGCTGGGACCAAAGTACAAACAGGAGAAGGAGATGGCCTGGGGGCTATCTGATAGCAGCCACTAATCAACCAAGGAATAAGGAAGATAGCCTGGGGCCACTCAATAGCCACAGAATGTCCCAACCCAGGAGAGTCTAGGGAAAAGTGTTTGACAAACAGCTGGCTAAGATAACAGAAAATCTGCAAAGTCCTCCAAAACAGCTAATCAAATTGTATCCATACTAAGATCCCTAATTGATGTATAACCTTACGGTTTTTGCATTTAAAATCTGAACTTGCAGAGGGGCGGGTACATCCTTTGGCCCTGGTCATGCCTGTGGTCCATACTGAGGTCCTTTTTGTGACTTGCATTTTTCAGTAAACATTGCTTTTGCATTTTGGAGAGTCCGTGTCTCTGGTACTCTTTGGGACCTGGTGACCAGGATACAACTGCCGCCTTCACAGACTAATAGGGTGCTTATCGATGCTAATAAGAAAAAAAAAAAAATCACTCCCACAAACTTTACATGTTATAATACTAAATTCTCTGCCCAGAGGAATTTATATCTACCGTTAAAAAACAAACAACTTATGATCTCTGACCATACACCGAGCATGCTCAGAAGTACAGCCACCTCCACATGTGACAGTGAGTCTTCCCTATAGGAACCACATATCAGTTTCCCACTTTCTTGGCTTCAGAAGACCATTGAGTTGAGAGCATCTCTTTGTTCTCCTTATTTGTTAAGCATGTCTCCATTCTTTTGCAATATTGATCTATTTATTTTGTGTACATTGGTGTTTTGTACTTATATGTCTGTGTTCAATCCCCTATAACAGATAGATGTGGGCTGCAGTATGGGTGCTGGGAATTGAACCCCGGTCCTCTGGAAGATCAGCTAGTGCTCTTACCCACTGAGCCATCATCTCTCCAACTCTGTCTGCACTCTCATCTCTTACTTGTGCTTATAGGCTTAGTCACCATCAGCTGAGCACGTTGAATTTGGTACAATCAGCGACTGACTCAGGGCTACTGGAGCGTGAATGTCTCCCCTCTGCTGGAGGCAATAATGTCAGGGATGTTGTGGAGAAGAATGGGGAATTTGGCCTGGGCACAGATTCACTGACTGGCCCTGTGATCACTTCAAACCCTGACACTTGTGTAAAGCAAAATGTTTGATTTATGAGCTCCAAAGGTCTTTGAGGCAAAATAAGTAAATTAATTCAAGACATTTGAATATGTGCTACTTTTTCATTTGTCCCAACAATCTCTTATTCATTTCCTTCTCTTCCAGATCATGTCACACAATCCCAATCTCTGTATGATTTGTGACCACATCAGTGTCCTTTGGCAGCTTCTGTTACAGGTGACTATTTTTATCTTCTTTAGGAATTTCCTGATTCTCTGTGATTCCAAGAGCTTTTAATGAAGGAATGCCATATAACGGTTCTATTTCTCATTCTAAATTACAGACTCTCATCTTTGGTCATTTCATTAAATTTCTCTGTATTTCCATAGTCAGACCAAATTTCTCACATTATCTTGACTTCTGAAGTTGAACATACATACCTCCTATCTACTTAGCTTGAATCCCATACTTCCTCCAGCATCAAAGTGACAACACATTGTAACTAGGGTCTTTGTGTGAACATTATCAGCATCCACTTTTGTTTTCCAGTGGGTCCCAGTAGACAATGTGTTGAACTCCTTGTAGTGGCCCATTTATGTATTTCATAACAAGGTTTTGATCGAGCAACTACATATACCACAGTGTCCCCATAAGATTACAGTGGGGCTAAAAAGTTCCTATCAGTCTCATAAATAGCAGCACAATGCATTGCTCACACATCTGCAGTGATCTTGGTGCCATCAAAGTCACCACTTGTCAGTCCTATAAAACATATGCATATCCAGCACACAATACTTGGCAATGAGTTCAATGCTAACTAATGTATTTAGATGCTGCAATTTTTTCCTTGTTTTAATGCTTTTGTCTTACACTTGTAAGCAGTTTTTCTGTCAACAATCAAGGAGCATGCAGAGCACAGCAACAGACACTCATCTATCTTGTGCTGTTTTCAGAGTGCATCGTTTTCTCGTGTGTTTGATGTGATCTACGATTCTGTTAAGTATGGACTGTGGAATAATAAGCTAAGACATATAAGTTATGCATACACATACCATTTAGGCCTGTGAAAGCATATGTTAAGATAATGGAACAGTGGCAAAATTGTCTAATTATGCATTTCTGAGAAATTATCCTTATTGTTAAGTGCCACGTGACTATTTTCCTTCTGGGCTCAATGTAGCTCCATTCCTGGGGTTCAGATTCAGAGCCTCACACCATAGACAGTGTCCCTCCTTTGAAGAGTGTCTTCCCTCATAAGGCTACTGACACCTAGTGGGTAGGGCACAGGGATGCTGTTAAGTGAGCAGAACAATCTATCTCAAGAAGCTCTAACCCACAGTAGGAACTCAGAAACTATGTTAGTGAGTGAATCATTGAACACAGCTATAATCTTCAGTGAAATGACTTTTACTGCAGTTAACCATACTTAGAACCCACCACTGACCCAGGTTAGGTTTTCTCATCTGCTATGGGATGTGGTGATATATGTTTAATAAAATTAGTCTGGAATATCAGAGGAGAATCAACCACAGAGCCAAGCGGAGGAGGTCAGGGAGTGGTGACCCATACTTTAACCCTAGCTGTAGGAATGTTGAAAGAGGAAGTTATGATAGCTGGGCAGTGGGAGAGAAGGGAGGTTTTCAACTTTCCAGGACACTTCCTTGGTGGGTTTAGGAGAGAATGGTTTGGAGTTGGAGGATTCGTGGAGACAGACCTGAGCAATTGGTGAGAAGTAGCTGTGGTTTCTTTCTCTATCTCTCTGATATTCCAGCTTTCCCCAAATATCTGGATCCAGGTTTTCATTATGGACCAAATAGAATCTGTGCTATAATGGGAGAGGCAGCTCCCCCTAGCTTCTAAGTGTTTTTGAGCTGAGGTGAATCTAGTGACGTTTTTGGCAAGTGCATGACTAAGTCCACATCCTTCAGACACAGAGACAATGGTGGAAACCCTGGGGTGAGTTAGATGATTTTGTAACAATGCCCTCATGTGGGCAATGTGTAGAACTTGTTCTGTATTGATTTTTCTTTCTTCTTCCCTTTAGGTAACTGAATACTTTTACTACTTTGAGAACCTCAATAACAGTGACAGTGTGTATGACAGTTACTCTTGGTGTCAATTTGACTGCATCTGTAACTAAAACCTCCTGTGAGGGAAGTTTTACTTAATTTTAAATAGGAAATTCTTCTAATATGGATTTGAGTCAGGAACACACACACACACATATACACACACAGACATACACACACACACCCACACACCCACACACACTTTTAATTCATATCACTCAAGCTGGGAAAAGACATGCCTTTAATCCAGACCATGAGGAAGAAAGACACATCTTTAATCTGGGCCACACCTGCTAGAAACCACAAAGGACTTGGCAGAAGGAAGCTTTTGCTCTTTGCCTGCTGGCCTCACCTCACTAGCACGTTCATCCCTTTACTGGTATTAGAACCTACTCCTGTGGGATTCCAGTGTCTACTGAAGACCAGCTGAGACATCTGACCTTGTGAACTGAGCAACTACTGAATTCCTAGACTTTCCATTCACAGCCATCCATTTTTGGGTTAGCTGGACCACAGCCTTTAAGTCATTCTAATAACTTGTGTGTGTGTGTGTGTGTGTGTGTGTGTGTGTGTGTGTGTGTGTGTCTGTCTGTCTGTCTGTGTGTGTGTGTGTGTGTGTGTGTGTGTGTGTGTAACATGAAGGTTTCTGGCTCAGATTAGCCCTATGGTCCAGATCTGCTGCCCCTGCTTATCTGGACCAGCAATCTTAAAGTCTCAAAGAAACATACTGACGTTTATATAAACTTCATGCTGTTTGGCTTGTGTCTCTGACACATTGCTAGCTATTTAATCTTAATTCAACCCATTTCCATTATTCTGTCCAGCCATGTGGTTTGTGGCTCACCTATTTCGTTATATGTTTCTTCTTCAGTGGCTGGATTGAATCTTTGTCTGACTCCTCCTGACTCCTTCTCCTACCTATGCACTAACTTCCCCGCCTACTTTTTCTACAATGTTGGCCATGGCCAAAACAGTCCTTTATTCACAGCATATAGAAAGACATTCCCATATCATATATGGGATTATATATTTATATAGGCATCATTCATGAATATTAAAATCAAATAATTAAATATACTTATATAAACATTAGAAATATTTTATGATATAAATAACACTTATAAAAATTATATTTATTATATTATATAATATTGTGTGATGTAGTAGTATAATAATTTTATATTAAATACAACATATCACATATTATAACACACAATAATTACTACAATATGTCAATATTGTAAATGTATTGTGGGGATATATTTTATATTTAATAAAATCAGCCTTGAATAGCAGAGGACAGACTCACCCACAGTCAAGCACAGAAGGCCAGAGAGTGGTAACTCATGCTTTTCATCTCAGCATGGGAAAGACTGAGGGGTGAGACAGAGACCTTTCTGTGTTTCCGTGAGTTCAAGGCCTAACAACCAAACAGTAATAACTCACACCCTCAATCCTAACTCTAGGATTATGATGCAGAGTTGAACTCAGAAGTGAAACAACTGGGTTAAGAAGATATTTAAGGCAGGCGTAGGCAGACATTGAGGTATTCTGTAGGAGCAACCAGCCAGGCTGAAGACTCTTGAAGATAGCTTCAACCTGAGAAGTTGGCTGGGTGAGAACTGACTGTGGTCTGTTTCTCCTCTCTGATATTCCAGCTTTTCCCTCATATCTGGCTCTTTGTATTCATTAAATACCGACTAGAATTTGTTTTATGTTATATTATGCTTACATATTATAAGTATTATACTATATAATACTTACTATGTATTATAATAATAATTGTGTATTATAATATATAACATGTTGTATATAATATGAAATTATTACTATATTATATATAACATTATACAATGTAGTGTTTGTACTATACACATGATATTTATGTTACATAAATATCTGCGTAATATTTATATTATATATATTCATTCAATAAGATTTTTTACTCTAGAGAACCCTGACTAATACACATTTTGATACCAGAAGTGGTTCTAGAACAACAGAAGTATAATGAATCTTTTAAGTATCTGGAATAAGTTTTTTCAGTTGCCAACACCTGCAGCTACTTAGTACTAAAAGCCTATGGTGTGAACTATATTAGAAACTACACACACACATACACACACACACACACACACACACACACACACACACACACACACGCACAAGCACACAGCCATATAAACACCCATACACACAGACATATATACACCCATACATGCACACATATATACACACATATGTGCCTGATATTCTGATTCCAACAACTGCGGGTATCAATTAATTTAGTGATTCTGTATATGAAGCTTTTGACAGTTTGGGGGGAAATAAAGAAAATGACGATAATGCTAGTTGGTAGCTCTTGGCATCTCTGGATAAACTGACAGAAGATAGGGATGAGCTCTATGATAAAATTAGTAAGCTTCTATCATCTCACTAGAAGCTGAAAAAGCTTTCGACAAAATCTAATACCCCAGTATGATAGAGGTCTTGGGGAGATCAGAGTTACAAGAAATATACCTCAACATAATAAAGGCTATATACAGAAAACCAATAGCCAACATCAAACTAAATGGAGAGAAACTCAAAGCTATTCCACTAAAACCAGGAATAAGACAAGGCTGTCCACTCTCTCTGTGTCCATTCAATTCAGTACTTGAAGTTCTAGCCTGAGCAAGGAGACAACCAAAGGAGATCAGGGGATACAAAGTGGAAAGGAAGCAATCGAACTTTCACTATTTGCAGATGATATGACAGTGTAAGTGACCTCAAACATTCTACCAGGGAACTCCTACAGCTGATAAACACCTTCAGCAATGTGGCAGACTACAAGACTAACTCAAAAAATCAGTAGCCCTCCTATATGCAAAGGATAAACAGGCAGAGAAAGAAATCAGAGAAACATCACCCTTTACAATAGCCACAAATATAAAACATCTTGGGGTAATTCTAGCCAAAGAAGTGAAAGACCTGTATAGCAAGAACTTTAAGTACTGAAGAAAGAAATTGAGGAGGACATCAGAAAATGGAAAGATCTCCAATGCTCTTGGATAGGTAGAATCAACAACATAGTAAAAATGGCAATCTTACCAAAAGCAATCTACAGATTCAATGTAATCTCCATCAAAATCCTAACACAGTTTTCACAGACCTTGAGAATACTCAATTTCATATGGAAAAACAAAAAACCAAGACAGACAAAACAGTCCTCTATAATACAAGATATTCCAGAGACATCATCATTCCTGATTTCAAGCATTACTATAGAGCTACAGTAATAAAAATAGCTTGGTATCAGCATAAGAACTGACAGGTTGACCAATGGAATGAAATTGAAGACCCTGACATTAACCCACACACCTATGGACACCTGATTTTTGACAAAAAGCCAAAATTGTACAATGAAAAAAAGAAAGCATCTTCAATAAATGGTTCTAGAATAACTGGATGTCAACATGTAGAAGAATGCAAGTAAATCTGTGTTTTTTACACTCACAACTTTCAAGTCCAAATGGACCAAAGACCTCAACACAAATATAGTTACACTGAACCTAACAGAAGGAAAGTGGGAAGTAGCTTTGAACAGATTGGCACAGGAGACCACATCCTAAACATAACACCAATAGCACAGACACGGAGAGCAACAATTAATAAATGGGACCCCCTGAAACTGAGAAGCTTCTGTAAGGCAAAGGACGTAGTCAATAAGACAAAGGGGCAGTCTACAGAATGGGAAAAGATCTTTACCAATCCCACTTCTGACAGAGAGCTGGTCTCCAAAATATATAAAGAACTGAAGAAACTAGAGATCAAAAAACCAAATAACCCAATTAAAATCTAAATTGGGTATAGATATAAACAGAGAATTCTCAACAGAGGAATCTCAAGTAGCTGAAAGACATTTAAAGAACTGCCCAGCATCCTTTGCCATCAGGGAAATGTCAATCAAAACAACTCTGAGATACCATCTTACATCTGTCAGAATGGCCAAGATCAAAAACACTGATGATGGCCTATGCTGGAGGGGGTGTGGAGAAGGAGAACACTCCTCCACTGCAGGTGGGAGTGTAAACTTCTACATCCACTCTGGAAAGCAGTATAGTGGTTTTTCAGAAAATTGGGAATCAGCCTACCTCAGGACCCCGCAATACCACTCTTGGGCATATACCCAAAAGATGCTCAACCATATCTAGAGGATGCTTCTTCAACTATGTTATAGCACATTATTTATAATATCCAGAACCTGGAAACAATCTGGATGCTCCTCAACCGAAGAATGAATAAAGAAAATATGTATATTTACGCAACGGAGATTACCCGGCGCTATAAACCAATGACATCATGAAATGTGTAGGCAAATGGATGGAACTAGAAAAAAATCATCCTGAGTGAGGTAACCCACACCGAGAAAGGCAAACACAGTATGTACTCACTCAAAAGTGGATGGAGTCACAAAGTAAAGGGTGAACAGGCTGCATCCCACAACCTCAGAGAAGCTCGGTAGAAATGAAGACCCTAAGAGGGTTCCATATGGATCACCCCAGGAACGGGAAATGGTTAAGATCTCCTGGGTAAACTGGAAGGGGTTTGTAGATGGGAGAGGGTTGGTGGGTAGGAACATGAAGGTTTGGGATGGCCAACTTGGGCGGGAGATAGAGAGGGTGAGCAATGAAAGAGATATCTTGACAGAGTGAGCTATCACAGGACTAGAGAGAAACCTGGTAGTAGGAAAATCCCTAGGAATCCACCAGGAGGCCCCAGGCTTAAGACTCCTAGTAATGCTGGAGAGGATGGCTGAACTAGCCTTCCCCTTTAGTCAGACTGATGATAACCCTAATTCTTTTCATGGAACCTACATCCAGTGACTGATTGAAGCAGTTACGGACATCCACAGCCTAGCTTTGATGAGAGGGAGGAGCAACTAGAGGAGCAAGGTGTGTGTGAGGGAATCAAGAACGTAATCAGAAAACCACAGGGACAGCTGGCCTGAGGTAATGAGAGCTTACTGACTCCAGACTAACAGCTGGAGAGTCTACACAGGACCAAGCTAGGCCCTCTATATGAGGGCGGTGGATGCAAAGATGGGTCTGTTAGTGGGCCCCTGGCTATGGAACTAGGAATTATCCTGAGTACATGAACTGGATTTTTAGATCCCACTTCCTTTTGGGGATACCTTGCTCAGCCTTAATGCAGTGAGAAAGGTCTTGGTCCTGCCTCAATTTGGTATGCTGTCAGCCTGTGTTGACTACTCAAGGGTGGCTTACCACTCTTTGCAGGGTTGATGGGTGTGGGGTGTGGTGGGTGTGGTGGGGAGCTGAAGAAGGGGACGGAGCAGAACACTGCATGGTATCTAAAAGGAAAAAAAAACCTTCTTAAATAAAAAAAAAATAGGTAAGAAGCCTACTGAATTTTTGTTTAATCTGCATAAGTGGGAAAAATTCTCAAACAAATAAAAGAAAGGCTACACTGGATCTTACCCCGTGAATCAACTTCCAGACTTGAGCCAGTTCGCAGGTTCAGAACCCCTTGAATGAAGGGAGAACTAGGTTCTCCCGAGGAAACCCCTTGGTAAACCCCTAAAAATTTTACAGTTAACCTTTCTCTAGTCCTTCCTTAGAGGGACCTACCGCCTTTTACAAGGGTGACTGTACACTGGGAAAAAGGAGACAATCAGACTTCCTGAGATCTATTGAATATCGGTTCTGAATTGACACTAATTCCAGGAGATTCCAGGAAATATTTTGGCCCTTCAGTTAAAGTAGGAGCTTATGGGGGTCAGGTGACTAGTGGGTTTGTCTGAAATCAGACTTATGGTACGTCTGGTGTGTTCCCAGACTCATCCTGTGGTTATTTCCCCAGTACCAGCATGTATAACTGTGATAGATATACTTACAGTTGGCAGAATTCCCTGGTTGGTTCCCTGAGTGAGGGCTAATTACGGTTGGAAAGCCTAAATGGCAGGCTTTAAAATTGCCTCTGCCAAAGAAAATAGTGAATTAAAACCAGTATGGCATCCCTGGAGAAACTGCAGAAATCAGTGCCACAGGGGCTTGAAAAATGAAAGGGTGGTGGTTCCATCACACCTTCCTTTAATTCTCCTGTCTGGCTAGTGCAGAAGGCAGGTGGATCATGAGGAATGACTGTTGAATGTCAACAATTCAGTTAGTGACTCTGAGCAGTTGCTGTACCAGGTGTGGTGTCATTACTTGAGCAGATTAATGCATCTCCTGATACATGGTATGCATCTATTGATCTAGTAAATGCCTTTTTCTCAGAACCTGTCCATAAGGACCACCGGAAGCAATTTGCTTTCAGTAGGCGAGGCTGGCACTATACCCATACTGTTTTGCCTTAGGGATATATTAACTCTCCTGCCCTGTGTCATAACCTAGGGATCTCAATCATCTGTCTTTCCCACAAAGTATCACATTGGTGCACTATACTGATGACATTACGCAGACTGGATCAAGTGAGCAAGAGGTAGCTACCACTTGTAAATCAGAGGATGGGAAACAAGAATAAACCTTTCTGTGGAGAGTCAACATCTTTCCCCAGCCATTTCTACTATTGCCCAATGTTCCCATGAACCAGGGCCATGGTGGCAGAGATGCGATTATGCATGTGGCTCGACAACATGGACTTCCATTTACCAACACTGAGACCCAGATACGGCGCTGTTCCCTGGGGTGACCAGCCAGTGACCTGGTGGTAGGCTGATCACTTGCTCCATGGAAAGGATAACACTTTGTACCTACTGTAGTAGATACTTATTCTGGTTATGAATTTGCCTTTTCTGAACATAGTGCTTCTGCCTAAATTATCATCTGTGGGATACAGATGATACAGAATGCCTACCCATTACCATGATATTCTACACTGTATTGATTCTGCCCAGGGAACTCACAACAGCCAGAGAATTGTGACAGTGGGCCTATAATCACCGAATTCACTGGTCTTACCATATGCCCTTAAGCCAATAGACTAAGGAGGGATGATCGATCCAGGTTACTATAGGGAAATTGGGGTGCCTCTCTACACTAGAGGTAAGAAAGATCATGTCTAGAATACAGGAGATCCTCTAGGGTATCTCTTGGTACTACTGTGTCCTGTGATTAAAGTCAGTAGGAAACTATAGCAGCCTGATCCAGGCAGGATGACAGAGGGCACAGACCCATCAGAAATGAAGGGTGGGTCATGCCTCCAGGAAAAGAGTCAAGATCTGCTGAGGTTCTAGCTGAAGGTGGAGGCCTTCCCAGTTATAGGAATGAGGATTCTAGTTGACATGATTTCTGTTGTATTTTGTTAAGAACGCATTTGTACAGACATTTGCGTTTTCTTGCCTCATTTCTCTATCATGCAATGTAACATCACTTAAGAGAATACCAGTAGTTTTCATATTTAAGTTTGAGATACTAAAAGAATGTCCCTCAAGGGACATTATCACCCATTCTAAATTTATAATGTATTTGTGGTTTTATGAGGGATAATCTGATCATCTTAGTCATAATTATGAGCTGGTTAAATATATAGTGTATTTGGGATTGTACATGTTATATTATTATAGTTAGGCATTATCATAACCTGTTTATTGTCTTAATTTGAAAATTAATCACAAAAGAAGATATAATTGTGTGTCAAGTTAACAAGGTGTGGGCATATGATGAGCATTCTTGGTTGTCAAGAATAATTCTAACTACATTTGGACTGAAAATCCCCGGGTGGAGGGCATACCTGTGAGGGATTTTTTTTCTTAATTTTAAGTAGGAAAATCCACTTTTTTTGGAGACAGGGTTTCTTTGTACAGAAGGCTATAGCCTTGGCTGTCCTGGAACTAGCTCTGTAGACCAGGCTGGCCTAGAACTGAGAGATCCACTTGCCTCTGCCTCCTGAGTGCTGGAATTAAAGGCATGCATCACCATAGCCTGACTGGAAAATTCACTTCTAATCTGGACCTTTGAGTAAGAAACACACACACACACACACACACACACACACACACACACACACACACACACACCTCTTTAATCCAGATCTTTCAAACTGGGAAAGGACATACCTTTAATCCAGTTTTTAAAGAGAGAAGACATACCTGTACTCTGGGCCACACCTTCTGATGGATACCTATACAAGAACATGGCAGAAGAAAGCTTTTGCTCTTTGCCTGCTTGCCCTTGCCTTATTCACACATTCCTTCCTTCGCTGGCGTTAGAGCCTACTTCTTTGGGATTCCAGCATCTACTGAAGACCAGCTGAGACATTTATCCTTGTGAACTGAACAACTACTGAATTCTTTCCAATTACAGCTACTCATTACTTGATTCGGTGTGTAATCCATAGTCTGTATGTCATTCTAATAAATTACACACACACACACACACACACACACACACACACACACACACACACACACACACACGCATGCACACACGCACATACACACATAAAGAGAAAGAGATTCAGTCTATAAATTCTGTTGCTCTAGAGAATCCTGACTAATACTGTATGTTTAGTTTATTAGGAGCCAAGTAAAACTCCAGGGGTCAGTGGTTCACAACTGCATATTTTGCCCAATTGGCAAAACCTCATAATATCTGGGATCATTGTTTTTTTTCATTGCTGGGGTTCAGGTTCAGGACCTTATACCATAGGCAGTATCCTACCTCTGAATAGTCTCTTTACTCACAGAGAAGGGGAGAATAGAGAATGTGCTACTGGAAGTTAGTGGTTAGAGCACAAGGATGCTGTTAAGTGAGCAGAACAATCCATCGTGACAAAGATTTGCCCAGCCCCAAAGGTCAGCCAAAAGATCTTGCTCCAGCTTTCTCTATAAGGGGAATTTGGGGCAGGGAGGAATTCAGAGAGGGGGTTACTGTGGCAGTGAAAAACCAAATGTTCTTTAGACACAGTTCCATCCTTTATTAGGAGGGTGAATCCTGGGTTTTAGTGGAGGGAGGGGCCCTGGGATCACTCTTGTCTACTCTCTTGGAGAAGCAAAAGCCTCAGACTCATCTTATCACTACCATCATCGATGTTCATGGACAAGGCTATGGACACATAGGCTGTGAAACATGTGCAGCCACACTGCTGTATAAGAAATGTAAGACTGAAGTGGGCTTCTCTCAGTGGATTGACTATATTTAATTAATTTTCCAAAAGTAGAGCTATAAACACACACCAGTAATCCTATCAATTGGAAGGCTGAATCAGGGGATGGGAGTTCAAAGCTGACTTGACCTGAGATGCATAGAAAGACTATATTTGTCTTTTTTTTTGGTTTTAAGTAGGAGACCATAAATTTTTGGTTAAGTAGGAGCACCTAGTGCCTTCCCAACCAACATGTGCACCCTTTAACTATCACACACAGGCCATGCGGCTCCAAAAGAAGCCAAAGACTCCACCCAGGCTTCAGACCATTACCCTCTTAAAACCGAGAATGAGTCTGTTCCTCTTGACTTCTGCAGAATTCAGATATGCATGGTCAAAAGGAAACAGCATGGAAAGAGCAACATGGGAAATTCTGTCACTGTAGCCTTTGATTTAATACTGTCAGCCTGATGGAAAGGAGAGACTGACTCACTCAGAGCCATTCGGGGAAGACTGGGCACACAAGTGTAGTACCAGAAAGGATTCTCTTCTTTCTCCCTGGCAAGCCAGGTGTGAGATTTTAGGAAAAAGAGGCCAAGCATTATTGGGTGCATAGCCAAAAAGGATGCCTCTAAGACATAGCCCCAAATCTTAGTGAAGCCTAGAGTCTAGGGGTTCAGGAAAATTTGGGAATAGAATCTCTTTCTTGCTTTCTGCATCTCCATCAGATAAAACTCAGCCATAGGAAAAACCCAAGTGTTAGGAGCTGATCTAGAAGCCATCTGAATTGCAGTGAATGAATGAGAGCCCGTAACTCTAGGTTTTATACAAACTTGCTCTAAGTAGTTCCATCTTTTCAGAATAGACGTGACATGGTCGATGCAGCTGTAGTTGTCTGCATAAAACCTGCCCAATATCAAACCAGTTAAAATTCCATCATAGAGAGAGGTATTTCCCAAAGCTCCATTCTTAGCTGATGAGTTACTGACAATTGATGGCTACTGAGAAAGGAGTTGCTTTTCTTTAGAGCATGTGGCCACAGATAGGTTGCCCATGGCCCAGTGGGTGACTCTACATCCATTCTCACATGATAGGCACTAAATGGATATAGTAATAAAAAAAAAAGAGGGTATTGAATCATAAAGAAAATGTGTTAGCAGGTTCCTAGGAAAGTTATGGGAAGGTAGGTGGGATGATACAATCAAAAATATGCTGTACATATATAAAATTTCAAGAAAGAATGAAATTCTTTGGTCTAAGACGTAGTGAATGTGTCTTCCTAGGGCATGTAGTAAATATTTTTTTGGCCTGGTATCTAAGCCTCACTTCTGATTAACTAAAGGTAGAGTTTTCCAGCTACTACCAAAGTATAAGCTTCTGGATAGCAAATTTGTAACCTTCTTTGGAGGTGTAAGGTGAAGACATGTGACCTAGGATTGACCGTTCTGAAGTATCAAACTTTGAACTAGAAGCTAGAGATGAAAGATGAAGGAGCAGTCGTTTTTGGTGGTGGACAATGTAGCAGTAACAACTACTACTATTATGTTACTAGTGCAGCAGAAGCGAAAGGCAATGGTCTATGCCCAGTGCTGTAGACAGTGGTCACGAAACAGTGGTGCCCAGTGTAGCTTTGCAATCCCTAGAGTAGCCTTGTAATTTTAGCTATGGCCCTAACCACAGCCTATTATTTTTTTATCCTCTTTACTTTCAAAGGAGGTGTGATCATTGTTCTTGGTTGTCAACTTGAATACATCTGGATTGAATTGCAATCTAGACATGGAGGGTACACTGTGAGAGATTATTTTTGCTTAGGCGAATCCACTTCTGGTCTGGACTCTTGAGGTAGGAAGACACACACTTTTGATACTGATCTGAAGTGGAAAGACACATGCCTTTGATCTAGATCTTGAGGTGTGGGAAGAGACAGCTTTAATCTGGGTCACACCTTTTGCTGGAAGCCTGAGTGAGGACATGACAGAAGGAAACTTTTGCTGTTTGCCTGTTTACCACCTTCTTGCTAGCATATCAGTTCCTTCACTGGCATTATAGATGACATACAGGATTCTAGCATCTGCTGAAGTCCAGCTGCAACATCTAACATTGTGAACTGAGCAACTACTGGATTTTTGGACTTTTCATTCACAGCCAGCTATTGTGGGATTAGCTGGATCATAGCCTGTAAGTCATTACAATAAATCCCATATATATATATATATATATATATATATATATATGGTGTGTGTGTGTGGTGCATGGTGAGTGTGTGGATGGATGTGCTTGAAAACGTCACAGGAGGATGTCAGTGTCTTTTTCTGTCACTCTCAGGGGACTTGACATCTATGACAGCCTGGGATGGCTAACCAGCAAAGTCTTAGGACCTGTCTGTCTCTGTGTTACAGGCACACTCAGTCATTCCTATATTTTTTTACATGGATGCTAGAAGTTTGAACCAGATCCTGATGTTTACAAAGCAAGTACTACTACTATCCACTGAGACCCCACCCCAGCTCCACAATGGTTATTTCTTAAAGTATTTGCCAAAGTTGTACACAAAGGACAATAAGTTAAACGATGGCCTGCCTCTCTGAGGGCAGACCACGTGAGGACAATAAGACTTTACACAGAAAGACTCTTTCTGCCTACGACTTGTTGTTTAAGTGGCTGAACATTCACTCATTTGAAACTGTTAGATGAAAATAATTTAATCTTTTGAAGGTAAGTTTAGTACAAAGAGGTATGCTGTGAATAGGAAGTACCTGATAGACCTGCAATTCCACAAGAGCCCTGAGTTATAAAATGGGCCCAGAACCAACAAGGGAACAATCTTGAGGATCCAGGGATTTTTTTCTTAAGGTAGTAATCAGAGAACTCAGTTTCAAAAGTCCTTTAAAGAAGTGAAACTCCCACCTCCCTGGTGCAAGTTCCTCTGAGTATCCCACATCACTTTATAACGGCGTTACCAAATACTTGCCGAGAACTACACTTGAAAGAACCCTGGATGATTTCCATCTTAGCATTCAAAGCTACAGACTCTGAAGTCGTCTTCAGTCTATTGACTTACTAGCCTGAGTTTTGCAAGTAAAATATCAGTTCTTTTATAGAATGACCTCAGGTTTCACTCCTTCTTCATCTGGAGAATGAGAAAGAAAAAGATGGAGACATAGAGGCTTGATCAGGTCTTGAGGTGATCAGGATCAGCTTCCAGAATAAAGTACAGAAAGCCAAAATGAATCTCCAGAATGTGTGCCTTGTGCTCAGCTATCTGAGCCAGATGTTTCATGTCCTGGCTTTTTGTCTCTGGGTTTCGTTGTCCAGCCCAACATAGAGTGAGATGTCTGAATTCACATCATCTATTTTATCTGCTACAGCAAAGATGGGATGCTGTATCAAGGGACCTCTGCTCCGTGTCTGTGTCGGCTGCAGAGCAGGTTGCTTGCAGAGGAAGCTTCACTCCCTTGTCTACTTCACAGGTGGTTCTGTGCAGATCTATCACCAGGGAACTGACTGGAGAAGGACATGGATGTGCATGCAGTGTCTGTCACAGAGAACTTGAGACCCAGAGCCAAGTTCAGTGTGTACTTTAAATCTTCCATCTTCTTCCAAAAAGTTCTCTCACTGGGTCTCTGGGGGTCAGCTCTCTGGTAGTGTCACACTGGCATAAACTGTGGTGGGGTTTGACTCCTGTGGGCAAAGAAGATGTTCATGAGGGAAGGAACAGAGAGCAGAAGTTCACAGGCAATAAACAAATCAGCATTCCCTGAGAAAAGGAAAGGATTAGTATTCATGTAGCAGAGCATTATGCTTAGAGTCAATCACAACCCAGACATTCTTAGAGGCAGCACTCAGGTCTCTAAGTACCAACATGCAAATGGGGCTCTATACCCCTTTGAAGCATAAGTGCCACCAGGGAAATAAGAGATTTGTCTCCAGTTATCTGAAGACTGGCTTTGCCCTTCTCTCCCTCCTCCTTCCCCTTGTCCACTTCCTCTCCTGCTTTGGAAGGAACTCCCTTAAATCAGTCCATCTGTCATGCCATGCTCTGCCCTGTCTTTCTGAAATGATTGACGGAGTCTTCTGAAACTATAAGCCAAAAGAAATCCGCTTCAAGTTGTTCTCTAAGGTATTTTGGTCACAGGAATATAAAAATAATTAACAGACCTACCATAGGACAAGGAGTGTCAAAGGGGGGGGGGGGGGGGGAGAAAGGCAAAGGAGCTCGTGTCATGACAGATAGGAAACAGTAAAGAGGGATCCCCAAAGAGACCAGAGCAACACATATCATGTAGGGAAAAGGGACCAGCCAAAGAAACCAGCCCCAGCCCTGAACCCAGGGCCAGTGAAAGAAACACACCCTGGATCTAAGATCTGAGCCAGTGAAAGAAACACTTTACCCCTGAATCCAGAACCAAAGAAACATGCCCTGACTCTGAAACCAGTACCAAAAGAATCCACTTGGTCCCTAAAATCAGAGCCAGTGAAAGAAATATGCCCTGGCCTTAGGATTAGAGTCCAGAGCTAAAAAGGACCAGTGAAAGAAAGACAGTTTGGCCCTGAAATCAGGGCCATCTCTGCCCCTGACCAACGAAACTAACCAATCCCTGTGCAAGTAAAACCAACCAATCTCCAGAAATCCTCAGATCGTATTGAGTATCTCTGGAGAAACTCCGCCCCTAAGAAGCGCTCTGCCTGTTCAGTTGCTGGCTGTTCTTTTCAACCTTAGTTGAGGCAGCCACTCTCATGGACGCCTTCCCTTTCCCAAAAGAGTCTTGGATGAAGATCTACATTCACAAGCATAGAGAAGAACCTTGCTGAGACGTCCCTTAGGGGACTAAGCAAGGTGGAACAGAAAAAGTAACTTTTCTCAGGAGCAGGAAGAAATTGCTACATTTCTGCAGGGATTTCCCCCTTAGCTGAGTGAATCAAAAGAACTAACCTTTTGGGATGGAGAGGAGAGGAAGCAGAGCTCTGATGAGAAGCCTCCTTAAGGAGGCAGCTGAGAAAGGCTTAACTGTAGCTGCTCTCCAGGAGAGGAGCAGGATTGCTCTATCCTTCCCTGGCACCCTTCCCCACTGCACCCAAGATCCAGGTATAGCCTGACTTCTTGAATAGTTAGGATAACTTTGCTTCCAGAGTTGAGCTGTTCCATTGCAGCTCTACTCATCAGAACTATCTAGCAGCTCCAGGTATAGCCTGACTTCCCAATCAGAATACTTCTCGCCCCCAACCCCATTGCGAGTTGCAACATTGACTTATATTACGGTGTCAGAGCCAGGGCATGTTTCTTGGTTCTGGGTTCAGGGATAAAGTGTTTCTTTCTCTGGCTCAGGTTTCAGATCCAGGGTGTGTTTCTTTCACTGGCTCTGGGTTCACGGCCAGCGCTGGTTTCTTCGGCTAGCTCCTTTTCCCTCATACCATCTTTCAAGATCACAATGGGCTGCTTCTTACAACTAGGCCTCACCACTTCCTGACAGTATGATTGTGTTATGAATAAATCATGGGCCAGGAACCTGTTAATTAGGTAAGAATCCTCACCATTTATTGCCCCTGGAAATGCTGTCACAGATGCACCCAAAGGTGTGTTTTATCCATTTCTTAGGCACCTCTTAATCCAGTCACGATGAGAACCAAGAAGGCCATCATGGAATTTTTTAGGAGTTATTTTCTCCCTCCCCATCTTCCTCTTCTCCCACTTGCTCTCGGTCCTGGGGTACAGTTTGAGGAAGCCAAAGGAGGTCTAGATTATTAAGTTTGTCTAGGGGCTCATGAGATCCAAATGTGGATAGAGAAGTGGTACATGGTACACCAGGTGTTTTAGAGGTAGTCCTTTGACAACTCTCAGAGAAATACTAGTCAGTAGCTAGTGACTCACAGCCAGGGAGCTTCGTATAAGTCCTAACTAAACCATGGCTCCAGCTGTCCCCTGCTGCTTGTGTGGTCTAGACCACTCTTCTAGTCCACAGCTTACCAATATCATTCATATTATCTCTACCCTAAAATAAACAACAAAATCCTCCATTCTCTTCTTCTCTGCCTCTCACTTGACATTCAGTGAGGAGGGGCAGAGATGCTCACCTGGACAGGCTCTGGGGCAGGCTCTGTGGCAGCCACATAAATGGTCGTGCAGTGGCCCTGATCTGTCAGGGTATCATGGAGTTTCTTCTCTAGAGGCTAAAAGAGAAGCATAGAAAACAGATTATTTGAGCAGAAAGCTGGGTCCCATGCAACTAGCCCACAGAAAAGCAGATCAAGTTCAAAGCTCCTTAGTTGCTTGACTTCCCCCTGGTGAGAATTCTACCAAATTTCCCTGGAGTTCACTTTGCTAGCCATTCCCAGATTGACATGTTGGGGCTTACAACCTCCCAGGACAACTTCATGCCTTCTTAGCATTTCAAAAAAGAGACGTTCATCTCAATTGCTGTAATTTATTTAGATACCACAGTTTGTTAAAAAAAATTAATTTAATGAAAAATTTCAGATTAGGAATGACACAGGTGAGGAGCAGATGGAAACAGTTTATTAATCAACTTTATTGATTTATATAATTTATCAAAGATGCACCTTTTGCTTCTTCTCCTGGTTGGGAGAATTTTAGTGTGGCCACACACAAATGTATAGATGAGGTGGGATGTCTGGTCTACATTCAAGTGGGAAATTTTATAAAGAAGACTGTACTAAAAATTACCCAGAGTTGTCTGAATTTGTTGTTAAATTTCCCTTTAAGAGTTTTAAAAAAAATATATGTATGACAAATTACTTTAAACACAATTTTAACAATGTAGCAAATTTGTTTCTTGTGTCTTTAGTAAGGGGCACCAGATATCAGACTGGAGCAACATTAGGTGTATAACTTCTTTTTGCTACTCTTTGTGAATGGAAGCCCTTGATATAACAGTGTAAGGCAGGAGCCATGATAAGTCCTGGTGTGGTTCCTACTAGATAACCAACAGTTTTTAAACTTTATATGTTATGTCTATTTTTGCTATTTAAGACAGGGTCTCACTTTGTAGCCTTGGCTAGACTGAAACTTCCTATGTCTACCAAGCTTGCCTCAAATTCATAGAGATCCACTTGCCTCTGCCTTCTGAGTGCTGGGATTAAAGGTGTGCACCGTAACACCTGGCTGTTATGCTTTTCATAATGATATTGTACAGCCATTATGATGAAAACAAAAGGAATGTCAATTTTGAGTAATTCTCTGTTATCATCTTTGTAGTAATTATAATAGCATGATAAACAAACATGGAGGAAATTGTAAGATTGTGAGTAAGTCTGTATATATTGATATATAATATTTAACATACAAGAAAATGTAAAAACAATAAAACTAGAGCACAAATCAATACGCAAAATATTATGCTGGAGTATAAAGATCAGAAGGAACAAATGTATGTTGATAAGTCAATGGTGTGCTGGGTGGTAGTGGCATATGCCTTAATCCCAGCATTTGGGAGACAGAATCAGGCAAGTCTCTGTGAGTTCAAGGTCAGCCTGGTCCACAGAGCTAGTTTTAGGACAGTCAAGGCTAGAAACCCAGTCTCAAAACACAAAATAATAGCAACTAAAAAACCTCACAAAAATAAAAACAAAAACAGACCAAAGTTAGGGCCGTATTTTATAATTTCTAGGATATCCACTAAAAGTAGAAAAAATAAATATTTAAATATCAATGCAATACAGAATACAGTTGAATGATAAAAGTATAATTAACAAATCCTCCATCAAAGAAACTTCAATCTCAGAGACTCTCACCAATAACTTTTTCTAAATATATAAAGAGAGAAATATGATCACTCCCACCTAAACATTTCCACAGAGTCACAGAAAGAAAATGCATCCCTTGGTGAGCCAAATTACAGTCACAGAAAGATACATGCCACCAGAGTAAGGGTGTGCCACTGTTTGGCACTGAGGTCTAGGCAGAGTTACAGATAAGATAGATAAATGGTCAGACTATCAGGACGAGATCACTGCACCTGAGTGGGCCCTTATCCCAGAGATAGAAAGGATAAGGCAGAGGAACAGATAGGAAAGGTACAGAGATGGAGGCAGAAATTGTGGTTCAGCTACAAACCAACAGATGCTGAAGTCTGGAACCCTGAGAAAAGGCTTTCTCCAAGAGATTTAAGAGAGTTTGGGGTCCCCCTAATATCTCCCTTTCATTTTGGATCTGTGGTCTCCAGACCTGAAGTGAGCTAAATTCTTGTTGTTTAAACCATTGAGTTTTTAATGATTTGCTAGAGCAGTCTGACCTAAAAAATACAGCCTCATCCATTTGTAGAGTTAAAATAATCATGATATCAAAACCTCATAGAGGAGTTATGAGGAAGAAGGAAGTTATGAGGAAGGCCAGTTTCATCCAGAAATTAAGTGTGTGTGTGTGGGGGGAGGGGCACTTTTAGCAAAATGCTAGAAAACAAAAATCCAGCAATGTTTTAAAGAACCAAACTAAATTTGTTTCGCTCCAGGAGTCCAAAAATAGGTTTGACTCCTACAGAGGCAGGTAAATGGGGGGGGGGACCGATCAGAAGGTTATCTTAATAGATGCAAGAATTAGAATGTTGCTAATATAGGGCATCAGCCTGTGATAAATTGTCTATGAAACCCCTAATAGAAGACAATAGTACCCACCCCTCTCTTCCATCTCTGGAACCAAAGCCAGTGCTTCATGCAGGTTAGTAAGCACTTTATCACCTATATCTCTAGCTCCAGACAGTAATCTCAATTGAGATACGTAGGTAGCCTGTGTTGGTTTGAAACTTAGACCAGGCTAGTCCTGAGTTTGCCATCCTCTTTCCATTGCCTCTCAAATGCCAGGATTACAGGAATAGACTTCCATGCCTATTCTGACATTATTCTTTTAATTCATCTTCTATTCAATTATATGTGCGTTGGGGGAATGCTGACTGACTGTGTGGAGGTCCATGTACATGAGAGCAAGTGCCTTCAGGAGCCAGAAGAGGGCATCACATCCCCTGAAGGTGGATGTAAGCAGCCAGACAAGACCAGAACGGAAGTCTTCTGCAAAAACAGTATACACTCCTGACCCTTGAGTCATCTGTAGGCACACAGTGGCACACCCTGACTCTGGTGACCTCAGTACTCTCTAGGCCCTGACAATATGTTTAATGCAGTAAAAAGCTCACTAGAAAAACTTCAGCAAAAAGTATGCTTAATGATGACGCAGTAAAGTCTTTTCTTCAAATTGGGAGCTTTACAAAAATATCAGTGTCAGTACTTCTGTTCCCCATCATGTGCGAAGCCCCAGCCAGGGAAATGGGGCAGAGGAAAGCGGGTACAGCTATGTGGTTTATAAAAGAAAAAGAAAAGCAATCTGTTTGGAGGTGATACAGAGGTATAGGAAATAAACCAAGTCATCTGGAAAAAAAAAAAAAGCAAACACGTATGAACCAATTCAGCAGTGTTCCAAAAACAAAGACAGTATAAAAATGGTATGTCAGTAGTAAATAACTAGGGATTAAAATTTTTGAAAAGGGTGATGTTGACAATATTCCAAGGTATGAAACTCCAATCAACAAATTAGAATGATATAGTCTTATTTGGAAAACTATAAAATGTCATTTAGAAGAACTAAGGCTTAAAGAACAGAGAAAGGTTAAAAACAATGAGGATGTTTACTCTCCTCAATGGTCTATCCCAGGCTAACTAACATTCTAGCAAGATTTTGTGATTGGGTTTAACAAACTGACTTTGAACTATGTATCAAAGCACTAGACTTGGTCAAAAACTCTGGAAGAGAAAGAACAATTGGGAAGACGTGTTTTTATTAGATATCACAATGTCTGTCTCTAATCAAGACAGTTTGGCCAGTGGACAATTGAGCAGAATTCAGAACATCAAATAGAATCAAGAATGCACACACCCTCAAATGACATGGCAGTCAGAGAACATTCTGTGAAACAGATGGCCAGTAGAATATATCCATATGGGAAAAAAATTAAACTTGGCCCCTCTTATACCAAACTCAAAAATATTTCCTGAGTATACAATAAATAAATGTGAAAGACAATGCCAGAAAGATATTTTTATTGCCTAGGACTGAGAAAAATTTTCAAATAGGTTATAGGAATTGATAACTGTAAAGGAAGAGGTTACCAAATTGTTCTAGCCTGACATTAAGAACTGGTTTTTTTTTATCAGAAGATCTTGCTCAGAAATTACAAAGTAAAGCCACACATGATATGAATCTAACCTCTAAAGGGTTCACTTCCAAAATGGCTATTTGGTTTATATAATTTGTTAAAAGGCATAGAACTCAAAGGTAAATGAATATGAGATTTGAAAGTTGAGTGATTTTAATTTGGCAATAAAAATATAAAAAGTTGTTATTTACCAGAAAAACAAAGCCATGATAAAGCCTCTACTGGATAAAATAAAAAGGTTAATAGTAAAAAATTTTTGGCTAGCATGTACAACTATTAAAACTCATTTACTGGAAAAGTAAATTGCCACCCACTTAGAAGAATAATTTGGTCTTAACCAGTCAACTGGAGAATCCATATACTCTATTATTCAGCAAATATACTTCTCAGTAAGTGCCCAACAAAAATATGTAGACATATTCACCAGAAGACATTCATATAAATCTCATTACTATGATTTTCATAATGACCTCAAACTGGAAATAACCAGATGATTATTAATAGTCAACTGGACAAATACATTACAAACCAGTACATTCACATACTGATAAATCAATGAGAATGTGTACATCTTGAGTTCAAAGACATGCATGAATTTATGACCAAAAGAAATATATAAATTATGTTTCTAGAAGCCAGGATTGTGGTTATCTCTGGGGAAGAGATGGAGTTGTGATACAGAGGTGTTGTGGAGGAACTGGCCATGTTCTGTTGCTTTCATGTGAGTGGGGTTTTATGGTGTAAAACTCAAATTGAAAGATGTAATTTCTACTCAAGTAAGTTAATAGGTTTGATGCAGTCCTAACCTTTTTCATTTTGGAATATACTCTAGAAGCAAATTCTAAGAGATACACTCAGCTTTTGCTAAGGCAAGAGGGTACTCTTGGGGTTCTCTTGTCTTTAAATGGAAATTTGTTCTTAGTAGGAGTCTCTGAGATTGTTTGAAAGAAAATAGCCCTCATAGAGAGTGGCACTGTTAGGAAATATGGCCTTGTTGGAGGAAGTGTGTCACTGTGGAGGTGGGCTTTGAGGTTTCATATGCTCAAGCAACGTCCAGTGAGACAGTTCACTTCCTGTTGCCTGCAGATCAAGATGTAGAGCTCTCAGCTGCTTTCGCATCGGGTCTGCCTGCATGCCGCCACTATGATGATAATGACCTAAACCTCTGAACTGTAAGACAGCCCCAATTAAATGTTTCCCTTTATAAAAGCTGCTGTGGTCATGGCGTCTCTTCACAACAATAAAACCCTAACTAAGATAGTGATGTAATAAACCAGCTAGACTATCACAAGTAGCAAAAAGAGCTTAGGATGGTCTCCCCATCCTCAGAAATGGATTTATAAATGTATTATTATGCAGCTATCATTACTCTCATCACTGTTACTCAAGCATATGCTTCCCCTATATCCTAAATGGCCAAATAATGGGCTAAAAAAAAAAGCCCTAGACTTAACTATGTCTGGAAAATAGCAGCATTTAATAAGGATTCTGTTGACTCCCTATCTCTTACCACAAACATGTCTGCTCTCTCATTCCATCATGTCTTATATTTTCCCATCACTCTCTTTTTAGTTCAGTGGCAATGCTACCTCAGTTTTGCTTTTTTCTCCTCTGCATTCAACATATCACCTTTAGTTTGAACCCTGGACTGACTGGAATTCTCAAGATCTTCCCTTTCTCCTGCTCTTTCCCCAAGAAGGAAGTGTGGGGACACGCAGTGTAGACTCCTGAATACCAGAGCTGGAATGTGCTGACCACTTCAGATCATGATTATGAAGAAGCAGGTGACCAGATTGCCCAGTGTTTTCCATGAACTCACACAATATAGAGTTCCAGTTATGAGAGCTCAAGAACTTTAGGGGAGCCCTTCATCTTCACTTCTGCTTCCCTAATTTCATCTATTCTAGAACTCCTGCAAAACCGTGGGTGTGTGTGTGTGCAAAATAGCCCAGCCAGGAATCCTGTAGGAACTATGACAGGCACGCACCAAGAAGCGCCTAGAACTTACCCCTGATTTCTGTACTTGAGCGTAAATAGTAAGACCCTTTTCGTCTACTGGTGGCTGGCAGTGGGTTTTTTTACCTGTAAAGAAACACAGTGGTTGGTTACCCTTGTCTAGTCCTCAGCATGAGCCCCTCAGCTCAGGCCTGTCTGGCCTTGACTCTTTACTTTCTACCCACATCCTTTGGCACCACCACAGAAATGGGGCACAAGTTCCCAGCTGCTACTCATTTGCTTATAAATTGGATTGGTTCCTTGATCTGTCTAGACCTGTGTCCCTACCATCAAATACGCCCGTCTCATAGGACTAATGTAGGAATTAAATGAGATCATACTTGCAAGGCATGTACAGCAGTTACATTAGCAGATAGCAAATGTCCAATACATGCTGTGACTATTTAATCGCTGTACAACTGAGTTCCTTTTATCTTTATTTTTGTGTGGATCTGCTCCCAAAATAGGGTTCTAGGTTTTCTGAGGCCACCGCTGCCTATCTATAGCACGCCTCTTCTTTTCTGGCTGGTAACATGTTGTTTCATTCACAGCTTTCTGGTCTCCTATTTCTGGAGGGCTTGCTAGCATGTGTGGGATGATCCCCTTGGAAGTGTCTGGAAAACAATTCAGTACCGTCTTTCTTTTTGTTCACAATCTAGAAAACTAGTCCAGAGCCTGGGCTCTCTGTAAATTAATACGCTGTGAAATTTAAATTTTTCTTTTTAAATAATAAACTCCTCATCACAAAAATTCAAGTTGGATTGAAAGGCATACGTTGTTATTACTTATAGCTTCATTGATCAGCCCCATTTCGTTCCCAGAAGTAACCAACTTAAAAAGTTTCCTGTTTATCCCTAGTGCATGAACTGTCTCTTTGGAGTCCATTCCCTATAGAGGGACACCTTGCTCAGTCTTGAGGGGTTTGGTCCCATCCCAACTTGATGGGGGGTGTGGTGGGGAGAAGCAGGAAGGAGAGTGGGAAGAGGTGAGGGAGGGGAAACTGTGGTTGGTATTTAAATTAAAAAAAAAACCTTTTAAGTAAAAGAAATTGAAAAAAGAAAAGGTTTCTTGTATGTTCATCTCTGGGCAATACAGTACTTTCTGTGAAAACACAAATGTTCCCTTTGCGTAGACTAGTAGCCACATTTGGCAAGCACCGAAACTGTTTGACTAGTGAAATCAAGAAACTGTTACTTAATAGTAGTTCAATTAGACATTGGATGTCACAGGTTTAGATATCAACTATAATTTATAGGTTTTTCTCCTCTTTATACAAATGGTGCCATTTATTCATGTATCTCTATAACTTGACCTTGTCACTTCAAATGTGCTCAGAAGGCTCTTTGTGATGCTGCAGTGGACTTCTTCACTTTTTCTGATGCTGGACCACTTCCCTTGCATGCATCATGCGAAGGGGAGGGTGTGGAAAGGAAGGGACAATCTGTGCAGGACTTTCAGGGGATTGTTGTAAGATCTATCTAGGCTGGAAGCTCAGCCCAGAGGAAACCATAGGCTTGAGGGCAAACTTGCTTAAGGTCAATTCATTTATCCTCTTCAAAATCTGGGAGCACATCACTGAGAGAACTCCAAGAAAAACACTTTGGTGTAGTGTACTAAATGCCTAATCTTATGATGTGAGTGTGGTGGGAGATGCCAACTGAAGGTGTGGTTCTTTGATGGGCAATTATGGGGGAAGTTCAAGGAATTCTAATGAAATGGGTGTGTGGTTTTCCTCTGTGGGTATGGCATGCCTGATGGGTCTAATCCCACTAGTATGCACACGATGTCTAAGACCAAAGCCCTGGGTGTTCATTTGTTTATCTTAGGATGGGGTCTTACTATGTTGCTTGGGGCTGATCCATGGGCTGGAATGATCCCCCTGCCTCACACTTGCAAGCAGCTGTTACTACACTTGTCTTACTGTACAGTACCCAATGCCCACACTTGTAACTAGTGTATTCTCCTGAAGACGAACTCGCCAGAACCACCTTAAAACTCTTCAGAGTCAGGCAGCATTCTGGAGAAGACACCACTACACATTGCCAACAGAATCTCTTGAATGTTTTGTGGAGGAGAACTAAATGTAGACTTTTGGCGTAGGTTTGTATGGCACTGGGTTACAAGGTGTAAATGGTGCCCAGAAAAGCTGGGAATGTATTTTTTTTGGGGGGGGGGTGAGCTTTGGTGGGAAGGAAAACTACTGTTCCCTCAGAGCTCAGCCATGTGATGAGCAGATTGTGTGAGGAATGTGAGTGGAAGAATAGCGTAGCTTCACTAGCTAGGCTAGCATGGGACACTTCATCTGTCTTCTCAGCCTTCTTTTGGCACTGATTTCTGATAATGAAAACAAAGTGGCAGCACTCCCAGACCCTTATCTCTCAACAGGTTTTATCTGAATATCACACCCCTCCCCCACTATCTCTGTGAAACCTTCGATGGAGGAAACGAGGCAGAGGTAGGCTTCTGGGCTGTGCCTGACAAATTCTTATATAAACAAAACCAACATCGATGTGCTGAGGTAAGGGCTTTTCTCAGAAGACTGCCTGTGGATCACACTGATCTGCTGGAGAATGACATGAGGTATCAGCTCGATGATGAGCCTAGTGTTCTGTGCTGCTCCCCAAGGCAAGGCCAACCAGGGCGTCTGAGTCAGGATGCTCTCTGATCCAGATGGGTGAGTGGGAGTCAGTATGGCTGGGGGAGGGGGGCACATGGCCCTGAGCTAGCGAATCATAGGACAATTTGGACAAAAGATCAAGCATTTAAACTTGGAACCACAGCCGTACTGCTTTTAGTCTAGCCTGGGAGGTTTCACTCTAGAGTTCCCTGAATTGTCTGCTCTAGTAAATGTCAGTAGAGGGTGCCTCCTGTTTCCATAGAAGCCACACCTAGGTGCTGAATTTAAATTATCTGCACAATATCTTCTACATTAGATACGTGTGGTTCTTTTCTCTACTGATTCCCTTAACCCTTAACCCGGTGTAGGGACTCAACAGGACTAGAATTGGGTGGAGTTGAGCAAAGATGTGTTTACTTAGTAATTTTCACAGGGGGCCCCCAGGCAGAAAGCTATCATGAGGGGAAGTCTGCGCTTATAGTGAGTAACCTGTGTTTGTATACAATCTGTTCTGTAAGAATCCCTTTTTGCAAGACCTACCTAGTTTTTTCAGCATTATTACTGCTGTGAGAACCAGGATGATGGTTATAAAGACCCCCAATAATCCAGCAGTGTGCAGTATCCACGAGCTTGATTCTGAAAGAGAAGCCAAAGGACACTTTCAAATGCACCGTGGGTTGAAGAAGACCCCACCCAGAAGTGAGAGGACCAAGTCTCCTGCTCAGCTTCCTTCTCTGCCTCCCCAGGGGAGACATTTGTTTACACGGTCTGAGAGTCCGGGTTTAGATCACCACTGCGGCTACTCTCACTTCACTCACTGTCCCTGGCTTTCCCATTTCTAATTGCATAAAGATATTTCTAAATAATGCTTCATTTTCTCCTTAACTGTCACTTGTCTAAAATTAACTTGTCTTCTCTCTCCTGACTCAATCTCTTGCCCTGCTTCTCCATTTTTAAGTTTCTAAAGTATTATGTGTCCACTTTTGGTAAAAGAAAAAAAAAAAAAAAAAAAAAGAAGGTGTGATGGTCTCGCATGCTTGTCCCCATGCCCCCAAACTACTCCCAGGAGACAACTTGGAGGAAGAGATCTGCTTTTCTCCTTTAAAAAAAACCCAACACAATAGTGCTATTATTGTCTTTAAATGCAAATGACTGTGTTGAATCCACCAGACCCAAACTTAAAGCAAGTAGTTCTTCCTGTCAAGTGTTAGAGTTTAAATTAGCAAAGCTAACTGAGGCTTGAAATCATAGAGCCACGTTCTGTGGCCTTCTCTCCTTTAGCCGTCATGCTGAATCCGTTTGAGCCAACAACACCACTTTGGAAAAGAGTGAAGTAGGCCTCTGTCTCAATCGACAAGACGGAGACGCTGACATCATAGTGGCCAGTTGCTAAGTCCTTACGGTCAGATGCTTGTAATGGTGAATCTGGTCCATATTTAATCAGAACAATCCTAAGGGGTGGGTACTTCTTTTACTTCCATTTTATAAGCAACAAAATGGTATGAAGGGCATCAAGAATTAGAGCCGGAAATAGGAGAGGGAACATGACTGAATACACTGCCTGGGAGTCAGAGAGAATCCTGGACTTGGAGGGAGCAGAGAGGTCCCATCTGAAGTACTGAGTTTCTAAGTAATGACACTAGGTTCTAATGTTACTAATGAAACAAATGTAGTACCAGGTATTAACACTAATGTGTGGGGACACTTTATAAAAATGATTATGAAAGAAAAATGTGTTTAAAAACATCTCACCTCAAAGTATAAATATACAAATAGATAAACTTCTTGATTGAACCAAGGAAGAACTAAGTGGGTTTAAATAGGAACAGAATAATTGCAGACACAGTTCAGATGTTTTTACAACTAATGAAAATATAGACAGGGACCCCACAGAACTGATGAAAAGTTGCAGCCCAGCAGCTACTCAATGGTTTCTTCCTAGGCATCCATATAACCAATCACAAGATATTTCACTGCAATGATGGAGTCTCTTCCTCAAGTAAACTATGACTTCACCCTGCAAATACAGACTTCAGTAGTCTTGAGTGAAAGAGTAGAGAACCCAGGTATGGTAGTTCAGGCCTCTAGTCCCGTCACTCAGAAGCCTGAAGTAGGAGAGCTGAAAATCCAGGGCAGCCTGGGCTATAGAGTGAGACCTTGTCATAAAAACGAATAAATGAATGGATGAACAAACATGGGTGAGCAGAGAGCTGGCAGGCGGGTGTGAGCTACTCACTCTGCATGATGCCACCCTGAATGGTATATGCTGGCTGAGAACCCTCTGTGTATGTATGCGCCTGTATGTGTGTATGTATGTCGGTGCATATATGCCTGACCAGGAGTCTAACTGGCTCAGATTTTTGCTGTCAGTGCCAGGAACGCACAGAGAAACTCCCCAGGACAGGAGAGAAGCAGGAAAATCAGCCTGAGCTTCTCTCAACAACTGAGGTACTGGTCCAGTAAATCATGAAAGTAACACTATTTTGAGAGAGTCCCTCTTTGTTTCATATGTGATTTACAAAAAGAGCAAAATCCTAGGTGATGCCTCTGAAACGAACATAACAGATGATGGGTTTTCATGAGGACTTGCCTGCCAAATCCTCCTTTCTCACCTCCCTGGGCCTTCTGCTGGCAGCTCTGCTGCCTACCTACTCTCACAAGTCAGCAGCTACAGGTACATGATTGAGGCTCCCTGTGTGGTAACACCAGGCCTGTCTGTATTCTCCCGGGATCTCAGGAGGATGAAATCAACCTGCTGCCTATCTATATCTCATGGCATAAACGACCAGCTTCTGCCAGATATGAGAGGCAATCTGGCCTTCATCTTGAAAGATATTTTTATCAACTAATTTCTCTCTTTGCCTTTTAAAATATATATGAGTATATTGGTGAATTAAAAAAAAAATAAAGCCATAGGCTTAAAAAAAAAAAAACCTTAAAAGAACTATATAGTGCTTAGTTTGCCCCACCCACCACTCACTTCACTTTGAGGAAACAAGTGTATGCAGTGTTCTAGAAGATGTCAGTGCCACAGCTGGGAAGGTGAGAACTGTAGATTTTGAGGTTTGTGACAGGCTCTGGAGATAGGAGCTCCATGAGGAAAGTAGCCACAGACCCTGATGCCTGGGAGAGCTAAGGCCTTCTAGGTGGTCCACATGCCCCTTTACCATCTTCCTTCCCCACTTACTCCCCTTCCCTATGATGCTTCCACTGTCCACCACACCTGCGCAGGCCCTCTTCTCTGGCCACCCTTGCTTCCTCCGTATCACCATCCCTGAACATTTCAGCCTCACTCTGGCCTCTCCTTAAGCCTTCAGCATCACGTGTAGTTTATGTCATATAGATCAGAATCTGTGTTTTTCCACAATTATCTTTATCATGCAAACCATTTCAACCGATGGTGTTAGGAAACAGACAGGTGGATTCAACTCCATGTGTACTAATTGATAACTGTGTGTCGCAGAGAGTCCTTCGTACCCTCTGAGGCCTGTTTCATCATCAATAAAGTGAGCCCAAAGATATTTAGTTCACAGGGTTGTTCTGATGAACCAGCACAATAATGTACATAGTGTTCAGAGCAATGTGCAGAATCCATCACATCAGTGAGCATTGCCTGCTTCCACTAGCCTCGGCTCCCAGTGAACCTCTAGGAGGCCAGAGATCATCTCTTGACAGAGACTCCTCTTCACTCCCTTCAGGACTTGACACATCCATCCTCAGTAGGTTCTTCATGACTGGTCGGAATGAGACAGTCAATTTGCTCTCAAGTGCAAAAGTGTTCTTACTGAGGCCCAAAGGTGCCGAGTCCCGTCCTGTCATTTGCTCACAGCTTAGGATTTGAGTAGCAGGCCCTAAGGTGCCTATACTTAATGTTCATCCACCTGATGCTATTTGCTAATTACTGGGAGCCAGAAAAACCTTAGCAGTGCCGACGCCATTTTGGGACCAGTATATTAAGCTTCCTTTTCCCTAGAACATTCCTTTCCCAGAAGACAGGTGGCCTCCCCTGCTGTTAGCCTGCAGTTAGATGAGTCCCCTCACAGGAATTAGGTGACTGTCCTGGGGCTGAACAATAGCTAAGATTAGATAGGTCTCCATCACAACACATCCTGTTGGCGGAATAACCTGCAGCTGTGTAAATTCCTCACCTGCTTAACCTTGCTTACCCTTACCCAAGGATTATATGTACTGCGGAGAAGAATAAAATTTCAGAGCTTGATAAAAATACTGTCTTGCTTTTGTTCCTGGTGTTTCTTGTTTCTTCATTTGTCTGCCCCTTTCCTTAGGTCCACATTGCTAGACCCAGCGGGCTGGGGCAGCTAATCATGGCATTTATACAGACACTCTCAAGGACCTGACACCCTGAGAAATTCAGACAAAGATGAACGCAATGCTGCCCACCCAGCTTGAGGGGGTTAGGTTGCACACAGTTTCCAGAGTTTCTGGAAACGTTTTCCTTGTCCTCTGAAGCTGTTCCTACTGCTCTATTTCTTCTTCACTGCGCCATTTTTATGTCAGGATCGATCTCTCCCTGGGTTTCTACACCAAGCAAAAGCAGAACCGAAGACTCTACACCACGAATCTATGTTTCCGTCTTCTGTGGAGGCTCTGAAGGGACTCAAGGAGCAGGCTCTACTGTGGAAAGGGGAGCTTCCATCAGTCACCTGTTAGGCAACTTTCTCTCTCTCTCCATCTTTTTTTGGGGGGGGGGGTTGTTTTGTTTTGTTGAGAGGCTAGGCTGGCCATGATCCTCCTGACTTGGCATTTCCAGTGCTAGGATAAAGATGTATGAGCCTTCTATATGAACAGGAACCTCCCCTTCCTCAGAGCATCCAGGCTACGTCTCTGTTTGGGGGGGGCTCAGTATTTGTCTTCTGGCACGTCTGTGTACCCTCCACTGAGAAATTTTAGTAGTGGTCCCTTTCAAATGATGTTTTCTCATCTAGTAAATACAGAAGTCCTCCTGAGGTTGACAGTCTCTAAAGCCTTTTCCTAAAAGCCCCTGTCTCATCAAATACAGGACATGGAGTCACTCTACATACATTTGATAAACTTATATTATTGAATATAAATGAATTTTAGAGACCTGTCATGTATTCTTTTGTTAAAGTATCGGATGCTAGATGCATGAAGGTCTCAGAAGGCACACTGGGTCACGTTCTTAATGCCCAGACACAGGAGTCAAAGGAAGTACCAATGATCTACTTGACATAGCTTTGCAATAACAACATAAAGCTAGAAAGAGTGTGCTCGCCCCAAACATAGCTCTTGCACTCCTATTTCCAAACCGGAAGATCCTACTTTCTCCTTTTGCTCAGTCATGTAGTGAGTGGTTCTCAGAAATTAGATAAAACTTGCCCTTGGCTCCACGAACTCTTCATTCATGAGGAAATATTACCCCGACACTCTCTCTCTTTCTCTCCCCTCTCTCTCTCTCTCCCTCTTCTTGAACAAGAGTTTTGATGCTCTTCCCCCTGAAGAAACCCTTTAGAGGCAGCTAACTGAGCTGACCGAATACATCCGTGATATTTAGAGGAGACAGTATTTTTGCATGAGTTTCTACGCTGTAGTCCCTCACTATTAGCTGTGGGTTTAACAAGAAAACCTGCACAGAGACACACCTCCAAGGAAAATCCTGGTCATCTTCTTTCCCTTTTTGTGTCTGAAAAGTCTGTCGTCACAGAGACACAAAGGCTTCTCCCCCTTCAAGTCTGCAAATCATGTTATTTAAAGAAGATGAAAAGGAAACAAAACAGAACCCAAGAAAAAAACTGTAGTTCCTCCAGGAGCCTCTGTGATGCTCACGTAACGGTCTGAGAGGACCGGATCTCTTTCCTGCCTTTCATGTGGTTTTGTCGGCATGGTTACTGGCATGGAACAGGGCTCCTTGAAGAAGCTGGCAGTCTTCATGAGATGCCTTCTGAGTGGTAGTTTCCAGTGAGAATCGGGTGTGGGGAGAGGATACTAACTGAAAGTCTCGGAGCATCCAATAAAAAGTTTTTATGGAGCCCACACTTTCTGGAAACACTCCTTACACCAGCCTGTTCAGCCCAGATAGTGTTGTAGAGGGAACTAGCCATGTGCCTGAGGTAATTTCTCCCATTTTATCATGGCACTACAAGCTGGCTCCGGACGCACAGCTGCCTAGCTAATAACTGCTTGACCTAGCTTTTCTTGAAACATGATTGGTCACACAATGAGGCTGTATCTGATGAGAAGTATCCTTTGGCCATTACCGTCAGGTTTGCTAGGTGGGAATGATGGAGAAGACCGTAGGCATAGAAGATCTAGGTGACAATGAAAATGAGGCCTTGCTAGACCCAGGTGGGGGACACTCTGGAGCTCAAGTGTCAGCCTTTTCTTCCACTGAGCAAGCATTTTACTAATTTCTTGAGAAAGTTTTTCCTTTTAGTGTGGGCTTCCAGGGGCATTCCCTTCTAGCTGAATTTTTAAGATTTTGAATCAGTCATTCTTGCATAGACATAATACTTCCAAAACAGTAATTAAGGACAGCAGCAAGTCCCACACAGTCTCTACTGTCAAACCGCATTAATGTGCTTCACATGACCTAGATAAAAGACGTTGTAGGGCCCAAGAATTTAGACTTCATTATGATGGACATATGAAATTCTTAAATGGCAATTTGAACACAGATGATTAAATGACGTCATTGAAAAGTCTTCAAAGAACATATGTGTTCATTCACATATTTTGATTAATTAAAGTGAAAAATGTCTTTAAAATAACTCTTTTGACTTACTGATCGCAGCATCTAATGAACCCTCAGCCTTCTGTCCAGTTTTATTCCAGGGCTTCCCTTGATGCACACTATGTAAGAAGGCTTTGCTGCCTAAACAGTTGCTGCTTTGACCCCACCCGCCTCAGCCCATTTAGACGGATTACTGTCGTAATGCCCTCCCATGACTAGTTTCTTTCTCTTCGGCCTCTTGCTGACCCCTGTCTACTCTTTACACCATCGCACTTTCTCTTTGAAATGCAAATACAGTGGAGCCCTTTCCCATCACAACTGTCAGCTCCTATCACCCCGTCACACCCCCCCCCCCCCCCCCCCCCCCCCCCCGCAAGATGATGTAGAATGTGGCAACAGCCTTCTCCCCCTTTCTCTCTGCTTAGGATGCTTTTTGTCAGGGAGACTGGGTAACTTCTGCTCATTCCTCCAATCCCCATCTTTGATGAGCCCATGTTGTTCTTTCCTTCTGTATTATCTTGCACATACTTTGGTTTTATAACCTCTCGTGCATACCACAAGATCTAGGATAATTGTCTATTTACAGAACTGTCTTAAGGACAAAGATTGCATCTCTCTTTTTATCTTTGTCTGCTCGATATCTTGCACAACACTGGAACATGGTAAAACCTCAGTCGATGCTTTGTCAAAGCAAACACAGCACTTTAAAAATTAGCTGCTTCCATTTGCAGACACAAAGCAATAGACTAAAGGTTCTCACAGGGGTCCCCTAAGACCATTGGAAAACACAGATATTTACATCATGATTCATAACAGTAGCAGAATTATAGTTCTAAAGTAGCAACAAAATTAATTTTATGGTTGGGGGTCACTACAACATGAGGAACTGTATTAAAGGGTCACAGCGTTAGGAAAGTTGAGAACCTCTGATAAGGCAATGAAGGTGGGTTTTCAGTAATTTAGGTAATTTCCTCTACAGCTCTGTGTAAGGAAAGGTCATTCTGCAAAATGTCTGTGTGTCTGATTTTAATTTAGCAAAGACCTCCTCCATCTTTGGAGGTGGAGGAGCCTTTACTTGAGCTGTGAGTTAAGTTGTGCTCTTTTAAAATCTATGTTTAGAAGTCCTTAGGATGCAACTTCCATCGGATAGAGGAGCTTTACAAAGATAATCAAGTAAAACCAGAGTGCTGTGGCTTAATTACTACACCCACCCAACATATGTGGGAGCTCTGAGCCTCACAAGCGTGATATTTGGGAACAAGTTGTTATGAAGGTAGTTAAGTTCATTCAAGTGAGGTCACTAGTGTGGCTCTTATCCAATTTGACTGGTGTCCATATCAAAAGAGGGAAGAGAGGGAGGCACCAGGGATGCCCAGATAGGACAAAGGGCATCTGCAAGTTAAGGAGAGGTCTTAGGAGAAATCAAAGCTGACAATAGGTTGATCTCGAACTTCTAGACCTTCGAGACAATATTTTCCAATAGTTTTAAGCACCCCGCTTATGTCATCGTGTCTCAGCAAACTAAGACTCCCTAGCAGCTCTTGTTGACATACTCATGAGCTGAATTATAAATGTCACCGCTGGAAGAAACTTCAGTAATTTACCCTTTGTCTTGCGGATGATGAACCAAAGGCCCAAGAGAGGAAGTGGCTGTCACAGTTCTAGTAGCTTCACTGACTAGAAGAAGTTTTGCAATAGTGTCATAGTAGCCTCCTCAGAGCATGATACTTCTTGTCCCTCCATACTTCACAGAAGCCTGTTTCGTACTTAGTCACACCAGTGTACACTTTATCCTCAGGATGGCTTAAATAGGTAAAATCATCTTCTGTGATCACTTAGACTTTCCTGTTCTGAATGCCCTTGGGTGTAAGATTTATGGATTCCCACGACTGTATGATGCACCAGTTATGTGCTTCTTAAACTGTCTCGAAACATGAAAGGAGTTCCCATCCCCACGTCTCATTTCGAGATAGGTCAAGGTAAAAATTCGCTGCCCTGTCCCTGAACAAGCTTTTACAACCAAAGAGAGCTGGGCTGGCACAATGGGTATTTCTTCCTCATCTCCAAGGAAACAACTAGTTTTTTTTTTTTTATTGTGATCGCTAAGGCACTTTAAGTGAATTCATTCTTCCATGAACAGTTATGAGGATCCCAGCTCCCGACCACTCTGTTCTCTCACTGGCTCTGTGTCTGACCTTACCCAAACCTCTTATAGTTTTTCTCTTCACCCATAGTGTGAAGATGTTGACACTATCTATATCGTTTGATTGCTGTGAGGGTTGGTGATGTGCTATGTAGCCAGTACATAGTGAACATCCAAAGCCTGCCAGCTCTCAGTTATAGATGAAGAATAAAGTCTCAGAGAAAGCTGAGATCTCTACTAATTAGAAATAGCCCGGTCCCAACCCCTGGGACCACATTCTGGAAGCTTCCCACTATATAGCACTGCTTCCCTGTTTTTTTTTTTTTTTTTTTTTGTTGTTGTTGTTTTGTTTTGTTTTTCTAGGATTCCCTGAATGACCATGGGCAGGGAGGGACATAGAGAATAGCCTCCACATGGTTGGGGACCACATTTAGTGAGTAGAGACTGAAGGGTCTCCTTGGAATGGTGCTTGCTTGCTCCATTCCCCAGGTAGGAGAATGTCAGGGTATAAGTCTTGTCTTTCAGGGCTCTCCCAAAACCTTCCCGTGACAAAGGCATAGTCTGGTGTGGGAGGGCAGGGGTCTATTCTGTTGCTTGGTTAGATGGGTTTACTTAATCGGCATTCTCTTCCGACAGAACAATCATGCTTCCTGTGCAGGAAAAGAGAAGACCTATTCAAAATATTTAGGCTTAGGCATTAATTCCACTATTTGAAATTGAAGAAACTTGAGGGAGGTACTTAAGTTCTGTGCACTGCAAGTTCCTCATATGTAAAATGAAGCTGGCAATAGCATCCACCGGGCAAATGTACCGTGAACCAAAGAGAAGACACAGTTAAAAGTGCCTTGTGGGTAAAGGAGTGCTATCATTTCATCACTACTCCCTGGTTCCACATTCCAGGGCTTAGCTTACCCCTCACTCTGGTTCCTCTGGCCCTCTAACCCGTTATAAGATTCACAATCCACTTGCAACTGCAGCCCCTCCCTTATATCCTGGAATTCATTATCAAGTAATGGTCCCAAGTCTTATATTTACAAGGTGTTGCTGAGATGAAGAGATCGTATCTGTTCCCCTCTCGTGCAGCACCTGCCTGGGAAGTACTTATTGACAGCACATAACTGACTCACCCTAATAAAGCATGGATTTGAGACGTAGGACCAACAACCCGCATTTCCTTTCCCAGACATCACTGTTTGCTGGCTTCAGGCAGAAGGCATGGAGAAGGGAGTTCTGGGTCTGATTCTGATTTTTTTTTCTTTTTTTCTTTTGTTTCCTTTCCTATTTGTTCCTCAGCTATGAACCAAATGTTATCTAACACCACCTGGGGTCAACATGAGAACACCTTTGTTGAATGTGCTAGGAGGCTTTGAAAAAAAATAATAAACCCAACAAACAAGTATCACTGGCTATGGAAGCAGAGCTCTTAGACCGGTTAACACTGGATTTGCCATTGATGAGGTGCCCTCAGTGCCACCAGAATACTCACTTGAGGATTCTCGCCTGCACTCCTGCCATAAGTTGAAGGTCTCCGAGCGGCTGCTGACCGGGTTGCTTGCGATGCAGTTGTAGGTGCTGCCATGATGCTGGTTGCTAAGAGTGACATTTAGGAGGTGGGAGAAGTTGGCTGGACCCCCCACAGGGGAGCCTGCCTCATCACTCCAGCTGTAGGTCACATGATCGCCTTTCTTCACGGTGCAGGCCACCATCAAGCTGCAGGTCCCATTAACATTCTCCTGGGTTTTGTTTAGTACTTTCATCTCTGGAGAGGAGACCTGCTCTGTCAGGAGGAGAAGCGAGGAAGCCATCACTGCAACGCAACTTCCGGAACTATCGACTGGTTTATTAGTCAAAAAAAAAAAAAAAAAAAAAAAAAAAAAGTCTAGACAAATGGCATTTTCCCCTACTGAGAAGTCTTTGGTGCAAGTTAACTCTTGTAAAAAACCAAAAACAAAAACAAAACTGTCACTCACAATGTCCCTCATCCTCTGTGCTCTTTCCAGGACCTTCTTGAGATAGAATAGAGAGAGAAGCATTTGGTTTTTAGTTCCTTTCTGCTAATACTGCTAGGGTACTCCGTGCCTCTCTTGCTGTTCACTATTCGGTTGTTCTGGCACATTCTACGAGGAATAAAATGGGTTTGATTGGCTTAAAGTACAACCTCCTAGAATTAAAAGCATGAGCTTTCAGTGGTAGGATTTTATCTTGTGTGTGTGTGTGTGTTTAGCAAGGGCTCCATGTGTCTAAGGCCATGGGTCAATTATAGGCACAGGAACTGTCTGTTCATGTAGTTTATCTCTAAAGCCATGAGATAAACGGGGTAAAAAGGGAGGTCATGTTTATTACAGCACATTGCTGGCATTTCATATCCACCTTCCTTAATTTTCTCAATAGTTATAACTAAAAATAATTATTCCCGTTTTGTAGATGAGAACAATGAGTCTCAGAAGAATGGCATGTCTTGTTTGGCATTGTGCAGTTTCTTAGTGGCCAAGCTGAGATAAGTACTTTAGTCAGATTCTGAAATCAGCCTGTCCCCCTCTCACAGCAAAGAAAGTCAAATTTGAGAGGCTACACTTGCCAAAGAAGTCAACTGATTATATAAGGTATGACAAAGTCAGTAAACTTATAAGAAAAAAAAAAGACAGACTATATGATATATATGATATATATGTTATTTAAAAAAAAAAAAAACCCACATGATGGGCAGTGTCCACGCACACTCGGCAGAGGGCTGTGGGAATTCTGCATTCTCTGTTTGCAGGAAGAAAACGCTGGATCAAAAGACCTTCAAGATGTTTCTGTTTCTCTACTAGATAAGCAAAGGTTTCGATGAAATGTTGCCTGTGAACTTTCTATCCCACCCTTGTTAGTGCAAGAGATCCCTTTGAAAGATTAGAGAACTCCCGCACAGCTGTCTGGAAGCCTTGGAAAGCAGATCAGCATCTGGGCTTCTAAGGGAGAGGAATTCTAGATGTCTTCAAGGACAGAAGCAGAGGCTAAAGGGGCCCAGAAAAGCACTGGACTCAGGTGGATGTAGGTTTTACAGTCCCACAAGTAAACAACTATATAACCAGATCCTGGTTTAAAAAAAAAAAAAAAAAAAGTGCTTCTTTTCCCACGTAGGTGTAAGCCTCCCCCAGGGCTCTGGGCTTGGTTAGCTGCCTGTGGGTGGAATTTCAGCTCTCTTTACTCAAAACCTCTACTTCAGCAAACATCCCACACAAATGTGGGTAAGCACACATAAACCACTTGCCTCTGGAGTCAGGGTCCCTAGAAATAAAAGAAAAGCTAGGTTTGTTCAATTGTATTCAGATTTTGTGCTTTGGGGGCTTGATAGGAAAAAAAATGATTAAAAAATTTATTTAAAAAATTGATATGCAAACTAAGCCTGTTAGAGGTGAAAGCCAGCCCTTCAACCTCCACACAGAAGGCTCCCTTCCTTTCAAAACAGAAATCAAATCAGTCTCCACCGATGGGCAGTTTGGAAGAAAAATAAATATAAATAAAAAATATTTATGTGTGTCAAAGTGCTTCCCTTAATACTCATTGATCAGATCTTTCAAGCTGATTCTGATTCCAGACACTCTGCTCCAGAAGGAGGCCTAAGTCCCCTAGACCCTCCTGTGTGAAGTGTAAAAACTCGCATTTTTACCGTAAAGCTTCAGTTGCACGCAGAATTCCCGGACTGACACATTCTCCTCCAAACTCACAAAGTACCATCCTTCACTCTCTCTCCTGTTTCCCAGGATCCCCAGACTCAGGTTTTCTGGTTGAAACTGGTAGCCATCCTCCAGATGATCTGGAGAGCCGCCTTTTGTGAGATCAAAAGACATTATTTTCTTGTTGGTTTGGCTTCCTTGAGAGGTTCCCTTCGAGACAAGGATGCGGTTGCTTTTGTTAATGCTCTTATTTATCCGATGTTCATTTGTTAGGGACAGCCACGTGTCGTTTCCCAGCTGCTGGATAATCACTGAGCAGTCCCTCAAGCCTCCGCCTGTGAGGGGGAAGGGGAAATAATTCCTTATGATGGAAGACCTGGAGAATACTGTGTAGAGGACAGAGAATGCCAGGCACGAGGCTTGTCTCTCCACTTTATCTACCTTAAATTACCAGGTGATGGTCTCACCACGATCCTAACCATAACTTCAGGATTTCAAAGTGTCCGATGGAAATCCTAGAATTACTTAAAGCAAGCTTCTATCAACTCAGACTTAAAAGCCAAGGCACAGAAGGCAGAAGGTAAATGACTCCTTAAGGTCACAGTAGTAAGTGGCAGAGCCAGGACTAGAGTCTGTCTATAATTTCTCTGCCAAGGTTCTTGCCAGTACTTGGTATGCAGAATAAAGAGTGGGTAACAGTGGAAAGGAGCCCAAGGGACCATGGTTTCAGATGTACCACATCAGGTGATAAAAAGCAGAGAAGGATCTAAGGGCTGTGGAAATTAAGGAGGTGGTGTGCTTCACATCCAAACTAGAATCCTAACTCTCCAAAAATATCTGAGATAATTAATAATGGTAAGGGTGAGAGATTATTTTATTTCCTCTTTAATAAGGCTGAACCAGCAAGAACAAGGAATGGGGGGGGGAGCCACAAAAACCCCAAAACCTTTCAAACCACTATAGGGGATTCTATTGCTGACTATTTAATACCTCAACTTTGCTCAAACCCACAGCCTGCCTCTCTGCCTCCTCTTTTGGAGTGACAACCCTTTTTCTTTCACTGAAAAAAAGTATAGAAGGAATAAAAAGCAAATTTCAATTTACGAACATCGCAACCTGGAGGAATGACCTGTGTTCCCATCCAAGGCTAGTCTTTCCTTTAAAGGCACACTCGCATGCTTTCAGGTTTTGCCTCTGAAATCCACTACCCTGCATTGCCTTCTGGATTTCTTTCACCAACACATACAAGCGCAATTGCCCTCATCTAAAAACAGAAGCTCTCTTCTGATCCCAGGTCCATTCTCAGCTACTTGGCCATTTTCATTTTCTCTTTGGAAGGTTCTTGCATGTCTGTTTATGTTTTTTTGCTTTTTCTTCCTAATCTAATTTCCCCTATGAACTCCAAACATGAACTCTTCCCAAATTCTCATTGGATCAGATAAGTCTGTAATAAAGAGCCAAGTCAATTAATTCTCCAAGACTGTTTTGAGTGTTTCTCAGGAACACCTGACATAGTTCACATCCCTCCTTCAAACACTGTCTGCATTTGGTCCCCGAGACACTACATTTCCCTGAATTGCTCTTTCTTTCTTTCTTTCTTTCTTTCTTTATTTATTTATTTATTTATTTATTTATTTATTTATTTATTTACTTTTTATCATTCTTGGTTTCCTTGGGGGAAACTTCTGTTTTTTTCAGATATCCAGATATCGGACTATGCCCAGGCTCAGGCTTCCTTCTTTTTCTTATCTACACCCATTCAATTTCTCATTTGTACAGTTTGTACAGTTGTACAGTTTGATGTATTTCTGCAGTAGCTACGGTTACATATTATGGATAATCCCCTCACTGCCTAATCATCTACTGCCGACATAGATGAGCACTAGGAGATTTAAATGGCATCTGACTTTAGCAAAGACATTTCTGTTCCATTTGTCCAGTTTCTCAGGCCCAAACATTGGCCATCATTGATTCTGTTCTTTCTCACACTACACATTTGGTCTTGGCAGAAAATCATGCTGACTAATTTCCATGTAGGTTCGACCTAAAAGCACGTCTCCTGACAGTCTTTCCCGTCACCAACACTACAGGCTGAGTGGCTACCACTGTCTCCCAACCAATCTCCCACCATTTGTACCATGGACAGAGAGATCCTTTAAAAACCATGTCTAATATATTTATTTATTTTTCTTATATCACTTTTCATTATCTAGAGCTTTCAAGCACTCACAAAGTTCACAGTCCTTAACTCTGCTCACCGCAAACCTGGCATTGCTTCAAATCCATCCCCTGCCCATGCGTTGGCTTCCTCAACATCATGGCCAGGTGGTTTCCTGTTCCTTAATCCCATCATCAAGAATATGGTATGCAGAATAAAGAGTGGATAACAGTGAAAAGTACAAGGTCTTATGCATGTGCTGTTTCTCTCTGGAAATCTCTTCCCTTATGTACCTGAACAGCTCAGTTCCTCACTTTATTTTAGGTGCCTGCTCAGAGAATTCTTTCTTCTGAGAGGCCTCCTCAGACAGTCTCCAGGAGAGCCTCTCTGTCCATTGCTCTTTCTGTCATTGCTTAGTGTTACATTTATTCATTTTATTGCTTGAATACAGTCTTCTCCAGAGAAAGAACTTTACACTACCGTTTATGTCTGACAACTTAAAACAGTATTTGGCACAGAGAGATTCTGAAATAAATATCTGTTCAACTGACAAGTGCTGAAAGCCATACTACCTTGGCAAACTTCTTATTTAGTTTAGTCTAATATGTATATAATTGAATTTAACCATGTTAATACTCATGGTAGGGGCACATGACTCAATGAGCATAGATTGTTCTAGCTGATAAGAGATTCAAAAGAGTAAAATAAAAACACCTGCTTCTGTGACAGGTCTATCTAGAAGCGACCCCCTTCTCAATTGTGGTAAAGTTGAGCTACTAGAAATTTTGGTAAACTGGCCAAAATATTCTTGACATGAATGTAGCCTGAAATCCCTACACTCTCTACTAAATGACCCAGCCCAAATTAATTAAAGACTAGTGATATGAGAGATAAAGAAGATGCAGTCTACATGGGCTAAAGTCAGGAGAGTATGGCTGATGCATGGTTGTTATAGGAAAGTGGGGTAGATGTCAAGGAAGCTGGTTTTGGGGGCATTGCTACTATTTTCTCTTATAACAGAGTGCTCATCCCATTGCTCAGTTAGATGGAGACTCTTATTTTTATTGTTGTTGCTTAATGCTGTTTTTGCATGGGCATTTGGGAAGCACATTGGACTTTCTTTTAGCCATGCTCACCAGTGCCTGACAATTCCAGATGACACAGTTCTTCTGAGGGCTTCATACCTGAATTGTAGACATGTACCCAAAATAGTGCCCTCTGGATTCCTAAATCTATGTAAAGGAAATGGGGATGATTGAGAGCCATACATGGACCCCTGAATGTATAAACATTTTGGGGAACACTTGTCTAAATGGCATTTCTGGAAAAAAATATGAGATATTCAAAACAGAGTCACTACTATATTGTCGACATTTTAGATTAATTTTGACATGGAGAAGAAAGAGAAAATGGGGAAATTTACCCATTCTGAGACTGTTGTTCACTCTCCAAATGCCTCCCAAACAACCTTTCCTACCACGTGATCCGGTAGGATTTTTTTGTACTTTCAAAGTACAGAATTGGTAGATGGAAGAGAAAAGTAGAGTAAGACCATGGTAGGAAGCAGCCAAATAAACAAATAAATGACAAAATTAAGAGAAGAAAAAGGTCAGTGGAAAGAAATGGGCAGATGAAGACAGGCTTCCTTGTTCACATGCACACAAAGTGGGACCTAAATGTCACCAGAAGGAGACTCTAACACCCAAACACACAGAGAATGATGATGTAATTGCTCCCTTGACTGCTGAGTCTGGAGGGGTGCTTGGGGTTATCATCACCCAAGCACAAGTGGAAACACAGTGGGGCTATAAAACCCTTCAAGAAGATTCTCTGTTCCTGAAACATCCCACTGCCTGATGAGGGTTTTCCAGTGAGCCTGTGATTCAGTCAGCCCTGTTTATTAGAAGAGGCCGGGAGGAAAGATTTGTACCCCTCACACTGACTCACTTTCCCTCATGGGTTGTTCTACTTTGAAGGTGGAGTGATTCACAGAGGCAGGTGAATAAATTCGCAGGATTCAGATAACCCTTTCATAAGGTGGAATTCTACCTAAGAACTTTTTTTTTTCTTTATTCTGCTATTTTATAGTTGTGATGCTTTTAGCATCTTGCTACATCTCCCTTCCCCCTTTTTTTGGTAGAAGAGAGACAGGTTTCTTGAACTTCACAGATCTAGTTGTAAATGCAGACTCAGGAATGAAAACTAGCGTGTCTAAGGTTTGTTTTTAAACCCAGATATCAGTTTAATCCCTGTTTCCCGTTGCTTAGAGTGCTTTGTTTCTCAGACTATTTGCACCCATCATTTCTCAACCTAAACTTGGATCTCGCTTGGTCTGACCAATTCCTTCCACCCTTCAGGTCTTCACCTTGACTTCTTCTAAGGGAAGACTTCCTGGACTCGGGGCTTTGTTAGCTTCCTGCTGCATACTTCTGTCTTTCTTGGAATCACTCCTTCATGTCACTCATCACAGTTTTAACAAGTTTAGCACGGCTCATCCTTACACAATCTGAAGCTTTCAAGAAGAAGGGTTGTACCTTTTTTAAAAATTCATTGTGGTACCTGGGACACAATGGGAGCCCAGGAAACCCTTGTTGTTAAAGTGAATGGATAAAATGAAATTGGTTGAATGAATGAATGAATAAATGATAAGATGAGTCTAAGTTCTTCTCTCTCCACAATCAAAATGAATTCTGTTTTATGTCTGTGAAGTGAGGGACTTCTACATGAAGTGAGGGACCATATCTGTCCTCACTTTCCAGGCAAGGCTTTAGAAGTTCCTCAATCACAAACTCCTGGCTTTTGACTACCACAGACCCTTTGTCATTCCACCCAGGCACTTCCATCCCTATAACTCTATTTCTATCTCCATTTGACAAACTCATAAAAATGGCAACAGTCTATAGCAAGGGTTATAGACAGGGTCGTCATACTGATCCCTTTCATTCTGTTGAAGTTTTAGAGACACATGTGGAACTGCAACTCCCCTCTAAGAAACAAAAAGGTTAAAACAAAAACTAGTATGCTAAAAAGGTTTCTACTTTCTAAATTCCACTTTGTATGTGCCTTCTACGTCCTCCTATAATCAATTTCTCTCATCTTTTAAAATATTCTATGCTTCATTTAGCTTCAATTCAATTCATCATATACACTTTAATTGTAGATATTGTATTCTAGTCTTCCTCATGGGACCTAGATACCATGGGACTCTGTATCATTCTTCCCATTTTTCAAATAGAAGTTTATCCAGTTTCATTCACTGACATATCTGGAGTACAGAGAGACTTAATCTACTTTGCTTATCTTTCCTCATTTACAAAGTTGTGATAGTACTAATGATGTTGACAATAATCTCATAGGGTTGGTGTGATAATTAAATGATAAATGCTTTGTATAATGCCTTATATAAAGCAAACATATGGTATTTTCTACCATTATTTATTCAACGATAATTTTAAATGGGCTCTTACACACTAGACAATATGTGAGGTGCTTGGTAGAGCTCATTGCTCACTTTTCTCCCCACCCTTATACCTTGCCTGGCCATATCAGACACACTTAGTTTATCTGTGCTGAGTGGAATCTTTGAAAGTCAGTACATAATTAACCAAATCCCTGATGCTTTGAATCCCATTTCAATGCTACAGATAAAGAAAGGTGATGTTTTAGATAATGGAATTAATTTTTTTTAAGTATCTATATCAACATATTGGCATAGACTGGGCCGATAGTTGTATTAGGTTGGGTCAAGGCCAGTCCAGGCATCATCTTTTCTCAACATGTATGAAGGAGGTTAGAAGGACCTACATGAAAGAATAAAGCACCTCATTCCGGAAGGGTCATCAATCGTAACAAGTCTCTGTTGTTTCCAATACTGATAACAAGGCTTTGCAAATACAGGGTAAGGGGATGTGAGTAGTCTCTGCTCAACATGGATATGGCCCCCAGTTGCTCTACAAGTAAAGTCTAGTTTAAAAAACTAAATTAAATGATCTGAGCCAACTCATTTCCAGACATGATGTGTCAACATATTTGGCCTTCGGTGTGGATTCTTCAGAATGTGAACTTGGCATTTTATATCTAATTCAAACATTCATGGAAACATTAGACATGTTATGTAAATATCTGTGAATTGAAGTTAATGGTCTATGTAGATGAGGAGCATAATGTTCTGACGGGAATGATGAGGGGGAGAGTAGTACCAGAGACCAACAAAAATGATAATGTTACACAAATTAATGTACACAGCAAATTGAAGAATCCTGAAGCTGGCTTTGAAGAAACACCAGTCTGGGCTGTATCCATTGTCAAGTATATAAGGCTTCCTGAGAGTCTAATGTGACACAAGAACAATATGTCTGTCTTCTTTAAGGCCAAGAAATGAAAGATAATTCCCATTAAAGTATAGAAGAAAAAATCATAAAAGTAAACCTTGCAATTATTTCCCCAAAGGTAGTAACTCTTTACTATGGCTCTTGGATTTAAGTCAAGATGCTATACAGAAGTTGTATAAAATAAGCATGTGATGTTTGATGTAAATAAATAAATCAGCTGTCATTTAGGAGAATTTGTGTTACTTGGAAAGGGACATGTGGACTTTTTTGTTTTTCACAGTTCTGACTGGGAACTGAAAATTGAGCTGAAATGGGAAGGTGCTGATTTTTACAAGAATCAAGCTTCTTTGCTGGGTTGCTCTCTGACAGGGCTAACGTGTCTCATTTGCAAAACTCTTCTATTTGAGTTTTGTTGGGGTTTTTACAAAAGAGTACATATTTAAAAATAGAAGACCGACAAAAATTGAACTAATTTTAGAAGATAGAATGCAAGAAAAAGATAGTTGCCAAGTGGGGTGACATTGTGTGTTCTGGGACTGGGCTATCACTAACTAACAAGTGACCTCTAATTCTTAAACAGAACATTTGCTAGCTACACGTGAGCTGCCACAGGCAAGGCTAACTGAGGAAAAAACCCAAAATCCATCCCATAGTTATTAGTCACCAAGTAACCCAGCAATGGTAGGCTTCGGACAGGATACAGTGAGGAAAGCTTAGCTCTACCTGAGAAGATGCTTGGTTTGGTGATCTAAGCTCAGAGTGGGGGCTAAGTGCGAGCCTCCTCATCCGAGACTTGAGCAAGAGATTCCATTTACAGCACCCCACATCCCTGGCACATTCCAGGGCTTTTCTTAGAAAGTCCATAACAGATTTACAGTTATGTAAGCCCTAAGACTAAAAAATGCTCTAGCCCTCAGGATTTCCCTATCCCCTTCTAAAAGCCATCCCCATGCCAAGCTGTCTCCCACAATCTAATCAAACCCCAAGATAGAGTTGCCCTTTCCACTCACATGGTCAGCCCAGTATCACCACTTACTTAGTACTGTTGCTCTTAAATACCTTTCCTTAGAGCTCCAACCCACTAAGCAGAAAACAAATTGCTTTGTAAGGAAGAACCAGAGGAACGGGAGAGAAATCCGGCTCCTTTGTTGGGCCCCACTACAGAAGCTTTTTGACCTTAGGCTTCTCGATTTACATTTTCCACATTCTATAACCAGCCCCAGCCTCCAAAACTCCCAACCTCTCCCCTTCTTATTACTTTGGAATCATCTCTTACAAGAAAGTATGACCACACCACAGTCACTGTCTTTTGTCAGTCAAAGGGCTGGGTTTCCCACTTCTATCTGTTTGCCTCTACTGCTCTAAATGGACTATGTTCTTCTTTGTGCTGGTGCATGTGTGAGAATCATTTTCCACAGCAGGAACGCAGGACAAGACTCCCAGAGGTCTGCTCCACAGCCTGGGTCTTTGCCAGAAGGGCACCCACCCCAAACCAACCACTCAGAACTTCAGCCTGAGTCTCCTACACCGAGGTAGGTGCCTTTGGCTTCTGGTTTCCTTAGAAACTAGTATCAGTGGGACTAATCCCTGGAACCCAAGTCTCAAGGAACACATAACGTTTCTTCCTCTTTGAATGATACAGTAGAAACCCAGAAGCACTCCTTAAGAAAGAGGCAATTGCAGCACACACCCCAGCCCATGTCATCTCCATCACTGGTTCTGCTGATTCCAAACTGCTAAACACAGGACTCAAACCCTTCAACAAATGGACACTCACCTGTTCCGAAGCTCAATTCAAAGGCCAAAGAAAGAAATAGAAGCATGCCCAAGGAAAGGGACCTGTTGAGATCCATTAGCCAGCGAAGAGTGGGACACGGGTGTCTGGCTAGGAGCCGGGCAACTGCTCACGGTTGCCCCAGCAGAGGCTCTGATCACTTAGTAGTGCTGTCTCTGCCGTCAAGTTTACACATCAGGAACCACTGAGTTCCTGAATCAGCTTCCTGTCTCAACTGGGTTTTTTTTTTTTTTTTTTCTTTCTCTGCTTGAGTCTCAAGGATTGCTCATATCTCATCAGGCTTAAGTCACTTTGTTGTTCTTGAGAAGCCCAAGTCAGGTGTTAAGACCCATGGGAGTCAGGAAAGGATCTGGGTAGTCACTCAGGTCAAATTTAGGGTTTGGGGCAGAAATGTGATTTCTCCCCACCCTCCTTTTTCTAAGCTGTTTCCAGGAAATGGGTGTCACAAATTCTCTGAGTAGATAGATCTGCCTGGTATCTAATTCTTCTTGGGTCCTAAGGAAAGATGGACTTGGGACAGACCACCTACAAATAATCATTCAGAGTTCAGGTCCAGTATCTAACCTTCCATGAGTTGACAGGAGTTCCACTTATACTTGTTCGGTGAGTTCACTGAACACCTCTGCAAGTCAGACTGGGAGCTACAGTCGCTGACTGATAGGCTGAGCAGGAGTGGACCATTGACCAACAGGACCATTTCCTTGACGGCCATAGTGTGGCATAATCAAACTGCCTTTGTGTGTAAGTTTTTGCTATGGAAAGGACTCAGCATATGAACAGAACAGTAGAAAATTCTATGATCAGGGCTCACAGGATATTTGAAAGATGAGGCACAGGTGTGGGCTCCAGTTGTGAAACTGTATTTTCCAGCCTGTGCAGCAAGTATCCTTCCTTATCCACAGAGCCATCTTGCTGGTCCCCGGGCTAATGCTTTTAGAATCCATTGTAGTAATCACAGGTGCTCTACCCTTGGCCTCCCCCGTCGCTGATAGAGGAAGGAAAACTGGTCTTTTGTCCTCCTTATCTTCCCTTCTCTTTCCTCCAGTATCTAATTTTATAGTAATGAGTTAGGTATATGTTACGTTTCCAGCTCTACACTCATTGCCATCACTGTGGGAGCTAGAAACTTGTCACATATGGAATTGATACTATAGAAATTCACAAGTGATACAGAGTTTCATTTCTTCCTTTCCCTCTTTCTTTTCCCTTTGTTTTTTTGTTTGTGTGTGTGTTTGTTTTTTGAGACAAAGTCTCACTACGTAGTTCCAGCTGACCTGAAACTCATTCTGTAGACCAGGTTGCTCTCAAACATACCTGGTCCTGCTTCCCAAGAGCTGAGATTAAAGGTGTGCACCACCACATCTGGCCATTAAATCAGAGTTTTCAAAAATGGCATATGTCCTTGAGTCACGCAGCTACTGGGATGCATGCTCCATCCAGCATGCTCCAGCCAGCATGCTCCAGCCAGCATGCTCCAGCCAGCATGCTCCTGCCAAGCTTTGCCCTCTTTTCCAGATGTTTACTTCACCCCTTCTGCCTCTTTAAAAACAGTTATTAGTTCTTTGAGAATCTTAATTTTTTATTATGTGCATTTCTCCCAATTCTTCCAACTTTCTTTTTCAGCCCATCAGAACCATCTTGTGCTGCCCACAAGTATTCTTGGATGTGTGCTTTCCATTGGGCTCAGTTGACTTACCAAGGACTGCACTCTTAGAGAAAACTGTCCATCCCTCTTCCAGAAGCTGACAACTATTAACACTTCCATGGCTAGGGGTGGGGTTTTGTCCCCACTTTCCTCTCCAAGCTGATATTTGATCTCGCATGAGGGTCCACAGGTTCTATGTATGACGGTACAATCCCTATGACTTACATGTGCAGCTGTCCTGCTGTGTGTTGAAGACAGTGTCTTTTGGAGTTGTCTCCCACCTTTGGCTCTTACACTCTCTTCTGTTGTTTCTAACAAAATCTCAATTGTTCCGTTTTACCAATAAAGACTTGAGAACTAGGTGCTGGGATCAAACCATACTAGTTCTAAAAGGCTTAGAAAGTACCCAGTTGACCTTCCTCCCCAGCTAACAGCCCAGAAGCCTCCCACTTGCCATCTCAAAACAGACTCCTCAAACTGGATGTCTGTCCCTCCTGTACATCTCCCTTTCCATCCTCCAGACTCTCTCTTACTCATTGTTTTATTTTTTTAATAATCCTATGTTCACTGCCTGTCAACTGGTTGCTTGCCCTGACTCTTGACCTACGATTAACATTATTTAATCCTATTTATAATATCCAAGCAAAAGACTCCTGGATTAAAGGTGATGCTGGGCCTGAACCACACCACAACCAGAAACAGTTTTATTTTCCCCAGTAAATAACACAATCTCAGACACATTGTGAGAAAATATCCTGAAACACTCCCCATCCCCACACTTGGGAAGAGGGGGTGCAGTACAGATGAGAATTTTACAAACTCTTATTCTCTGGACCTTGGGATCTCTGTGTGAGCCACTCAGTTCTACTAAAAGTTTCTTTGGTAACAGTTGAAGTTAAATAAGAATAGGCCCCATAGGCTCATATGTTTGAAAGCTTAATCACCAAGGAGTGGCGCTACTTGAGAGGGATTAGGAGAGGTGGTTTTATTGGAGGAAGGAAGTGTGTCACTGGTGGTGGGATTTAAGATTTCAAAAACCCCAACCAGGCCTAGTGTCACTCTCTCTTTCTTCTGCCTGTGGATCCAGATGTAGAACTCTCAACTCCTTCTCCAGCACCATGCCTACCAACTTGCTGCCATGCTTCCCGCCAAGCTGATAATGAACAAAACCTTTAAAGCTCTAAGCAAGCCACCGTTAAATGCTTTCCTATGAGAGCTGCCATGATCATGGTGTCTTTTCACAGCAACAGAACATAGACTAAGACAAGGCTTGAGAGATGCATAAATCTGTGGGTATGATGATAAATTTAGAATTAATCCTCTTCTAGCCTCATCTTGAGACATTTCTACTTCATGCCCTGTTGTGTGATATCCATGAAAAAGACTGCTCAGACATGGATTTAAGCCAACAGAAAGCCTTTATTAGCTGCCTGGAAACTATACTGTGTGTTCAGGATCCCTGGGCCTTTCTCAGGGTGAGCTTTTAAGCACAAAAACCATGTTCTGGGTTGACATACAGTTACCCAGAAGTTACTCAGAAGTGAAAAGACAGAAGCACAAAAGAAAGGTTACTACATGTAGGCACTTTTCCAGAATGAGGATTATGGAGGAGTAGGTCTTTGTTTTCATTTTGGCAGGTGGTCCTGTCTACATGCTGAATTTTATGGCTCGAAGAGTACTTCCATCACGGAGTCAGTTGTATTAAAGTCTGGGGGCCCACTAGGGTCTGGAGTCCTGTTATACCCCATGATTCTCTCTTCAGACAGACGTCAAGATAGTTCAAGGTTTTAGTCTAAAGGAGTTGATTATTCAGGGCAATCTTTAAAATCTACCAATGTGCACTTAGTTAGAGATGGTTTAGATGTAGGTGAATTGAACTGTGTCCTAAGTCTAATTCTTTTTTCTTTGGAATATCAGAACATGGTCTTACTTGGAATATGGATTTTCAGTATAAACATAAAATCTCAATAACTCAGAGTGGTCCCTAAATTTAATGAGAGTATCTTTAGAAGAGAGAAAAAAATACACCAGGAAGGTGCAACCAAAACATAGCAGATAATGGATTTATGCAACTATATCCAAGGAACACACAAGTACCCCAGAAGCTTGAAGAGATGAGGCAGAGTCCTTGAAGAACCTTTAAAAGGCAGAGGGACGTTCTTTTTGATGTCTTAGTTCCACACTTCTTTTTTGTCCTCCAGAATTGTGACAGAAAAGATTTTATTTTAACTTATGATCTTGTGATAAGTTACAACAGCCTCAGGAATCTATTACGATCTTGAATGATGTGGTAGTAGAAACTGAACATGATAGGCCCAGAGGGAGTGGCATTATTAGAAAGGATTAGGACTTGTGGCCTTGTTGGAGAAAGTTGTCACTAGGAGTGAGCTTTGAGGTTTCAGAAGTCAAGCCAGTCTCAGTGGCTCACTGTCTTCCTGATGCCTACATCTGGAAGAACTCTCAGCTCCTTCTCTGGCCTCATGTCGGCCTGCCTGCCACCATGCTTTACACCATGATGATAATGAACTGAAACTCTTAACCTTTATAAGTCAGCCCCAATTAAGTATTTTCCTTTATAAGAGTTGCCATGATCATGGTGTCTCTTCACAGGAACAGAAATCCTGATTAACACAAGCAATGTGGCTAAGTTTTCAGAATTTATGCAGGCCTACACAGAGCTGCCGCCTTCGGTGGTTGAGAGCTCATGCTAACAGATCAGGCCAACATGGAAAGACACACATCTGAGGATGCCTTGTATTCATAAAGCCTTTTTCATGAAGCTAATACATTTACTATGTTATTTTAGACTCACATCAGTCTTGGGAGCAGACAGAGCTGGTGGGTGAAGAAAGCTGGATCCAGGCCAAACCCCGACTCTAGGTAAAGGGTGTTTTCCCTTTTCCTGGAATACACTTATTATTCCTTGGAGACTTCAGAAGGTGGAAAGGAAGAAAATGCCACCAACTGAAGTCCCTGCAGATCAAGAGTCTCCATATATGTTATCCCATAAATCTCTGAAAGAGTAAGAAGCAGGTATGGTTTCCTTACTTTACAGATAGAGGTATAAGAGTTGTTATATACTCACACACACACATACACACACACATACACACACAGAGAGAGATCTTAGATTGTCTAACTCTACATATATGCTTTCTCTATTCACCATTCCATTTTCAGTAGCAAAATGTTCATCAATCTTTGGGATCATGATGGTCAGTAACTTACTATAGAATATGTCTTCTAGTATAAGAAGTGGGAGAATCCTGGATATGTATGGTCTCCTCTTCCTAGCCTCCTTTATTTTTGGGCATCACTTCCTTCCTTTTGGCTACATAATGCCTCACCTTGAGAGCAAGCATACCTGTACAGACAGCTTCCTTCACACTTCAACTGGGCTTTACAATGAGGTCATCTCCAGTTCTTAATTTTTAATTAGGTGTGTGTGTGTGTGTGTGCGCGCGCGCGCGCGTGTGCATGTACGCAAAGGTGCACTTACACATTTGTATACTAGTGGAGTCCAGAGATCAATGTCAGTATATTTCTCTATAGCAGTCCACCATATATATTTGACAGGGTTTCTCACCAAACCAGGAGCTACTCATTTCAGCTAGACTGGCTGGTTGGCAAGGCCCTGGGATCTTCCTATCTCTGTTCCCCTGATTCCTGCACCGGGGTTACTGGCATACTACAGCTGGCTTTTATGTGGTGTCAGAGATCCAAACTCAGGCTCCCAAGCTTGTGTGACAAACACCTTGTCTGAGCCATCTTTCCAATCCCAACCACCAACTCTTGAATGTAAAGATATACCATCATCTAATACTTGGCATCCCCTCTCTCTTTCTCTTGAGACTTTATGGCTACCACCAGTGGCAAATTTGCTTGCCCACTACTATCTGGGGATGAAACCTTGACCATCTTGGTTTCCCAGCCAATGACCATCTTCAACATGACTTCTAACTAAAAGTCCTCCATTACACAAGCTTTCCTGGCAGAAAATAGTCACTGAGAGGCAGCCTGGATCACCAAACCAAATGGGGCTCATGATGAGCACATTTATCTGGGTAAGAAAAAAAAAACCCACAGAAACAAAATGAAAGTACAAAATTCCCCAATTATGACCATCAAACTGCATTCTAGAACTGGCCAGGGGAAAACACTGGGAAAAAAATACCCCTGTGCCCGCCCTGCTGGGTAAAATGAGGAAGCCCTCAAGGAATAGAGGTAGACAGGTATCTGATACAGGGGCTGAGCAGATTAGTCAACCAGAAAGCCTTCTTATTGGGCTGTGTGTATGTATGTGTGTGTATGTGTGTTGTGTGGCCCAGGGGTTGTGATACAGAGAAAGCTGGTAAGAAACTGGAGGAGAAGAACTCTGACTCAGATCCAGGCCCAGGCTTTGCCCAGCCTTTACATCACCCATGGGGCTTGAGTTTACCCAAGCTCCTCACCATAGTCTTTCATAGCAGTGCCTCCCCCAGAGCTTCAGAATCCATTCAGAGCAGTGCTGTTTGGGGATTGAGAAACACTGTGGACTTCCTCTTGAAACAACTTCTGATAGTTCTGCCATGAGATCCCAGAGCCAGTGTCCTGTGCAGATCCTCCCCTCTGGGGGCCAGCTTCCACTGATTGGCCTCTCCCTATCTATCAAAGAGTACTTGACTGAGAGCCACTACCTGACAAATTCCCCCCACAGCACTTTTGAAATCATTCTTGTCCCGTGCTTCCTACTGCTTCTTACCACACAGTTTTCTGGCCTGTGTGTTACGGGCAACAGTCCATAGAGAAAGGGAAATACCTATGCCACATTTGCTCCTTCTAGGAAAGAGTGGTACTCGGGAACCAGAGACAGTGGGTGCTGAGTCACCAGCATCAGGTAACTTAGGAACACCCAAAACTGCCTCCTATAACCATCTCCCACCCTTTTAGACCAAGTGATGGACATGGCAATAGTTGCAAAGTACTGAAGAAATTTGGCTAACTACTACCAGCCTTGTTCTTACGAAAAACCCACTGAGTGTTCTTCCAGTAAATGCTGGTGAGGAGCAGAACTCATTCCTTCCTCTCTGAAGAGTTCAAGTCTTTACTCATCCAGCTGCTTCCTGCATTTGACATCCATTATATTTATTGTTTCCTAGAAGAAGGCACAGGGAGAAAGGTGAAAATTCCAAGTAGCAGCAACTAGAGATGTGCCTGGCAGTACTTCTCTGAGGTCCAGCTGGGGGACAATTCAGAGACATGGCAAATGCTTCAGGTAGCTTAATTTCAGATGAATGCCATTCCTGAGCTTCTCTGTAAGAGGCACAACAAATGTGCAGCATACATCGAAATAAAAGCACACTAAGGATCCTCAAGAACATTTAATAGTTGAACATTAGGAGATAAATTTTATGGACTGCATTGTTTAAAATTCCAGTTATAAAGAATTCAAACTTTTCTGAAAGATGATATTTCTTAAAAAGTATTGACAAAGAATAGAAAAGAAAAATACAAGTCATAGCTGAAAAATTGAAAGTAGAGTGAAAATATGAACTTAATTTTAGGCCATGCTCTGACTCAATTTGACAAAATCCACACCGGGAGGGATTTGAAGTCAGTATCTAAATCATCAGAAGGGCAAAAACTGCAAGGTTAGTTTGACTGTAAAATTCCTTCTGTGGAATAGGTGTTGTCACCTCTATTTATCCTCTTGAAGTACCACAAACTCTCAAGTCAATAAGTGATTCTGAGTATCGTATGTGAGAAGTGAAGGCAGGAAACTGAAATGGCTGTAGTATGGCTAGAGGGAAGGTTTTATTGTAGTTAAAGATTTACATGGCCAGGGCTATCTGCAGGAGAAGGTAGAATAACTAGAGAACATGAGATAGCAAGACAGAGATGAAACAGTGTGGTTTCTGGCCCGTCTAGTTCCACACTTCGGACCTGCCTGCTGCTGCTTATCTGGACCAGCAATCTCAAAGTTCCAATGAAACACATAGATGCTTATATTGACTCCATGCTGTTTGGCCTATGGCTCAGGCACATCGCTAGCTAGCTCCTTCATTGTAACTCAACCCATTTTCATTAATCTGTCCTGCGATGTGGCCTGTGGCTCACCTGTGTTCCTTACATGTTGCTTCTTTGAGCATCTGGCTAGATCTGTGTCTGACTTCACCCTCCTTCTCCTACCTATGCTCCTGTCTCTTGCTACGGTGTTCGGCAAGGGTCAAAATAGCTCCTCTATTTTAAGATTGATAATCACAGCATACAGAAAGACATTCCATCACAGAGAGAATAGAGGAATGGAAGAGAGAGGGGGGAGAGGGGGAACAGACAGAGGTAGGAGAGGAGGAGAGAGAGATGAAGTTATAGAGAAAACAAATGGGTACCTAGGATGAGGAAAACCTGAGGAAGAGGGCATGAACTTTGAAACATGTAACAAGTACTTGTGGGTAGGAACTGAGGGAGCCTGGAGACCAGGGCTTTGATATGTAGCCACAGATAAATGTCAATGGAGTTGTATGTCTCTTCTGCCAAAGGTAAGGGAGGCAACTCCTTTTGGCAGATGAGAACCAGTTTCACAAGTTCCTGAGGAATTCTGGCTTTTGTCTAACCACCAGAAATCCTTCTATAGTCCGCGTTGAGCTGGGCCTAGACTCAATTTTGGATGGAGTTAGCAGGCCTCCCCTTCTTGAGGGAGGATGGGGTACCTTTTGGATGTCACATGTATTGTCATAATTAGATGTCTGGTAGTTATTCTATCATTAAATAATATTTATAGTCAAGACACCAACGCTAGGATAAAAGGGTTACAAGAATTACCCCTTACTGAGGAGAGGAGGGTCTCACTATACTACTCATTCAGAAACACATGTGTGTTAGGTCCGAAGGAAATTTCAATTCTCCAGACTCCAAAATGAAGTCCAACCCTAGACTACCCTAGACTCCCTCCAGCCCACCCATTCTCTTTATAACCTTGCTATTCTCACTAGGTCGTCTCTCTACTCCGCTCCTGATTCTCTTAGTAGGCTTTCTCTATTCTCTATGTCCTTCTATTCTCCCCTCTCTCAAAGAGAGACCTGGCCATTTCCAGTCTTCTGGCCCTTTAGTCTACTTTTTCCTCTCTCTCCTCTGGACTTTTCCAGATACCTCTGCCTCCCCCCCCTCTCTCTCTCTCCTCTCTTCTGCAATAAAAACATTTGCCTTAAGCATACCATGGAGAGTGGTCCTGTTGTCAGTTTATACAATCTGTAACTTGTGTACAAATACTTTTATGTTCGTTTTATTTAGCAGAACGCTCACAAAAATGGATTGCATGCTGTTGCTTAGTTTTACCTCAAAAAGTTTTCTGTGCAGAGTTGGAAATCCAGCTAGTTGTTGAGTGCATTTACAAAGCCCTGGATTTAATCCTCAGCATCATATAACCTTGAAGTTGTGGAGAACTCCCACGTCTGTAACCCCAGCACTCTGGAGGTAGAGGTGGTTGAACTGGAAGTGCAAGATTGTTCATGGGCACATAAATAAAGGCTATCTGGAGTTTATGAGACCCTGTCTCAAAAAGAAAAATAGTAAGAATATTATATTTATTATCTTTTTGGAAAAAAGACTAAATGACAATTATGAGATTATGTAAATATAAATTGATAGAAATTCTGTTTTTTTTTAAATAAAGATTATAATCAAATGCTTTCCTAATCCTTGTCTTGTTGAGAAAATAATAAAAGCAAAGTAACCAGAACTAGGTCTCATCTCAAAAAATGTTTCTTGCAGTGAATCAGTTAAGAAGTCTCAAGCCTGGAGTGGTGACACATGCCTGTAACCCTGTCACTCACAGTGGAGTTGGGGACAGAGGCAGGAGAATCATTTTAAATTTTAGAATAGACTGGTCTCCATAGAGAGAACCTAGATAGTTAGAGCTACCTAGTGAGAACTGTTTCAACCATTACCTTCCTTCCAGGTGGAAAACACAAACCTCTTTTTTTTTTTTTTTTTTTTTTTTTTTTTAAATTGTTGTTGGATGTCTCACCACACTGAAGCCAGAGAATAGTTGTCTCTATGTACTTGGTCTAGCACAGCCCTTTCTGGACTCTGGGCTTTGTGTCCTAATCTACTAATAATTGGGGATCTTTCGACTCTCAATTTCTTTTAGTCTCTCCTGTCTTTTAAGGAAGTTTTTGGTCTCTCGTGTCTTTTAGGAAGTACATGATACTGGCCTTAGGCTATCTTTCACCTCTTCCTTCTTCCTTAACTCACCCAGTGTTCTCACTGGGCAAAGATTGGAACTGATGCCTATTTCATAGACTTCTAGAAAGACATCTTGGGCCATACATCTTTGCTGTGGGTTACATGTCAAGGCCCCACAGACCCTGCTACATCCACTGCCTATTTTCCAAAGTCTTGGTGTGGGATATTTTGACACTCTGACATTCCTGAAATTGCCTAATAAAGTTATACTTTGAATCAGAGGGCAGAGTCAGTGACTAGCTGACTAGAACTGGCCATAAGGAAGCCAGAAATTTGGATAGAAAAGATGCAAATAAAAGGAATTGGCGGGGACTAGAGTTTGGGTTTCTTCTTGGTTCTGGGACAAGGGAAGAGATGTGATTCTTGCACTATCTCCAGTCAAAAAGCAAGGTCAGCTAGGTTCTACTCAGTCTCTCTGAGATATCAGGTTTTTACCCCAACCTTTGACTCCCGGGTCTTACTGATAAATAGAACAGTAGAGATTTAATTTAAACCTACATATCATGACCAGAGCTCCTCCAAACTGTGGTCTAAGTGGCTGAGCAACTGGGGGGCGGGCACAGATGATAACTAAAATTAGTAGATTCATGTGCAGCCACTAAGGCAACAGAAAAACATTAAAGTCTCTATTTGGGATCTTCGACTGGTCTTTAATTATTCCTCAAATGTCTTTTATTGTTCCTCAAATGATCAATGTATGTGAATACGTACACCTCCACTCAACATACCTGAAGGTCCAAGTGTTGCTCATTGTCATGAAAAATTTACACTAGTAGAGTTTCGATTTTAGAGGTAAATGTGGCTAACAAAGCATGCAGACAACAAATTAGAAGCATAGGGACTTGTGTGAGCCAGGATACGTCACAGTGTTGGTGAGACTGTTTTCTTATCTATAAAATGGTGCACATGTTAGCTCATGTAGTGGATGTGCTGCTCAGAATTCCACTCAGGGCCAAATCAGTTGTTCCCCACTGCTACAACTCTTAGAAGTTGACAGTTCTCAGCTGAGGCCTTCCCCAGGGACGCCTGAGATCAACCCACATCTAGAAACTAGTCAGTTGGTGAATGAATCAAGTCTAGTTCTCTCAATGTGGAGCAGACATGTAGAAAGAAATGGAATCTGTTAGTGTGATTGAATCCAAAAACCTACTTCTGCTCAGGTTTCCTTCTTGCACCTTAGGCAATGATTGGTTCTCCAGCATCCCTCAATAAATTTCCTGCAAACTGTCAAGTTGAGCAAGCGATATGAACATACCAAAGCTCCCATTGGCCTCAGGCTCTCTCAGCATAGCAAGTACCTGATACAGAACTCAAGCTGCTGATGTCCTGCCTCCTCTTAGCCCTCCTCACCCCCCCCCACCCTAAACCTCTTCTGCCTGGCGCTTCCCTTCCCTAAGCTTCTTATTCTTGTACAACCCTGGCATTTCAGTTGGGAGCTCTCTTGGTCTGCTTGCCGCAGGCTTTCTTGTCCTCTCTCTTGGTCCTACCCTCTTGCTCTCCCTTCCTCTCCCCTCATGTGGCCCAGTTAAATCTCCTAGCCGTGCTCAGTACACTACCTTCTCTCTTTGCTGTTGCCATCTCCCGGATGCCTCTGATGATCCAGATGTCCTGCTTTTCTATAATAAAAACTTTCTCCTCAACCACACCTTGGAGCAGTCATGTTCTTATATCATTCACAACAAATCTTCATTCCAGAGTCTATTGTTTGAGAGCCTGGCCAAATATATCTCACATAGTTTGTGGGTAGAGGCACTAAACCACTATTGTATAAAACGCATCGTTTATTGCTAGTTTCCTTGTCTCCCTTTTTGATGGAAGCCTTCCCAGGGCAAACAGTGTCTTTTTCTCACACCATATCAAAACTCTCTTTTGTTTACAAATAATTCAAAACATTCTTAATAATAATCTATCCATTTGCTGATGGGAGCCATCAAAAAGTTTAAGCAGGTGAGTAACTCATTCATATTTGTGTATAAACTGAAAGTTTTGTCACCAGATGTATACATTGACAACATGACTGCCCCAAGTTTTGGTTGCACGGAAGGTGTTTTATTGTAGGTATGAGGGAGAGAACAACCAGAGCTATCTGGAAGAAGGGAGAGAAGGAAGAAGAGAGTAAGAGAAAGAGAGAAAGGCTAAGAGAAGGAACAAAAGACAGGGAGTAACTGGAATAGCGGGGTAAGGAGACAGGAGTAACTGTGGGGGAGGAGAGCTCCTGAGCGGGAGGAGTTTACAACAGGGAAAGAAGTGAGATATGATACTGTGATACATGTGACACTGCAGAAGACCAAAGGTCAGAAAGAGCTTTGATGTGCTTAATAGGCACCACAGACATTTGTCCTATCTGCCAGTGATAAGGGAACTGGCTCCTTGGTTAGAGGGGAATGAACTTCGGGAGTTCCTGAGAAATGTTGGCTTTTGTCTAACCACCAGAATTGGGGGGAGTAGAGCTTCCTTTGGATCTGACTTTGCTTTAAACAAATTACTTTGGCCCTAGTGATAAAGAGTTATATAAAACTAAAATCTGAGAGAAATAATGGTTTCCCATTGTCTACACTGGAAGAATTAATGTCCTAACTCAAAAAGTAGCCACTGGATGGGGGAAGCTGTCCACAAGAGAGTCATTTAGTAAGTACACTTGGCAGTTATATGCAAGGGAGCATAGACAAGAAACTGCAGGTGGGACCACTCCATGGTATGGCTAAAGTAAAAGCCTTTACTGTGTATACGAGGGGAAAAATATCCAGGGGCATCTAGAAGAGCCCCGAGAAGAGAGAGAATGAAGTAGAATGAATATGGCCCGCAGACAATGAGAGAGAGAAGAGACAAGTGTAGAGAATAGAGCGTAGTGAGGGGCCAGGAACAGAACATGGAGAAAACACAGTAAGAATAGCAGTGTTTAAAGAAGAATGAATATCTTCAGGGAGTGGAAGGCCAGGATGCTGGTGTGGAAGCTTTGAAACAGATAACAAGTACTTGGGAAAGGGACGAAGGGAGCCTGGAAGCCAGCATGGACCTTGATATGCTGGTAGATGTGCTACAGGAATATGTTGATTAGAGAGCCATATGCCCCTTTTCCCAGAGCTAAGGGAAATGACTTCTTTTGGCTGATTGGAAACCAGCTCTACAAATTTCTGAGAAAAGTGTGCTTTTATCTAACCACCAGAAATTCTCCTACACTCCTGTTTGTGCACATTTCTGGATATCTGAACTGCCTCTTAAGAGTTTGGGGAATTGGAGATTCCTTTGCATCCATATTTGGATGTTGGACATGAAGGACAATGACCTGGGTATTGTGGGCATTAGATGTGAGGTTTGGGAAATGATGGTGTCCTCTCCAAGAAAGAAAGCATAGATGTGGAGAAAAGTTCGGGACAAAATTGGGAGCCATGAGTATAAGGTTAGTTGTTAGGTTGAGATATATTTAATTGATGTATTTACAGTTTATCTAGACAGAAGTTTCCAGGAAACACTTGAATATATAGACTGACTTTAAGAGAAGAATAATCTAGATGCAAACCCCCCAAATTCATCAATCTTCGAATTCACCTTTTTTAGCTCTCCCACCTTACTCTGAAAAAAACTAAGACTTAGAAGTTAACACCTTTAAGGGACTTACCATGAGGTCTGTGTTTTGCAAAGACATGACTGGAAACCAGATCTCTTGGGTTTAGACCAGAGCATTCAGCTTCTGCTGAAGTTCCTTGTTCTTCCTCTCCCTTTGTCTAGGTATCTTCCTATTTCCCCAATCTGACATATTGCTAAATGTGTTTGTTAAATGAGTACAGTAATTAAACCTATTCTCTGGGGTAAAGGTTGGTCCCTTCTATAAGGCCGTCACTGGAATTATATTTTAGAGGCATCTTGGAAGTCACAAGACCCAGGGAAATCCAATTTAGCCACCACATTTGCATTCTACCTCTCTCCATTTCCTCTAAGAGCAAGGCCCCCCCCCCCTTGTTCAGGTCACAACCATGGGAAGGCTTTTTGTGCTAAGTCCTCTGATACAATTATGAAGATTGATCAAAGCAAAAAAAAAATTACTAAAAGGGATGATTTGGGGTACAGAAGTCATGTGATCAATCTTGTCTTGTTTTTCACTCAGAGAAACTTGAGCTAAGAGCTCTTGTCTTCAGTTTGTCACATAAAGTCCTGAACCAGAAAGAAAGTGCCGTCTAGGACAGTTAAGCACTTACTATAGGCTAGACCTTGTGTTGTATGATTTAGTGAGTTTTTCCCAAATGAGGTAGCCATACAAAGATCATCCACATGTTTTCCACACAAGGAAAGCCTTTTGTCTTAGAGTTTTTCAACTTATTTGGGAACATAAAGCCCAAATTATTTGACTCCAAAGCTCCCCCTTATCCTCTATGCCATAGAGTATATATAGTATGCAACCTCCTAGAAGTTTCTAGTACCCATTCCAAGCATTAGTTATAAGCCTGGAGATCAAAGTCCCTATTCTGGTGCTTTCTCTAGAGGCCAGTGAACTTGCCAGTCCTGTCATCCTAACATGCCCTGTAAAGGTCTAGGATTTAAGAGAATCCAGGTTGCTCTTGTGATTCAGGGGATGCCCAGCGGGTGTCAATAAAAGGATGAATTATCCTTGACATCTAGCCTCAGCTCTGCTGGTAACTAGTCTAATGGCCTCAGGCAAGCCATCCCTGTCATGGTTTTCCAATACTGAAGGAAATATAGAGAAATGTAAGCTCTGTGAGCTTCCCTATCGATTTCCAAGCCTTATCTTCAAGAGACATCTTTGCCATATAGTAGGTAGAAGAAGTTGATGCATCAGGGAAAGTGAATCTCCTTCTCCTAAAACTGTTTCTGGGTTCTGAAGAACAATTGATTTGAGTCTTAATAAATGAGTAAGAGTTTATCGGAGCAGTGATGATGAGGACGGGATTCCAGGAAGTGCAGAAGTTTGAAGAAAGGTATGTGACTTCTAAGGAATTGCAAATACAAGAAAGATGAAGCATTTGGTGGAACAGAGAATCTAAGCTAGAAATCAGAAAGGAGAAATCCACAGAAGCCGAGTCAGGCAAGGAGCAGTCGGAAGCTTGGGCTCTCTAAGGAGCTTATGACTCATGATCTCAAGCATGGCGAGAAAGGTCCTTCTGCTCTGTTCCTGCTCTCTGCCTGAGATAGGAAGGATGAGAGAGGAGCTCCTGCTCTTGAGAGGGGAAAGAGATGAAGCAGAGCCTTGTCTATTCACTACTCATGTTAATCTTGACTGTCAACATGATGGGATCTGGAATCAACCAACCCTCTGGGCCAATATTGGAGACATTTCCAGGAAGAAATAACTGAAGAAAAAGACCCCTCCCTTGAATGGTTGGAACTTTCCAGTGGGTGGTTCAAATATTTAAAAGTCCAACAAAAAAATCCCGGCACATGCTGACTCACCTGATACTGCTCCTTGGTTATGTCTATTCTCCCGTTGTTGCCACCATTCTCCACTAATACCTGATTCCAGCCTTCCAGTGTATTCAGGAGTCTAGGACAACCCAGGAATCTCCCAGGACTTCAGTTGCAGGTTGGGACTGCTGAGGGACCTACTCATGGACTGAACAATTCCCGAATTCTCAGTCCCTCCAACATGCAGATAGTCATTGCTGAGCATCCCTGCCCCTATTTTCAAGCCATTCTAGAATATGTACACATTCCAGACAAGTACTTGGAGGTACTTTGTTCCATTTCTCTCTGCTCCCTTTTCTCTCCTTGTTCTATCCCTTAACTTCTTCTTCTCATAGGGGAAGAATCTCCCTATGCCATCCAGGTGGCACTTTTCTATAACTCTTGGCCAGTACCTCTTAAACAGCTGAGAGCAGACTTCATCCCGCCATGACTGAACTTTTCTTGATTGAATCACAAAAAACTAATCTGTCATCTCCTAGTTGATGGTTTAATGAGTGTTCAGTTGAACATGATTGTTGTCCTGAGAGCCTAAGGGTCTATAAAAGGAGAGTTGTGTGTGGGTAAAAAAGGAGACACAGTGCGTGTGAACACAGCCTCATTTTAAAGGCTCATCAGTGAGAATTGATCACGGCAGATCATGAATTCGCCTTTTCCCTTCTGACTTAAAAATAATGTTGAGCTTTGAGAACATTAAGAAAGTTATATAAAGAATAGCCTTACACCAAGACATGGTGACAGACACATGTAATCCCAGCACTTAGGAGGTGAAGACAGAAGGATCAGAAATTCAAGGCTGGCTTCAGATACAGTAAATTCAAAGCTAGCTAGAGCTACATAAGACCTTCAATACCCCATTATAAATAATAACAAAAACAAAAAAAACAAGAATAAAAGCCCACCTTTATGACCTATCTACAAATCTGTAAGTTGGCTATGACCAAATAGGTGTTCTTTAATGCTTGGCCCATTTTAAATTTCTCTTTCTCTTCCTCTCTCCTTCCTCTGTATATATTTTATAATATGCATGTATGTGGATATGTATATGTAAACATATAGTTGCTTTTTTCCTTTGTTATGACGAAAAACTTAACAGAAGTAACTTGGCGGAAGGCTTCTTTGGTCTTGCAGTTTCAGGGTATGTTACATCATACTGAGGCAGGCTCGGAGTCAGGAGTGGTCAGTTGTGGAAGCTGTAGCATGAAGAGTCTGTTATAGCGTATCCACAGTCAGGAAGCACAGAGATGAATACTGAAGCCGCACTCACTGTCTCTTTCCGGTTTAGTCCAGAATCCCAGACAGGATGGCGCTGCCCACCTTCAGGATAGGTCTTGCTTCTCAGTTAAACTTTTCCAGTAAATTCCTCATAGACATAGCAGTTTGTCTCCTAGGTAATTCTAAGTACCATAAAGTTGGTAAACAAGATTGGGCATCATAAAGCAGAAGTTTATTTTTCCCTAAAATATCGAACTTTATGTATATTGTGGCCCTTTATCCATAACTTTGGTGTGAATACTTAGGATCGTCCCTAAATGGGAAGAAGAAAAACAGGCAGCTTCAGATTGGTACGGATGTGCATTTTAGTATTGCAATGAGCTGCTGGCCACCTTCGGACACTCTGGATGCCTCTGCAGCTGCACCAGCGGCACCAGCACATTGAATTCATATTGCTTTCCTCTTTGTCAACTGTCTCTCTCCTCTCGTCCCCGCCCAGAAGCTAATCCTAAGGCTTTGCTTGTATGAGCTCTCCTAGACTCATTCTCTGCCCTACTCAACTGTTATCCTCACAGGTATGAAAGAATTCAAGTACGTACAGGCAAGTGTGCTCAGCCGTCATGGACAGTGAGGAGAACACTTACCAATTTCCTTGTCACAGTAGAATTCCCTTCTGTGGACCACGAGTTATCGACCCATGTTAGCTTTCTTAATCTGGGAGCTGACTTCACAAGTATGATAAACTCGCTTTTTGGCACAAAATGTGACAGACTTTGAAAACACTGAGAGATCACAGCCTTAATTTAAACTGGAATTAACTGAACTTTTGTGTTTAAGCTACAGCTTGGTTCCCATGGTCAGATTTGGAACTGAGGCCCAGCTACAAGAAGATGAGTGCTTTTAAAAGCAAGTCACAACTATTTCATTCCTGTGGACTTTAAAGCTCCCTGAGGAACTGCCTCAGTCCCTCCCCATCCCCCCTGCCCCCCCCCCCCCCCCCCCGCTCCCGCACACATTGATAAGTGGAGTTTTTAGAAATGAAAGCAGGTGATTAATCATTTCATAACAGTTTTACAATCCTGGGAGAAGGGAGGGCGCGAGGAGGAGAGTTGCCAGGAGATTGTCTGAGGAATTTGGAATGGGTGCCTACCACAAAATGGGGCTTTCCGTCCCCATCACAATGTATAATATTTCAATAAAGAATGTCAGTAATGGAGAAGCCAATTTATGAGTTTACCTCTGACATCTCCTGTTCTTGGCTAGGAATAAATATCTTCGGAAGGGACACCAGCCACTAGCATGTGGCTCTCCCCCATTCCCTTTGCCTTGCTAAAAATCATTGGATTACATTCCTAAAGCTGGCCACCAAGGTCTAGTCCCTTATTTGGCCATTTCTTCCTCCCGAGGCCGACTACTAAGGTTCAGCTACCAAGCTATTGAAGTCCAGCAATCAAAAGCCCCAATTGGCTCACCTAATTGGCATACCCAATAAAAATTAAATACCTCATCCTAACATGAGGTTTCCCCTTGTACCTTTCTTTATAAACATTCATTTTCCTATGTGCCTTCCTATCCAACGGCCATCCGTTGTCCTCCAGGACAAATACCCCTGCCCACTTTCCCTCATTCCCTTCACCTTATCCCCCCTTCCTCTATCTCCCGTCTTTGTCTCTTATTCCCCGCCCCCCCCCCCACACACACTCTGTTCCTCTGAGGCAAATAAATCTCCTTTGTGCTGAGAACTTGGCCTTGGGTGTCCTGTCATCTTCGTCACTGTTCCGTTAGTGCTCAGTCATGTGATTGGCCTTAATAAGAAAAAAGAATTGGAGTTCTGAGGCAAGACTGATTACAGGTTTGTTGCCCAGAGTGGGATATGACTTAGTCACTGGAGAACCACCTCCTGGAAATAAGAACATTTCAGGCATCACTTAAGAGTGTTCAGAAGAGTGGCTTTCTGGTTTCTGGCATTAACTATATATAAGGAAGGAAACCTTGCTGTCAAAGGGAACTTGTATTTGTGATATTGAGAGATGCTCCTATTATGAGAGACCATCTTCACAACTAATAGGTGATTGCTTCTGGAAGATAGAAATTGCTGCTGTAAACTTGAGGCTCCTAATAGTGTCCTGGAAGCCAGTGTTCCTGTGAGGATCTTTGTGAAGTTTTCCTGGCACCAGAGCCTGGGCTTGATAATGTATGGGTAGGTCCTGCTAGCATGTTTATTTGTATATCCTGTGTGACAGTTTGAATATAATTGGTCCCTATAAGCTCATAGGAAATGACACTACTAGGAAGTGCAGTTTTGTTGAAGAGGTGTGGCCTTGTTGGAGGACGTGTGTCACTGCAAGGGCGGGCTTTGATGTCTCCTATGCTCAAGCTACTCCTAGTGACACAAACCACTTCCTGTTGCCTGCAAGTCAAGATGTATTATTAATCTTAACTCTTCTCCAGCACAGTGTCTTCCTGGATGCTATCATATCTCACCATGATGGTTACAGACTAAACCTCTGAAAATGTAAGACACCCAGTTAAATATTTTCCTCTAGAAGAGTTGCCATAGTCATGGTATCCTTTTACAGCAATAGGAACCCTAACCAAGACATCCTGTCTTTGTCTGTTTTCATTTATCCCGAAAGTGAAAGAACCTTGACAGAAGGTTCTCCATGCTAGGGATTTTCACTCTGGTTTCTTTTTGACCTAAGGAGTGGAGATGAGGAGTGGGTACCTGCAGGTTAAAAGCCCTTAATAGATACTCAGATTAAAGAATATGTGCGTGCCATATCACTGTGCCCTCCTTGACTTTGCAGGCGAAAACAGAAATGCTTCAGAAAGGTCAAGAGAGACTTTATTCATAGAGAATGGCCTTTGTCTTCTCATTGAAGGGATACCTCTGATTAGAAAAGTTAGCTAGAAAGACTTTACCCAAGTAAGGCTCCAAACCGACTTTCCGACATTTCAGTTGACCAGTTTTTAAAAAACATGTTTATTCATTTGGGTGTGCGCTAGCCCTGCTGCATATGGTAGGCAGCAAACAACTTGTGGGACTCAGTTCTTAACCTTCTGTCACGTTAATAATAAAATAGACGTGGATCATTAGACTTGATGTCAAGAACCTTTACACTGGTCTGTCTTATAAGGCCCTAAGCTAACATTTTAAGACGCGTAAAAGAAATGTTCATTTGCAAGGGCACCTCTCTCTTTATTGATTACCTCAAAACTTACGACTGTCATCTTTTTTGCCGTTTGTTCTTGCTGGGATGTTCCTTAAGCCATCTTCAGTGCTTGGGTTTTTGAGGTATAAGTTTTCCACGTCACACCTTCAGAAGGGCAGATTTAGGATCAAGGTTGCTAAGCAACACTATAGAGGAAGTAATCAGATCATTAGTTTAACCTGAAAAAAAAAAAAAAAACCTGAGTGAATGTGAATCCAAATGAAAGCTACACAGTGATGGAGGTTTTGTCTATTTGGGGGCAGGATTTAACTTTGTGTATGTTGTAACTTATGTCTACATGTGTTCATACTTGTATATTATTTGTATGCCACCAAGTTGGCTTACAAATAAATGTTCATGCAAACTGAAACTGTTAAATCATCTGAAAAGTCTTTTAGTTCAAGTGACTTAAGTAAATCAGCAACAAATAATTTAATTCGTTGGTAAGCCAGAGCAGAAATGTCTTTAGGACTATTAACATGTATTTTACCTATGCTTATATTTATCTCTGTGAGATATTTAAGATGAAAAGCCTATAACTTTCTATATATCAAACACAGCTTTCTGAGCCTTCATTAAAATATAAGATTGCTAAGAACTATTTTGTTTTATCAAGAAAATGGGTAATTTTATCTAAACTCAAGAATTTTATAAGGGGTTCTTCAAATTATAAATTTAAAGAAATAAAGTAGAAAGGAGTCATAGAGTAGAAGGAAGATAATTAAAAGTTATACATATAGAAACAAGTTTTTGAGAAAGAATTCTAGGTAGAAAGGGAAATACTTTGGAGGTGAGAAAGAAGTTCACACAATAAAGTATGTTTTTTATTAAAAAATTAAAAAAATTTGTACGTGAGTACCCTTTTGCCTCATTCTGGCTTCTCTTCACCCGTTCCAACTCCCCCTAGTCTCCTCCACTTTGTGGGAATGCCTTTCTGCATGCTGTGAATCTCAATCTTTAAATAAAGGAGCTGTTTGGCCAATGACAGGCACCATAGAAAAAGTAGGAAGAGAAATCAGAGCATAGGTAGGAGAAGGGCAGAGTCAGACATATCGAGCTAGAAGCCCAAAGGAGCAACATGTAAGGAACACAGGTGAGCCACGGGCCACGTGGCAGACAGATTAATAAAAATGGGTTGATTTAAGATGTAAGAGCTAGCTAGCAATGTGCCTGAGCCATAGGCCAAACAGCATGAACTTAATATAAGTCTCTGAGTCATTTCTGGGGGCCTGAGCAGCAGTGGCGGGCAGCTAAGGGGTCTGGGGCTGCAGGTCTGTGGGTCTGGACCTCTGGCCGCCCGGGACCAAGAAACCTCTTTACTATACCACTCCCTCTCAAATTCATGACCTATTATTTAATCATTGCTGTTTCATATGTGTATTCACATGTATATTTGTATACACAGAACATATATATAAATACAACCTGATGAGTCCATTTAATATTGCTCACAGTGGTTGCACAGTAAGTTCAATGCTAGCTTGGGATAAATAGGGAGGCCCTGTAGCAAGAATCAATTTTAAAACAAAAAATATCTTATCTGTTATACCTTTTTTTCATTATTGCTTAGTTATTCTGGTCAAACATTTATTATTTGGGGTTGTTATCTTTTTATTATATATATTATAATATATGTTTTTATAATATATATACATATATATACACACATTTACAATTAGAGATGCACACACCTAAGGGCTAAATATCCTGTAGATCTGAGTTTTGTCTAAATGTTATGTAGAAACCTTGTAATGAACTTTATTTTGTCTGACTTTTTGGCTTACCAGGCCCCAAATAATGACATAGAGACTTTTTATTAATTATAAAATATTGGCATTTAGCTCAGACTTGTTCCCAACTAGCTCTTATAACTTAAATTAACCTGTTTTTAATCTACTTTCTGCCGTATGGTTTTTACCTCTCTCCCTTTCTGTACATCTGGCTTGTTCCTTGGTTCACCAGCATCTCCCCTGAGCCTAGATTCATCCCATTTCTCTGGAAGTCGTACCTAACCTCTCCTGTCTAGCTAAGGCTGGCCAGCTTTCTATTAAACCAATAATAGCATCACATCTTCACACAGAGGAAACAACAGTGTATAGGATTAATTAATGCGTACAAAACAAACAGTACTGTCTTTTATACAATGCATATTGTATCTATATGCCTTAAATACACAGAATGATTCTTAAAAATCCTCTTACATGTCTGTCATTGTAACTGGTAAATGTTTTGTTTTTGTTTGTTTTTCAATCATTTTGTTAGTCCGGTTATTTAAAACCTGGTCTGGAAGGACTCGGATTCAATTCAATTCTCAGCCCCCACAGCACCCACATGGCAGTTCACTTCAAAACTATCTGTACTGTAAGGTCTGACACTCTCACACAGACATGCATGCAGGTGAAACACTAATGCACATAATGTTTCAAAAAATAAATAAAATAAAGAATTAGTCAGGCAGTGGTGGTTCACACCATTAATCCTAGCACTCAAGAGGCAGAGGCAAGTGGATCTCTGTGAGCTCAAGGCCAGCCTGGTCTATAAAGCAAATTCCAGGACATCCAGGACTGTTTCATAAAGAAACCCTGTCTCAAAAAACCAAAAGAATAATGAATTAAAATAGAGCCTGCATCCATTTGCATTAGCTAAATAAATACTTCTGGTTTATAGAAGAAAGCTAGTTGAGCATGAGCCACAGAGGTAGCCAGCAAGCAGCAAGTGCTGGGATTGTCAGCACACATCACCATGTCTGCCCCGTTTTTAGGTGATTCTGTGGACTGAATGTAGCCAACAGTTTTTCTGTCCAGTCTGGGCCCCTCGGTCTAGACAAAGTTCTCCCATCCACAGTCCTGCAGCTGCTTATAAAATAATTACCCAGAGGCTTATATTAAGTACAAACTCTTTGGCCTATGGCTCAGGCTCATTACCAACTAGCTCTTATAATTTAACCCAATTCTATTAATTTGTGTATTGCCGTGTGTTCCATGGCTTTACCTGTGTCCATTACATCTTGCTTCTTGGGCAGCAGCTTGCAGCTTCTCCTTGACTCTGCCCTTCTTTGTCTTTATCTCTGCTTGAATTTCCAGTCTGCCTCTAAGCTGCCTTGCCATAGACCAAAACAGCTTCTTTACTAACCAATGGTAACAAAGCATATTCATAGCATACAGAAAGACATTCCACATCGGCTGAAAGCAGGGCTTTGTGCATTCTGGGCAAGTACTTGTGTGATAATTTCCTCTGGGATTAACATTAACACCTACATGGAGACTCCTTAAACAGGAAGGTAAACAACTCAGAATAGCTTCAGGAAGTCCCTGAAACCAAGAAGATTCACTAGGTCCCTCCTTACCTGAGTAAGTTGTAAAAGCTGATAATTTCTCTCAGTAGAATGAAGCTCAGGAGAGAGAGAGAGAGAGAGAGAGAGAGAGAGAGAGAGAGAGAGAGAGAGAGAGAGAGAGAGAGAGAGAGAGAGAGAGAGAGAGAGAGAGAGAGAGAGAACTGACCTAGAGGCAGGAGCTGATGTACAGACAATGGAGGGAAGCTGCTTACTGGCTCACTTCCTATAGCTTGCTCACTCTGCTTTCTTATAGAACCAAGGGCTACCAGCTCAGAGATGGCACCACCCCGATTGATCACTAATTGAGAAAATGCTGTACAGCTGGATCTCATGGAGACATTTCCTTAGCTGAGGTTCTTCCTCTCTAATGACTCTAGCTCATATCAAGTTGGCACACAAAACCAGCCAGAACACAAGCAAAGAAGACTCTTGAGGTCAAACCACTTGCCTGGAAGAAACAACCTAAATGAGCTGTCTGGGAGAGGTTAAGACCAACTAAATCATCTGGAAAGGACACTATTCAACCTGTTGAGCCACGGGCAGGCTGTGCAGTGTGCTGCAGGTTCCCAGCTTTGATGAGCCACCCCCATGCTGGGTTGGCTTTGGTGATGCAACTGTCTTTGAGTCATTTCTGCTCCTGTCAGTAACCCTCCCATCATATTCCCGTAAGTAACACCAAGTTGTGTCCATACTTTGGTCTGTTGTGGGCTCCCTATCTGGGGTGAGTCGATATATGTACTGCATCTCCTCAGGGAAAGTTTTGTCACAAAACAGCATTCTTCCAACAGAGCTACATTCTTAACCTTTCTCCATCATGAGAAGAACACTGTGTGACAAGCTGCCTCACTTCCTGACCTTAGAGCCAGAGAGATCTTGTCACTGACACTTCCTCTCCATGAAGCTAGGAGCTACAATGCACCCTTTTCACCGCTAGGTTGCTTCTGTCAGGTATTTTGGCACAGCAGCGGGAAGGGCATCTAGGAGGGAGGGTTCCCCTTTGCATCGTCTTCCTTCCTTTTCCTTGAAGACTCCTCCCCACTCAGTCTCCTGACCTGCCCATCACCTTTCAGTTTTCATTCTGTGGTTTCAAAGGAAGGCTCTTTCTGACTTTAAAGTCAGATTCAATCCTTGTCTCCCTGTTCCCAATTCTCAATAGTGTGTCCGTATAGAAGCTGTATTTGATATGTGCGGCTTTTGTCAGAATAGAAATTAAGCTAGTGAGGTTCCTCGTGGGTATCTCCCCCAACTAGAGTGAAATCTACATGAAGACACGAAGTTTCTCTCCTCTCTCTCTCTCTCTCTCTCTCTCTCTCTCTCTCTCTCTCTCTCTCTCTCTGTGTGTGTGTGTGTGTGTGTGTGTGTGTGTGTGTGTGTGTGTGTGAACTGTTGAAGGAAGTTCGACTCATAGCAGATGCTCAGGAAATACATCTAACCAAATTTTTGAACAAATGAATGATTGAATTTGGTTGACTGGACATTAACATCAGAGAACTTTTTACTCTCCACACGCAGGAAGACCCTGTCACATCTGCGTTCATTATTTAAGGGTGTTTGGGGCAAATCCTTCAGTTCTTCTTTTATCATTTCCAATAATTTAACCGTTTAGTGTAAAACTCCCCTGTGCCTCTTCCTGTCACCTCCACATGGCCCACATGGCCCAATATCGGTAACAGGGAAGAGGGTGGTATTTGGCCTCCCCACACCCTTCTCTTTTACCTCATCTTCCTGAAGCTTCTCACATGATGTAGAGCAAGAGGTGAGGACCAGAGCATTTTTAGTTACCTGGCTGTGCATGGTAGTCCCGGTCTCTCTACATAGTGCTATTTCACTAAGGCTGCTCCCCGTGGGCCAATGTCTACCATTTGCTCATTCACATTGTGTCTGTGATGAAGGAGCAGAAATACAGCTCTCTTCTGTGTTCTCAACACCTAAGAAGCTCCCTTAATCTTTTAGGGACCTTGGTTCATGCTGAATCGGGACTTAGGACTTCAACGAATAAGAATTTCGGAACTAGCCCATATGAAGCAGAGTTGGATTTTTTTTAAAGATATTTTTAGTTTTAAAAAAAAAAGCACTCAGAAAAAGAATAAAAGCACATCCAAGAGCAGGGATCTGGACTTTTCAAAGAAGAGTTGCTGAAGTTAAGACATTCTCAAAAATGGTTATGGGCTTCTCAAGGGAGAATTATATTTAATTGTCTTAGCCTTGGCCATATATATCATCTTTGTGGCTCTCAAGTTATATCATTATCAGTTGCTAAGATATATTTTCCTCCCTCATTCTCTCTTATATTATTATTATTATTATTATTATTATTATTATTATTATTATTATTATTATTATTATTGTTTGAGATGGAGTTTTTCTGTGTAGCCGCCCTAGCTGTCCTGGAACTTCTTTGTAGACCAGGTTTACTTTGAACTCACAAAGATCCACCTGCCACTGCCTCCTGAGTGCTGGATTAAAGATGTGCATCACCACACCTGGCGCTCTCTCTTTTTAGTGTTTAGTATTTAGAGATTATAAGGTGGTCAGCCTGGGCCTTGGATGGGATGATAAAAGGATAAAGTAAAACTTGGAGGCACTAGAGTTGCCCAGGGGTGTCAGGACATGTCCTTTTTTTATAAATGGACTTCGGTTGAGATTCCTGGAATATAGGGTTTTGGAAATCTGGACAGGAAGAATGTCCTCAAGTGGCTGTTAATTGTGCTGGGATTCTTGCATCTCTGCCAGCAAGAAGCTTCAACCTAATTCCTGGGGGTCGGAGTGTGCTCCTCTCTGCTCTCAGGTGAGCCTCACTGAGCACAGGTGAAAGTGCTTTAGAGGCCTCTAAAAAGGAGTGGGATGCAAAACTTTCTACTGTACACTGGAAGCTCTTCCCTGTCTTAGCCTCCTCTTGGGCCTCCTTTATTCAGCCCCCACTGATGTTATACCGTCCATCTCCTGCTGCTCTCTGCCTACCTCATGAAAAAGGTGGCAAGACAACCAAAGCTTGTCTATCAGGAAGCAAGGCCCTTGCATTGATGTTCCTGGAGGCTCTTGGAAGGGTCTTTCATTTGGCACTGTATGAGGAGGGTTTTATCCCAGGGAGGGTGGAGGGAAGTCACACAGCTCTCTGCTTCTAAAATATAATGCCAATCCCAAGAATTCCCTTCCCCTCCTCTCTTTCTAGCCCTCTGCTTATGTTGAGTGGGGTGAGGAGAGATGTCAGAGGAGAACCACCAGTTCACCCACCCCTTTGTAGATCCTAGAGCTGACCCTGCCCCCATTACTTAGCAACTTTCCTTAGAATGTGAAGTCTCTTGGTCCTGGTCCCTGAGAAACAGCATTAAGAACAAACACTAGCTAGGAGAAGCAAGCAGTGTGTTTTTATGTGTTGTTTGTGCCTTATGGAGGGAGCATCAGTCCAAGCTGGGTTCCAGGTCTCAAAGATCATCAAAGATCATCAGCAGTAGCAAGGGCAACAGACCCTCATGAACATTTCTTGAGATTGTGTTATGAATGTTAAATCCCAGAGCCTACCTCAGAACTGGCTCTTGCTAACAGAACCAGAGGTGTCCTCTGCTCTATCTGCATGACTAATAACACACCAAATCTTCCTCCAATCCTCCAAGATGACACATGTATTCTGTCAATAGAACACATCTCCACGGAAGTAGTGACATGTACTTTGTTAAGAATTTTGATGTAAGTATGCTTTAATGTGCTTATGAGATTGTGTTATGCCAGGACACTTTTTTTCCAAGTTGTACTGTACTTAAATATGTCTACAATAAACCGACCAGTGCGAGATTCTAGAAGTTAGAACCAATATGGGCTACTGAGTCATGTCGACCTGGACTTCTTTTTTGTCTCATGCAGATTGTTACTGGGCCCGCCCTGGTGTTTTCAGAGACCTCTACAAACCCAGAGTCTGCACTGTCAGCAAGATCAGCAAGTGATCTCTTGGTGATTGACAGCTTGAGAGCATGGGTCCAACCCCAAGATTTTACATTAATTATATAAGCTTACTGCAAGGTAGCCAACAGAGGGCGGTAACACAGAGCTTATGGGAGCCCAATGGGGAACTTCAGTTCAGTGAGATTCCTTAGCAAAGACTTTGGGGAAATACTCTTCTATCTTCTTTGCACACAGGCAGCTGCTTGAGTTCGATGATGGTAAACCTGCTGAGTGGCTTACATTTTTGCTTTGCAGTATTAAGAGTAGCACCCAGGGCTTTGTATCTACTGTGTAAGTAAGTGTTCCACCACTGACCTGTCCCTTCAGCCTAATCTCATGGTTTGTTTTGTTTTTCCAATTACCTTTGAGTTTATTTACATTAATAAAAGAGTCATAATGTTTTTATGCCATATACTTGATTCTTTAAATAACAGTTGTGACAAGACAATTAAAGAACACTGCAGTTGGGGTCTGAAGAGATTATGGCTCAGTAGTTAAGACCACTTGCTGCCCTTGCAGAGAACCAGGGCTTCATTTTGCAGAACTTACGTGGTGGTTCAAAACTATCTGTAACTTATAACTCTAGTCCTCGGGGATCTGATCACCTCTTCTGACCTCTGACAGCACCAGACATGCATGTGTTGTACATACACATAAACCTGCAGGTAAAACATTCATACATGCATGTGTTGTACATACACATAAACCTGCAGGTAAAACATTCATACACATAAAAAATTTTAATTGTTTAAATGTTGCACTTTTTAAGTTTCTTTTTCTTATTTTATTATTTTTTTTTATAAAACATGTCATTTTTATCTATGTATGCCCCTGCTCCCCCTCTTCCCTCCTCCCAATCCCTCCCAGTCAGCCTTTAGCCTCCCCACTCCCCATTCTCCCATCTCCTCCCACAAAAGGGCAAGAAGTCCCAAGGTGGGTCAGCTCAGCGTGGCACATCCACTCCAGGCAAGTCCGATTTCCTCACCCCAATATCAAGACAGGGTTAGGCACTCATCTGCAGGGAATGGGCTCCAAGGCGCCAGCCCATGCACAGGAACATAGTCTGATCCCACCTCTCGAGGTTCCACATACTGCCCATGCCAGTCGACAGTTGCCTACCCTTGGAGGGCCTAGCTCCTTTTCCCGATGGATCTCCAGTGGCTGTTCTTGATTCAGTGAGGTGAATGGTTAATAGTTAGACAAGAGAGGATAGGCTGTATTTCCGGGCACTGAGACTCCAGGGATTCATGGACCAAGTTGGACTACAGAATGGAGGAAAGCCATGTGGCAGAACGTAGATTAACAGAAGCAGGTATATTTAAGTTATAAAAGCTAGTTGGGAACAAGCCTAAGCTATAGCCCAAGCTTTAACAATTAATAAGATGTCTCGGTGTCACTGTGAGCTGGTGGTTCCAAGTCAAAGAACTTCAGGAAGTAGACTTCTCCTATGGTTTCATCTCTGCTACTGTGATAAAACACTCTGACCCAGAGCAACGTAGGAGAGAGGACAGGGTTTATTTCATCTTACAAATTACAGGCCATCATTGAGGGCACGGTAAAAAACTCAAGGCAGGAAACTAGAGACAGAAACCACGGAGGAGCACCATGTGCTGGCTGGCTCACTCCAGCTCATGCTCAGATAGCTCCTTAGATGACGCAGGAACCTCCGCCCTTAAGGTACTGTTACAGTGGGGTGAGCCCTCCTAAGTCAATTGTCAATGAAATCTCATACACGAGTCCATAGCGAGCCTGATAAAACCAAGTTAAGTAACTGTGACTCTCTCTTGGGGTGATTCTTGGCTGTGTCAGTCTGACAATTGCTAATGAAGACAATATCCCCGGTTCATGAGGTACATCCCACATTGACATGCGAAAGGGACCTATAAGCATGTCACAGAAGGCCGAATGTTCAGTGTAATACAAACTTAACGCTCTGTTGTCACCATCTGTAAATTCTTAATCATTCCACCTCTCAATTTGTAGTTTGTTTTATTTCTATTTTTATTCTTATTGCATTAGTGTTTTGCCATGGTGTCGGGTCCCCTGGAACTGGAATTACAGACAGTTGTGGGCTGTCATGTAGGTGCTGGGAATTGAACCCAGGTCCTCTAGAAAAGCAGTCAGTGCTCTTAACCACTGTCCCATCTCTCCAGCCCCATGGCTTGTTTAAGTCAAATCCATTAGAACAGTGGAGCATGCATGTGAGGGGATGATGTATATAGAAGACGTTGCCTCGCTCACATTATACAATACTCATGATACCTCAAGAACACAGCTTTCTAGTGAACTCACAATAGAAAGGACATTTAACTCAAGTGAGGACAAAGCAATTTCATTCCAGAAACCACTGGCTTTTAGGGCTCACTGGGGATCGTGTATAACATTTTTGGTTAGCATTCACATTGTTTTTTTAAAATACAAATGTATACATGAACCATAAACATATAAACTGTGTAATTTCAATAATTTCCCATATAAATTAAGTGTTCTTCTATTTGCATTTAAAACCAACTTTTTAATATACAGCAAAATTTATGACAGTGATTTAAAATTTAGTGTTTTGCTGATAGCAGTATTAAAAAGTAAATGTGAAATGTCTCAGATGGAGAGAGAAATGCCAGTTAAGAAGGAAACATTTTGCAATTTAGACTTTAAATGACACAGCTTTCCTGCATTTTAAACAAAGGGATCACATTTTTATGCTTGTGTTGAATAGCAGAGATTCTGCACTTTGTACTTAAGACCCAGACCTTCTAAGGTGGGATTTGCAGCAGATTTCCAGGTTATCAGGACAGATAGCAATGTGGTTCCTGCAGAGGCATACCTGCCTCAGCATCTGAGGAGCATGCTCATTTGTGGCATAAAGAGACATTTCTCTTCTCATTACTATTTTCCCAAAATATATTTTTCATTTCATTTCTCTTCTCTCACCAGGAAAACTGGGGTTGAGACGCGTGTGCTGCTTCCAGTAGGCTGAGATAGCCTGATAGGAGGAGGCAGTCTGCTGCCTAACAGAGCCTAGAATAGCCCAATTTGAGGAGGTGGTCGGCTGAGACCTGAGGTTGGAATGGGACCATTGGCTGGGCTTAGGGAGAGAGAGAGCAGCTGTCTTAGGGAGCACAGGCTAACTTCTGGTACCAGGCAAAGTCCAAACTTTCTTGCATGCATTTATAATGCAGACAAAGTAGCTGCCGTCCAACCATCAGTGGTTCCAACCCAAGCTCCTTGCATTAAGTCATTCTGCTTCCCAGACTGCCATGTTAGTCCCACATTTTCTGTTGACTAGAAGCAATCTTGTGACTGTGGATGATACAAAGGAAAAAGACAATTTTTCTGATGATCAAAGGAAAAAAAAACAGTTTGGTGAGCAAGTAACATAGGCTCTGCCAATAGGATATGTGGAGAGGGGAAGGCCTTTACTTATTATTTAATTGTTGATTTGTTTATTATTTTGTAGCCAGTAAAAGAAGAGGTATGGGAGACTGACCTCGGTAAGTGGAAGGTGGTCTTTGGTGGGAAGTGTCCTGTAGGAAGGGACAGAATCCTTTAGTGACCTTTACGGTCCAGGCCCATGAGGAGATTTAGAAGAGGGAATATAAAAAATAATTTCTAGAAGTTACTAAAGAGGAGGCTTGGAATTCCTGTTGGCTTATAATGGAAGACCATGGTGAGGTACCAGGGCATTAGTGTTTGGGTTGCTGCTTAGCAGAGACAATAGTGGAGAGAGAACCGAGCACTCATATCCCCATGAAAGGCTTGGGGACAGTGACGAAGGAAACAGATAAGAAAACATTTGTAAGAGCAGGCATATAGTTCTAGCAGTAGAGCACCTGCCAAGTCCTAGTTAACCTTCACACAAAATAAAAATAAGTTATTTAACACACACACACACACACACACACACACACACACACACACACACACACACACACACACACACACACCAGAATCTCATCCCTAGCTCTGTAGCAGAATACCTGCTGTGGTCTTCTTTTCCTCTCTGACCCCATCCCTAATGGATCATTAAGAACTTCCCCCAACCCATCCCATTATTCCAGGCTCCAACACCAGCACACATTCCTTGCTGACACACCAGCAGAGCGTGGAAAAGGTACTAACCAAAGAACTTGGAATTCTCTCCTTTCCTCCAGTTCCATTCTCCCAGTCTCATCCCTAGCTCTGCAACAGAATTCCTGCTTCAGCCTTCCCTCTTTGCAGCCCCTCATATTCTGTAGATTCCACAGCCCTTCCCCTCCTAGCCCCCCTCCAACTTCCAGCAGACACCCCCTGCTAACACCAAAGGCCACACCTGCCAGAGAAGTAGATAGACTGCCAGCAGATCTTCCCTTCTTCTGCTCCCCCAGATCCAGTGCTCCCCCCCTCATCCCAGTGCTACAGCAGACCTCTCTTCACTGCTTACTCCCATTTCATAGGACATTAAAGAAGCAGATCTGGGTCGAATAGTCTCTTCTCATCCCTCATCCCCTGCAGATCCTTAGCTTATCTCCTTTCCTAAGATGTCAGCTCCCAATAAACAGGAACATATATTCCCTGGAACTCCCAAGAGGTCATACCTTTCAGGTTGACAGAAAATTTCCTACCAGACAACACACAGCTATCGCATTCTCCTAAAATTTGGAAACAGAAACTAAGAAACAAAATACCCACCCAACCAAGAAAAAAACTGAAATCAGCACCTAGATCTATAATCATTCCAATCCCAGGTTCCTAGACACCAGCATCAAAATCCAGTCAACAACAGGCAGGGCAATGTGTCTCCACTGTACCCCAACAACCCTACCACAGCAGGCCCTGAATATTCCAGCATAGCTAGGCACAAGAAAAAGACCTTAAAACAGTGATATGAAGATGATAGAGGTTCATAAAGAAGAAATGAATACATTTCTTAAGGAAATCAAGGGAAACACTAAAAAGTGTAAGGAAATAAAATTGTTCAAGACCCGAAAATGGAAATGGAATTGATAAAGAAAACCCAAAGGAAGGGGTTCTGGAAATGAAAAATGTAGGGATTTGAACAGGAACTAGAGAGGCAAGCTTCACTACAGAATACAAGACACAGAAGACAGAATCTCAGGCATTAGAGATGTGATGGAAGAAATAGGCACACTGGTCAAAGAAAATGTTAAATCTAAAAAACACCCGACGCAAAGTATTCAATAAATCTGAGACACATGAAAAGACCAAGACTAAGAAGAGTAGAAATAGATGGAGGAGAACCCAGCGTGAAGGCTCAGAAAATATTTTCAACAAGATCATAGAAAAAAAATTTCCCTAATCTAAAGAAGAAGACGTCTGTCAAAGTACAAGAATCATATGAAACACCAAACGGATTAGACCAGAAAACAAAGTTCCCTCAACACATAGTAATCAAAAGACTAAACACAGAGAACAAAGAGACAATATTAAAATCTGCAAAGGAAAAAGACCAAGTAACATATAGAGGCGGACCTATTAGAATTACACCTGACTTCTCAATGGAGACTCTAAAAGCCAGAAGGGGTTGGAAAATATGCTGTAGATTCTAAGAGACTACAGATGCTATCCTAGACTACTATACTCAGAAAAACTTTCAATCACCATATATGGAGAAAATAAGATATTTCACGATAAAGCCAAATTTAAATACTATTTATCCACAAATTGAGACCTACGAAAGGAAAAGTCCAACCTAAGAAGGTTAACTACAACCATGAAAACAAAGGGAATAAATAATCTCAGGCCAGAAAGATAAGAAAGGAAACACACACATACACACACAACCACAACCACTACCACTACCAATAGCGGCAAAAATTAATGGTAATAAATAAACACTGTTCAGTGATATCTCACAATAGCAATGGTCTCAATTCCCTCAGTAAAGACATGTACTAACAGAATGGGTGCAAAAATCAGAATCCATACTATTTCTGAATTCAAGAAATACACGTTAACATCAAGGACAGATATCACATCAGGGTAAAACGCTGAAAAAAGATATTCCAAGCAATGGACTTAAGAAGCGAGCTAGTGTGGTCGTTTTTATATCTAAAAAAAAAAAACAAAACAAAACTTCAAACCAAAGCTAATCAGAAGAGATTGAGAAGGGTACTATATACTCATCAAGGGAAAAATCCACCAAGAGGACATTGCAATTCTTAACATCTATGCCGCCAAAAACAAGGGTACCCAAGTTCATAAAAGAAATACTACTACAGCTTAAACCACTAATTGTTGATAATAGGAGACTTCAGTACCTCACTCTCACCAATAAACAGGTCAGCCAGACGAAACCTAGACAGAGAAATTCTGGAGCTGACTGATGTATAAACCAAATGGACCTAACAGACATCTATACAACGTTTCACACAAACACAAAAGAATATACATTCTTCTCTGTACCTCATGGACTTTTCTCCAAAACATATTCAGACACAGAGCAAGTCTCAAAAGACAGAAGAAAATTAAAATAACTCCCTGCACCCTCCCTGACTATCACAGATTAAAGCAGGATATCAATAACAGCAGAAAACTTACAAACATGTGGAAACTGAACAACTCACAGATGAATGAAAAATAGACCAAGAAAGAAATTAAAGACTTTCTAGAACTGGATGAAAACAATACACATCTAAACTGTGGCTGTCCCCTGTGAAATAGCCAGTATCCACACAGAAGCAAATACATACATGTAAGGATTCCAGGCACAAAGCAGATACATACATAGTAAACCCATCATGGTGCCAGCAGAACATGCCATATATGGAGGGCATGCTCCCAGGTGTGGCTATGTAAATCCATCCCCCATTCTCTTAAAAGGATACTCCACCTGAGAGTCTCTCTCTTTCCTCTTCTGCTTCTCGCCCCCGTACCTGCTCGGTAACCCCCCTGAATAAACTCTAGTGTGGCATCTGATGGTGTATCTGATCTCACAAATGAAAACAACATTACATACCATTTTTATCTTTTTGTGTCTGGGTTAGCTCACTTGGCATAGCTCCTCCAGTTTCATCCATTTGTCTGCAAACCTCACAATATCATTCTCTTCAATACTTGAGTAATGCTCCACTGTGTCAATGGACCAAATTTCTCCTGTCCACTGTCCTGTTGAAGTACATCTAGGCTGCCTCGAATCTCTGACCATAACAAACAGAGCAGCAGTAAGCATGGTTGAACAGATGTCCCATGATAGGATAGAGATTCCCTTGGTTATATGCCAAACAGTTCATAGAGTGGTACAGCTTGATCTTGAAGAAGATCAATTCCTGACATTCTGAGGAACTGCCTTGTTGATTTCCACAGTGGCTGTACAAGTTTGCATTCCTACTGGCAATGGATAAGTGTTCCCCCAATTCTACATTCCCACCAGCATGTGCTTACGCTTGTGTTATTAATCTTGGCCATTTCTGACAGGTATAAGATGAAATCTCAAAGTAGTTTTT